>CAJQZP010000312.1:1920000-3120000 GCA_907164705.1 Parnassius apollo | reverse complement strand
ATTGCATAAACTTATCACTATACAAATGGCATAAATTGCAATATTCTCTATACAAATTAATTGCTACACTAACATGCTATATATTATTAAATCGGTAGTCTGGTACTTTATTAGTATATCATAAATGTTATTAAAAACATTAACATTGTAAAAAGTTATTAAACGAAATGTCCCAAATATTCATAATTTTTGGGCATTTTAATTCTTTAATTTTTCTATAACTACGAAATGCGTTTAATTATAAAAAAATATTCCTATACTTCTTTAATCTATAAGCCATATGCTAATTAAATGTCATATTTATAACTCTTTTAGAACATAAAATTATTTTCATTATTTTTGGTATAAACTATTACGCAGTTAATTAAAAAACTTCTAGAGAGTTCCACGATAAGACGCGCTGTGATTGGTCGATTTTTTGGTGTATAATAAAAGTTGTTTATATTACTTGTTATCAAAACGACATTCTATACAAACATATTGAGAGTTATAAATATGCTAAATAACTATATTAATACACGTTTTCACTCAGTTTTCTTGGTAATTTCACTATTAATACATAAAACAATATTCTTTATCACTTTGTTTCTTAAGGTTGTTAGGCCGTCGCGAACATCTCTCCCGCCGTGCAGCGTCGCGACGATTTTCTCACAGCGGCGCTGCATCCATTTCGGTGAGCGACGTTGCTACTTCGGCAGCGGCACGAGTTTCCTGGTTGGCCTCTTGATTAGGCCGTTTGCTGTGCGTACCTCCACAGTGCGGATCTGTCCGTCCGCACCGGGGGTAAACAGCTTCCACCCCCCCTCGTGGCCAGGTGTTAAGAGGTAACTGGCCATCAGCTATGAGGACTGGATCGCCCACCTGGAGATTGGGACCTCGCCCATGGGCCTCCCGCCGGTTTTGAAGTTCCGGTAAATACTCTCGGACCCAACGCTGCCAGAACATGTCAGCGAGTATCTGGGAGCGTCGCCAGTGTCTTTTGCTATTCATATCTTTTTCATCAAATACTCCAGGTGTCGGCAGTCTCGCAGATCCTCCTAAAAGGAAGTGATTTGGAGTGATGGATTCGTCGTCGTCGCTGTCTACAGAGATGTGAGTCAATGGTCTGCTATTTACTGTGTACTCCACCTCGCAGAGCAGCGTGGGTAATACTTCCTCATGCGGATGTCTCTCATGAAGGACGGTGTATAGTGCCGTCTTCACGCATCGTATGAGACGTTCCCGCTTGGTTGGTGTTTTGTGCAGCAAATTGATAGGAAGACGTCGGGCGAGCTTTAGGTTGAAGCTCAGCTGATCGGTACCCGGTTTCCAGATTAATCCGAGTATCTTTTCCTCGGTTTCTTTGTTTCCCAGATTTCCCAGATTCGACTGACTCAGATGCTTCATGGTCAGGTTCTAATTCTTTTACAATTTCTGGTGCGTTGGAAACCCATTTTCTTAAGGTGAAGTGCGCGTTTTTGTGTATGTCGCGTACTTCCTTCGATATTCGCATTGCCTCTTCCAGAGACTGGAAACTGTCGAGATAGTCATCCATATAGTGGTTTTGAATGATAGCTTCTACAGCTTCTGGATACTTGTCTTTGTGTTTTTTAGCGTTCCAGTTTTTCGCGAATATGGCTGTGCAAGGTGAACGGGCTGCACCGAAAATGATCGACGTCATTCTATATTCTTGGGGAGCTTCATTACGTCGATCCCCTCTCCAGAGATATCTTAAGGCATCTCTGTCTTCGGGTCTAACTTTGACCTGCATGAACATTTCGGCTATGTCCGCGGAGACAGCGATTTTATGGCGGCGAAAACGCATCATGACCCCTGGTAGTGATTGCAGTAGGTCTGGACCCGTGAGCAGGAAGTCGTTCAATGACACCCCCTTTGTTTTGGCTGCGGCATCGTGTACTATTCGAAACTTCTCTGGCTTCATTGGGTTATGGACGTCGAAATGGGGTAGGTACCATGTTCTTCCCGGTGTTTTCGGTGCTATCTCAGCGTATCCTTTTTGTACTAGGGAATTCATTTGTTCATCATACTTTCTTTTTAGATCTTCGTCTCGATCTAATTTTCTTTCAATGGAAACGAGCCGTTTTATTGCTGTTTCATAATTGCCAGGCATCTCGATATCCTTTTTCTTCCAGAGAAGCGCTGTTTCTATGTGCCCGTCTTGTAACTGACGGGTGCTGCTATTTATTATATCTTCAGCTTTCTTCTCTGGGTCGGAGTCTGGTCTTCTCGGATTGATGATGAGAGATTCCAGCGCGAAATATTCGCGGAGTTGGTCATCTATAGTAACCTCGCTCTTGTGCAGCTCATTGGCCGCGTGGACGCGCTGATACGGGGCTTTAGTTTGTGCCCCGTGTAGCACCCATCCTAATTCTGTGAGCGAGGCAATTGGCTGGTGCGGCGGACCTCTCCGGATTTGAGTGGCTATCAGAAGTCTCCAATTATCCTGTCCTATTAGGATCCTTGGGTTGCCGGAGTCATATGTTAGCTGCTCCTTTATGTCTTTCAAGTGCTTGCACTTGGCTATGTCTACTGCACGCACAGTCTGTGGCCCCAAGTTTAGGCTTTCAACCGTGCGTGCTCTGAATGGCACCCTTTTACTGTGGAGACTCTTCAGCGATACTTTGATTCTTCGAGATTCCGGTGAATCGAGGGTAGTCTTCCCGATAGCGGTGATCTTAAACGGGTCCAACCGCCCTGTAGCTCCAATTTGTTTGGCGATCTCTTCATCCATTAGTGAAACTGTTGACCCATCATCCAGCAGGGCGTGTGTGTTAACAGCTCCCGCCGGTCCAATTACTCGCACTGGAATTATTTTTAAATAGGCTTGATGCTTTGACACAGCGAATGAGTTAGCTACGGTTTCTTGAGGTTCTTTTTGTTTGACCTCATTCTTCTCCTTTGTATTATTATGGAGAAGTCGATTGTGTGTCGCGATGCATCCTTTTATTCCACACTTATTGGTTTTACATTTGTGTGTCTGATTTCGATAACGTAAACAGCGGAAACATAAATTATTTTGCTTTGCGAGTTCCCATCTTTTGTTGGTATCTGCTTCCTTAAATTTTTTACATTCAGATCCGTAGTGACCCTCCTTTTCGCACACTCTGCATTTCGGAGACGGCTTAGTAGTAGCCGCGTGTGCTCTATGTACTGAACGATTGCTTTGTGCTTCGTTTATAATTTCTGGAGGCGCGAATGCACTGCAGAAGCGAGCTTGCTCGGTAATAAACTCGCTGAAGCAGCCGAGGTCTGGTCTAGAGTCATATTTTTCGGTGTAGATTCTATACCACTGGGCACGTATAGAGTTTGGCAGTTTGTCGGTGAGGTGTCGTAGCAGCTCTGCGTTGACGAGGTAATGATCTCGCTTTAGGGCTCTAAGAGTGACGACGCTTCCCCTCACTTTGTTCGCGAATGTGCAGATGTCTCTAGGTGATTCTGTACAGCGTGCTAATCCTCGTAAGTTCTCGGTTTTTGCTTTCGCGATTGAATCTGACGCCCAAATTGTAGCTCCAGTTCTCGCATAATCTCATCTGGCTTAGCATGCCCGATGAGCTCTGAACTGACTGTTTCCAAGGCTCTTTCTTGTAGACTTCGTCTTAGTCTAGCAGTGTTTTCTATGTCATTGAAGTAGCCTCGAGTTGTTTCGTAAATGGCACGGAATGAAAGCCATTCGGTATGTGCTCCGCTAAAGCTTGGCAGTGTCATTATAGCTTTCGACGCTGCGAAAGTATGCGACGATAGTGGCGCACTCTCTAACTTTGGTTTGTCAGCGAGCGCGGCTATAGCGGATGTGAGCTCCGATATAAACGGACGGAGCCCCCCTGTCTTCACTTATGACAGGTTCCTGGCTAGGTTTCTTTGGATTGGGATCCTTTTGTACATCTTCTGGATAGGAATCCTGGTTTGTGAGCTCTGATACAATCGGTAGGAGCCCCCTGTCTTCATCACCAGTGGGTTCCTGGCTGAGCTTCTGTGGCATGGGATGCTTTTGTGCATCTTCTGGATAGGAATCCTGGTTCGTGAGCTCCTTTTGGGGCTCACTGAGGTCGACAACGTCCGGGGTCGGCTTTGTGACGGTTTTATTAAATGGTGCCTTCCCTCCGGTGATTGCACCTTGATTTGACTTTTGTTTGGCTACAGAGTTTTCGAGCCAAGATCGAACGTACTCACTTTTGGAGTGACCATCTTCATCATAGTCGTCCGATTCGTCCTCTTCCACAGCCATCTGCAAGGAGATCTGCGCAAGTTCTAGTTTGATCTTCAATACTTCTTCACGAGCCTTCAAAATTCTTCTATTGGGCCGAACAGTCTTCTTAGACTTCGTACTGCAAACGGTGTGGCCCCTCGGTGGCTCTTCGGAGTGGGTGTCTTCCCGGGCTGATGGCGATGATGCACGTCTAAAGTCATCGTTGCCTTCTATATGTTCCCTCTGCTTCGTTGTGCGGGCCGTAGTGGACAGCGCGGGCAGGGGTATCCCCCCCTCGGGGGGGGGCAGCATGGCGCCTCAGCGCCCTCTATCGTTGACGGTGAGCGTGGTGGCATCTGTTGGTGGACGGCGGCGTTACTGGCCGACGAACCTCCTTCCAGACCGACGGTCCACGCCTTGGCTGCCCTTCCTTGCGAACGGGTGATCGGCATCTTGAATCTGAAAATTCTGCGGTTTTAATAAGGTGGTGACTATTTACCCGGTTCCAAAATACAAACGGATATATCCGGCTCGAAGGACCAACGAATGTGCCGGACGGGCGAAACTCTCCGGAGTAAATGTTGTCGAAGATACTTCGCGAGTCGCTCACGTCCTACACCTATAGGTTCCGGTGGGTACTCTCACCGCCGTCTTTGTTGGTACCGCTGAAATATTGTGGACTGTAGTTAAAATCAAAATGCACGATTAACAAATACAAATAGCAAGGTAGTGGCCAGCGGTTCGACTGAATGATTAATCGCGAAATTTTATAACTATTATTTATTGATCACTGTTGTTAAACTACGATTGTTCACTATTGGTTGGTCACTGTATATTTCAAAAGATTTCTATAAACTGTACGGTGGTATCAAATATCTATTGGTAGTAGCTGGTTTTCTAACACTACTGACTAGCAGCTATTATCAACTAAACTAGTTGATTTTATCACTTGTGTAACTGCGGATATCAGTTACCACTTTCACTATATGTAACTGCGAATATCAGTTACGATCTTTTTAGGCTAGCTAACACTTTCACTATGTAACTGCGAATATCAGTTACGACCTTTTTTAGGCTAGGTAACACTTTCACTATGTAACTGCGAATGTCAGTTACGACCTTTTTAGGCTAGGTAACACTTTCACTATGTAACTGCGAATGTCAGTTACGACCTTTTTTAGGTTAGCTAACACTTTCACTATGTAACTGCGAATGTCAATTACGACCTTTTTAGGTTAGCTAACACTTGCACTATTCACTAAATACTGCTACTAGTCACTTCAGCTACCACCGGATACCACTCACTTCACTTCACTAGTCACTGGTAGTTCTTCACACTACTACTGGTACTGGGTCCCGAGCCCCTAAGGTAGACTTGAGCAATACTTTGCAGTGAGCCGCTTGCCATTTTCCATTTTGCCTCTTTATTGCATAAACTTATCACTATACAAATGGCATAAATTGCAATATTCTCTATACAAATTAATTGCTACACTAACATGCTATATATTATTAAATCGGTAGTCTGGTACTTTATTAGTATATCATAAATGTTATTAAAAACATTAACATTGTAAAAAAGTTATTAAACGAAATGTCCCAAATTTTCATAATATTTGGGCATTTTAATTCTTTAATTTTTCTATAACTACGAAATGCGTTTAATTATAAAAAAATATTCCTATACTTCTTTAATCTATAAGCCATATGCTAATTAAATGTCATATTTATAACTCTTTTAGAACATAAAATTATTTTCATTATTTTTGGTATAAACTATTACGCAGTTAATTAAAAAACTTCTAGAGAGTTCCACGATAAGACGCGCTGTGATTGGTCGATTTTTTTGGTATATAATAAAAGTTGTTTATATTACTTGTTATCAAAACGACATTCTATACAAACATATTGAGAGTTATAAATATGCTAAATAACTATATTAATACACGTTTTCACTCAGTTTTCTTGGTAATTTCACTATTAATACATAAAACAATATTCTTTATCACTTTGTTTCTTAAGGTTGTTAGGCCGTCGCGAACATAATTACTACTAAAAAAGGTCTTCACTCCCCTTTACACACACAATATAATAAGAAACACAGTAATTTGTGCAAGCGTGGTCCTTTCCCGATCAAAACTCATTTGTGCTACAGCTATACTGCGCTGAACAAAGCCGAAAAAATCTACTGCTACAAAGGAAGGAAGCAAAAGATTAAACTGATCTCCCACAACTGATGGCGAACGATGAAGCATTTATGTTTTTTTTACTTTATAGTAACATTAAAAACTGACAATCGTAAAAGGTAAAACACAACATAATTGTTCTTCCAGCTCAATCTCGCATGTCAGCCATGGAAATCTAATTTAATTGGGACCATTCACAATGTTGGAATGCTGTTAGCCGGTATAACATCCGGTTGGCTGACAGATAGGTAAGTATCTAAATAGTTTTAATTGATTTTCCTTAATGCTGAAACAACCGACATAAGATTGCGTAGTAATTTCTGCGAGAAACGTAACTTGATACAAAAAGCTGATGATTGGTATAAGCGCATAAAGAGTAATAGTATTTTTAACATAATTAGGGTGGCAAACGAGCACACAGTCTACCTGATTGTAAGTGGTAGCTGTAGCTCATAGACATAAACACCAATCATCGACTAAGAATCAAAATTCAGTTGCATTGACACCCTGAAGTCTAAGATGGAATACCTTGTTTCTAGTGAAAAGGGTATCCAGTTCTTTACCTTCACTATACTAAACACGGCAAAATTCAGCTGCTATTTTACGCTGATATTTTGTGAGAGCATGGTCCTTCTTCGGTCGAGATGATGGCTCTACTACGTAAATATACACCACTACCACGTACATATGGTAAGCTAAGGAGTAAAATTAGGGACAGAGAAATTCTTCTGGGCATTTGCTGTAGTAGCGATCGAATATGCACAGATTCATTTCGTGCGAATTCAATAATCTTGTTGACGCTCGTGTCTGTGTGTGTTAATAGTGGAGCGGGTTCGCTGGCGGGATGTCGACTGGAGAGAGTGCAGTAGTAGTGGGATGAGTAATGATAACACTTCTTGAGAGTTTCTTCTATTTATTTTGTTGTTGTTATTTCTTACACTTGCCGGATTCGGAATGTCTGACCACAAAAAATGCCTCTTTTTATAGGCGCCTCTGACCAATCATAATTCTTAAATTTTGCACACGGCACTAAAGGATTCCCGTCAACCAATCAGAGCGCGGGCGACTTTTTATGTGGAAAACTTACAAATGCCTTTTGTTCGTGGTAAAACATCCCTTATAAAGTTTTTATACATTTCTGGTATTAGAACGAATTTATATTTATCATATTACACACTAAACATTCTTAAAAAACCTTAATTTATATCTTAAAATTATAAAAATACTGAAGCGGTCTTCTTACGGTATAGCTCCCTAGTAGCTAAGCTTTTTGCAGGCGTTAGCGCACGTAGCGCCGCCAGGCGGCAGGAATGCACAATACTGATAACAACATCATGTTTGCTAATCCCAAAAACTATGCAGAGAATACTTAAACATCTTTTTTTACTAAGTATATCTTAACGCAGTTCTAAGTTACAACAGAAGACGAAATTAAATAAGTAATTAAAATCACGTATCGTCGCTATCTATCTTAACGTAGTTTTAAATTACAATAAAAACAGAATTAATCAAGTAATTAAAGTCACATTTTGTTACTAAGATACTTAGCGTAGTTTTAAATGACAATGAAAACAGAATTAATCAAGTAATTAAAGTCACATTTCGTTGCTAACATTCTTAACGTAGTTTTAGATTACAATAAGAACAAATTAAATAAGTAATTAAATTCATATTTCGTCGCTAACAAATCTACTAGTATTGTTTTGAAATTGTTCATCCGTTAGAAGAACTTATTGCAGATTCGGCCGTAAGCCAACGTTAATTATCTGCTCCGTGGGAAGTTGCATTGGACATTTAAAGACTTTCACGTCATCGTACTATTTGTACGTCTTTATTGAAATGCTTGAAGCAGCGGTAGCTGGAGGCTCTTACACGGCAGCCATGGTTTTAAGTAGGTAACAAAAATATTATTAAAATTACCTACTTAACTGAAAGCAGTTTTTGCTATTACTAATTTTCTTTATTTCGATTACTTTCTGTACACAATCTCTGTACCAAGATCTTTCGTAGATTTTTATATTTTTTTTTCATAAAACTGAGAAGACGGACGTACGTACAGTACACATGGTGATAAATAGCTGCTGCAGTTTATGAACACCTGCAGCCAAATTCAAACAAAGAAGACTATATATGCCTTGCCACCCCTGAGGACTTAAGTGAAATGCCACACAACCTACTATACTGACTCTCTAAACTCTCAGACCGAAACACAGCAGTGCAAGTAATGCTATTTGTTGGCAGAAATAGGTACGAGGATGGTACCTACCTAGATGGACGTCTAACAAATGCTTTAGCCATTTTTTATTCGTTATACTATTACAAGGCTCGCAGTGTATCATGGAGGTGTTCAATTATTGATGTGTTCTATCGTTATTAATGGTCATGTAATGTCCATATATGATCATATACAGAAATCGATAGATGAACGTGGCTCAGTACCGTGCTTTGTGGCATTCCTTGAGGGAGACCTGTGTTCACCATTGAACTTATGCAGGACAATAATAATGATGATGTAGATCCGTATTTATAAACACTCCTTAACGATGAACTCGAGTGCGTAATCCTTTGACACGATTAATTATGATATCAGCATTCTAAGTTCGTTGCTAATCAGTAAACACATAAAAATAGTATCTCTGTTACGAATATCCACTACGAAATTTCTTTTGGATGTCGTAAGATTCTATTTGGGAAACTGAAGCAGGTGATCTGACAAGGAAACTGGCTTATAATAGCAGTGTTTAATGAAAACTCTAAATACAATAAAACTGAGGATGCTAAACCAAAAAAACTATTAGGGTAGCCTATGTTCAGCAGCGGACTTTTATATGATGAATGTCTGGTTATCTAAGATTTGATACAGATAAATAAAATCTACACATTTATGTACGCCTTAACTGTCTTGATGTTCATCATTTAATTGCATGGTTTTAAAGTATTAATTTTTGTTTTATCTTTGTCATTAGTGTTGAGTTTTAAGTATTATTATACATTAGTGTAAAGTAAAAGAATTTTTAACCTTGCTATATTTTGCTCATTTCAGTGATCGAAATTGGCGGTAAAAAGAACAGAATCCTATCCGGAGTGCTGTTCGCGTACGCTGTTTACATGGGAGAATCACTCTTCGCTTGCATAGCAATGTTTGTGCCTGACTGGAAGAACCTGATACGAATCATTTACAGCCCTCCTATCGTCTTCATTACCTACATATTCCTTCTCAAAGAGAGTCCACGATGGCAAATACTAAATGGTCGAGCCGAAGATGCGAAAAGTACACTTCTTCATATAGCCCAACTCAACAATATTAATATAAACAAGCAAAACTTAGCAAATATGAACGCAGAAGGCCTTAAAAAAGAATTGAAGATAGAGAATTATGAACTCGAGGAGGGTTATAGCAATGTATTGAAATCGAAAGAGATTTTGAAACGCGTACTGATTGGAGCCTTCTGTAGATTTACTGCCAGCTTTGTTTACTATGGGTTAATGGTGAATTCGGTGTATTTGCCTGGGAATCAGTACACGAATTTCATGCTTTCTACAGTAATGTCGTACCCTGGTGAGCTAATATCAATGTATTTGATGAACAGAATAGGAAGAAAGCTTCCAATGATGTACGGATATTTTACTTGTGGAGTGCTCTGCGTGGCATCTGGATGGATACCCGAGGGTAAGAATTGGTTTCTTGGTTAAACTCGGTCGGGTGGATGATTATTAAATGAGATTTAAGAAGTTAGTGTATACCAGAGATTATCAAACTTATTTCTTTTACCGCCCCATTCGAAAATCCACTATTTTTCAGCGATTCCAATTTTTTTATACACCCCTAAAACTTATAAACCACAATTTTATTACTTTAATTAATTTAGTTATGGTGTGCTATATTAGTCGGTTACCAACTTATATTCTAAACTAGACATTATTACCAGTGAGGGCAATTAAAACGCAACTTTATAAGAATATATTTTCATCAAATTAAAAGAAACAATATAAATAGGTAATCAATTTTAGTTTTAAAACTAATCTAATCAAATGGATAAATTTGATGATTTTTAACAAGGTAACATGCAAATCATTTCATTTTTAGTAAGCAGCGTTATCACTGTGCTAAGTCCACGTTTACACAAATATGAGAATGGGAATGCTCCAAAAACCGTTGAACGATCGACCACAATCCAGGGTACAACTGCGGGATTGACTTTTGTAGCCAAAATTTTTCGAATTATGTCTGCCGCCGGTTTATGGAGCACTGTAGTTATAACTTCTTTATCGCGGGCAAAATTAACGTTTTGTTTACCTGTGTAGTGTACCTGTTTGAGCAATTAACAAAGAGATATTGTATAGAGCTCTAAGTCCGTCATCGTCTTGCTTAGCAGCCACCGAAAAAAGTTTTGATACACTTGGCTGAGCCTATTTTCAAGACCTGAAAAAGAATCATAATGATTCTTTTTCAGGTCTTGAAAATAGGCTACATTCTTGTCGTTGTTATCCGGATGCATTTTATTCAAATGATCTTGAAGTTTTGAAGGCTTCATCGCTTCGTTTGAAAATGTTTTTGAACAAAGAAGGCACAAAGGCAAAGATGTATTTGTTTAATTTTCTATGAAAAATTATTACGAGCTGTTATATAGGATTTAAATACAGCACGCACCGACAGGAATAAGACAAACAGGCATAAATTCGTTTATCTCTTTCGACGCTCAATCAAATCATACTGAGCAAGTTAAGGCAATTATCGATGAACGGGTCGATTGCTACCGGATCGCACCAATAGCGTTATTGAACAAACGTATTTGCGTACGGCGTACGGGCTACCTTAGGAAATCTATGTTAAGTATTTCTAGTTTATACAACATCATAAAAGGCAGAAATAAAAACTAATTATTCGATATTGAGTAGTATGTAGGTTTTAATTTGCGTAACTTTTAAAATATAAAATATCTAAATGAAATTACGAATCAACCATCGCCCCCCCTAAACCACACCAACGCCCCCCCATTTTTTCTGGGCCCCTTAACGGCCCCCTCTCGTTCTTCAACGCTCACTTGAGAAAGACTGGTGTAGTCAATTGCAAAAATCTTGAATGTGGGTTTAAATACTAGCTATTGTTCTACTGATAACTGCCATGCCACTATCATCATAGCTTAAAATTCACTATTTGAAAAAAAGAACATTGAGGCAAATTACATTTGTACTGTAAAATTTTCCTAAGTTTCCCCTAAGTAAGTAGGGCTGTGTCGAACTAACGCTCTTACTCTCTCCCCCTCTTAAACATGTGTATATTATTTAAAAACTAGTGGTTCCTTAGTGACCGTGATCCTTTTTTTAAGTTTCGACCGTATATTTTTTTAAGTTTGTAGCAAGTTGTTTTGCAGTTTCAAATGCACATTGTTATTTCTATATACTTAGTCAGGTCATAAGTTCTGTCAAAAATTTTTTATATTTTAGAAATTATATATGAATTGAAAGGTAATTTAATTTAGAATACAATTTTATTTACTTTATTCAAAGTGCCCTACCCTATTTTGAATACATGCCCTTAATCGACGCGGTCAATCATCAATCGCAGCACGCACCAGACTCATACCTATTTCTGCCTCTGTTTTAGCCAAATATGCTCAGAGAGATTCCAAATTCTGTTGAAGTTTAGCGCAGACTTTCTCCTCCAATTGTTGCCATATCTTATAATCCAGTGGGCTTAAATCTGGACTAGAAGAGCGCCAGTCTTGATGTCCGATAAATCCAATTCTATCGGCGGTCAAGCAGTTCTGCGTGCTTCGTGCCCTATGAGCTGGTGCATAGTTGTGTTAGAATATCCAATGTCTGTTTTTGAACATTGTTTGAGAAAGAGGTTCCACTATGTTTGTTAGCCGGTATTTTGGTACACCTCGGCACTGGTTTTTAAACCTTTTTTTCACATAATAACACCTCAGTTAAGCCTGAATATGAGACTCCGAGCCAAACAATGTGTGACGAAGGATAATGTGCTCCTTGAACCGAACGAACGGAATACGCGTGCTGGCTTCTTCATTGCTGTGGGCATACATCTTATTATCTTGTTTATTATAAGTTTCTTTGATGTTAAAAAAAATTTCATCCGAAAACATTGTTGTGTGTTGTGTATTGTTTTCCCGCGTACTGCCGTATCAAAGGGATCTATCCAGCCTATTTTTTTATAACGCTCGCACAAAAATGTACGGTCTTGTTACGATAGGTAATCTTAGGTCTTCATTGATCACTCTTTTGGCCGTGGTTCTACTTAGGCCTATCTGAAGAGCTAAGATTTTTTCCTTACGAACAGGATTTCGTTTGATTCGCGCCTTCACTGCTTTGATGATCGCGGATGTCCTAACTGTACGACGTCGGCCGTTCCTCTAACGATCTTCGAAGCTTGAATCTTCAGTGAATCGTTTGATAGTGCGATAATCAAATCGTAGGGCTATTTTAAATTTTTCTTGGCGCGTAACCAAGGTGACGCACCGCTACTTTATCTTCTTTCTTCGACCACTCCATATTTAAAAATGAATGTAAATTAATATTTTTTTTATTTTCAGCAAGCGCAAACGTTATATTTTTAAAATTGGTGAAGTTCATTTAACCAGTATTCAAAATTTTTAAATAATAATGTTACGAGCTTGAGGTTCGTGACAATAAAAACTGCCGATTGAATTACCAAAATTAACACTTTAATTCACTTTACACTAATTAAACTTAAAACACTAATAATTAATCACACTGATTCACTTTAAAAGGAGAAGAAGCACGAGAGTAGAATAAACGCAGTAGAAATGCGGTCGTTAAGGAGTATGTTAGGGCTGAATCTGAATGACAGGGTAAGAAATTGTGTAATAAGAGAAGAGTGTGGTTTGCAAGATGATGTTGTGACCAGGATTAAGAAAGGAATGCTTCGGTGGTTTGGTCATGTGGAAAGAATGAATGAGGAAAGAGTGACAAAGAAAATTTATGGTGCAGAAGTGAATGGCAGAGTCGGAAAGAGACGTCCTAGGCGAAAATTTATTGACCAAATTGGCGTTTTATTGAAAACAGGCCAAATTAGCAGTACCCTTAACCGACGAGCATGTATGCGTAGGTGTATGGATGTGAAGGAGGCAAGAGAGGTGTGTCAGGATCGTGCCAAATGGAAGTCTGTAGTCTCTGCCTACCCCTCCGGGTGACAAGCGTGAGTGTTTATATATATATATATATATATATATGATTCACTTTATTCCGCTCCGAAGCTTAATTCAATACTGCCCCGACCGCGTCTTGCAGCGCCTTTAAATACACATTTTTCACCGAAACGTCCAGAATATTCAAGTAAATACGCGCGCCAACCGACCAGGCGCAGAAAGTTCGAGTGTAGGGCTTCTAGAAAGCTTAGTTCTTCAATTCGATCCTAGATGGCGCTGTTGGTCGAAAGTCAAGATTGACATTTTCTAGGAAGCCCTCCTCGCTCTCGTCTCCGACACTAGATGGTGCTAGTGCCGGGTACATGACGTCAACTTAGGCGCGCAACAATAAGGTTTTGACAGATCTTATGACTCGAGTAAGTATATTATAAAAAAAATTGCTGTTCATTAGTCTAGCTAAAACTCAAAAACGTCTCGACCGGTTTTCACGAAAATTTTTGTCTATGTTAACGGGTCCTTACATTTAGATTTACGCTTGGACCCGGTAGGTGGCGCTGTTTTAGAGATGTAGAAATCACTCATGCGAAGCTGTGGCAGGTCGCTAGTTATTACATAAAAGACAGATATATAATATACAACATAATAATATAAAATAAACACTATTTTGCCTTTACATACATTTTACAGACTATTAAAATGCATTTGAATTCACATAAAATTTACAGCTAATATAGTAAATTTATCAGTAATTATTTGTTTATTGCGAAAATGTCTACTCTGGGTGACCATTGCAACCGTAAATGTTTCAATTTCAGAATACACGTGGCTCAAAATATCCTCCTTTCTATTCGGCAAGCTGCTGGTGTCCATATGCTACACTGGAGTTATCACATATACAATGGAACTGTTCCCTACCAGCGTTAGGGGTACCTTACTCGGTGTATGCGCGTTGGCATCCAGTACTGGCAATATGTTTGCTCCTTTAACACCAATTCTGGTTAGTCTACCTATTTCATTTTATTACCTTATCATACAATATCCCAACGTTTAATAAGAGCTTCATATTTCCATTTTGCATACTGGGCATAACCTAATTTTTTTAATATGAAATTTAGTTTGCTTGAAGTAAAGTAAAGTTACAGCCTATATACTTTCCACTGCTGGGGACAGTCCTCCCTTCATTCCTGGGAAAGTTTTAGGGCAAGGAATTGTCCGCCGCGGTGATAATGCTTGTTGGTGAACTTCACATGTCTTCGAAATATTTTTTCTTATTCCCCAGACATGCATGTCTCCTCACGATGTTTTCCTTCACCGCCGAGCACGTGGTAAATCAGCACTTAAAATTGCAATTAACAATTTCATTAGTGTCGGCGGGGATCGAACCCGGGTTACTGGCGTACTGAGATATTTACAGCGAGCGTTAAACATATGAGCTACCACGGAATAGATCTTTTATTTAAAAGTCCCCTGTTCATGTGCCAGAAGTAAAGTCTTTACAAAGTGTTTTCCATATATAAGTAAAGTAACTAAGTTAGGCAGGTAGCCCTCGCAATGATATTACCGGACAGTGAACCTTGGGCAATAAAGTACGGTTATCGTATTTTTGTTGAATTTAGTAAGTCGACAACAGCCTCGTGCATCGTGGAATTGAAAATTTAAAGGATAAATTCTTATATAGTATTACGTGTATTTACCTCAAAGTAAGCCACGCTGCAATGTATTATATATATAGCTGCAACATGAACGAAAGTAAAATAATATGTGAAGATTCGACCAGGAAAAAAAGCAAACTAACTTAGTACAAATAGCATGAACATACAAAACACAGCAGCACTGGGATCGGAGATCGTTTTTACGGATAAAGAGACATTCGATCTTAGTCTCCAGGGGTAGCAAGGCAACCGCATTTCAATACTTAATAGAGGATATAATATGTAGATGTAGATGGACCAGCTTTTACGTGCCATTAGGTGGACCATAGAATACTATAATACACAATAGAATGGCTGTCAACCTTACTTTGTAGGAAGATTTGCGTCGCCGGGAGCAGTATGTGTATACAAGCAATTACGTCGTATTATCAGTTATCACTACTACAAACTCATTTTAGACTTTTGATTTAATGTTTTTGACACATAAATTTATTCACAAAATACAAATAGTTTCGACTTACTGGTTGTAGAATATGTCTCCTTTATTTAAATTCCATTTCCCGCTGTTCTTTCGACACGTAATTATTGCACAATTTGCCTTTTTTTAAATAATTTGCCTGCAAGGACGTTTCACACGAAAATTGGAAACGATTGATTGTGTTGACATTTATATGTGTGAATTAACATGTTAGTGGCTACACGGGCTCCGTCCACCCCCCGTTCTATTATGTATGTATTGACTATGAGGTGGACTGTTTGTTCTACAACGACTACCCACTACTGTTTCTTTACAAAATAAATTTTTCATTTCAGAACACCGTCTCCGTCATCCTTCCATCGATGTTTTTTGGCGGTTTTGCCATTATCTCTGGAGCTCTCTTGACTCAAACACCTGAGACAAAAGACTTGCCACTGATAGATACGATAGAACAAGTAGAGAGAAGTGCAAAACTAAAAGAAAGACGAAGACGGGGTATAAGTACGAAAGGAGAAGATAATTACGGTTTTGATAATAATATCATAGCATAAAATGAGGACGTTTTTAAAGGAAATATTGACAGCAGTCAGGTGTTCAAAGTTTAATTTAAGTATGTTGTTACTCTAAGTTTAACTTCGATAAAGTCGATGAAATATGCCAATTAAACTTAAATAAATAATAAAGGTTTTAAATTAAACCTGATTTCTTCATTTTATATTTCTTAATTTTCTTTTTATAAAACTTACAAACAGACTCACACTCAAATAATAATAATAATAACAGCATCCTAATTTAAAACGTAACAAAAATAAAATTTGTGACATGGTTTCTCATAGAACTGCTTTAGCACGTCGTCAATATTATGTCCCTAGGAATCATTTATATAATGTAGCAAATAAAACAAACAATATTTATCCATTGTCCTCTAATAAATGTAAAGATAGAATTCTAAATAGGTTGCTAAGCCTTAATTACCCGGAAACAAAGAAGTTAATCAGTATTTAAGTTCCAACACACACATTCACACAAAAACACACACTAACACGCACAGGTTTGTGGTAATTAGAAAGTTTTCTCTTCATTTTTTATTTTATTTTTTATTTAACTTAACATGTTTGTGTATTGTTGTATATAGTGAAATAATTTATAATTTTTTACTGTATTTGTATTGCACTACTCAGGGTGGAAGACGCTGACGGCTGTAACACAGTCTATACTAGTGTGGCCGTTAACGCCAACTCCTTTTTTTAAATATTAGTTTTTTTTTTTAAATATTAGTAATCCTATTAATTAACATTACTAATATTCCTTTCACCACTCCTGGTAAGCTTAAAACGCTTATGTTAGGAGTGGTTCACGACAGTAGTCGAATGGCGGATTCGAAACCACGACTTTTGAGTTCGCGGTCCGAGCCCTGCCATTAGGCTACTGTCGCTTTTTAAATTTTACTTTTTAAATTTTACTTTGTAATTTTGGGATTTTAAGTATAACCTGTCAATGGAGAGTCAAATAAATTATTATTATTATTATTAATCTGTATTAACATCAGCATGTTTTACGTAGAACTGCCAGTTATTAATTATTTTGAATACTGTTACCATTACAGCCTATAAGAGTCTATTGCTGAACATAGGCCGCCCCTATAGATTGCCTCACATGTGGCAACCATAGTTTTTACTGTTGTTTTATGTTGTTATTAGGAAGACTGATTTCCATCTCCTAACATTTTTATTAAGATCATTGCTTAAAATACTAGAACGCGTGATGTAATAGTTTAGAATTTTTTAAAATTATTACTATTATTTAATTTCGTACTTTCACCAAATCAATTTGATTTTCGCTCTGTTGGTTGTCTAGATGTTGTTTACTCTAGTGTCGGCCGGGCTTTGGTATCTCTTCTTTGGGTGGAGTACAATCTATTTCGTAGAGCGTGTTCTATTTTCTGACAATGCCCTTTCCAAGGCTTTACCTACGTTGGTGATCCTGGTTTCCTTTGTGGAACCTGCGCTTGTGAGGCTATCTGAATCGCTGCGGTCTGGGTAGAAGTAACAGCCTGAGGAGGATGCTGCTGCTTTTTCTTCTTTCTTTGTCTCCTCTAGTGCGGCGGAATCCGTGTCAGGGCCACAATAGTGGAGAGGAGTAGACAGTACTCAACTGTGTGAAGAACAGCGATTGAAAGAATGAGTTTCATTACGGTATTGGAATCTTTCACATAGATAAAGGGGTGAAGAGGAATCATTAAGAATTGAATGCAAAGTGAACTGGCGTATAGTCAACCACTTTGACTGGGAGCGAAATTCTGATACGTGATCGTATTCGCGCAGGCCAAAGATGAACGTTAGGCGGTTGTTAAGTAACTTTTACAACCTGTTCAGCGGCTACTTAGAAACAGTGAGACAAACATCGGCATAGTCAAATTACGAACAAATTAGAGATTGGAAAGTTTAGTTGATACTCCAAGATGAACTGTGTACACTATTTGTATTACAAGTTGTGCTGATGCAGTGCCATTCAATAATCATAGCTGTATGTTTATCCAATTTACATTGCACTAGTATACTATGTTTTTAATTTCTGCATAATCCCGAGGTACAGTATCTACTCGCATTTTGTTATATGTTCTAAAATATCGTATTAATTTTTTTAAAGCAGTGTATACAGGGATTCCAGTCACTTCATACCAGCTGCTTTAAAGCTGCTTAAATTTAAAAATAAATGTTTATTCATTCAATCATTTATTCATTACAGCATATTAAAACAAACACCTGCTGTACAAAGATATGCTGTACATAGATTGCCATATAATAACCGTAGTTTTTATTAATGTTGGCGGCTAAGTTGACATCTAGCACTAGCGCCATCTAGTGTCGGGTAACGGAGCGAGGGGAGAGCTTTCCAGAAAATGACACCAGTAATATTTCAACCAACAGCGCCATCTGCTGTGGAAACGAAGAACTAAGCTTCTGGAAGCTGACTATCGAACTTTCGGCGCTTTGTCGATTGGTGCGCGTTACTAATGTGTATTTATAGGTGCTGCAAGGTGCGATCGGGGAAGTATCGAATTCGGCGAGACAAGCGAAGCTTCGGAGCGAAATAAAGTGAATTAGTATGATTAATTATTAGTGTTTTAAGTTTTAAATTGTGTAAAGAAAATTAAAGTGTTAATTTAGGTAATTTTATCGGCAATTTTTATTGTCACGAACCTCAAGCTCGTAACATTAATATTAAAATTATTATCAGGAAGTTGTTGGTATTCACGTCTTGTTTCATTTCGCTCTTATTAGACACATGGGTTGATATTGTGAGAGTAGTTAATTATGGCTACGGTTTCATTATTTTATTACTTGGCGAATTGGCAAGCTAATACTAAACGCAATTGAGATAAAACGCTTTCGATTGAAAATGTAGGGTAATGGATTTCTTTTTTTTTTTATTACTTGGGGGGGGGTTAACAATTGGGTTGTAAGCCACTGCGCCACGGAGCCGTCAAGTCGGAGGATTAATGCGATGGGTATCTTTTAATTTCCCTTTTTAATCGGTTTATAGCTTGTGTTTTTCTCTTTTAGTCGTTTATGAGAAACTAAATTAAAATTGCGTGCCGTATTACCAGTATAACTTGCCGTCTATTGAAACCTGCAAGGTTTTTCAGGCATTTCCCCTGATTAGATTTGAGACGATCAAACCACACCAACGGGATTAATTGAGGTATTGGATCTTTGTGCCGCCACCACTAAACACACGAGACTGCCACTCCAAAACCTTCCCTCCCGGTTATGGGCTATTCATTCTTCTTCCGCGCGGGCCTCTGAGGTGTACAGATGTATTCATAACAATCTGTTTTATCTATATTTATTTTTTTATCCTTTAAATTTAATTTTAATAAAGTTACTGTCCATAAAATTGTGGCTCAAAAATAGGAGTGCATAAAAACGAAGTGAGCTTATTTTCAACCAGCTCCTCCTTGTTCGTCTCTTCAGCCTCACATCTATAGATCTAGTGACACCCGTTTAATCGCCCATCTTCGTCTGCGCACTGAGCACGAGAGAGATCCGAAGCTAGACGAATCAATGGCGTACGCACATAGAACATCACGCACTACGTATACGTGGGAGGTACGTAACTGTGCTCCTGGTATAATTCAATTTGCAACCAGTTTCGCCTGACTACTGTATTTCTTTTAAGGTGTTAGCTTATGCTTGCTTCTCCTGGTACAATAAACTACCCACCATCTTGTATTAATAATTATTTACAACCAATTATAGTACTTGTTCTTAACCGGTTATACTTATAATAAAATAATACCTTTGAAACGCACTCCACCAAAAAAAAAAAACAATGTTTCCGAGACAGATTCAGAAAACATAGGTGGAAGTGTATCTGAACTTCAAAATAAAGATAACAACAGCAGCGTAAACATTGGACGTTTAAAGAGAAAACGTGAAAATGGGTTTCATATTTTTATGGAAGAGGTGGGTACTTTGTTTTCTAGTTTTGCATCCGAACAAACAAATAAATTACAAAAATTGGAGTATTCGCTATCCGAAATAAAATCACAAAATAATACAATACAACTCTCAATTCGAACACTGTCTCATAAGTATGATGAAATTGAGAAGGAGTTGGAAGACTTCAGAAAAGAACGAAAAGAATATATAACTTACATAAAACAGCCTGAAAATAAAATAGAAAACTTAGAAAAAGCTTTTTGTTCAACTAAGGTAGAAATTAGAAATATACCGAAAATTCAAAGCGAGAACAAGCATGAACTCTCAAATACGGTAACAAAATTGGTAACATACTAAATTTACAAATAGAAAGCGGATATATTACAGATATATATCGTATGCTAAAACCAATAGCAGACGAATTCACCTCAGTTTAGACAAAAGAAAGCATTATACAAAACCTTAAAAAACTTACTATGAAAAATAAAAATTAAATACTTCTTTTTTTGGGTTTTGATAGCACACATAAACAACAGATTTACATTTCGGAAGCTCTTACACCGAAAGGAAGGTGTTTATTTTTCCTGGCAAGAGATTTTGCAAAAAGCCACGATTTCTCATTCTGCTGGACGTCTTATGGATTGGGGAGACTAAATCTACTCCAGTTTAACACACAAGTTTGCGCGTTTATCGCTAAGGGAAACCCTTTGTCGGATTTTCTCAGTTTGAAGACACTCCCCTTGTTGCCTCAGCCAGTATCGGAAACCTCAGCGTCGACATATCAAATACCGTGCTGTTCGTGATCACTTGGAACGCTGCAGCTTTATTATGGTTGAAGCACGAATGGGTAAAATAGCAGCTCGATACTACTGTATTTCTCATGGTGAGTATAGAGATACGAGGGCCTTTTTTTACAAGAAACGAGGCATTCCATCTTAGTCCTCAGGGACGGTTTTTAATTGAGGATAAATGTAAATGTCTATGCGCTATTTCTACTAAAAGAACTTGGAAGAGACAGCAAATTGGCCTATTATTATTGAACGATACGACTTAGGGACCTTCAAGAACAGAGCTTAATCCTTTCTAAAAGGCCTGCAATGCACCTGCAAGTTCCCTGGTGTTGCAGTTGTTCCGAGCCGTATGTTAGTTTGCCCCCTCTCCTATAAAAAATAAAAGCTTATCGTTATCGTATACCAAGTAAGTGCCCCATCAACGATAACAAATATAGCATTGTGTCACAGCCCCAGTGAGACTAATGAGAGCAAGCGGCAAAATAATAATATTATCAGTATGAACAAGTCACCGTTACGCAACGTAACAAGCCAACAAGAGAAAACATAATATAACTCTTAATTATTTCAGGAGAACAAAAAGAAGATATTTATGCTAAGTATTAACAAGTTTACTAAAACAAGATCCATCTCGCAACGATTTTTGCATGGAGATTTTGATATCTGCCATTATCTTCTGACTGGATACGGAATAAAACCACTTATGATGGGACTAAAGCCCAAACTTATGGATTATACAATGGAAAATTACTGCATATTACTAATAAGCGATGAAGATTTCAAGTCCACTATAAATTACTTTGAATTAATAACATATATTCGACAAACGTTATCAGAAATTACACACACAAACATCATTTTGTGTCTACCTACCTTTAGATACTGTAGATTCCGAAATTTATTTAACTGGCGAGTAGAAGTTTTTAATAATTTACTACATCTGGATGTAATGACACATGAGTATGCACACCTTTTTGATTCCAACCTGAATCATACGATGATTATACGATGTTTAAAAAACACACAGGTATCATAAATAACTACGGAATGCCATATTCAAAGACATTAATGCACTTATGTGTGAAATTGAAGATTATGGTTACAATAAAATATTAGATTCCATGACAGAATTTCAGAATGATCAAAATGAACCAATACCTGCCTCGACACCTCTAAAAATATGTTTTTTCAATAATAAAATAAGGATTATTTACCAAAACATACAAAGTTTTAAAAACAAACGGCATTTGTAGGAAGCTTGGACAGATGAAGATAAAAATGTATAGGTACACTATATGTCTATCTGAAACCTGGATCAGTGATCCGAAACTTCACCTACTCAAAGTACAAGGTTATATCCTGGCATCCCATTTCAGTCGATCTAATTCAGTAGGAGGTGTTTGTATAATAGTTAAAGATGATATAGATTATATTGAACAAAACGATTTAAATGCTATGTCCATAGAATCTATAATTGAAATATGTGGAATAGAAATACCAGTTTAAAATTTATTAGTCGTAAATTTTTACTGGCCAAATAGTAACAGAATGCCTGTTACCTTTTACAGTGTATTAGAAAAGCTCTTACAACGAATTCAGCAAAAAAATTCTAAAACAAACATTGTAATAGGTGGAGACTTTAACGTCGATGTGTTAAAATAAAGTATATCGACTGTAAGACTTTTAAATTTAATGCGTAGTTATAATTTCTATCAACATGTTCAAGAACCAACTAGGGTAACAGAGACTACATCCTCAAGCTTAGATTAAATCATTCACAAATTTTGATGTCGAATAAGTCGTAATTAATGGTGAAGAGTTGAGTCTCTCTGATCACAAAGGAGTTATAGTAAATATACCAATAAAAGAAAGAAACATACTCGTGCGTAATACGTGGATTCTAGAAAAAAGAATCTTTTCAAAGCTAAATTAAGAGAAGTAAACTTTAGCAAAATAATTACCGTTGATAAAAACATTAATGAAAATTATAACTTATTTTGTAATAAAATTAATCATATATTAAATGAAACTATACCAAAAATTCTCATAAAAATAAGAAGCATAAAGAAAAAGTCATGGCTTACCAATGGAATCAAAACATCGTGCAAAAATAAAAGACTCTTAAAAAATTATTATCTCAAACAAAAAATCCAGTACTAAACAAGTATTATAAAAATTACTCAAAAATACTTAAAAAAAACTATAAATATTTCAAAAAAGAAAAATAATATTAAAAAAGTAAAGAATTCTGATAATGTAATAAAATCAATGTGGAATGTTGTGAAGGAACAAACTTACACAAAATAAAAAGAACATAGAACTGAATGTCCAAAATAGTATCACTGCGGACCCTGTTCAAATAGTTGAGTGTTTCAATAATTTATTTTTGTCGGTTGGTAATGATAACAATACTTCTGGCACAACAGGTGCAATCATTCAGCCTGTCCTTCATCCCGTAAAGAATACATTCTTTTTACAACCCGCTACTAATCAAGAAATTATAAAGTCTATACGTTATTTAAAAAACAAACGTAGCTTCGGTCATGACGACTTACCGCCTTGTCTAATTAGGAAATGCGCCGAAGAACTAGCCTGGTTATGACATTCTGATAAATCTAGAAGTAAGACCAATACTTTATAAAAGAAGGCTCTAAAATTTTGTTTGCTATTTTCGAGAAATATGGCTTTCGCAAAAACAGATCAACAACTACAGCAGTATACAAATATGTCAATGAAATATAAAATATATTAAATAAAAAGAAATACGCGATCGGTATTTTACTGGACATGACCAAAGCCTATGATCGAGTTCGATTTGACATACTTTTACGGAAGTTACACGGAATAGGAGTAAGAAGCCTAACATACAACTGGTTCGAATCATACCTGACCAATCGAAAGCAGTGTGTAGAGATAGAACACCATAACCTAGCCAGTGGAAATGTGATTAAAGTTAGGTCTCAATTTGTACCGGTCACTAAATCAATACCACAGGGTAGTGTTCTCGCGACGGGAACATCCGCCCCCCGCCTATGGCTCCGCCACCTGCGGTGCCGGAAGTGGACCACCAGGACGACGACGACGACATCCCGGAAGGGACCGGGGTAGACCTGAGAGTGGCGGTACGTAGGCTCAAGGCCAGGAATACCGCCCCAGGACCCGATGGCTTGCCTAGCAAAGCCTGGGTCCTGGCCTCGGAGGCTCTCGGGCCCCGACTGGAGGGGCTCCTAAGCGCATGCTTGGAGAGAGGCCAATTCCCGCTTCGTTGGAAGACGGGGAAGCTGGTCCTCATTCGGAAGCCGGGGCGCCCTGCGGACTCTCCGTCCGCATACCGGCCCGTGGTGCTGCTCGACGAGGTGGGCAAGCTCTTTGAAAGAGTCATTGCAAACCGCCTCGCCGAGCACCTTGCGGGGACGGGGCCGGATCTTGCGGAACACCAGTTTGGTTTCCGCAAGAGGCGCTCTACGGTGGACGCCATCATGCGCGTGAGAGCCCTCACGACGGGGGGATGCAGTGGCCAGAGGGGGGGTTGTCTTGGCGGTGTCTCTCGACATCGCCAACACCTTCAACTCCATGCCCTGGAGCTGCATTAGGGAGGCACTCCGGTATCACCGGGTGCCGACTTATCTCCGTCGTATAGTCGGGGACTACCTGACGGACAGGGCCGTCATCTACCCCGGTCGCAACGGTGAGTGGAACCGGCGAGAGATGTCGTGCGGTGTCCCACAGGGTTCGGTTCTGGGGCCACCTCTGTGGAACATCGGTTACGACTGGGTGCTGCGCGCCGACCTCCCTACCGGCGTCAGCGTAGTTTGCTACGCTGACGACACGCTGGTACTGGCACAAGGGGGGTCGTACGAGGCGGCGGCGGAAAATATGACACGCGGGGTTGCGATAGTCGTTGAGAGGATTCGGCAACTGGGTCTCGAGGTGGCTCTGCACAAGTCCGAGGCCATGCACTTCCATGGTCCTCGGAACAGGCCACCACCGGGATCCTCAGTGATGGTAGGAGGGGTATCCATCGGCGTCGAGTCGACGCTGAAGTACCTAGGACTCGTCCTCGACGGCCGATGGAACTTCGTTGAGCACTTCCGACGTTTGGCTCCCAAACTGGAACGGACCTGGGCTGCCTTCAGGCGGCTCCTGCCGAACCTGGGAGGGCCAAACGCCTCCTGCCGGAGGCTCTACGCGGGGATCGTGCGGTCCATGGCCCTTTACGGGGCCCTGGTGTGGGCGCGTGGTTTGGCGCGGCTTGCCGTCCACCACCTGAACGCGCCCCAAAGGGTGATAGCCGTGAAAATGGTTCGCGGCTACCGCACGATCTCCCGCGAGGCGGCGAGCCTCCTTGCCGGATTGCCGCCATGGGATCTGGAGGCGATAGTCCTCGCGCGCCTGCACGAATGGCGTGCGGAGGCACTGTGCCGTGGGGAAACCCCGCTGCCGCGGCAAGTTGTCGCGCAGCGGACAGACTTCCAGCACGATCTCATGGCGACATGTAGACAGCGACTGTCGCAACCCCGTGCTGGGCACGCCACTATAGCGGCGGTAAGACCCCTCTTTGAGGAGTGGCTTGAGAGACGCCACGGCATCCTCACCTTCCGCCTGACGCAGGTCCTCACCGGACACGGTGTGTTCGGGAGGTTCCTGCACCGAATCGGGCGGGAGGAAACGCCCGGGTGCTCCCACTGCGAGGATGGACCGGAGGACACGGTGGAACACACCGTGGAGGTGTTCCCTGCTTGGGCGGAGCACCGCCGTGTCCTCGTAGCGGCGATAGGCGGCGGCGACCTCTCGCGTCCGGCCCTGGTCGAAGCCATGGTCCAGAGCGAGACGGAATGAGATGCCGTCACCACCTTCTGCGAAGCAGTGATGCTAGCGAAGGAGGTGGCGGAGTGGGAGAAGGAGAGAGCAGCAGCTTTCCTCCCCGGCCGCCGCGGGAGACGCCCCGGCCGCCGCGGGAGACGCCCCGGGCGTCGGGGGCTACGTCGTGGCCCCCGGCCACCGTAGGCGCGGGCCTGTGGACGGCGAGCAATGGGTAGCTCGTCGTCCGTCCGTCTAATGACGACAGGCCGTGTCGACGGCGCGTTTTGTTCCACGCGCGCCTCAAAGAGCTGTCAGCAGCGTGAAGGGGCCCGCAAGGGCCGACGCCTGCCGGGGCTGCGGGCTGTTCGAAAGAGATACCGCGGCTCCGGAACGTAAGGGCACTGAAGGAACACGGATGGTTTTTAGTCAGTAAAAGTCTGACACTCCCTTACGCTCCACCCAGAGCGAAAGGGGTCATTAGATGATTTTCCATCAGCAAAAAAAAAAAAATAGGGCAGTGTTCTCGGTTGTTTATTATTTTTAATTTATATTAATGATTTGCCGAAAATAGTCAAAGCCCCCTGTACCTTGTTGATCTTTCTGTAGTCATACCTTTCGACAATAATCGACAACAATCTTAACAACTGTCTAGATAGTGTACTTACAGATATATTTAAATGGTTAAAAAATCACAATCTCGTCATAAATTACACAAAAACTAAGATAATACAATTTAGGCCGTATCAAAAATGTCCGCTATCTATAAACAGAAACAGAAACAGAAACTTTTTTTATTCAATGTAGATTATAACAATACTTATTGAAAGTCACTTTTTTCATTTACCACTGGTTCGCAAAAAAAACCTCTGTCCTGGGAAGAACCAGTAAGAAACCCAGAGGGACTATTTTTTTCCAATAATAGCTTACAATAATGTTTACAATAAACAACACAAGACAAATTAGAAATAGCTTGGTAGCGATCACCCTTCCCAGGGGTTATTATTATCTATAAATTCCTTAATATTACAGTAACCCTTTTAATACAAACTTAGTTTAATAACATTTTTGAACTTCGTGTATGACAAATTTTGTATATTTTCTGGGATTTTGTTGTAAAAGCGTATACATTGCCCCAATAATGAATTACTGACTCGGTGGAGTCGAGTAACTGGTACTACTAGCTTGTGTCTGTTCCTAGTATTTACAGAATAAATATCACTTATTTTCGCAAAACTATTTTTATTTTTGTGTACGTACATTAAATGTATTGAGAGGCCAGAGTTAATATATTAATTTCCTTAAATTTTTGTCTCAGTGACTCTTTTGGTTTTAAATTATATATTGCTCTAATGGCCCTCTTCTGTAAAATAAATATATTTTCAGTGTCATTCGCGTGTCCCCATAGCAAAATACCACACGACATAATGCTATGGAAATAACTAAAGTAAACTATTCTAGCTGTTTCAACACTGTTAAGAGTTCTAATCTTTTTTCACAACATATGCTGCAGAACTAAGTCTGCTAGCTAGTTTTGATATATGGGGGGAGCCATTGAAGCTTTGCCTCCAGTGTGATTCCAAGAAAAATGGTGGTATCAACAAGACTCAGTTGCCCCCCATTTAAAATTACATTAGTATTGACATATTTAACATTAGGAGTTACGAATTTCATACGTTTAGTTTCAGTTCCATTCAAATGCAAATTATTAACATTAAACCAATTGACTAACTTAGCTATAGCATTATTTACTTCGTCGTAATTTAATAACTGTCGTTTTAATTTGAAAATTAATGAAGTATCATCAGCAAATAATACTATATCATGGTTATCCCCTACTATAAAATAAATTATTCCTACAACGCTACTAAACTAGAATGTGTTATATACCTGAATCTATGTTTATACATTATTAGGTATAAACATAGATTCAGGTATAAATTGGAAAGAACACATAAAGAAAGTATCATCTTTAAAATATATACATATCATAGTTTTAAAAAATTCTAAACTATTACATCACGCGTTCTAGTATTTTAAGCAATGATAGTAATAAAAATGTTAGGAGATGGAAATCAGTCTTCCTAATAACAACATAAAACAACAGTAAAAACTATGGTTGCCACATGTGAGGCAATCTATAAGGGCGGCCTATGTTCTGCAATAGACTCTTATAGGCTGTAATGGTAACAGTATTCAAAATAATTAATAACTGGCAGTTCTCAGTTCAGACTCTCAATTGACAGGTTATACTTATGTATTATATCTATTTTAAATTCCAAAATTACATTTGAAAGTAAAATTTAAAAAGTGACAGTAGCCTAATGGCAGGGCGCGGACCGCGAACTCAAAATGTCATGGGTTCGAATCCGCCATTCGACTACTGGCGTGAACCACTCTTAACACAAGCAATTTAAGCTTACCACGAGTGGTTAAGGGGAATATTAGTAATGTTTATAGCATTGTTAATATTCTTTAAATAAAAAACTTTCCCGTTTCTCGTATGCACTATACGAACTTAAAAATGTTACAAATTCAAGAACAGCCACGTGTGCATACTATGCTTATGCCCATGCATGGCTCAAGTACGGCATTTTACTGTGGGAAACGGCACAGACGTAAATAAACTGTTTATTTTACAAAAAAAAAATGTATCCGAATGATTACAAACATAGATAGCACTGACAGCTGTAAACCCTACTTTATTTCATTAAAAATATTAACAATTACATCTCTATATATACTAGAAGTATGCACATTTGTTAAAAAGAATATGCAAGGTGCATATTCTTTTTAACTTTTCAATACACTCCCGGCCTCATTTTTTATGTCCTAATGAAAAATTAGCTCCACCATGGTATGTGTGTAAAAATTTATAATAAAATTCCCAAATGTCTACAAAAATAAGAATCGTTGTATAAATTTCAAAGAGAGCTTAAAAATATTTAATTGAAAAAAGCTTCTATTCGTTGTCAGAGTTTTTCGGTGAAAAATAATAATTTTTCTTTTTTGAATATGTAGACCTTTTTAATATCGTTGTAAATATTGAAAATGTTTATTAAACCTAAAAGTAATGTAGTAGTTTAAGTAAATAAAATAAAATTCGTCTTTCTAAATTGATTAGATTAAATTGATATATAACATAATATAATATACTATTGCTACGCCCTATCAGGGCTCATGTTTGGCTCTAATATATCCAACTTAAGAACTATTTATGTAACCACATGAACGCAATAAAATGTTTGAGTTTGAGTAAATATATATATATATATATATATATATATATATATATATATATATATATATATATATATATATATATATTATAATATAATAATGAACGTTATATTAACAATATGATTGTTATATATTTTATTGCTATAACGTTTATTACACGGTTTATAGTTTTTCAAGAGCGATGATTTATTATGACTTTCGAAGTGGTTTAACACAAAAACAGTGTAATAGTGGAGACGAACTGTCCACTATTAACAGACTCCGAGTGGTTTTCTTTAAGGTGGAGAAATGAAACTACTGTTTATGTTTATGAATGTACTGTCGAATGGAATTCGGAATGGAATATCTTTTGCATCAACCTTGCCTATATTTATATGGCTGGCTCACTATTGATTTGCCAATGGTAACAATTAATATTTTGCCTAGCCAATTATATTGCTTATTTTATGACCAATGAAAACTATTTAAAATATACAATTATCTACGTTTCGTTTCCCGGCGTGAGACTTGTTTGTTGTTCACGAAGCTACGTCGCTGGACCGGGCTATATAAGACATGCAGATCGGTGCGCACTCGTAGTCGGCGAGCGGCGGCGGTGTGGAATACAGCTCCGGAACAGCAAGAGGAAACGAACTGCGGCGTTGAAGAAACGGCTCACCATTGGTCGACGGATACGTGACGATAGCGGCGTGTGAAGTCGGTGTGGCGCTGAATGATATTTGCGGCTGCTTCTTGTTTCTTTATAAGAACGTCAAATTATCTATATACAGTCCGCAGTATCTCAGTAGCCAAGAATAATTAGGAAATAAAATGTTTTTTTTATTTATTCTCGCCTTCCGCGTTATGGTAGCAGCGGAGTATATATTATTTATTCCCGTTTAGGTTTGATTAATCTGGCTGCTACATCACTCTCCCCCCAGCGAAAGCGTACCGGAGGCTTGACGACTCGCCCGTATTTCGTAGTTTTTAAAATAGGTTTCAACTGGGTTGATGTAGATGATGAAGTTTCAAGCTTCCTCGCTGGTGGTTTTGATGATGATGATGAATCCTCTGCAGTATCCTCGTTAATAATATAGGCAGGCTTTAGTCGGTCGATCGATATAATCGTAGATTTCCTTCCGGGTATTTGTAGTTTAAAAGTCTTGCTATTTCTCTCTAATACTTTATACGGTCCATCGTAGGTAGGTTGAAATTGTTTTTTCATTGCGTCGTTTGTTACAAAAACTTGCTTGCATGTTTTCAAATCTTGGTGAATGAATACTGATTTATTATTTCTGTGTGATTGCATTTCGGTGCATTTCAACGATAAGGCTTTGTTAATTGATTCTCGAAGTTTAGTTACGAAATCGTAATCCATTTCTTGTTTGTTTGACGCTGCTGAACTGAAGAAGTCACACGGCAGCCTTATGCTGCAGCCGTAGGTTAGCTGAGCGGCGCTAAGACTAGTGTCTGCACGCGGTGTTGCTCGTAGTCCGAGTAGCACTGTAGGTAGCTCATCAATCCACTTTGTATGTTGAGATAAACGAGTTTTGAGTGCAGTCTTTAATGTACGATGCCATCGTTCGATTATTCCGTTTGACTGAGGATGGTATGCTGTTGTACGCGTCTTCTGTATTCCCATAGTTTGAAGAAGTTTGAGGAATAGGTTGCTTTCGAAATTCCTTCCTTGATCCGTTGTGATGGTTTTAGGTGATCCGAAACGAGTAATCCAATTTTCATAAATTATCTACGCGACGGATTCGGCTGAAGTATCATCGGTAGGTATTGCTTCTGGCCATCTTGTTGTTCTGTCGATCATTGTTACGAGATAACGATGTCCTTGCGGTGAAGTAGGTAATGGTCCAACGATGTCAACGTGCAAGTGTTCGAATCTCTCCGTGGGTGGAAATGTAGCTAGACTACTTGATGTATGCCTTTGTACTTTGCATTTTTGGCATTGAATGCATTGCTTCGCCCAGTTGCCAACATCCGCTTGCATTGCAGGCCAAAAGAATTTTTCAGTGATGAGTTTTCTTGTTGTTCTAACACCTGGATGACTAATGTTGTGCAGTGCATTGAAGACTTCGCGACGACATTCTTCTGGTATGTATGGTCGCATGGTTGTCGTTGAGGCTTCACAGTATATAGGTAGATGCGTCATTGGCATTGTAACTTGCTTGATGGACAAGTTACCTTGCTTCGATAGATGTTTTATGTTGTCACTATCTCTGTCTTGTGCTGCGGCGATCTTATGATAGTCGATTGATGTAGGGCACGTTACACTGTCGATTGGTACGCGACTGAGTGCGTCGGCAACTATGTTGTCCTTTCCACTGATGTGACGTATGTCGGTCGTGAATTCACTTATGAAAATAAGTTGTCTTGCTCTTCGTGGTGTTTCCGATAGTGATGGTTTCTTTGGAAGTACATATGTTAATGGCTTGTGGTCGGTAAAAACGATCAGGTTTCGACCCTCGAACGTTTTTCTGAAGTGTTTGATAGCCATGTAAATAGCGAGTAGCTCTCGGTCGAATGTACTGTAGTTACGTTGAGTATCGGAGAACTTCTTCGAAAAATATCCAAGTGGTTGCCATTTCCCATTGCTGTATTGTTGGAGAACTGCTCCTGCTGAGAGATCGGATGCGTCGCTGAAGATAGCAAGGGTTGCTTCGTGTGATGGGTGAGCGAGTAAAGCTGCATTTTGGATCGCAATTTTACAAGCTTCAAATGCCTTCGTGGCTTCATCGTTCCATTCGATTGACGTTTTACCTTTTTTATTCGTGTTGTGAAGGTAGGCGTGAAGTGGTGCTTGGATTTCAGCGGCTTTAGGTATGTGTTCTCTGTAAAAATTTATCATCCCAAGAAAACGCCTTAGCTCTTCGATAGTTTTAGGTTTTGCATAATCGATGATTGCTCTGACTTTTTCGGCAGGCGGTTTTATTCCTTCCTTGCTGACGGTGAAACCAAGAAATTGAACTTCTTGCTGTCCAAATATGCATTTCGAAGGGTTGATTGTGATTCCGTTGTCTTCTAATCGCTGTAGCACGGTGCGTAGATGGGTTTCGTGCGTTTCTTTATCAGGGCTTGCAACAAGGAGATCATCAATAAATGCGAAAACGAAATCCAGTCCATGAAGTACTTCGTGTATGAATCTTTGGAAAGTTTGACCTCCGTTCTTTAATCCTGGGATCATTCTTGGGAATTCGAATAATCCCATTGGGGTAATTATTGCTGTCTTCTCTATGTCTTCATCGCGGACTCTTATTTGTTGGTAAGCTCGGTTGAGATCGATGGTGGAGAATATAGTCTTGTCTGATAGTTGATGAGTGAAATCCCTGACTCGCGGTATTGGGTATCGGTCAGGAGTGGTAATAGAATTCAGTCTTCTGTAATCTCCACAAACTCGTAATTCTCCGTTCTTCTTCGGTACAATGTGAAGTGGTGATGACCAAGGGCTTTTGCTTGGACGGCATATTCCTTGCTCAATCATGTTTTCGAATTCCTTTCGAACTTGCTCGTATAGGTGTGGTGCGATTGGACGTGCACGACAATGAAGTGGTGGTCCATTGGTGTCGATGAAATGCTCAACGTCGTTCTTCGGTGTTAATTTCATTGAAGTTATTCTTGTGATACCAGGGTATTCTTCGAGGATCTTGTGATACGGTTGTTGCACATCTATGCTTCTTATTGTGGGCAGATTGGTTGCTTGTACAAAAGACTGAGATGCAAGATTGGTTTTCCCGTCGATGATTCTTCTATTTTTGATGTCGACGACCAACTGGTGATGTTGAAGAAAATCAGCACCGATGATTGGTTTGCTGACTTTAGCGACGATAAATCTCCATTTGAATGGTCGGCGTAGATTAAAATCAAGTTCCATTGTTTTTTCTCCATATGTAGGAATAACCGTATTGTTTGCTGCATAGAGTTGAAAATCTAGTGGCTTCAACTTCTGTCCTTGCTTCGGCGGTAACACTGAGATATTTGCTCCGGTGTCGATAAGGAAAGTGAGCTTGCTTTTTTTATCGGTGACGAAAAGACGGTAGGACTTTGCTGTTACGCTGGATCCCGTCGCATCGAGCGTACTAGTTAGTTTTCCGTATTCGTATTTTCATTTTTGAATGTACACGGTGCTGTGCATTTTCTTGCCTCGACCCCGAAACGTCGATGATAGTAGCAGTAAGGGGATCTTGATGTTGAGCTTATTCGACTTCTACTTGCAGAGCGGTTGCGACGAAAAGGTGATCTTCGGTGTTGCTGATTGCGCTGGTTGTACTGTTGCTGGTAAAAGGTATGATGCTGGGAAGCTTTGAGCGCGGCGACTTCGAATGATAGCTTCCGAATTTCTTCGAGAAGAAACTGGGTATCATTGGCCTTTGTTGAAGTGCCTTCGATGATCGATATGTGTGAGCTACTGCTGTTTTCGATCATCTTGTCCGCCAGGAGTGCCAGTTCGTCGAGCTTCGTCTGCGTGCTGAATGTTTCGCTGACTGCTATTACCGATCGAATATGTGGTGGTAGGTGGTTTACCCACATTAGCCGTAGTGTTGAATCCGGAACTTTATCTCGCACCAAAGTACGCATTTTGCGTAGGAGTTGTGTGGGTTTCTGGTCTCCAAGTTCTATTTCTGATAGAAGTTTTTGTAGCTGTCGACTGTGGCCGTGGAAGGAAAAGGGGAGATCTCCCGCCGGGCAAGGTGTTCTGCCCGGGGAGCGGTCAACACTCCGTGTGATAGTTCGGAGAAGTTCTATATATACTGTTTATGATTCGGAATGTTGATAGCGCGATTTAGGCTTCGGTGTGTTTTCGCTTGTGGCGCGACGACAGCGCCGCTACATCACCCCCTGCTCAGACCGGAGGTCGATAGTGCAGCCTCGTTGCCGACGAATGTGCAAGTGCCAGGAGATTGCCTTGTCTGCGGTGAGTCGAGAAGAAGGCAAGTAATCTGCGAGAGTGCCGTGAAGCAGAGGCGAGCAGTAAGGCTCAGAACCGTGCCGAACACTGTATAGCGCAGAGAGTAGCTTGAAGGAACAGGAAGCATTATTATTCCAGTGCTGCGATGAACCTTGTGAAGCTAGATGGCTTGCAGGATATGAAGACTGCAGACGATATCTGCTCGGGAGCGAATGGGTGGGGTATTCTATGACGATGATGAAGCTTGAAGTTTCCGAAGGTTGTTTGGTTGCGTGTTCAAATCACGTCGGGGTCACCACTGTAATAGTGGAGACGAACTGTCCACTATTAACAGACTCCGAGTGGTTTTCTTTAAGGTGGAGAAATGAAACTACTGTTTATGTTTATGAATGTACTGTCGAATGGAATTCGGAATGGAATATCTTTTGCATCAACCTTGCCTATATTTATATGGCTGGCTCACTATTGATTTGCCAATGGTAACAATTAATATTTTGCCTAGCCAATTATATTGCTTATTTTATGACCAATGAAAACTATTTAAAATATACAATTATCTACGTTTCGTTTCCCGGCGTGAGACTTGTTTGTTGTTCACGAAGCTACGTCGTTGGACCGGGCTATATAAGACATGCAGATCGGTGCGCACTCGTAGTCGGCGAGCGGCGGCGGTGTGGAATACAGCTCCGGAACAGCAAGAGGAAACGAACTGCGGCGTTGAAGAAACGGCTCACCATTGTCGGTGTCAAGTCGGTGTGGCGCTGAATGATATTTGCGGCTGCTTCTTGTTTCTTTATAAGAACGTCAAATTATCTATATACAGTCCGCAGTATCTCAGTAGCCAAGAATAATTAGGAAATAAAATGTTTTTTTTATTTATTCTCGCCTTCCGCGTTATGGTAGCAGCGGAGTATATATTATTTATTCCCGTTTAGGTTTGATTAATCTGGCTGCTACATCAGTGTGTTGACCGGACGATTTCTGCATTTGGTGATGAAGCCCCATCCAAAACCACAATTTATCGCTGGTGTGCTGAATTTCAACGTGGACGTGTCAAGCTCAGTGATGATCCACGTCAAGGTCGTCCAAAAACTGCAGTCACCCAAGAAAACGTTGATGCTGTGCGTAAGCTGATTGAGGAATATCGACATGTGAAGTAAAGTAAAGTAAAGTTACAGCCTATATACGTCCCACTGCTGGGCTCAGGCCTCCCCTTATTTCTGAGAGGGTTTAGGGCAAGGAAGTGTCCGCCGCGCTGCCCAAATGCGTGTTGACGAACTTCACATGTCTTCGAAATATTTTGTTTTCTTATTCCTCAGACATGCAGGTTTCCTCACGATGTTTTCCTTCACCGCCGAGCACTTGATAAATCAGCAATTGCAATTAACAATTTCATTGATGCCGGCGGGGATCGAACCCGGGTTACTCGCGTTCTGTTATATTTACAGCGAGCGTTAACCACTGAGCTACCACGGCTCTTCGACATGTGACATACCGCGAAATTCAGGCAACTTTAGACATTAGCATGAGTCAAATACAAATAATCTTGCATGAACAATTAGGTTTAAAAAAGTTGTTTTCCCGATGGATACCGCATTCGCTCTGTGAAGAGCAAAAAAGCGGCTCGCGTTACTTGATGCGTCAGAACTCTCGAAAGATTCCACGCAGGATCCTCAAATGCTGTATACAATATCGTATCAGGAGACGAATCCTGGATATACGCGTACGAAACCGAAACAGTCACGAGTTTGGGTGTTCGAAAATGAGTTAAAGCCAACAAAAATTGTTCGTTCACGGAGTGTTGCAAAAAAAATAGTGGCCACGTTTGTCTCTAAAACCGGCCATGTTACGACTATTCCTCTTGAGGGACAAAGAACGGTTAATGCAGAATGGTATGCTTGCATTTGCTTGCCACAGGTCGTTTCTGAACTCCGTAAAGAGAACTGCAACCACCGCATCATCCACCATCACGACAATGCGAGTTCTCACACCGCACACAGAACAAAAGAGTTTTTAGAGCAAGAAAACATAGAATTATTAGACCATCCGCCATACAGCCGTGACCTAAGCCCTAATGATTTCTATACTTTCCCTAAAATAAAGAATAAATTGCCTGGGAAGCTGTGGACGCCTACAAAACGGCCATTTTGGAGACCCCAAATTCCGAATGGAATGGTTGCTTTAATGATTGGTTCCATCGTATGGAAAAATGTGTCAAATTTCGCGGAGAATACTTCGAAAAGCAATAAATACATTTTTAAATAGTAATATTGTGTCACTTCCTCGATTCCTGAAATTTTCAGTGCCGCCGTCGTAGAGCAATCTATGATTTAAAACCTAAGAGTCGCTCAGACAAAAATTAAAGAAATTAATATATTAACTTTGGCCTCTAAATATTTTATGAAAATGTAATGTTAGGTACATAAAAAAGTGATATTCATTTTGTAAATACTAGGAACAGACAGAGTCAGTAATCGTAGTATATTATAATTCAATGAGAAAATATACAAAAATCAACCTGCACGAAGTTCAAAAGTTTTATCAAACTAAGTTTGTATAAAAAGGGTAATTATAAGGAGTTTATGGATGACAATAATCCTCGGGAAGGGTGATCGCTACTAAGCTATTTCTAATTTGTTAGGTGTTGTTAAATGTAATATACGTTGTAAGCTGTTTTTTTTAAAGTCTCGCTGGGTTTCTTGCTGGTTCTTCCCAGGACAGAAGTTTTTTCCGAACCAGTGGTAACTTAAAAAATAGATTTTTGAAATATTTAAATTTCTTTTGTCGTACTCAACGTTATAAATCCTTTCTGTGACGGATAAAAGTTTCAGCCATATTAGCTCAGTTCTGTACACCGACCTCCTATCATTTCTGAGAAGATTACGGAAAATTAATATGCCGTATTCATCCAATACGCGTCATGCAGGTTTATTTACAATTTTTACCTTTACTGCCCAGTACGTTTTAAATCAGCACTTTTTTTTATAGGATAGGGTGACAAACGAGCACACAGTCCACCTAACCAGTAAGTGGTTGCTGTGGCCCATAGACATCTACATCTATTTTCGATTACGAATCAAAACGCAGATGTGTTGTCACCCGTAAGGACTAAGATGGAATGCCTCGTCTCCAGTAAAAAGGGTCTCCGGTTCTCTTCACTCACCATACGAAATACAGCAGCATTAAGCTACTATTTCACGCTGGTATTCTGTGAGAGCGTGGTCCTTCCCCGGTCGAGCCGACCCATTCGTGCTACAACTATACTACTGATATAACTGCAGCATGGTTCTACCACGTATAAAAATTCTTCAAATTGCAATCACCTATTTTAATTGCTTTCAGGGTAAAGTACAAATTCACCTTATGTTGCTGGATATGTGTTACAGTCTACACTTACATTTTGCTTTAATGAATAGTAATAATAGTCTGCTAATACGCAACTTGGGTTGCTCGCGCACAATACAGATTAAATTATTACTGACTCTTTCTTTGGCATCAAGTAATTGCTACACGAAGCTTGTGCTTATTCCTTGGGTTTCTGGTTCTCACAACAAGACATGCCGTCATTAATTTGCTATCTTACGCTGCTATTATATGCGTGCGTTGCCCTTTCCCGGTCGGGCCTATCCATTCGTGCTATAGTCACAAAGACTATATAACCACCATACCATATATTCTCTATGTATAGCCATAACACGTTGTAGCGTGGCTCTACTCTCTTCTTACACCATTGGCGGTTTTTACATCTGACATATGCGAGATGTTACTTATATCACGATTCCCGACGTTTTTCATAGTTTATTATGGCACTCATAGAGGGAAATGAAGTGAAGGATTTGCTCACCCCACAACCACTCACGCAATCTGCTCTCATAATAAAGTCATTAAGATAAAAAAACTGAATTAAAAGTGATGATGATTTTCATAAATGAACTTCTTACTAAACTACTATTGTAGATCTGGAAGTGTTATACGTGGATGAAGTCACGGGAAAGGATATTATGTAGTATTATATTACTTTATGTCATGAAAGCACAGCCAACATATAATTTTCAAACATAGAAAATCTTATTTAAAAATGAATTACAATTACACAATGTTCAACTATTCATTGTACACGGTATAAATTCTAATAAAGGAGGTAAATACTGTGTGTTTCTAAATGTTCTTTCTCTGTTTTGTCATGGACGAAGATAGATAGTGTCGTTCCGTGATGACACTATCACAGTCCACCTGACAGTGGATATTGTGACCCACAGACATCTACATCGATCCTCCATTAAAATGAAATTGCACATGCGTTGTCACCCCTGAGGACTTAAATGGAATGCCTCGTATCCAGTAAAAGAACATAGCAGCATTCAGCTGCTCTTTTACACTGGTATTCTGTGAGAGAGTGGTCCTTCTCTGGACGAGCCGACCTATTCGTATTACACCCATAATATACTCGTAGCTGCAGCGTATCTCTACAACATAAAAAATGTAATAATGTATAGTATAACTATCCTCAGAATGGCGGTGTAAGTGAATGCCATCTCATCACACGGGTTTCGTAAAAATTAATAAAGAAAATAAAAACAATTAAATGGAGGTAGAGACGTTAGCTAATGATTTTTTTTAATTACCCACATTATTAGAAAATTAGAAAATCACCCTTATACCGAGAATATATTGAATGACCCTCGTATATCTTAGAGTTTCTTTTTGTAAACCTTCCTTATAAGTGCTTGGAAAATAAGTCCTTCAGTTATTATCGTCCTATTTGGAACCGTTTTAGTCGTTATAGCGTTAAAACCATCGATCACTATTAGCGATCGATGGGTAAAACCGTGAATTCACTTAATATGTTTATAGTATCAAGTAACCCCTTCTAGGTTCACGTACAGAGGCGGGCAACAACGGAATCCTATATTGTGTGTGACCCGACACGCACTTGTTCGGTTTTTTACGTTGGGCTATGACTACGCCTCGCGGGGTCGAGGACGGATTATATCGGAATCACACCAACTAAAATGTCATGGTATTCCACCTTTACCATACCTATCATAATGGAAACGCTTTCGCATACAACCATCTCCTCCCTCAGCACCGGCCCTACGGCTCCTTCTCCTCTGAAAAGGAAAACTCAATTTTCTCCTTCTCGAAATGATGCACCAGAACGTAAGACGTACTCTTATACGCGGTCTGCAACTCCATAAGCCCACTCGCCACCACCTACATAACATATATACGAAGTTGGCTCGCCAAGCTAACGCCAGCCATGTAGGTCTCTCTTAGTACATCGTGGGTGATCAAACAACGACTATTAAGCTCTTCCACCAAGCCACCACAATGAGTGACGAAGGGGGGATTGACAACTTACCTAACGAAAATCCCACAGGTATATTTTTGTCTTCAAATGAAAGTTTAGATGGAAACAGCCATGTTCCGAACATCTCACTATTCCAGGCTGTACGAAATGATAAGAAAATAAACCAATTAGATATTAAACAGTGTTTATTTTTACTCATTAATATACATTATTAATCAATGACATATCTGTTGCTTCTAACTATATTACAATTTGTATTAATAATTATAATATGTAATTATTTACTTTAGATAAACAAGTAATCCATATAATTTGTTAGTAATCATAAAATTTGTAATTATAAAAGTGTGTCAGTACTTAAATCTAATGCTTAAATAAAAGTGCTTTATTAAGAAGAAATAAGTCATATCATTCAGCAATTATTTTCTTGATGGAGTTGGAGCTAGCTCGCAATAACTTTCTGAAACTGAAGTAATATTACAAGATAAGAAACCAGCAACCCCAAAAACTTAATCAGGAGTGTTATGTTAATTTCAAGCATTCGAAAGACTGAGAATGATAAACTTCGGGCTTCCGTTTAGGCTAATTGAGAAGTAGCGATGCTCAGATTCGATTTATCTGTAAAAAATAAGATATTATAAGATAATGTAAGGATGTTAAGTTATAACAACTCGTAGAAGTAAGTTTATTTAAATCAAACAAAATTGAAGCTTATTATTCTACTTTAATAATGCAACTATTATCTTAATCAGTATAATACCCAATTTTAATTTATACTTTTAGAAGGTACTATAAAATATACTCATTGTTATGATATGATGAATACTACACAAAAATACCTTAATATTTAATGAATTACAGTTAAATAAAATATTAAAATAAAACTAAAACTAAAAATGTATATTATTGTTGCGTGAATAAGTCAACTAGCGCCATCTAGTGTCAGGAACGAGAGCGAGGGGAGCTTTGCAGAAAATGACATCACAAATCTCTCAACCGACAGCGCCATCCGAAGAACTAAGTTTCTAGAAAATCTACACTCGCACACTCGTCCCTTTGCGCGTATTTACTTGAATATTCCGGATGCTTCTTTGCTAATTTATATAAATAGGCGCTGCAAGATGCGATCGGGGCAGTGTTGATTTGGCGAGACAAGCGAAGCTTCGGAGCGGAATAGAGTGAATTAGTGTGTTTAATTATTAGTGTTTTTAACTTTAATTTGTGTAAAGTAAATTAAAGTGTTAATTTAGGTAATTCTATCGGCAATTTTTATTGTCACGAACCTCAAGCTCGTAACAATTGGTGTCAGAAGTGGGATAAAATAATGCCGATTTTACCAAAGGAGGAAACGGAGGGTGTCCGTACCCGAAGTCAACGCCAGCAGGAGACGGACCAACGAAGATTTGGTGGTGCAACGCCGCAGACGTCGGAGGGCCAGTCACCGGCTGCAGGCCCGTCGGTGGCTCCTACATCTGCAGCACCTGACTTAGGTGCTCTGATGGTGATGCTGCAGGAGCAGGCTCGCCGACAAGAGGAGCAGGCTCGCCGACAGGAGGAACAGGCTCGTCGACAGGAGGAACAGGTCCGTTGGTTGGAAGAACAGCTGCGGGGCGGACAGGATGAACAGGCCCGCCGACAAGACGAGCAGGCCCGCCGACAGGAGGAACAGGCCCGTCGGTCGGAAGAGCAGATGCTCCCCGTTAAGGACCTTCATGCTACCTTTGGGAAAGAGATAAAGGAGGTGAAGGATAGGGTTGCTCAACATGACAACCGCCTGTCGAAAGCTAAAACCCAAATCAAGGAAGCTAGAACCCAAATCGACCAAGTGAACAATCGGGTTGATTACGTGGTGGCTGACGTGAAGAAAACGCTGGACGACCTCAAACTGGGTGATGGCACTACAGCTCCCGTAGTAGCTACTACACCTTCGCTACGTGGGTTCAAAGTGCCACCGTTCGACGGGACTTCTTCCTGGTCAGCCTACAAAATCCAGTTCGAGGCTGTTATGAAGGCGAACGGCTGGAATAAAAGTCAGGCCATGACTGCTCTCACACTAGGCCCGCGCGACCAGGCCTTAACTGTTCTGGAAGCCCTCGGTAAGGAAGTGACTTATGAGCAACTCCTTGAGGCATTGGAGGCGAGATATGGCGACGCTCCCCTGGAACACGTCTTTCGTGCGCAGCGCATCAATGAAAACCTGCAGCAGTGGGCTCTAGAGGTGGAGAAGCTGGTGCGAAAAGCATACCGGTCTGTACCTGCGCTCATTGAAGGGAACCTGGTGCAGACATTCATCGACGGCATCCGCGACCTGGAAGTCAGAGCTGCTGTGAGGCTCGGGCACCACGAGACGCTTAAGGACGCCATGGCCCATGCACTGGAGGTGGAAGCCGTGCGGCAGGATCATCGTTTCCATCGCGTCAGGGAGGTTGCAGCAGCTACAGTTCGCGACCGCAACAAAGGATACAGCCCTAGATGCTATGGCTGTGGGGAAAGGGCCACCTTCGATCCAGCTGCCCTAAGCGAACCCTAGAAAGTGAACGATCTCAGGAGGGTAGTGCGGCCAACAGCACCGCCCAGCAGCAGCAGAGAAACGAGTAAAAGCCAGAACTGCGGGGCGGGTGCTGGTTGATGTTAAAAGAGCCCCAAGGATTTCGATCTCACAAACCCATGATGGGAACAGTCTAATCATTAAGGGCGAGGTCAATGGAATGCCGTGTAAACTTTCGGGGATATAAGCAAGTTCCTTGGGGACTCCGCATACAACCGAGAACGCATTAATTTGCTAACAGCCACCGGTCAGCGTATACCCGTCCGTGGAGTTGTCATGGAGAGAATGTCATCGTGGCTGATATAATGGACGACTGCATCCTGGGCCTAGACTTTATGAGGAATAATTGTTGTGAGATCGACGTTAAGCAAGGTGTTTTGAAATGTGGACAGGAGGAACTTTTTATGGAAAGTGCGTTACCAGGGAACGTGTACAGCATTAAGAAGATTGTTCTTCCGCCGAGATCGGAAACGATTGTTCCGGTTAGTCTTTCTCGAAACGCTGGGCAAGCTCACCGTTGTGTACTTGTGGAAAGGGTAAACAATGACCTTCCATGGAAAGTGGCTCGAACCTTGGTCAGAACCACCGACATCTCAGGAGTACGTGTGCTGAACCTTTGTGACCGGGAACAGATTATAGAAAAAGGCACGCTGGTTGGTACTTCTGAGGAAGTGGATTGGTCACGTCGGTGCCAATATCTATCGAGTGAGACCCCCAGCAAGGATGCACAAACGAGGGTGACCACACTTTTGGAAGACTGTCGCAGCGTTCTCTCCCCGACCGAAATGGTCAAGGCGAAGAATTTGTTACTCAAGTATGCCGATGTATTCTCATCAAACGATGCTGACATAGGAAAGACTGGCTTAGTTCAACACAAAATAAACACTAGAGAAGAAGTGCCTATCCGTCAGCGACCAAGAAGATTGCCGGTAGCACGTGAAAATGAAGTGGAAACCATGATTGAAGGAATGGTGAAGGATGGTGTTATTGAACCTTCCTCTAGTCCATGGTGTTCACCAGTTGTGCTGGTAAAGAAGAAGGATGGCAGCATGCGGTTTTGTGTTGACTACCGCCGTCTGAATGACGTTACGAAGACGGACAGCTATCCCTTGCCAAGAATTGATGACACGCTGGACATGCTTACAGGAATAAAGTGGTTTAGCACGCTGGATCTAAAAAGTGGCTACTGGCAAGTTGAAATTGACCCTAAGGACAAGGAGAAAACTGCGTTCTCGACGGGAAAGGGTCTGTGGCAATTCAAAGTAATGCAGTTTGGGTTGTGCAATGCTCCAGCAACGTTTGAAAGGCTGATGGGGCTTGTACTTACTGGGCTAATTGGCGATGCCTGTCTCGTCTACTTGGATGACATCATCATCGTGGGCCGTACGTTTGAGGAACACCTTCAGAATCTGGAACGCGTGCTCATAAAGATTCAGAGTGCCAACCTCAAGTTGAGTCCGAAGAAATGTTCGCTATTCAAACGGCAAGTCAACTTTTTGGGGTATGTAGTGTCGGAAGAAGGTATCCGTACGGATCCGGAGAAAATCGCCGCTGTCAAGGATTGGCCGGTTCCAAAAGTCAAGACGCAGTTTAGAGCATTTTTGGGTTTGTGCTCCTATTACCGGCGATTTGTGAAGAACTTTGCAGATATAGCCAAACCTTTACATAAGCTAACCGAGGAGAAGCGACATTTCTGCTGGGATGAAAGTTGCAATATCGCATTGCAGGAGCTCAAGGACCGTTTGTGCAAAACACCTATTTTGGGATACCCTGATGCAAGCAAAGAATTTATAGTTGACACAGACGCAAGTGATATAGGACTTGGCGGTGTGTTGTCTCAACGGAATGGTGACCAAGAGGTCGTGATAGCGTACTTCAGCAAGTTGTTGTCAAAACCGGAAAGGAACTATTGTGTCACAAGACGCGAATTGCTAGCTGTGGTAAAGTCGTTGCAGCATTTTAGCAAATATCTTCTGGGACGAAAATTTCGCTTAAGAACTGACCATGCTGCACTAAAATGGCTATTGCAGTTTAAAAATCCAGAAGGACAAGTTGCGAGGTGGATTGAACTACTGCAAGAATACGACTTTGAGATCGAACATCGCAGCGGGAAATCTCATGGCAACGCAGATGCATTGTCACGAAGGCCTTGTCCTGAAGATTGCAAACATTGTACTAGGCAGGAGAGTAAGGAAGTGGTATCCGTGAGGATGCTCAGGGCAGACCACCTCAGCAACGAGTGGAAGGGCAGCTTACAACGTGCACAGCACGAAGATCCGGACATCAAGCCGATCCTGGAATGGATGAAGGCCAGTGCTCCCAAGCCCAAGTGGAGCGACGTCTCAGCGATGAGTTCGACCACTAAAAGCTATTGGGCCCAGTGGGACAGCTTGCTGCTTCAGGATGGAGTTCTGTGCCGTAAATGGGAAAATGTTCGGGGAGACAGCTGTCATTTACAAATGGTGGTCCCTAAAGCTAAAGTACCGGATGTTCTACAGCTGTACCATAATGATTATTCAGGAGGCCATCTGGGAGTTAAACGAACTCTACTGAAGATCCGAGAACGCTTTTACTGGGTCCACTGTCGAAACGATGTCGAGGACTGGTGTCGCAAATGTACAAGTTGTGCGGCTGTAAAGGGACCTCAGACTCGTAGTAGAGGTGCATTGAAGTTGTACAATGTTGGTGCACCATGGGAGAGAATAGCCATTGACGTGGCGGGGCCGTTTCCGGAGAGTGAAAGCGGAAACAAGTATTTCATGGTTGTGATGGATTACTTTACTAAGTGGCCAGAAGTCTTCGCCATTCCAAATCAAGAAGCTTCAACAGTTGCAGATAAACTAGTTCATGAAGTCTTCTGTCGTTTTGGAGTACCTTTAGAGATTCACAGCGATCAAGGAAGGAATTTTGAATCTCAAATATTCCAGGAAACTTGCCGAGTTATGGGTACTCATAAAACAAGAACGACTTCTTATCACCCGCAATCTGATGGAATGGTAGAACGATTTAATCAGACATTGGAGAGGTACCTAGCAAAAATTGTAGACAATCGGCAACGAGATTGGGACAAGCACATACAACCGTTTTTGTTGTCATATCGAAGGGCTGTTTACGAAAGTGCACAGCAGTGACACCAGCTTTCGCAAACTTTGGAAGATAATTACGGCTGCCTGCAGACCTGATCACCGGAATACCACCTGATATTCCACGTAGTATAACCAATTATGCAAATGACTTGCGGAACAAAATGAACGACATTTATGAGCACGTCAGACAATCGGGCCAGCAAATGTCTGAGAAAAATGACAACCCGGTACGACCGCAAAATGAACAATAAAGGGTTCAATGAAGGTTCATTAGTGTGGTTGCACAATCCAGTCCGCAGCAAAGGGAAATCTCCTAACCTTCAAGCTAAATGGGACGGCCCGTACCGGATTGTAACCAGGATCAACGATGTGACCTACCGGATACAGAAAGGCTGCAAGAGGGACTCCTAAGATCGTCCATGTGGATCGCTTGGCGCGTTATTATGGGACCGATAATGCTCAGGACGAGCATGTCTTAGGAGGGGGCAGTGTTGCGTAAATAAGTCAACTAGCGCCATCTAGTGTCAGGAACGAGAGCGAGGGGAGCTTTGCAGAAAATGACATCACAAATCTCTCAACCGACAGCGCCATCCGAAGAACTAAGTTTCTAGAAAATCTACACTCGCACACTCGTCCCTTTGCGCGCATTTACTTGAATATTCCGGATGCTTCTTTGCTAATTTATATAAATAGGCGCTGCAAGATGCGATCGGGGCGGTGTTGATTTGGCGAGACAAGCGAAGCTTCGGAGCGGAATAAAGTGAATTAGTGTGTTTAATTATTAGTGTTTTTAACTTTAATTTGTGTAAAGTAAATTAAAGTGTTAATTTAGGTAATTCTATCAGCAATTTTTATTGTCACGAACCTCAAGCTCGTAACATTATCATACAGTCCTACTTTCCGTGGTATCGTACCAAGAAAGATGCCTGCGTTTCCTCGATGAATGGCTACACTTAGCTTATGAGCGAGAAAAGAACCAGCCCTCTTATCTCAAGTAGCGACTAAATATACTTAATTCATTCTACTCTTAACTTAAGCTTCCCTAAAAATTTACTTTATTAATAATGCGATATGATTGGTTTGTATGTTAAAATATTGTGTTAAAAAAGACGCTAGTTTTGATGAATGTTTGAACAATTAAACTCATGTCTACGGGTATATTATAAATTTTACTTCGTCCCAAATTATAAGAACGTATGAGGTTTAATATAATGTATAACATTTACGAAATATATTTGTTTTCATACCAAAAACTTTTTTATAAATCATTGAATATAACACCGAACGCAACAGGAGTACTTCGGTGTGAATTTTTTCTCTAAACACACAAGGTGCTACCATAGGAACAACATATATTACAATCGTCCCAAAATCAAGTATTCCGTTTGCCCAGGTATACTTAAATGTAAATTTTAAATTAAAAATAGTTTTTGGTGATTTACGCATATATATTTACTTACAAATATCATTACTTACATCATTTTTAGAGATGCATTATAAGTCAATTTTAAACTAGCAACGAAAATTATTGAAAATATTAGTAATATCTGAAACCATTAAATATGTAAATTTAAACTAAAGAGTTTTTTAACTTATTACATTCAGTTCAAAATTAAAATCTTGTAATATTACTTGCACTTTTATTTCCTTATTAAGTATATCGTAGGCTTCTATTATGGTATAATATAATTGCATCAATTTCTTCATTTCCACTTTTGAATTATTAGCTCTTAAATCAATAATATTTTGTAGTTGTAGCTGTTATGTTCGTTTTCAGACACAAAATTAATTTCTTCTTCTTTAGTTGAAAAGGAAGATAGGAGAAACATTCTAATTACATGGAGTCTACTTTCGAGAAGATTAAGGAGATGAGCATAAAAATAATTTTGTAAAACATGATTACACGCAATGATTAACGTTTCTGACCAATATTTTATCCAAGCTTCTATCTGGTGAGTTAGAATATTAATAATAACTAGGTAAACAAGAGTACCAATGGTCTGCATAAAATTACGCTTAGAATTAAATGTTATAAAGGTCCACTTAACTCCAATTTCTTTATCAAATTTATACATTTCACTATAAAAAAAATTTAATAGATTTCCACGTTAAAAATCCTAACAAGGAACATATAAAACGTTGTGTGTAAGCGCTCAGAAGCACTAGCCTTTCTGAGCCCAGCGGTGGAGCCCATTCGAGGCCCCGCCCCAAATGCCTGCAACCCCAGAGGCCCCGTTTCTGGTAGGGAATCACCATTTTCAAGGAGAGGGCCGTTACGAGCGCCTTGACGGCGTCGTCTCCGAGTGGGATCTGTCCTCCGATATCTCTCAGCAGCCTCCTTCTGGACCGTTACGGACTCACGAAAGATGACTGCTGGCATGGAGAGGTTCCGACTGATCCGGCTCGCCAGGATTATCCACTCCCGTTCCCATGCTGGGTAAACTGCAAGCGTATGGTACGCAGAATCCTGATCTAGCCCACAACAGTGGACGCAGTTCGCCGTCGCTTCGCATCCGATCTTACACAAATAATCACCGAAGCACCCGTGCCTGGTAACTATCTGTATATGTCTGTATGTGAGTCTTCCTACTCGTCTGCTTCGAAAACCGGCAGGATTGCGCCAATGACGCGTTTCCGTACATAGCGCTCCTCGTTAAGCCGAGTGCGCCATGTCGCCAAGGCGTTCGGTTACTCCTGCCGTTTTAAAGTCCGAGCACCTCATTTGGCTCACTACCCTACCACAGAATAAATAATAGCACTACGTACAGAAGTTGCACTCCTTTGATGTCGACTGCTTACCGACGTTTAATAGCCTACATAATTATTATTAATCAGATAAATAGCACACGCAAGCTAAATAAAACCTTATCGCTGAGCGCTAGTGTCCATATTACTTTGCATCTTTTTTGTCACGGCGGACTTTCCGTGGTTATTAAGGGATGTCAATAGAAAGTAAAAAATACATTGCGAAATGTTAATTATGTTACTTAGGTGAAGTACTAACTAACATTCTGACTATGATTCACTAACCATACTTTCGCCCATATGTGAGTTCTGCGATGCCTAACGCATGCAAATTGCAAGGTCATTCGTCGGGAATCGTAACGCTTGGGAGAAATAGGTAGATAGATTAAACAACAAATAAACCTGAAATACGATTTCTAACAGAAATGTGATCTATTCTATTTAGTTAAAAATCTTGTTACTATACAAAGTTTTAATTTCAGTATTTTGTGTTATTTTAACTCATAATATTTTAATTACAAAAGACAAGTATAGGTATGTAAGTAAATACTTGGATAGTGAAGTAAATTTTAACTAATTTTTGTAATGAAGTACTTAGGTATTTCTTCTGTAGACCAAATTATTACTTAATTCTTTTTTTGCTGTGTGTACCTATCTAATAAAAAAATTAAATAAATTCACCTTTCATAACTTCCTTCTAAAATTCTTCGGTAACTTAAAGAATGATATGAAACCTTTTGTTGGTCATTTCATTTAGCATCCATCTAAGCAACAGTTATAATAGGAACGACGTTTTGCTATTATAATTTATCAAATAGGTAATATTATACATATTATATAATTTTTAAAGTATATTAAAACTTTTACAACTATTTTTACCTACAATTAAATATACTAAACACTAAACAAAAACTATTTTAACAAGTATTTACATAAAAGTATTTACGTAAACAGCGTTAAAAAACTCTAACATTCAATTGCCTCCAACGCGCTAGCCCTGACTGCGTTATTTCGCCCGGGCGCGTCGCGATTTTAGGTAATTATTTCAGGCAGGTAGCAAGAGTGATAGAGGCCTGACCCTACGAAGGTTGCGGATTCGGTTGTACGCCATTGCATCCATATCCGCCAGTCAGTGGCGAAGCTAGAGCTCCAAGCTAGGGCAAGCCCAAGATATAAATTGATAAAAATATAGATTGTTGTTTTTAGCAGTTTTATAAAAGTACACCAATCTTGATCTGTCTCCACGCTTCAGTTTCATATTCAGTGCTGTCAAGGACGTGTTAAACAAAGCACACACAGAAGGCATACCACTGCTAGATAGATTGTATTAGATATCAGTAATTGCATAGCTTCGGTGGCTTTGAAGAAAGCTGTTTGGGTTTGTTTAGGCGAAAGAAAAAAAATATTAACATCCAATACAATACATGAACAAAAGTAAAACACGAACAAAGTACAAACAAACTATGTACAAAATTTAAAAAAAAAACAAATTATTTACATTCTAATGGATAAGAGATAAGATAATATAAGTGGAATCGTCTCGCTTTCTTATGGAAAGATTTAATTACGTCTACGTAAAATGTTGGTGAACGTTTTAATTGTACCAATAACTGTTTTTAATTGCGATAATTGATAAGTCTGAAATACACTCTTAACCTTATGTATTATCTCAACAAAGTTTAAAGATTTCCTCTCAGATTATCACTTTAACACACTTCAATTCATCACAAGGAACACTATTATCCTCCATTTCATTAAAAACTTTAAAAAAGCATAAATTTTGAACTCGTAATATTAAATCACTTAAGATAAGCACACAGAGTAAATAAACATTGAAACGTAAAATAAACTTGCAAACGTATTGCCCGCGTGCCTCCGCTTTTAACAAATTTATTCCCAAAAGCCTGGCTTTAAATCTCTATACTAATTGCTATGGACTACAATTGTAGTTATATTTCATTATAGAATATTTTGCTATAGGTTAGAAAGAGAGCGATCGTCTTCTCGAAAGCCCCGTAAGAAGACGCGAGAGGGAGACAACTATTAGCTCTATTAAAACTAATTTTTTATGACAGCAGCAGTATCGCTAAGGCAATACGAGGTCATCGGTCGACATGTGTCGAACAGTGGAGTGCGCGGGAAATTTGAAATAGCTTGAAACATTTTATGAGTTATTTTATTAGTTGATATTATTGATTGATATTATTGATTGATTCAGGTTTAATAAGGCAAGCCTGGCTTTTCAGCTTTAATGGAAGCTTCGCCACTGCCGCCAGTATATCTAGGGGTGGAAAGCGAGCGAAGACTGTTGCCGTCTCAAAGGATATCATGCGTTACCCTCGCACGATCAGTATAGCCATCTTCTGCTGTACACTGTAGATTTTACTTCTAGAGCGTCGGATGGCTAGCCTTTTCGCCCATTCAGGCACCCCATATAAGGCTATGGACCGCACTAATCCAGCATAGAGGTAGCGGACTTCTTCCCTCGGTTCCCCTCGATTGGGCAGCAGTCTGTGCATGGCACACGCCACCTTCTCAATCCGGGGAATAGGCGCTCAAAGTGCTCTTCGAAGCCCCAGTGACTGTCCAGGTGGAGCCCTAGGTACTTCATGTACCACTCCACTCTGATTTTAGACCCACCTACGTAGACGCACGAGTCAGGTGGTGCCCTGCTCCGAGGTAATCTGTGACACATAAAGCTTCGGTTTTATGAGGCGCTATTTCTAGACCCAATTCGTGGAATTTGGCACCAGTGTGTTATCGGCATAGCACACGATATTTACGCCAGCAGGAAGGCACAGAACCACATCGTACGCGATGTTCCATTTTGGGAGATCGAGAATATTACTCAAGAGTCTACTCTCACGTCAGAAGATCAAGTATGCATCGATTTGTATAAATCAACAACGAAAAGACGCGAGGATGGAAGATCCGAAGTGAAACTTCCCCATAAGTCAAACATTGCGCAATACTTGGGCACATCGAAACAAAGGCAATTGCGCAATTTAAACAATTGGAACGACGATTCACTAAAAAACATAAAACAGCAGAAAATTATCAATTATTATTAAAGAATACCTAGTATTGGGTCATATGAAACATGCTACCGGTAACAAGAAACCCGACCTTTATATGCCGCACCATTGTGTCGAGCGCCCGGAGTCATCAACTACAAATATCAGAGTTGAATTCAATGCCTCGGCAAAAACTTCGACAGGGTTGAGGCTTAATGATCTTATGCACAAAAGCCCAAATCTACAACAAGATCTCCAAAAACTAATTTTAGAGTGGCGTCAATATTATTTTGCATACACAGCTGATATAGAAAAATTGTTTGAGATGTAGAAAAAATGAAAAAAACATTGCAGGAATACCAACTCACTACAGTCACATAATATGGCACCAAAGTCGCGCCGTACTTAGCAATGAAGACTCTTAAGCAGCTAGCTGATGATAAAGAAAAATACTACACCAAGACTCCAGCAGCTTCTGTTTTACGAAATAGCCTATACATGGATGACATTATTCATGGCTGTAATTGCTGACCTCTGACCATGCAAAAGGGTTGACGAATACCTCACCAAACTATTAAAAGCAGGTGGATTTAATCTCAGGAAGTGGTCATCTAATATTCCAGAATTCTGTGAAAATATCAGTCAACCCTTAGAACGCCTTCTTCATCTAAATAAGGGTGTAAGTTTACTATCTTGCTTTTGATATTTACCCTCTGTTTTACATTGAAATCTTCTATCTCTTGCGAAAACTCTTCTTGCTGAATATGCTTGATTATTGATTGTTATAATTCAATTATTTTTGACTGGAAGTAATATATATATATATATATTTTTTTTTTATATATATATATATATATATAGATTTTGTAAATAAAACAATGTTGTACTCAATGAATACTAGACATTTAATAAAAAAAAGTTTTCGGTTTTTTTGTATTTAATTTAAATTATTTTTACTCATTTAAATGCTCGACGTTTGGGTGCTTCAACTTTATTTAAGAATGTAACGTGTAGCGTGCTCAATTAGATAAACATAGAAATCTCGGCAATATTAACTATTTTCGTTACTGAAACTGAAAACCGATAAGTTCACTCAAGACACTCGTTCGAGGTCGTAGGAGTCACGCAATTTAAGCTATGACATTTCTTAACTAAAAAATAAAATTTACGCCCCCCCCCAAGGGTAGATAAAACACAAAAAAAATAAAGAAAATTAAACCAAATTTTCTGTATATGTGTTACCGTAACTTAATACAATACGAAAAATATACTTAACATATTTGATTATAAACAGAATCAAATAATTATTTCATTAATTCTAGTCTTTTGTTTATTTTATCATTTTTTTACAATCCTAGCGCGTTCGTTCGATGACGCATTCATACGATGGTCAAGCGGTAGGCAGACCGTTGAAATATAGAAATCGACAGGCGATATTGTTTTTGAATAAAAGTTCTTATTTTTTATTTTTTCTCCTAAATCATTTAAACTATTAATACCTAATCCACTGTACTTTATTTATATACACTATATTTTGCTTTTCATTTTTCTCCAGTTTGTTTATTTGCTTTTTATCTTCACAGATATATACTGTTGCGCGGCTAAGTTGACATCTGGCATTAGCGCCATCTAGTGTCGGGTAACGGAGCGAGGGTAGAGCTTTACAGAAAATGACATCACTAATCTTTCAACCGACAGCGCCATCTGTTGTCGAAATGAAGAACTAAGCTTCTGGAAGCTGACTCTAGAACTTTCGGCGCTTTGTCGATTGGTGCGCGTATTTACTTGAATGTTCTGGATGATTCGGTACTAATGTGTATTTATAGGTGCTGCAAGGTGCGATCGGGGAAGTATTGAATTTGGCGAGACAAGCGAAGCTTCGGAGCGGAATAAAGTGAATTAGTGTGCTTAATTATTGGTGTTTTAAGTTTTAATTTGTGTAAAGAAAATTAAAGTGTTAATTTAGGTAATCCTATCGGAAATTTTTATTGTCACGAACCTCAAGCTCGTAACAATACTATACAAAATTACATTTCTTTTTGTGTTAAAATTACTACAATCTACGAAACTTAGTACTACACTACTTACTGCGAGTTATGGCGGGAACTTGACTGTCGTCGGATTGTTGCTACTGTTATGTCGTTTAATTTGAAGTAGATTTTAATACGTAAAACTGATACGATTTTGAGTATTAAGTGCCTGCGCGTATGATCTATTAGTAGTTGCAGTTGTACACGACAAAAAAAAACGAAGAATATGGCTTTTGCTGACCCAAAGATTTCCTTTGGCAGGATTGATCTTTGGATCTCTAAGATGAGTTTTCGAAGTGGAGCCACCCGAATTATTCATGCAGGAGGGGGGGTGGTGGGTGTTTTAGCCTTAACAAAGTAACACACACACACACACACACACACACACACACACACACACACGCACGCACGCACGCACGCACGCACGCATCACACGCGCACACACGCACACACGCACACACGCACACACACGCACACACACGCACACACACGCACACACTCTAACACACACGCACACACACGCACACGCACGCACATACACGCACGAACACGCACACACACTCACGCACGCTCGCAAGCACGCACGCACGCACGCACGCACAAACACACAAACACATACATACACAAACACATACACACACACACACATATACAAACACACACACACACAGACACATACACACACAGCACAGACACACATACACACACACACATGCACAGACACACACACACACACACACACACACATACACACACACGCACTGGCACACACACATGCACACGCACACGCACACGCACACTCACACGCACACTCACACGCACACGCACTGGCACACACACATGCACACACACACACACACACACACACACACACACACACACACACACACACACACGAGGACGAGGGATAGGAATCATCATACCAAACTTTTTGATTTTTTAGTCTTAGATTTTTTTAAAGAAATACTGTAATGTTTACTTAATATTTTTTATTTTACGTAGTTTAACATCTTAATCGTACAAATATGAGTCCTAAAATTAATTTAGCATCCTTAAATCACAAGAATATGGCACCAAAATTGGAATAGTAGCATGAATGGATAGAACGAAAGTTAAATTTTAATCTATGGTGAACGCGGTTAACTATGACATATCATAGATTATCTGTGTGACATCTCGATGTTGAACATCTCAGTCCCCCCCGTGACCATGGGTACTGTAAAGCGCTCGAAACGTCGGTTATTTAAAAAGTTAAATATACGCGATAAAATCCGTAAAAACTAGTATTATATAAATGTGTAGTGTTCGCGTAAATATAAGAAATCATCATTTACCGAGTTTCTATTATATTACTAGCTTGCCAGGCAGAAGTTGTACTGCCCTTTTCGAGGACCCTTTGTCATATCCTATTAAAAATCCTTAAATTCACAAAAGAAAAATTGTGGTTCAATCATGGGTAAAAAAACTATCCTATCTCTCAAGTTGGGTCAAACTGAACACGGTGTGCAAATTTGATTAAAATCGGTTGAGTAGTTTAGGAGTCCACCGCGGACAAACAACGTGACACGTAATTTATATATGTATATTAAGATTATTTAGATCCAGTTAGTCTTTCTATTGTATATTGGTTAAGGTTTTTATTAAAGATATTTTTTTATAGAAGAGGGGGCAAACGAGCATGCGGCTCACCTGATGTTAAGTGACTACCGCCGCCCATGATCAACCGCAACACCAGGGGAATTGCAGGTGCGTTGCCGGCCCTTTAGAAAGGAGTACGCTCTTTTCTTGAAGGTCCCCAGGTCGTATCGGTCCGGAAAAATCGCTGGTGTAAACTATTCCACAGAGAGGTTGTACGCGGAAGAAAACTCCTCTTGAAACGTACAGTGGTGGACCGCCAAGCATCCAGATGATGTGGATGGTATCGCGATGTTTGCCGCGTAGTGCGTTCACGAAATTTGGCGGCTGGGATTAATCCGAACAATTCCTCAGAGCATGCAAAAGAAAATGCAAAGAGATGCAACATCTCTTCGCAGTGCCAGTGAAAAAAAGGCCAATTTGGCCTTCTCTTCCAAGTGACCACGAAACTGCACGTCACTCGATATGTCGACGCCGAGGATTCCGATACTGGCTGAGGCAACTAGGGGGAGTGCCTTGAAACTGAGGAGATACGACAAAGGGGTTCTTTTTAGCGGTTAACGAGCAAACTTTTGCCTTCTGGGGGTTAAACTGGACTAGATTTGGTCGCCCCCAATCCGAGACTCTGTTCAGCAAAGACTCGACTTCAGACACAAGTTTGTCTCGGCACTCGGAGACGTTTTCTCGAGAAATATTGGCTCGGCCGGTGTAAAGAGCATCACCAGTGCTGTCATCTGCATAGCAATGAATGTTACTGGTTTGCAACATATCATTGATATGTAGAAGAAACAGCGTTGGCACCAGCATTAATAGGCTTGCATTCGGAGCTTGCACCGTCTACAACGACCTTGATGCCCCAATCTGCAAGAAAGCTGGTGATCCAATCGCACAATTTCTCGGGAAGCCCATAGGAAGGGAGCTTCGAAAGAAGCGCTTTGTGCCAAACCCGATCGAAGGCCTTCGCAATGTCCAAACTAACGGCCAATGCCTCCCCCTTGGACTCTACTGCCATCTGTGAGTTGGGTAGATGAGAAGATCACCAGCTGACCGACCACGTCGAAAACCGTATTGGCGGTCACTAATCAGCTGGTGATCCTCAAGGTACCTCATGAGCTGGCAGTTTACAATGGACTCCATTATTTTGGAGAACAAGGAGGTGATGGCGATAGGCCGGTAGTTGGACGGGTCTGAGCGGTCGCCTTTTTTTAGGGATCGGGTAGACGAAAGCCGTCTTCCATGATTTTGGGACTACGCCTAGGGAGTAGGAATACCAGAAAAGACGCGTTAAAATCGGTGCCAACTCTGGAGCACACGTCCTCAACACAATTGGGGGGATTCCGTCAGGCCCATTCGACTTGTGGATGTCCAGGGAGAGGAGTGCTTTGCGAACCGAGCGCTGTGTGAACTGCACAAAATTTAGATATTATTAAGTAAATTTTTTAGATACTATATGTTTATAGAAATAAAATAATAATGACCTACCGTGTAGTGGTGATGTACTCGTAAGAATATCCACTACTCCATATCACCTCGTGGGTGTCGTAAGAAGCAACAGAGTCTTCCTATTAACATCTAAAATTAAAAAAAAAACTGCGGTTGTCAATCCACTTGATAAGTGTGGCAACTATGGCAAATATCCCCCCTATGAGGCAATTTATGGGAAGACCTGTGTTTGGCAGTGGACTTTAATAGGCTGTAGTGGTAACGGTAAGTGGTAACGGACAATTTACCGAGTTTCTATTATAGGTAAGTTTAACTACTAGTGTCCTCCGTAGCGCTCTTTGTAAATGAAAACGGAGTAACGTATAAATTAAACCTCCATCATCTAGAGAATAACAGTATCATTTCACAAAATACAATACGCAAGATCCCTCGCAACGACATCCGTGTGTGCCCGATCGAGTCCTTATATTGCTGATATTAGCATCTAAACCGCTTAGCTATCTCTACCTACACACATCGAGTTTGAGTGTATGGTCTCAGTGGGAAGGCGTAGGGTATTTTCTTGCTTACGAAAAACACTTGAAACAATCAAGGCAGTTTATAGAGTAGATGCACTTGCTAATATGTACATAAAATTGATAAACAACCATTAAATTGATTAGACATTGATAAATATTTAGATTAATTAACAAAATATTAATAGTAATGATAATCATCATCAGTCATCATTAGTTCCGTGGTAAAGTCACAGTGCAGCTATATTATGGTTATAACAGGAATAAGTGGGCTAGACCAGGATAGTAAAACGATCTCACATAATATGTGTTTCATATGGTGAGTGTAGAGAACTGGAGAGTTTTTCCACTGGAAACGAGCCATCCATCTTAGTCCTCAGGAGTGAAAACGCATTTGCATTTTGATTCTTAATTGAGGGTAATGGGTTATCCCATCAAAAGTTCACTGTCAACCATAGACCTCCCCCAAAGAGTACCTAATAGGGTTTTCCTATTTGCTTTAGTTGTACGCTTGACCTTTGCGTCGTGTTGGCAACCAGTTTTTATTTTTTATTAGTACCTGGATGACCGAGCTTAGCTCGGTATTTTTTTTTTTTTTGGAAATCGTGTTTTCTGGAAATTATATTTAGACATACACACGCTACATACTGATGTAATATGAAGAATATTTTTCGATCTTACCGATATAATAAAAAAAAACCGAACGCGTTATTTAAATGAAAAATCGTAAGTGCAATTAGTATAACTTAATTTAAAAAATACCAAAAAAAGGGCTTGAAATAATAGATTTTCTCACAAAAGATGGGAAGTCGAAAACAAAGGAATAAAAGCCGGACCGGAGACATCTGGACCCAAACCGCGTTTCAGGACTGCCCGATATCCTATTTGAGCTATTATGACCTTTAATGCAATGGCAAAATTTACCTTCGTATTCTAATGATATTTGTAGCAGTTTTTCATTGCCTCAAAATACGGTGATACATGTTGAACCCAAAATTTACAGACGTGAACTAAGGATTTATTTTAGAATAATCGTCTATACTTGAGACAATAGCCGAGAATTCACAAAAAAGTATTGGCGATCGTTGAGCTAGACAGAAAATTCATCAGTAAAACGTGAGTGTTAGCAGATACAATGTATAGTATATGCCATAAAAAACATAACTTGTAAAAACAACCAACTCTCGCAATTCAGTTCCTCTACCGTAAAAAGTTGTGAGATCCATGTAATTACCAAGTCATGATCATGGGCCGAATTACAGTTTTGTACAACCACAGTATAATTTTTGGCGTTAAACCCCATCGTTTGCCAATCATGTTTCTGCATTGCCATAAAATTATACTAGCTTTGTTGATTTGGTTTTATATGTGTTTATTCTAATTGAGTTTACTGTCCAAGGTAAGACTGGAGTTTTGTGCTGAAAATACTTGGGAGATGATAGTTACATAGCATTCATTTTTGTGTGAACATTACTAGAACCGTTTTGTTTGGATTAACGGTTAGGCCATATTCCCTGTACCATCTATCTAATAGACGGAGAGCCGCTTGAATCAGGTCACACACTATACTTGCTGTCTTTCCAGAGACCGGTATTGTCAGATTATCTGCATAATCTACTGTGTAGAAATGATTTACATTTAATTTGTTGATAAGTTCATTAATAACCATATTCCACAGGAGAGGTGAAAGGACCGCACCTGCGTGCATCCTTTCTTGATCTGTATTATTTGAGATTCACTAGCAATCTTTGTTGTTCGTGTTCTGAGCAAGTTTACTATCCAGTTAATTAGTGCCGTTTCAACATCATGTTTACTTATGCTAGAGAAATTTGTTCTGTCAAATGCACGTTCTATGTCTATAAAGGAGCCTAGACATATTACTTTGTTTTAGGTGGCATTTTCAATCTTTGTTATTACGTGGTGAAGTACCGATTCTGTAGATGTACCTAAGCTATAGGCGTGTTGTTTTTCGTGTAGCGGTAAGTTAAATAGCGCCGACCCCCTCAATTCCCTTTCACACCTCTCGTCTCCATCTTCTTTAGGAGAAAAGATGTGAGGCTAATGGATTATGTAGGATTTAGGGTCTGTTATAATTGCTCTTACCTGGTTTGGGTATGAAGTGACTTTCACTTCACTCCATCCCATAGAAACATATTTAAAAGCCAGACAAGCTCTCATTATGGCAACAAGTCTGACTATTAGGGCTTTATCCCCTTACTGTGGGAGTACTGGGAATATGCCGTTAGGTTCTGCCGCCTTATAGGGGAGGAAATTATGAATGGCTTAATGGATTTTATCCACTGTCACCACTCTCTGTGCTGAATTCCAGTTTTCTTCTGTTAATGTTAGTGCATCTTCATTTTGGCTTACCCTTTCAACTACACAGCAATCTGGGAAGTGGGTTTCAACTAGGATGCGTTGGATTTCATCCGGCGATGTTAAGTAGCTTCCGTCGGGCTTCTTTAGATATATAGATCCCGACGTGTTCTGTTTAGCTTGGATTTTCCTTATCCGATTCACTTGTTCACAGATTTCTATGTTACCACAGAATTTGCGCCACCCTGTTGAGCGTCGATACTTGATACATTTTTTGTATTCAGATTTAACTTTCTTGTGTAGTAGTTAGTCTTCATCCATTGAGGTATTCATGGCCCTATTTAGGGATTATCTTACCTTTTTACGTATCGTATCTAGTTCTTTACCCACCATCGTTGCTTTACCTCAGCATGTCATGGTGGAGTGATTTCTGAACATGATTCATGGTAGCAATCCATCATGGGTTTTAGTAACAGCTGCTACCTGTTCCTCTAAGAGCGATTGATCTGCTATGGTATTTGACACTTCACCATCAATGATGGCGTGCCCTTCGTCCAGAACTAGCCTAATGCAGGTCAACCTTCACCACAGTGAAAGTGCGTCGGCGCAATTACGTAAGTGGTTGGTGGAACAAAGGACGGCAATAGCCCTAATCCAGTAGCCATGGGTTGGACTGGCAAAATTAATGGCCTAAACAACCTAAAACGTACAACTTTGAGCACGACAAGCCTAGAGCGTGTATTTATTCTACTAAAGATATCTGTGCAAACCATTAACAAATTTCTGTTCCAGAGACATATATGCCGTAGCAATACAAAATACACAGGAGGGAAATTTAGTCTTCGCCTCGGTCTACAGTAGAGGACACTTCTCCCCCGCATGACCTCATAAGCCTGGTGAATTTCTGCAAGAGGACCGGACTAGAGATTGTGATCGGGACGGACTCCAACAGGCATCATCCTCTTCGGGGAATGAAAAAACCCAACGAGCGAGGTAAGGTGTTAGTTAGTCAAATAAATATGTTAGTTGAATATTTATTTAGCACTAACCTAACCATTTTTAGCACCGGTTCTGAATAAACTTTGATAAATTAACTTTAATAAAAACGTTGTCGCACAATAATTGACCTCACACTTGGAACAGAAGGAGCAGCTAAACGAATAACGGGATGACATGTGTCGAAAGAGGCCTCACGGTCAGACCACAGATGGATCTTCTGCTTCCTACAGATCAATATCCCCGCTATACCAATATGGAGAAATACTCGCAAGACAGATAAAACAAAATACTCTTCTAACCTTCGCTCGCGGGTGGTGAGGCGTCAAATATCATAGCAGATCAATCGCTCTTAGATGAACATGTAGCAGCTGTTACTACACCCATGATGGATTGCTACCATGAATCATGTTCAGAAGTCACTCCACCAAGACATGCTGAGGTAAAGCAACGGTGGTGGGTAAAGAACTAGATAGGATACGTAAAAAGGTAAAAAAATCCCTAAATAAGACCATGAATACCTCAATGGATGAAGACTGGCTATTATACAAGAAAGTTAAGTCTGAATAAAAAAAAATGTATCCAGTGGAAAAACTCTCCGGTTCTCTACACACACCATATGAAAGACATATTATGTGAGATCGTTTTACTATCCTGGTCTATCCGAACCGTCCGTCCGAGTCCGTCCGTTATAACCATAATATAGCTGCATCGTGGCCTTACCACGGAACAAATGAGGACTGATGATGATTATCATTACTATTAATATTTTGTTCAACGTAGCTGGACGGGCCTCTGCAATTCACTTTACGCCCCTTCGGGAGACAGAACGTGACGGGTGGCGAACCTCGCCGCCGGTTTTCCTCCCGGAGATTCTTCGCACCCCTGCCCCATTAAAGGGGCGCCGGGAACTCGGGACCATTTGTTTTGTTCGTTTCCTCATGGTGCGAAATATTGGGTAGTATATTTTACGCCGCTACCACGGCAAGGAGCCGAGTCCGTGCTATCGGCTTGTCGCTCATTTAGCACCACCCGGGGGACACGTGTAGGGAGGGCCTAGGATTAGGTGGTCGAAGCCTACGGACGCGAGCGACTTATCCCCCACAATGTTGTGTTGTGTTGGTCCCTACGTTAACGTATGGTAGTGAAAGTTGGGTGTGGCAGAAGCACGAGAGTAGAATGAACGCAGTAGAAATGCGGTCGTTAAGGAGTATATTAGGGCTGAATCTGAATGACAGGGTAAGAAATTGTGTAATAAGAGAAGAGTGTGGTTTGCAAGATGATGTTGTGACCAGGATTAAGAAAGGAATGCTTCGGTGGTTTGGTCATGTGGAAAGAATGAATGCGGAAAAAGTGACAAAGAAAATTTATGTTGCAGAAGTGTACGGCAAAGTTGGAAAGGGACGTCCTAGGCGAAAATTTATCGACCAAATTGGCAATTTATTGAAAACGGGCCAAATTAGGAGTACCCTTAACCGACGAGCATGTATGCGTAGGTGTATGCATGTGAAGGAGGCAAGAGAGGTGTGTCAGGATCGTGCCAAATGGAAGTCTGTAGTCTCTGCCTACCCCTCTGGGTGACAGGCGTGAGTGTTTATGTATAGTGTAATTAATCTAAATATTTTATTAATATATCTATTTAATGGCTGTTTATCAATTTTATGTATCTATTTGCAAGTGTATCTACTTTATAAACTGCCTTGATGGTTTCAAGCGTTTTTCGTAAGCAAGAAAATACCCTACGCCTTCCCACTGAGACGATACACTCAAACTCGATGTGTGTAGCTAGAGATAGCTAAGCGTTTTAGATGCTAATATCAGCAATATATGGACTCGATTAGGCACACACGAAGTCGTTGCGAGGGGTCTTGCGTATTTTATTTTGTGAAATGATACTGTTATATCTCTAGATTTCGGAGGTTTAATTTATACGTTACTCCGTTTTCATTTACAAAGAGGGCTACGAAGGACACTCGTAGTCAAACTTACCTATAATAGAAACTCGGTAAATTGTCCGTTACCACTACAGTCTATTAAAGTCCACTGCCAAACACAGGTCTCCCTATAAATTGCCTCATAGGGGGGATATTTGCCATAGTTGCCACTCTTAACAAGTGAGTTGACAACCGCAGTTTTTTTTTAATTTTAGACGTTAATAGGAAGACTCTGTTGCTTCTTACGACACCCACGAGGTGATATGGAGTAGTGGATATTCTTACGAGTACATCGCCAGTACACGGTAGGTCATTATTATTTTATTTTTACAAACATATAATATTTTTAATAAAAACCTTAAGAGGATAGAGTAAGTCAGCTCAAATTCCAATTTCGCCCCCACTTCCCCGCGCGTCGTATGCTATGTACCGACATGTTTGTAATCACTAATACTGTAAGTAGAAAGGTCGTTAGATACTTATTTCATTAGGTTTATCATATTTATGCCTGTTTCTTAACGCCAACCCAGTCACTTCTTATTTTTATAACGGTTATTTCCCATTTTAATTTTACGTCGTCCTGTTGCGTAATGTGTGTTCTGATCGTAAGCGACACAACTTCTCAAGCTTCAAAAGCTGGAGCGATACTAACGGGGCGACAGGAATCAAGCTTACGCGCCGATAGTTTAGGTAATTTCTTTTTTACAGTGAAAATAATGGTATTTTAAAAAAAAGTAAATAACATAACCACTGCTTTATAGTTAGTCCAGTTAGTATGCAAAGTTTCATGATCTTATTTAAAGTATTTTATGAATAACAGGTTATTGTTTATTTTGGAGGTAAATGGTTTTTTTTCTATCGAGAAAATTTTACGAAATCGTGTTTTCGTCTAACATAATCCTTAACATTAATCCTCAACTTTACCATATATTAATTTCAAAATTAATGCTGCAATATTTTCGGCATAACGAAGGATCTTGCTAAGCCATTTGACATTATATTTCCCCTTAACCAATATGCAATAGAAAGACTAACTGGATCTAAATAATAATATAATAGAAACTCAGTTAATGTGCATTGTGAAAATTAATTGTGACCCTTCGACCTCCCAATTAATCTACAAAGAATTACACAGATTCTGAAAACAGTAGAGCTACGCTGCGGCTATGTTATAGTTGTAGCACGAATGGCTTGGCTCGACAGGAGTAGGACCTCACTCTCATGGAATATCAGCGTAAAATAGCAGCTCAATGCTACCGTGTTTTGCTTCGATCAATGTCGATCGAAGGTGTTTTGTATGATGATTGTAGAGAATCGGACACCAATATCTGTGGGTTTGGTATCCATTTACCATCAGGTGGGCTGTGTGCTCGCTTTTTATTCTTATTCTATAAAAAAATTGCATTTATGCTATAAGTCCTTGAAGATGGGTTAGGTCTGACATTTAGGTTTCAGTCACTATATGACCTAATTTTGAAAAGATTATGTATAAAGTACGCCACGCTACTGTAATGCGTGTTAGGTAGGTTCCCCACCACATTTTTTTCATCGCCAAGATATAAATCAGCACTTAAAATTGCACTTAACATTTCGGTTACTTTTTTGTACATAAATAAATATTTGTAGCTTTTTAACCAACTGTCGCTTAAGTTTAAGTTCGTGTCGCTTAAGTTGTGTTACTCTGGATAATCCTAGCGAGCCGGATCAGTCGGAACCTCTCCATGCCAGCAGTCGTGTCGGCAATGCTGAGAAAGGATTCGGCGTGGAGGCCGTAGTCACCTTCTGCGAGTCCTTAATGGTAATGTATGCTGCAGCGAGAGGCTTGTCCTCTCCCCATACCGCTGCAGGTGAGATGGAGTTGCGGAGGAAAAGGAGTGTTGGAATGGCAATGCACCAATCGCCCTATCCTCTCCTCGTTGATGCGATGATGGTGGGACTGCGGGGGGAAGGAGTGTCAGTATTACGAAGTGCTGCTATCCCTACTCTTCTGCCGAATCTTGGTTAGCCGCAGAGCTATGGACCAGATCCGCCGCTGGGCTGAGAAAGGCTAGTGCTTCTGAGTGCTCGTTTTTCCTGGCTCCATGGCCTTCGCGATTCGAAGACAGAGGCGTCCTTTACGCAGTTGTAGTTAGAGGCCGTGAAGGAAGGCGCGCCATGTGTTCTGGTAAGCCTTACCTGAGAAGGCGATGATTGTGAAGTCATCCTCTACCGAGGAGGAGCTGTCATGGGGCGGAAGGCGCAGGTGGGGCCGCGGATGTTCGTTCCCGTGGCCCTGATTTTCCCTAAAGAAAATATGTTTTATTAATTCACAATTTATAATTTAGCTGATATCCTCATGGAGTTCTATACATTATCTAGTTATTACATACAATACCTGGGAAAGATCAAAAAATCTATTACATAAATAACCTTAGTCCAAAGTGACGCCGCCGTGGTTGCAGAAATAGTTGTACATGCCCTCGACGGGTACAACTCGACTTATAAATCCAGTCCTGCACACATGGCTAGTATAAAAGAAAATTGACCGCTGCGACAAAGATTAAGTCGAAAAGATATTATTAAGTCACTTTTTATAAGTATTTATTTCATTTGATATTCTGCCCTGAAAAATATCAGTATTACTTTAATATAAAAATACACATATCAGTAATTTCGTTAGCATTTGTTATATTAGCCTATGCTTTTATATTAATGAATAAAGGTAGGAAAGGCATATTAGTGAATAGACATTACGATATTAAAGTAATATTTGTTCGTTTATTGTCATTACAATGTTAGTTTTAACATCAACTGCTTGCCGTGATGTCTACTCCAAACGTTCGCGTGAATAACTTTGTTATAGAAGAACATAAGTTACCTATTGATATTATCTCAAAGGTTTATATTATCTGTGGATGGATTCTTGGAATAAATAGATTACCTGTGATGTTCAATACGAATAGCATAATATACGAAATTTTAACATTAGCTTATTGCTTAGTTTTTAATGTATTTACATTTTTTTATTTTTTTGCTAGTCATTTATCCAAGTTATTGATACTTTTAAGCCTAATGCAATATTTTATATGTTCCTTGTTAGGATTTTTAAAGTGGAAATCTATTAAAATTTTTTATAGTGAAATATATAAATTTGATAAAGAAATTGGAGTTAATTGGACTTTTATAACATTTAATTCTAAGCGTAATTTTATGCAGACCATTGGTACTCTTGTTTACCTACTTATTATTTATATTCTATCTCACCAGATAGAAGGTTTGATAAAATATCGGCCAGAAGTGTTAATCATTGCGTGTCATCATGTTTTAGAAAATTATTTTTATGCTCATCTCCTTAATCTTCTCGAAAGTAGGCTCCATGTAATTAGAATTCTTCTCCTAAGTTCCTTTTCAACTAAAGAAGAAGAAATTAATTTTGTGTCTGAAAACGTACATAACAGCTACTACTACAAAAAATTTATTGGTTTAAGAGCTAATAATTCAAAAGTAGAAATGAAGAAATTGATGCAATTATATTATACCATAATAGAAGCCTACGATTTACTTAATAAGGCAGTAAAAGTGCAAGTAATGTTACAATATTTTAATTTTGAACTGAATGTAATAAGTTCAAAAATTTTCTTTATATTAAATTTACATATTTAATGGTTTCAGATATTAGTAATATTTTCAATAACTTTCGTTGCTGGTTTAAAATTGACTTATAATGCTTCTCTAAAAATAATCAAAAATGATGTAAGTAATGATATTTGTAAGTAAATATATATGCGTAAATTATCAAAAATTATTATTAATTTAAAATTTACATTTAAGTATACCTGGGCAAACGGAATACTTGATTTTGGGACGATTGTTATGTATGTTGTTCCTGTGGTAGCACCTTGTGTGTCTGGAGAAAAAATTCACACCGAAGTCCTCCTGCTGCGTTCGGCGTTATATTCAAGGATTTATAATAATGTTTTTGGTATGAAAACAAATATATTTCGTAAATGTTATACATTATATTATACCTCATACATATCTTCTCGTCAGGTATACCTGAATCTCTAAAAACTAGATTGTAGAACCAGTGTGTGTTGCCAGTGATGACTTACGGATCTGAGACGTGGTCCTTCACTGCTGGCCGAATGAGGACGCTCAAGGTCGCTCAGCGAGCTATGGAGAGGGCTATGCTCGGAGTTTCTCTGCGTGATAGACTCAGAAATGAGAATATCCGCAGTAAAACCAGAGTGACCGACATAGCCCAACGGATTAGTAAGCTGAAGTGGCAATGGGCCGGCCATATAGCTCGAAGAACCGATAACCGATGGGGAAGAAAGGTTTTCGAGTGGCAGTTTCGTACCGGTAGGCGTAGTATAGGCGACGCCCCACTAGATGGAGTGACGATCTGGTAAGATATGCAGGAAGTCGATGGATGCATGTGGCTCAAGACCGTGCTTTGTGGCATTACTTGGGGGAGGCCTATGTTCAGCAGTGGACTTGTGAAGGGCTGTAATGATGATAATTATGATGATATTATACCTCAAACGTTTTTATAATTTGAGACGAAGTAAAATTTATAATATACCTGTAGACATGAGTTTAATTATTCAAACATTCATCAAAACAAGCGTTTCTTTTTAACACAATATTTTAAACATACAGGCCAATTATTATCGCATAAATAATAAAGTTAATTTTTAGGGCAGCTTAAGTTAAGAGTAGAATGAATATATTTAGTCGCTACTAGACATAATAAGAGGCTTCTCGCTCATAAGCTAAGTATAGCCATTCAACGAGGAAACGCAGCCACCGATACGAACGATACCACGGAAAGTAGGACTGTATGATAATATACATTTTTAGTTTTAGTTTTTTTTAATATTTTATTTAACTGTAATTCCTTAAATATTAAGGTATTTTTGTGTAGTTATTTATCATATCATGACAATGAGTATATTTATAGTACTAATAGTATAAATTAAAATTAAGTATTATAATGATTAATATAAAAGTTGCATTATTAAAGTAGAGTAATAAGCTTCAATTTTGTATTGATTTAAATAAACTTACTTCTACAAATTTTTATAACCTAAGATCCTTACATTATCTTATAATATCTTATGTTTTACAGATAAATCGGATCGGAGCATCGCTAATTCTCTATTAGCCTTAACGGAAGCCCGAAGTTTATCATTCTCAGTCTTTCGAATGATTGAAATTAACATAACACTTCCGATTAAGTTTTTGGGGTTGCTGGTTTCTTATCTTGTAATATTACTTCAGTTTCAGAAAGTTATTGCGAGCTAACTCCAATTCCATCATGAAAATAATTGCTAAAATATAAGACTTACTTCTTCTTAAGAAATATAACCACCTCTGTATAATTAATAAAGCACCTTTATTTAAGAATTGGATTTAGGTACTGACGTAAATTATAAGTTTTACAATTACTAACAAATTATATGGATTACTTTGTTATCTAAAATAAATAAGTAATTATAATTATTAATAACAATTATAATATAATTAAAAGTGACAGACATGTCATTGGTTAACAATGTATATTAATGGGTAAAAATAAACAACTATATAATTTCTGATTGGTTTATTTTCTTTTCATTTCGTACAGCCTAGAATAGTAAGATGTTCGGAACTGGGCTGTTTCAATCTAAACTTTCATTTGAAGAAAAAAAAATACATGTGGCACTCGGGGACTGCCGCGGTAAAGCTATTGCATAGCATTTTTTATCAACTTATGCAATTATAATTATTTATTTATTTTATTTATGCAGTTAAGTCTTTGATATTAAATCAAGTTACACTTTTTGAGCGTGGTGACCGATAAGAAAACAATTTTTTTTCTCTTATTGAATAAATGAGAAGTTAATATTGTTTAAAATATTTTTAATATCTTACAATACATGTAGGTTATTCAGGAATTTTTATCATTGAGTTAGCAGCTAGTGTACACGCATACGTCTAGTCGCACGCACACAAACACCGTGCCGAAGTCTGCCGGGTGCCGAAATCTGCCGAACTGAAACGACGTTAGACGATGCACAGCTTTCAACGCCACACCTCCGTGCCCGTCGGAGTGGGGAGCGTGAGGTTTTTTTTCGTTACGGAATTTCTGGATTCGGTCCCCGCGCTCAAGGCCCGCGATAGAAGCTATGCAATAGCTTAAAAATATAGCTGTGTGTTTTTGGTTAGGTATCTTGTCAATCGCTCCTTCGTCCCTCATTGTGGTGGCTTGGGGGAAGAGCTTAATATTCGTGGTTTGATCACCAACGGTGACGGTACTTAGAGAGACCTACATGGCTGGCGTGGGCTTGGCTAGCCACCTTCGTATATATGTTATGTAGGTGGTCGCCGAGTGGGCTGTTGAAGTTGGAGACCGCGTAGGAGGGTACGTGTTATGTTCTGATGCACCATTACGAGAAGGAGAAAATTGAGTTTTCCTTTTCAGAGGGGAAGAAGCCACAGCGCCGGCGCTGAGGGTGGATATGGATGTATGCGAAAGCGTTTCCATGAATATGTCAATATGCGGTAAAGGTGGAATTCCATGAGGTTTTAGTCGGTGTGATTCCGATATAATACTTCCTCGACCCCGCGAGCCGGGTATGCGTATTCATAGCCCAACGTAAAAAACCGAGCAAGTGCGTGTCGGGTCACACACAATATAGGGTTCCGTTGTTGTCCGCCACTATACGTGAACCTAGAAGGGGTTTTCTTGATACTATAAACATATTAAGTGAATTCTCGGTTTTACCGCTATAACGACTAAAATGGTTCCAAATGAGACGATAGTAACTGGAGGACTTATTTTCTAAGCACTTTTGGGGACGGTATTCAAAAAGATTAAAAAAAAATTGTTATCTTAAAAATAATACAATCTATATCTTCACATGCCTAGTCCGTTCGAAAATGGTCCCAGTTCCTTATCCATCTATTAGTTCCTTGCAGTGCACCTGTAATATATACGAAAGGCGTTCAATGTATTCTAGGTATAAATTTGAGTAAAGACCAGCCATTTGCTAACGAAAATGAGCTCAAGTCAGCTGTAAATGAGCATCTTTCAAGCCAAGACGAAGAACATTTTTTCAAGGGAAGGAAATAGTGGTAAAATATAAGCATGACATTGTTTTAATTATTTTGTTTTAATATTTGTGTAACGAGATGGCATTCACATGCACCGCCATTCTGAGGATAGTTATACTATACATTATTACATTTTATATACTGTAGAGATATGCTGCAGCTACGAGTATATTATGGTTGTGACACGAATGGATCGGTTTGTCCAGAGAAGGACCACTCTCTCACAAAATACGAGTGTAAAATAGCAGCTGAATGTTGCTGTGTTCTTTTACTGTATACGAGGCATTCCATTTTAGTCCTCAGGAGTGACAACACATCTGAAATTTGATTTTAATGGAGGATCCACTTTTAGGTGGACTGTGATAGTGTCATCTCAAAACGACACTATCTATCTTCGTCTATGACAAAACAGAGAAAGAACATTTAGTAATACACAGTACTTACCTTCTTTACTAGAATTTATACTGTGTACAAAAAATAGTTGAACATTGTGTAATTGTGATTCATTTTTAAATGAGGTTTTCTATGGTTGAAAATTATATGTTACCTGTACTTTCATGACATAAAGTAATACAGTACTAAATAATATCTTTACCGTGACTTCATCCGCGTAGAACTCTTTCAGATCTACAATAGTGTTATTTTAGTAATAAGTCTACTTATCAAAATCATCATCACTTTTAATTCAGTTTTTTATCTTTATGGATCTTTAGTATCTACTTATGTGAGCAGATTGCGTGAATTGTGGTAGGGTGAGCAAATCCGTCACTTCATTTCGCTCTATTAGTGCTAGACTAGAGAGAGAGAGAACTATAAAAAATGGAATAACATCTTGCATATGTCAGATGTAAAAACCGGTAGGAGAGAGTACAGCGACGCTACAACGTGTTATGACTATTGCACGAATGGATAGGTCCGACCGAGAAAGGATCACATACGCATAATATAAGATAGCAAATTAATGACGGTTTGTCTTGTTGTAAGAACTAGAAACCCAAGGAATAAGCACAAGCTTCGTGTAGACTTGATGCCAAAGAGTCAGTATTAATTTAATGTTCAATCAAACTAAGTTGCATATTAGCAGACTTTTATTACGATATCAGGTTTTCTTCCCTATGTCAGCATCGTTTGACGAGAATACATCGGCGTACTTTAGTAACAACTTCTTTGCCTTGACCATTTCATTCGGGGAGAGAATGCTGCGACAGTCTTCTAAAAGTGTGATCACTCTCGTTTGTGTATCCTTGCTGAGGGTCTCACTCGATAAATATTGGCATCGACGCAAACAATCCACATCCTCACAAGTACCAACCAGTGTGCCGTTCTCTATAATCTATTCCTGGTCACAAAGGTTCAGCACACGTACTCCTGAGATGTCAGTGGCTCTGACTAAGGTTCGAGCTACTTTCCATGAAATGTCATTGTTAACCCTTTCCAAGAGTACACAACGGTGAGCTTGCCCAGGGTTCTGCGGAAGACTAACCGGCACAATCGTTTCCGATCTCGGTGGAATAACAATCTTCTGAAGGCTGTACACGTTTTCTGGTAACGCTCCACACAAAGTTCCTCCTATCCACATTTCAGAACACCTTGCTTAACGTCGATTTCATAACAATTATTCCGTATAAAGTCTAGGCCCAGGATGCATTCGTCCATTATATCAGCCACGATGACATTATGCAGGTGGATCATGTTGCCTAGCTTCAACTCTATCTCCTTCTCTCCACGGACGGTATACGCTGACCGGTGGCTGTTACCAAATTAATGCTTCCCGGTTGTATGAGGAGTCCTTAAGGGACTGACTTATAAGTTGGGAACTGACAACCGCGCGAGAGGCTCCAGTGTCTATGGTCAGTTTATACGGCATTCCATTGATCTCGCCCTTGATTATTAGGCTGTTCCCTTCACGGGTTTGTGAGATCCTTAGGGCTCTTTTAACATCAGTCAGCACCCGCCTGCAGTTCTGGCTTTACTCGTTTCCCTGCTGCTGCTAGGCGGTGCTGTTAGCCGCACTTCCCTCTCGAGATCGAACACATTCCATTTCTACAGTTCGCTTAGGGCAGCTGGATCGAAGATGGCCCCTTTCCCCAAAGCCATAACACCTAGGGCTGTATCCTTTATAACGGTCGCGAACTGTAGCTGCTGCAACCTCCCCGACGCGATGGGAACGATGATCCTGCCGCACAGCTTCTACCCCCAGTGCATAGGCCAAAGCGTCTTTAAGCGTCTCTTGGTGCCCGATCCTCACAGCAGCTCTGACTTCAAGGTCGTGGATGCCGTCGATGAACGTCTGCACCAGGTTCTCTTCAATGAGCGTTACGGACTGGTATGCTTTTCGAACCAGCTTCTCTACCTAAAGGCCCCACTGCTGCAGGTTTTCGTTGATGCGTTACTCGCGATCTTTAAGCTGCGCACGAAAGACGTATTCGTGAGCGTCGCCATATCTAGCTTCTATGGGGGCGCTGTCGTTGTGCCGCAAGCGAAAAACACCGAAGTCTAAATCACGCTATCAAAATTCTGAATCATAAACAGTATATATAGAACATCTCCGAACTATCACACGGAGTGTCGGCCGCTCCCCGGGCAGAACACCTTGCCCGGCGGGAGAACTCCCTTTTACTTCTACGGCCACACTTCCAATGCCTCAAGGAGTTGCTTGTAAGTCACTTTCTTACCGAGAGTTTCCAGAATGGTTAAGGCCCGGTCGCGCAGGCCTAGTGTGAGCGCAGTTATAGCCTGAAATATATTCCAGCCTTCATGACAGTCTCAAACTGGATTTTGTAGGCCGACCATGAACGAATCCCGTCGATCGGCGGCACTTTGAATCCTCGTAGCGAAGGTGTTGTATAGCTACAACACCTTGGAGATGAAATTGCTGCTCCCGTAATGCTGTAGTTTCCCAAGTTTGAAGTCGTCCAGCGTTTTCTTCACGTCAGCCATCACGTTGTCCACCCGATTCCTCACTTGGTCAATTCGGGTTTTAGCTTCCGACAGGTGGTTGTCATGCTGAGCAAACCTATCCTTCACCTCCCTTATATCTTTCCCGAAGGTAGCGTGAAGCTTCTTCATGAGGAGCATCTGCTCTTCCTTATCGCATTTGAGCTGCTCTTTCCAAACGAAAAGCCTGTTCTTCCTGCCAGCAGTCCTGTTCCTCTAGTCGCCGGGCCTGCTCCTGCAGCAGCATCATCATCAGAGCATCTAAGTCAGGTGCTGCAGATATAGGAGCTGCTGACGAGCTGGCCTCCGTGCCTGTCCTCCGACGTCTGCGGCGTTGCACCACCAAAACGTCTCTGCTTTCTTGACACCCTCCGTGCCGTCTTTAGGTAAGATCGGCATGATTGTATCCCACTTCTGACACCAATTGTTACGAGCTTATGGTTCAGAGAGTTAGAGCTTAGGTAACAGTAAAAACTGCCGATTGAATTACCAAAATTGACACTTTAACTACCGAACACCAATTAAAACTTAAAACGCACTAATAATTAATCACACTTAACACTTTAGTTCATCGAGAGAGATCGCTCCAAAGTCTTCGCTTGTGTCGCCAATTCAATACTGCCCCGGTCGCGGCCGTTAACGGCTTTATATATAAGCCTTTTCCACCGAAACATCTATAATGTGCCATCAAATACCGGTCCCGACCGACTAGGTGTAGAAAATTCGAGTGTGGAGTTTTCCAGAAAGCTTAGTTCTTCTAATCGGTACTAGATGGCGCTAATAATCACCCGCTGCATACCGGCCATTAATTGTGGCGCGCAACAATACATATGTACATACGTACATGTGAACATACGGACATCCTCTTAAAAAACATACTATTTGACTCTAAAGACCTTGAAATGTGGAGATATGTTAAAATTTCCAGTTTGCGAAATCAGACCCATTACAATAACTTCCCACTGGGTAGTTAACAGATAATTATTTAAGCGGTTAACGAAAGTTTTTAAATTCAGTCCTTGATAGCATGAACAATAAGCCGCTTATAAGTCTTTACTGCGTTCTCAGCGAATCCGCTACTTTGTTGCGCGTACGCGAGAGATAAAATGTGAGTTATCCCATTATCAGAACAGTACTCAGAAAATTCAGACGAGACAAAGATTTTATCGTTATCTGTGACTATTTTGTTGAGTATGCCACAACGATTATTTTTATTTATTCACTGATTCCTTATCGGAAACCGGCTTGTTCGGGAAGCTGGAAGTCGTCGAGTCTGCGTGTGAGACCATTCATAATGACTCTCGACAATAGCGCGTAGACGCGGCTTAAAAGGGAAGTCAGTTAGTAGTTTTCAAGACAGCCTTGTCACCTTTCTTGAAGAAGAAGACCACCGCACTTCTGCTCCACGCCTCCGGAGTAGTGCCAGCATGAAGAACGGAATTGAAGAGCTTATGAAAGACTTTAAGGACCGGTTTTCCACCCGCTTTCAGAAGCTCCGCTGTAATTGCATCCTCACCTGGAGACTTGCCATTTTTATGGTGCTGGAGAGCTATTCTAATCTCGCTCAGACTGATGTCCTGGGTATCATCGGAATAGTGTTGGATAAGACATGCTGTTGGATCGTTATCACACTTGTATGTGGCTCCAACATTGATGTGTACAGCTGCCCATAGTATCTCTCAATCTCGCTCAAAATTTCAGGTGTCCTGGAAATGATGCTGTCACACTCATTCTTCAGCTTTGACATTTGGCTCTTTCTAGTAGATCTCTGTAGATGATCTGATAGAGATGATCTCACTAGATGCGTAAGTCCCACCGCATGCATTTAGGGATCTGTCTGTTCAGTTGCCTGTATGCTGTCAAATCTTTTGAGGACTGTATTCCTGATATACTGGTATACTTCATTTCCTGTCTAACATCCATGAGATTAAGAGTGTGGTCTGTGCTTTTGTATTCCTCTGCAGTAATACTTGAAAAACTTGGCAAACATTAACAGTTTCCACGAGCTTATCATTCATATTGTCCACTGCATTGCAATCTTCTAGGCACTGAAAACGGTTTTGTAACTCGAGCTTAAACGTTTAGGGGCTCTGGATTAAAGTACGTGTGAGACAGAGCATTGAATTCATTAGAGACCTCTCCAACTTAACGTTTGGGTTGAATGTGCCTCTAACCATTCGGTGATCGCTGCCAGTTTTTACCATTGCGATCACTTAGACATCACTCTACCGTTGCCGTCTCGTCGTCATAATGACGTCAATCTTATTTTTTATCGAACCGTCGGGGCTCGACCAGGTCCACTTTCTGTGGGGTCGCTGCTCGAAGAAAGAGTTCATCATAAAGGGTCCCTTCCTCCATAAAGTCGGCCAGCTATTGGCCCCTTGGGTTCCGTTGCCCTATCCCAAATTTTCCTACCTTCAGCTCATCGTTCTTTCTTGTGCCTAATTTTGGGTTGAAGTCTCCCATTAATTTTGGAGGAAAGGTCCCATGGCTCTAGAAATATCCTCATACATTTCCTCCACCTCCTCCTCGGGATGCGTCAAGGTTGGTGCGTAAACCTGTATGACCTTCAGCGAATACTATTTGGTGATTTTGAATGTAAGGACTGCAACCCTCGTCGACATACACCCAATGCCAAAACCCTCCCGGTGATAGAACAAGATGCCAGATTCGAGAATCACCGTGTTCTCTACTTCTCTTCGTAATTCGGATAATCCTTATAATATTCCAGCGCGGCTTCTCTATCTCTTCTTCTAGCTCCAGGATCTTCTCGTCAGTCCTCAGGGTGCGTGCTTTGTATGTTGACAGGTCGAGTCGTCTTAGGTGGCACCCGAATCTCTACCGAAGATTCTTAGTAGCCATTACTCCGCCGTTAACATGGCCGCCACCGTCAACAGGATTGCGTAGCTGCCGGGGACTGCGGGTCGTTTCTTTTTGTCGTTGCTCATGGGGGGTATATTGCCATAGTAGCCACGCCTGGCGAGCGGGCTGGCACCCGCATTTTTTTTTGTTGTACAATTGATGTTATCAGTAAGATGCTGCTGCCCGTCTTCCTGCCTGTCTCCCTCTGTTGCCTTTAACGACACCCACTGGAAGATATGTGGCAGTAGATATTCTTAACCGTCACTACACGGTTAGTTGATCGGTCAATTACTTTTAACTAAATCATGGTTAATTACTTTTAAATAAATATAAATGTACTACCTTCAATTTAAAAAAAAATAGTTAAAATCAATTCCAGTTGGACACTCTGAGGACTAAGATGGAATTCGCCCTTATCTTAAAATTTCATCACTTTTCTTTTTAATCTTTCAAAATGGCTTTTAATATAAATGTAAGTCTATTGTTTAGTACGCGTAATGATTAATAATGGGCGGACGAACTTTAATGTAACTGAAAATTGAGTTTTCTACTTTACATAACCCAAAAGATCAGCGGTGCGCTTTGAGCACTAAGTGAGCGGGCGGTTTATCATTGTGAAATATTTGCCTGCGGAGTCCCATGTTTGGTCTTATGTTGCTCAATTGCAGTGAACATTTTTGATAGATGTTTGGTAGTATACCATTCGGTATTAAGAAATAAACACCTTGTACCCCGTCAAGGTGAAACAACTAGCGACCAAAATCTTCTCTGAACTTCTCGGTCGCTTCACATCCATGAACTCAACACTAGCACTCGAAACTATGCTCTTTACGTGAAAGAACTCGTGTAAAATCTTGTGAACGCCTCTCGATCCGATTATCAATATATGCTGAATCTTGAGTCTTTTCCATTAATTCCGTAACAGCCGTCAAAGGGCGACGATTTCTTTCTTCACCTTTTTCAGTTTAGTCGACCATGCCGAAATTTGTTTAACTTTCAGGTTCAGAGATATATGGTTATCTCATAGGGTATTTATCCATAAATGCCAATTCAAGTTTATTAAAATATCCGTTCTGGTTTCAGGTGTGATTTGATATCGTCAAATTTCATCGCGCAAAACCGTTCCAAACGCAGATCCTCCTTACAGTGACGCAAAAAAATGTAGAAATCAATTAGAAATTGGAAGATTGTTATTTTTATTTGTAAATTATCGTATTTTCAAAATAAGTAATAATAGGCCAGTGTTTATTACAGAACATTCTTTTTCCTGTTTGTAAAACCACTGCTGATTTATTGTCAACATTTCCACTGTGGTGTGAATTAAATTCTTATTTTGAGAGAAATATTTTCCTTGAATTAATAGATTGACTTTCCACAGATCTATCATTATTAATGAAAAATGTTTAAAAACGAGATAGTATAAACATGAGCAAAATATTTTTTTTATTAACCAAACTGCATATATAAAATTACATCCGGTATATAAGTAATTATCATCATAATGTTAAAACAATTGACAAAACTTGACGAGATCGACTTCGGAGGAATAAAAGAATATTCTAAAATTTACCTGAGAGAGGTTTTCTTCGTGTATGAAGTTATAATACAGGAGTAGAAAAACTATTATAAAATAAAGGAATTGTGAGTGTGCGAGAAACGACATTCTAATATATATGAATTGGAAGAATCTTAATTATGTGTTGTTATCCAAATAGGCCTTGTTATTTTGAAAGCTAAAAACGCTTGTCTTAAAATTTCATTCCATGCGGGCAATCCAAAATAAATTCCCGTTAGTTAAGTTACTCAGTGGTTAAGGGATATTTTTTTGATTAAGAAATGCTAATAAAAGGTTTTTTTAGAATAAGGATGATAAACGAGCACACAGTCCACCTGATGGAAAGTGGATTCTTTAGCCCATAGACATTTACGTTAATCCTCGATTAAGAATCCTGTATAAACGATACACAACTTTTGTATTAAATTGTGCGTATTTCTGTTGTGTTAATTTCAAAGTTTTAACCCAAAGTATATATTTTTCTATATATCCTTGCTCTATTAATTGCCACCGTTAACTCGAAAAGATTAGAACGCAAGCATCTGACGAATGGCAACACTGTGTCAGTGTCACTTAAGAACGCGGGTTAGTCAAAGCTCTCCGATAAATAAAATAATTAAAACAATAATCTCGTTTTGAACACAAATACAATACTCAGTATTTTATTAAAAGTATATGTTATTAGAGAAACATGAAGAAAACCAGTCTGCATCGAGAAACCAAGAAAACTGCAGCAATTCTGCCGGCCTGTGGAGGTATGAGTTCTCCTCTGTAAAGGCAGAGCTTTACTTTTCTTTACAAGCTACATTTTCCTTTTGTAAGAGTAATGAGATTGGTTTGAAACGTCATATAATGAGAGTGAAAATAAAAGGAAATACGAACAAATGAAGGTAGAACTATAATCTCCCACTGGTTCTAGCGGTTGAAAGTATCTCGCATGCGACTAAGATGGATCAGTCGGTGATTCTACGAGTGTCACTGTCGTTACCATGCCCGTTGGGCTATTGTACTAGTGTTGTGGCAAGGACGGTGGTGTTTCTGTAATGCTGCTCCGTAGCGGCGCTGTCGTCGCGCCATTAGCACACCGAAACATACCGAAGCCTAAATCGCGCTATTAACATTCCGAATCATAGACAGTATATATAGAACATCTTCGAACTATCACACCGAGTGTCGGCCGCTCCCCGGGCAGAACACCTTGCCCTGTGGGAGATCTCCCCTTTTCCTTCTACGGCCACACTGGTGACCACCCGACGTGATCTGAACACGCAACCAAACAACCTTCGGAAACTTCAAGCTTCATCATCGTCATAGAATACCCCACCCATTCGCTCCCGAGCAGATATCGTCTGCAGTCTTCATATCCTGCAGGCCATCTAGCTTCACAAGGTTCATCGCAGCACTGGAATAATAATGCTTCCTGTTCCTTCAAGCTACTCTCTGCGCTATACAGTGTTCGGCACAGGCTCTGAGCCTTACTGCTCGCCTCTGCTTCACGGCACTCTCGCAGATTACTTGCTTTCTTCGCGACTCACCGCAGACTACAAGGCAATCTCCTGGCACTTGCACATTCGTCGACAACGAGACTTCACTATCGACCTCCGGTCTGAGCAGGGAGGTGATGTAGCGGCGCTGGCGTCGCGCCATTAGCACACCGAAACATATCGAAGCCTAAATCGCGCTATTAACATTCCGAATCATAGACAGTATATATAGAACTTCTCCGAACTATCACTCGGAGTGTTGGCCGCTCCCCGGGCAGAACACTTTGCCCGGCGGGAGATCTCCCCTTTTCCTTCATCGGCCACATGTTGCATTAGAAGGGTTGCTGTTGGTTTCCATACTTTGGTGTTCATGCAATTATATCCTTTACGTTACAACAGTGTGTGAATGTGTCGGGGACACATTACGGTTGATCGGACTGTATTTGCTCTACACCGAATGTGAAGTGCAGTACGCTGTCTCATTGCTGATAGTGATTAATTGCGTAAGCAAGAGAAGAACTTGAACATCCGTTCTCACACATTTATTATTTTTAACATTTATACATAACTTCTAATAGTAAAGAAAGCTTGTTATCGAGTACTATTATTTTATTTTAAATAACTTAAATTAATTTATCACAATATGGTATTTTGTGATAAATTAATGTACAAATTATTAATCAAGTGCCGTGTAGTGGTGGTTTAGGATATCCACTACCCCACATCTTCCCGTGGGTGTCGTAAGAGGTGAAAGAGGGAGGCAGGCAGGAGATGGGCAGCAGCATCTTCTTGATAACAAAAATTATACAATAAAAAAACTGCGGTTGCCAACCCGCTTGCCAGGCGTGGCAACTATGGCAAACATCCCCCCATGGGCTGCGACACAAACAAACGGCCCCTATCACCGGGAGGGCAACCATCTGTCCCAAGGGGTTGTTGGATTTATCGTTCACAAGTCTCTCGTCAACAACGTTGTAAAGATTGCTCTGCCGGTGGTTGTTGGGAGCACTGAGCTCGAAGTTGTTGACGAGTATGTTTACCTGGGACAAATAGTCCGACTAGGTAAGTCCAACTTCGACCGAGAGGTCACTCGACGGATTGAACTCGACTGAGCAGCGTTCGGGAAATTACGACATATCTTCTCGTCAGCTATACCTCACAACCTGAAAACGAGACTATACAACCAGTGCATGTTGACAGTGATGACCTATGGAACTGAGACGTGGTCCTTCACTGCTAGCCTTATGAGGACGCTTAAAGTCGCTCGCAGGGCGACCCCTCACTAGATGAAGTGACGACCTGGTAAGACATGCAGGAAGTCGATGGATGCAGGTGGCACAGGCCTTGCTTTGTGGCATACCTTGGGGAAGGCCTATGTCAAGCAGTGGACTTGTGAAGGGCTGTAATGATGATGGCGAAATGATGTTATTTTACTCAATTTAGACTTTATTGTGGTATATCATATTATATTCCTTTTTTGAGATTACAATTTCTAGAGAATTACAGTTTAGGTAGGTACTGTAAAATTGTCTTAGTTGTATTCAGTCTCGAGTTCCAGTAAAGCCGAGATTGCAATGTAAATCTTAACACTTTCACAGCGGAGCATTTTAAGGCGCCGTTTGATACGAATGCCGAGCGGTACTCGTGATTCGCTGTGAAAGGGTTAAGGCTAAATTTAATTGTATTCTTGTATCTTATAAAATAGTTAACTCTTAACGTAAATCTTCGGCTTTTTCAGTGTGAATTAAAATTATTTTCTGTAAATATAAATATGATCGTAGAAATCTAATGGAAAAAGTAATATCCTAGTTTTAAAATATCTACAAAAAACGGCCAATTTTTTATTATGTGCAAGCACCTATGCAGGTCTATAACGAGAGACAAGTATAACTGCGACCTAAAAGATCTATTGTGATCGTTGATATGGCTATAGTTCACTGCTAAGCACTACGTTTTCAATAAATAGAAGGAATTACTTAGCTGTGAGCAATTTTACTTCTTCTAGAAGGAGTAAATAACTACAAAGGTGACTGTTACGTTTGCGCATTAAGGGTCCGCAATCAGTAAGAATGTGCAGAGGGGTTTCTTCTTATCAGCGTTTCTTGCCAGAGTTAAACTAATGAAGCAAAATATTGGACGGGGCGAATTTTCTCAGTTCCCCAATTTGTCACAGAGAAGCTGCCAGGAAGACGACGTTTCAACTTACGTTCATCATTTAAATGCCCTCTATTCAGATTTTGAATCTAGGTTTGAGGATATTTTGACTATGGTAATACCACCGTTGATAATTAATCCATATGGTAACATAGAAGAAACGAATGTCATAATACAAGACGAACTGACTGAACTAAGTACAAACGAAGAACTTAAGGTTCAGTTTAAAAACGGATATCAGCAATTCTGGCTGCAAAACAACATACCCGTTACTTATCCCGTATTATGGAATATAGCGAGGAAATTTTTAATTTCCTTTCCATCGTCATACCTAGTGGAAAAGGTGGTTCAGCGCTGTTACCAATCTCCTAACGAAAAACAGAAACGGACTGGACATCATTAGCCGAGGAGATTTAAGATTAACCCTTACAAAATTGACGCCAAATGTTGATAATTTATTATTAAAGCATCAGGTTCATCCTTCTCACTAAAATATTGACTTATTGCTTATGTTATTTTATTTATAGTTTATTTTATGTTTATTTAATGCTACGTATATTTTACATAACAGATACAAAATTTTATTTTGAGTAGTTTTAATTTAAATTCAATTAATAAATGTATAAATTAACATGTGTTTTTACTTTAAGTTTTAACACTAAACTTCACTACAGTTAGAAATTTACAGGAAATCAATATCAGGTAAGTAGGGGGTCTACCCAACACTGAAAAACATGGCAAGGGGTCTACGACACAAAAAAGTTTAAGGAACTCTGGATTAGCACCACATGCCAGTATTTTTTTACATTCGAGTAGACTTCAAAATTTCATAAATGTGGTTCTATTCACGGATTACGTGTGAGAAGAACTAAATTCATGAACAGGTGTAGAAATCTACATAAGATGTGCAGCAGTGTCTTCCTGATCATAACTCAAAATATTAAAAATATACATCTGGCAACTTGCATGCTGAGCGTGGCTGCTATGGCAAATATCCAATTTTACTAACCATTGGAAATCGGAACGTAAGTAGAAATAAAAAATAATATATTAGCTATGTAGACGTGGCGAAAAAGAAACCACTACCCATTTCATCCCGTGGGTGTCTTAAGAGGCGACAGAGGGAAACTGAAACAGGAGATGGGTGGCATCTTCTTGGGGTGCGCCACCCGCTTCAGCTAATTATACTCAAACCCGGTCTGTTTGTCATACAATGGGGGAAGCCTATGATCAGCAGTGGAAAGCACTATTAAAAGTAAATTTGTGAAATATTGCTATGCACACAACATATTAAACTAAAGACCTCTCTTAATCATAGTTTTGTCTACACATTTTTGTTAGTAATTTTGCTAAAATTGAAAATTATGATAAAACATGCAGACAGTGGCCGCAGGTCTATTTCGGTCTCACAATTTTTGATGCTGCAACAATAAGTACCTACATATTTAATAGAGTTGTGTTTAATTTGACCAGCTATGTTCTTATTATTAGTTTATTTAGCAGTAAGTAGTTGGCGCTATTATTATATTAAAACTATGACAACCAAAACTTTACCCTCTAGTACTTAGACTCTATAAGTTGAGGTGCGAATGGAAAGATTCAATCGCACAACAAAGCCGCTATCATTTAAATAATACATAAATTTGGCATAAAGTGATCTAGAAATAAAAATAAAAATTCCGCTTTTATCAAATATACGCAATCAGCGCCGCTAGCGGTGTGTAATGAAATTATTTTACAATTTAACAATAACATTTAGAAATAGCAAAGTCCTGTTTAGTTGTTAATATCGGCAAATAATCTCTATTCATTGATTGGGTCAAGCTATATCTAATCGACAATGTTAAGTTTTTTGAAATACCTACCGCATTCACATTTCACTTTCAATAATCGCTTAATTTATGATATTATAAATTCTTAGATTTGACCAATACATATATAAAACTCTTTTTATTTAAACTATAAGGATAATAAGAGTTTTGTACATACTAATTGCAGTTTTTATCGGTTTATTTATAGATAAAAAAACTTAGACGATTAGAAATTAAACTTAGGAACATCTTTAATTTTATGATTTTCGATAGATGTCACTACCATCTATTTGAGTAGTAATTAGTTACTATAAAACCTTATATAAAATGTATATCTACTAAAATGAAATAACATAAACCTAAGAAATGTACATTAGAATTTAAAAAAATGGATTATGAATTTAATTAAATAACTTTATAAATGCAAATGAAGCAAAAGGTCACTACTTTTACAATTTTACGTAAAATGTCTTGTGACTGTCTTGAAAAAGTGAATACAACAATAAGTCGGCATAGTTCAATTTATTACACAACGGTTAAAACTAATTTTGGGCTTTATTTGTAAATATTTTATTTATTTTAATAAAATACATTAATCGTATAAATAAAATAGAAATTAACATCTAAAGAAAGGAAAATACTTAACCCTCGTTTTTGGAAGCTCCGTAATCGGACTAAAAGTAGCCAATAAGTAGCCCCGGCTCTCTAACTATCTATACACAAAATTTCATGTAAATCTGCTCAGTAGTTTTTGCGTGAATCTTTAATACACGGACAGACAGACAGACAGACGGACGGACAGACCGACAGACAGACAAAAATTCTAAAAACCACTAATTTGGTTTCAGTGCCCTTTATTTAGTCTCCTGGACTTGTTTTTTCCAAAAAATATTAGAATTAGAGACACGACTTTTCTACAGATTTAAGTATACATTTAGGAAGATAGTTTTTAACTATTTGTCGCTTGCATTATTATTCATTTTTTATTCCTAGAAAAAATACGAATACAATATTTTTAGTGTAAAACGTAGATATAATTTGGTATTATTTTTGATTTAATTAAGTTTTCTCCGGTTACCATTATAATTTAGTGTGGTGAGATATCTTTTTAGTATTTGTTTAGCTTTTAATGTGGTGCTTTTTTTGATGTCACAGGCTTTAAGTATTTTGCTATAAATATGAGGATGTGAGAACTGCGGAAAGCGTTGCGCGAAAACCGACCTGGCAGCCGGAATTGGGATTTTAAATATACGTTTAGTGTTTAGGTGGTCGTAAATAGGCGACTGAATTATATGCCCATGGGTTTTTAATACTGCGGACAGAATATACAACGTGCGTACACTCAAAACCTCACTATCCCTATAAAGATCAGCCGTAGGGTACCGGTAGGGCTTTTTAAACATGACCTTGAGAACTGCTCTCTGTGCCTTCTCCAATTGAATCATCATAGTTTTGGAGGCACTACTCCAAGCTGATATAAAATATTGTATTATGGATTGGCAGAGGGCAAAATAAACCATACGAAGTGTCCTTTTATCAGCACAGTTCCTAAGCAATTTCATTATGTAAATAACCTTCTTGACTCGATTTGAGAGGTATGAGATATGCTGTTTGATGAACAGGTTGGACTCCTTACTATTTTACTGTGTGTATATATAAGGATCAAAATATCCTTTGGGCACTACTGATTAAAAAAGTTCAATCTGAAATTATGATATTTTTTCATGCAGATGATTTAATTTAAAGCCTGGGGTAGCCTAAACTCGAAATACTAGCTCACTTCCAACTATTCTAGCCCGATAGCCCGCTCTGCCTTATTCGTCATCAAAATAATTATAACATTTGACCTTATTTTGTTTTTGTTTTAGGTTGACAAAATTTGACTTCTTCATATATAAGATGATTAAAAGGAAAATATTGGTTTGTACTTGGTACTCAATTATTTTAATTGAAGTCAAATACTAGTTAGTACTAACATGTAGAGCATGTAGCACATAATTTTTAATATGACTGTATCTAATAGACATCACTATTAGTTTATTATTTTTATACACAATTATTCAACATTTATACTGGAGTCAAGTCAACATTATATTCTGTCAATTAGAATTAAGTAGACATGGAGACTTCACTTTGCCCATACCAAAATACATTATTAAATCTTCTTAACAAGCTAGAGTGCCTTCTCAACAATTGCATTAGATACATTTTCAGTCTTCGTAAGTGTGATTATATTTCTCACTATCACTCTGCCTTAAATGGCTCACTGTAAAATAAAGGAGTGACTCAAGTATTTAGCTTGTTCTCTTCTTTATCTAAAACAATCCATCCACTCCTTATCTCAAGGATAAATTTCAATAGCTTTCCTAAATGCATGATAAAACTCCAGATTGTAAGTGGGTGCTGTGGCCCATAGGCATCTACATTTATCCTCCATAAAGAATCAATTGAAGATACCTTGTAACTAGGGTTGCCACCTTTTTTTTTTGCAATTAAAGTACATTGGTTATTAAAGGTAAGAAAAAAAAGTACATAGATTCAAAATAAAGTACAATTTATTTTTCTTTATTATTATATTTAAAAACATATTTTTTATTGCTTTTTGCAGTTTGTATCAAATTACTATCTTCACTAAAAAAATTGCACAGCATTTTTACAATCTAAATTTAAATTAAAGTAAATAAGTAATTCATTTTTTATCAAATTTAGAGACGCTTTGTTTCTTTCGTCTCGCCATTTGCTGTTCATCACAGAAAAAACTCTTTCTGTGAATGCTGACGTGGCGGGAATAGACAATAAAAATGAAATTACTTTATACAAGTTTAAAAAATTATCATCACTCTTAAATACTTGCTGCCATTTTTGTGCAGTAGATAGTTCTGCAAAACTCTTAGAAGTACTTATCTGATTATAAACTTGGTTTAGTAAAGCAATTTCTCCATATAGATCATCCATATCTACATTAAGTTTTTGAAGATTCAAATTTTCAATTATGTTAACAATATTATTAAATTCAATTTTGCTCTTTAAATTTATATATCCAAGTGTAAATAACCAGTTTGTGTTATTGAAATCAAACCATTTATTCAGATACTCTAAGGCTTTGTCAACAAATAATAAAAAATTCGTGTGAATTTTTCTAGTCAGTTCCGGTGAAGTCAGTTTAATTTTTTTTGCCTGTTTCATAGCCAAAGAAAAGATCTTGTTTTCTTTGTGTTAATCCGTTTCTAAGATTATGCATAATCCCATAAATGTCTAAAATTGTTATGCTGTTGCCTTCTAGACATTTAACAGCTTTATTAAATAAATTTAATAAGTGACTACAAAAATGCAAATAAATTTCAATCACATCATTCTCAGTTTCATTGAGCATCAATAAATTTTGTAAAACCATTGGACAGTAGTCTAAACTTAAAAAGTAGCTTCTTATAGGTGACCAATTTAATAATAAAGTATCAATACATGGCAAAAGAGAGAGCCATCTTGTTCCCACATGGCGTTTGATTTCGTGAAAGTCTCCATCTACTGATGCTACAAATTTTTTTAGCTCCTCTCTTCTTACAGCAGAATGTGAAAAATGAGCATAAATTTTTAAAATAACATTTTCTATGTCATGTGATAAAAAGTTCATGGCATGTCTGACGCAATTATGCACTATATGTGCGTGACAATTTCCTTTAATCAAACCTGGTACCAAATTATTCATATTGGTGAATAAAGAATGATTAACACCAAAATTTGCATTTGTATTATCTGCACTTAACCCAGATACATTATGAAAAGATAATTTGTATTGCTCTAATGACTTTTGAATTGCTTCAAACATACCATCAGCAGATTCATTACTATTTTCATAAAAATCTATTAATTTGTTTTCAATGCCATTTTTGGCTGTAAAATATTGTATCATTAATGGAAAGAGTTTTATATTTTTCTTGTTAGAAGCATCTGTTTGTAAACAGTAAAACAAATTATCTGTATTAACAGCATCTATTACATTTTGTAAAGAATATGGGCCCAACACTTCTGTAACTAGTGCTTCCATTTTTGTTCTAGCTAGATGAATTGCATTAGCTGTAGGTGAATTGGCATAAATAATTTTATTCAATTTTATAGTACAATCCATGCTATTCTAAGACAAATTATGTTTTACTGTGTGATATGTCAGGGCTAACTCAGATGCAACAACATTTTCTTTATCACTGCATCTAGACGATGTGGAAGCAGAAGAAGAGTCAAGGAATTTCTCAAGTAGTCCAGATGTTCTCCTAGTTTCATATTTTGATTTGTGTTGTTTTGTTTGCAGGTGTTGTTTAACCTGAAAATAATAAGATTAATCCCGTCACCTTACCCATCACCTCCAGTCACCATAAAATAATTATACTTTCAAAGTTATTGGGAAAAAGTGCACATTTATCTTAAATAAAATCTAATCATTTTATAGCATAGTACCTATAGTTTGCATATTTAAGGCAACCATACCAACACACACACACACACTGAAAAATAAGTTTTTTTCTTACTTGTCCTATACCTGCTGAAGCAATTGTAAATGTAATTCCACACAATTTGCATTTTCCATTATATTCGTTTTGTGGATCATTAATTAACCAATCACCATGTTCGATTTCCCACTGACTTTTATACTTCTGCATTCGTTTATTTTTCTGTTTTGTCGTATCTTTTGTTTTTAAACATTTTTTTGGTGTAACATATTCACTATCTATTTGATCCGTTTCACTATTAAAATTACGTTTTATAGGTGTATGTGGAGTATTCATGATGTACTACTATAACATGAATCTGTAAAACTTTAAATCGTATTCTTAATGCACTAAACCGCTTCGCACAAAACGATGCACAAAAAAAAACATTATGACAATGACACTGACATTGTTGACATTTGAGGTTAGGTTGCGTTCAGAAATTGTTAAAAACGAGTGGTTAAGTGATGTGGCGCTGTCGAGTGGCGAAATCCATTCAACACCAATCGAAAAATTTCGTTTAACGAAAAAGCACTTTCTCTTCATACGAAATAAAGTATTTTCGTGTACTTTATTGTTCTCATAAAGTATAGAGTACAATTACCTGAAATAACGTACAATACTTTATTATAAAGTACGGGTGGCAACCCTACTTGTAACCCCTAAGGACAAAAATGGAATGCTTCGTTTCCTGTAAAAGCATCTTTGTTTCTCTACACTCACCTTACATAACCCAGCAACATTAAACTGCTATTTTATGCTGAAATTCTGTTACGAGTGTGGTTCAACCCTGTCGAGCCGAACCATTTGTGCTACAACTCTACTCTACCATGTATAAAATTTTATGTTATATATCTATTTTTACTTTAAATGTGTATTGTTATGATGGATATTTATTTTCTTTTTTAATTATTTCCCATTTGCAATAATGTTCTTTTTATTTTTGACACCCATCACTTTGTTTCACATTCACGTCGTGGGTTCACTCGGAGATAATATAAAAAGGCATTATATTTGACCTTTGTACGCCTTTATAATTATTATTATTTATTTAAGTTCAAGTATCCAGGACTCATTTATTACATTACATTTTCTTTCAAATTATAATTATTAAAAAATAAGAAATTTAAAAATTAAATAATGTAACAAAATATGATGGGACAAATATAATTTAAACTATTAATTATTACTAAATGCTGTAATGCACATAAACAGCAGTCAATTAGCTGCTGGGCACATGCAGTCTACAACATTGTTGTAGATAGGGACAATTCAGGAAAATTCACTCTGTCACCTACCATTTTAAGAATGCCATTGGGGCTGGCCCTTACCCTACGTACCAACGATGCAGCTCTTTTATTAATAAATTATTGTAATATTATTATTATTGTATTTTAATAAATTATTATAATATTATTTTATACAATTCAACATCGATCAGTCGAGGCAAATATTTCACATCCAAGTATTTTATGATTGGCAATGTACTGTCTCCATGTTCCATTGAAAAAATGATCTTCAGGAAAATGGTAAAATAATTTCAACTTTTTATATTTTTATAGTAAATTGTTTTTAAATTGTGCAATAAAACTTATAACTAGCTAGTCTAAATTTATTATATATTTAACTAATTACTGTACAAGTCATGCCCGAATGGAAGGATGGCAAGAATGTTGGCACAAATTCTGCTCGGAACAACCAGGAAAATCCTTTGGGCAAAAAGTGAGCCAGCCCCTGCTCATCAGATTATGCTATTAACCGCGGTAAAATGTGCTGTTTGATTTTTTTACGCTTATTTACTCCATGGCCCAATCGGTTAACGACGACGACGTCGACTCCATCGCCCCAAAGTATAGTTTTATTAATCTCTTTCAATTTCAACTGAATATATTAATTATTCTAGACCAGATTCTTAAGTTTTAACAAGTCAATTACATGTTTTAGTATGCAAAATTATTAGTTTTAAATCTTTATCTGTGTGAAGAAAGTAAGACAAATTATTTTTAGAATAAAACCCGATACTTTGTTTATTTTCCAGGTAAAAAAGTTGCCATCAAAAATTAATCAAAATTTAGAAAAACACAAAACGATTATTTATGATAGAAACAGAAATCGAACTTCATAAAAAATGGTTGCAGCTAAAATACAAATTTATAAATATAAAACTAAAGCAAAGAACGTCAACGCAAAGCCAAAACGGGGTGACAGGATTGATTGTAACCACCATGAGAAAAATCAGAAAAAAATCTATCCCATGCGATTTGGAAATTATGGGCATTTAAGAAAAACCTAGAAATTTGATCAAACTGTAACCATTTTTCGGTTATTGTGGTTAATTTTTATTATTTTTGTTCATTTAAACTTTAGAACCGTAACCCTAAATAACATTTCTAGAACCACAGTCAAAAACTGCCCCAGGTTTTCTAGAATTAAGACTATTTGTTAAACTATGAGTCTAAAATTTTCAAAATTTGTCGACTGAAAAGCCCTCCTTTTAAAAAATGTACTAAAGTGCCTTGGCAAGGGCCATCAAAAGTTCGCGCATTTAATCAGGATTGTAAAATGGTATAGTACTTGTTAGTTTCATACTAAAAAAACTAGTAAAAAAATAAAAACCTCGAGTAACCCGATTTTTGCTAACCTATTTAACTCAGTGAAAATAAATGTTTATTATTCGCACAAGCTCTTGGTAGGTTCTTAATTTTACGGCAAAATGATGAGAGAGATGGATAGTGGACATGTTTGCCATGAGCGACCAAGACAGATAGTGACGCTACGCAGTGAGACGGAGGTGCGTCCGACACCAGTTAGTACGTTTCGCTCATACGTCTACTGCGCACCTTTCCGTATTCGCTTGTGTTGATTTAGTACTGACAACTTTGGTTTCTCTTTTTGGACTTGGATTTTTGTGAATTAGACTTGTTGATTAGATACCGGCAACTTTGACTTCTCTCTTTTGGAACTGCACTTTTGTGTTGGCATCCTTGTTATCTACCATGCATACGCGCTGCACTTCAGTACAACGAGTTCAAAATCTTCTTCCTCGAGATTATTATGAAAGGATTTCATTTTGTTGAATAATGCTACAGAGGCATAATAAAAATCCCCAATTCATCAACAAAAAAACTCTGGTCAGATGAATCTACATTTAAAAAAGATGGTTACATATAAATTTCCACAATTTTCACGAGTAGCATGTGGTGAATCCACATTTAATGCGAGAAGACAGATCCCAGTATCACTAAAGTAAACCTGTGGACCGGAATTTTAAACGGCAAAATTGTTGGGCCTTTTGAGCTGACTGAGAACTTGAATGTCACGAATTACCTACATTTTTACGAGAAAATTTACCAACTTTGTTAGAGGACGTACCAATAACAGATCGTCGCCACATGTGGTATCAATAAGATAGCTGCCCAGCGCATTACGCAGTGCAAGTAAGAGATTTCCTTGACCAGGAATATCCAGGAAGGTGGATTGGACTTTCAGGCACTATCTCGTGGCCAGCCCGTTCCGCAGATTTAAATCCTCTGGATTTTTTTATTGGGGCATTCTCAAAGAAAAAGTTTATTCGAAGCCCATTGACAGCGTAGCCGCGCTGCGTGAACGAATTTCTCAACCTGCTGAGGACATCAACTCTAGAGGATATACCCGACTAATAACTAGCTCTTTTTTAATAAGATGTAGGGCGTGCGAGGCTGATGGTAAACAATTTGGACATTTATTGTAATAAAAAATGTTATTTCCCTATCTGACTCTTATTCCAATAAACCTAAACTAAACTAGGTCAAGATTTTTTATTATTTTATAATTTTAACTTACTTTTGTTGACTTTGGTAAAAGTAGCGTCACTATCTGTCTTGGTCGCTCATGGCAAACATGTCCACTATCCATCTCTCACATCAATAAAAAACATTTGAACTGAGTAAAATGGGTATGCCAAATCGGGTTACTCGAGGTTTTTATTTTTTTACTAGTTTTTTTAGTATGAAACTTACAACTATTGTACCATTTTAAAATCCTGATTAAATGCGCGAACTTTTAACTTGCCAAGGCACTTTAGTACATTTTTTTAAAGATGGGCCTTTCAAAGTCGACAAATTTTGAAATATATATGTGGGAGAAAATTTATTTTCAATCAGTTTTTATGTTAGTTTTTAGTCATGGTGTTGGCGACGCGCCTATAAGAATATTTCAATTTATTAGTTAACCGATTACGAATAGCTTCTAAAAAGCAAATTATCAAGCAACAATATTCCGATAAGAAAATGCTTAGTTGAATCTTAAAGAAATATCGAATTAATGATATTGTGACGGCCCAATATTATTATTAATAATTAAATTCAATATAAAGGGGCGTCAAAAATAATCTTAAAAGATATATATTAAGCAATTAAGTTAAATTAATAAACATAAACTTAATATATTTCAGACATTATCCCAATAACATAGTAAATTAAAGGCAAAATTATTGTTTTTCGTAATAAATAAATTTATTTAAAAACTTGAAAAAAATATTTAAAATAAGATAAATAATAGAAATACAAGTCAAAAAATATTATAAAATTAAGTTAAATAACGTTTATAAGATAATTAGAAAATTTATTAAAAATTGTTTAAGTCATGGGAGGTGTTCGTGTATAAAAGAAAATTTTTCTTAAGTTGTGGAAGGAGTTCACGTATAGATGTCTTGTATGGAGGAAGTTGTCGGAGGTACATACCTGCAGTTGTACATATATATGGGGTGGTCGGGAGCCCGACTGCCCGAAGTGCACAATGACTAGTCCTATATTAAGGACTTATGATATTAAACTCAATGATACAAAAGCAATACTAAAGAAGGTCTCTATGAATAATATGCATTACAATAGTAGAGTCGTGGGTTCGATCTATATGAATGATTATGAAAGTAAGGTATGATACAAAAGCAATACTATAGAAGGTCTCTATGATTAATATGCATTACAATAGTAGGGTCGTGGGTTCGAATCCTATATATACATGACTTATGAAAGTAAGGTCTATGATACAAAAGCAATTTTATAGGAGGTCTCCTTGATGCATAAGCATTGTATGGGGTGGTCGGGTGACTGACTGCTCCTAGTACTGTAGCAAAATGACTAGTCCTTATTAGGGACTTGAAAAGGAATATTATGGTGGCGTGTGTGATGATTCACGAGCAATTGTTCCGAGGTAAACTTGGACTCGCTAACCGATGTGTCCTAGACATATCATCTTAGTGCCGGTGGTAAGCGGGTTTGTTGTAGCAATACGGCTTTCCCGTGGACATCGCACACCCATACCGTTTGTGGACGACGTCGTTGCGCATAGCGATGTGTCGTCTATCTTTCGGATTGGGATGATGAGTGTGTTTGGTAGCACTTTTAAGTGTAACAGTCATACTCAACTTCATGTCTTAGTGCATTAGCGCTATGATACGTGGAGTTTTGTCCACTGGCGTCTTAGTAGTGTGCTACTATGATACGTTGGTGATATTTTTTATATAACAACAATAAAAACTTTGTTACCAAAATCGATAGGAGTCATGTGGGTGTGTTGTGAGGGGGCGCCACCCGTATGATAGTTGCATTGATGCTTACTGCTACTTGCGGTATTGCGTCTTGTGATGGATCCGCGGGTGTGCTGCGCCTGATTCGACGCATTCTTGTGGTTCTGGTCGATGGAGGTATACAATTAACATCTTAGTGCTGGTGGTAAGCGGGTTTGTTGTAGCAATACGGCTTTCCCGTGGACATCGCACACCCATACCGTTTGTGGGCGACGTCGTTGCGCATAGCGATGTGTCGTCTATCTTTCGGATTGGGATGATGAGTGTGTTTGGTAGCACTTTTAAGTGTAGCAGGCATACTCAACTTCATGTCTTAGTGCATTAGCGCTATGATACGTGGAGTTTTGTTCATTGGCGTCCTAGTAGCGTGCTACTATGATACGTTGGTGATATTTTTTATATAACAACAATAACACCTTTGTTACCAAAGACGATAGGGATCATGTGGGTGTGTTGTGAGGGGGCGCCACCCGTATGATAGTTGCATTGATGCTTACTGCTACTTGCGGTATTGCGTCTTGTGATGGATCTGCGGGTGTGCTGCGCCTGATTCGACGCATTCTTGTGGTTCTGGTCGATGGAGGTATACAATTAACATCTTAGTGCTGGTGGTAAGCGGGTTTGTTGTAGCAATACGGCTTTCCCGTGGACATCGCACACCCATACCGTTTGTGGGCGACGTCGTTGCGCATAGCGATGTGTCGTCTATCTTTCGGATTGGGATGATGAGTGTGTTTGGTAGCACTTTTAAGTGTAACAGGCATACTCAACTTCATGTCTTAGTGCATTAGCGCTATGATACGTGGAGTTTTGTTCACTGGCGTCTTAGTAGCGTGCTACTATGATACGTTGGTGATATCTTTTATATAACAACAATACCAACTTTGTTACCAAAGTCGATAAGAGTCATGTGGGTGTGTTGTGAGGGGGCGCCACCCGTATGATAGTTGCTTTGATGCTTACTGCTACTTGCGGTATTGCGTCTTGTGATGGATCTGCGGGTGTGCTGCGCCTGATTCGACGCTCTCTTGTGGTTCTGGTCGATGAAGGTATGCGGGTGGTGATGTCTGCTGGGATGTATGGGGGACCTTGGGATGGTGTAAGCCCGACGATAGTCGTATTGATGCTTGTTGCGTTCTGCAGCATTGCGTCTCTGCGATGGTTGTTTGGTGGGACGCTATTCTCAATGGCGCTCTCTGCGTCTTGGTTTGACTCACACCTAAGTAGCTTTGCCCAAGTCGGGTCCCTTCATTGCGGGGCTGCAGACTGTCTGCTCTCCACGATGTTTTATATAACAACGTAATATTATATCTCTGTAACTTTCCCACCTTTGAATTATTGAAGGCAACTTGTTGGTGGGTGAGACAAACATGATCGAAAATGCATTTACTCAACGTCAGTGACACAAACCCTTTCTGATGGCGAATTATTACTCTTATCTTATAACTGCCTTTTGGCTATATCTGCCGTTGTATTGGTTGGTGGAGCATATGTGTCGACCTCATGCGGGTGGTAGCTGGCGGGAGGATCTGAGGAGACTCTCAAGGCTGCGGCCGAAAGCCGCACAACGTGGGACCCCATTCCCCTGAGGTGAGCGGTAGACTCATGACACGCTCTGCGGCTAGTAGCCGTGCTGATCATGCAATTGGTGGTGATGCCATACACTTACATCACGTCTGTAAGAGCGGCGGTCTGGCTGGTGGTGGCGCTCACTAAGGATTTACGGCCAGTGTGCCTATTTGCCTAAACCGTGTGACGTACATTCACTGTGGCTGGATTCGTTCGTATTCTGTATGGCGTTTACACGCATTGACATGCGCGACTTCGGTCGATGTTTGTGCTTACGCACTAACAAGGGGCCAAGCCTCTTTTACTGGTTCGCCAGTTATTTTGCTGTGGACTACGGTCCAGTTCCCGAATTAGCTTTCCCTTCGGGGGGAGTGCATCAAAATGGTTGGCACTCACCGTGCACGGCGTGTGTGGGGCCGTGTACCTCCCCTACATTTTTTTAAATAAATGTAGGAGAGCGAAGCCCTTGTATCGGGTATTTTGTATAAATATATTTTGAGCCTTTTCCGAGCGGGAAGGGATAATTAATAATGTAAACCTGATGCAAGTGGAATAGGGACGTTTTATGTTCTTAACCTTTTTCGAGCCCTGTCTTCGTGAACGGGGTTCACTTAGCTTATAAGGCACTACCAACAGATTTCAATTGCACTAGTGAATATTCATTCTTCCAAAAGACACCTAAAAGAACTAAGTTACTAAACAAACACAACGTAAATAAGGGTCCTAACTAAGACGATCACGCTAAAAATATTACAAACGGCCTATTATTAAACCTTTAGAAAGATCATTTAGAAAGACCAAAACATATTTTATTAATCTTGGTCACAAATATATATAATTATTATGAGAGGGGAAAGCGTTACACTATGAAGGTCTTGGGTTCGACTCCCAGGCTGGAATAGTTTATCGTTTTCTTAGTAATATCTCTTAATAAATTCATATAGGGAATTTTTAAGATATAAATTATGTTACCGGATTTGTTCCCCGATTGAAATCATCTTTCCAATAATGTTAATTTAAAGAAATATTAAAATAAAGTTAGAGACCAGGATTTGTTCCCCGGTCGAGATGATCGCTGTGCATAAGTAGAATTAATGGAAATTAATTGCATAAGTATTGTCTTATATGAGTTTGATATGTTTGGTATGAAAACAAATGCCTATTTTCTATGGTTGATTTATGAAAACATTCACTTATATTGTTTGATAAGAAACATGATAACTGATAAGAATCTGATTAGAAATAGTTTTCAACGTTTGAGAATTGTGTGGAATCATTTATTCACCTGGTATTGTTGATATTAGAGTATACTAAACTTTCTATTTTTACTGATAGTCGATAGCCATGCAAAAGTTAGTTGTTCAAATAGTGTGAGTTCATAGACGCACGCTAGCCACGTACTTAGGAGGCCAAATATGTAGAAATTTAAATATTTGCAAATTTCAGCAATTTATGTAAAATGACTTGTAAAACATTTCAGATTGATTGTACGTGTAAAAGAGGTGAATTCTGTGTTACTTTATGTGAAAATTCCTGTGAATAAGTGAAATAATGATAGTTTTGTATAAGAAATTTAAAAGTGTTTTAATAGTGAAATGTATAGAGAAAATGTAAATTAAACTATTGTATTAGTTAAGATATGTATAATTTCAAGTGGAAAACATTGTTTTAACTTTCTATGTTAAATATTTAAGAAGTTTCAACTTTGAACATGTGAGTAAAATAAGCATATTTTGTTAAATAAATAAAGGGTCTTTTTGTGATATGAAAATATAATGTATATCGTAGTATAGATTTTTTTTGTGCTATCTTTATAAGTAAATTGTATAAATGTATGTCTTATACAAACAAAGTTATTGAGCAAACCGTGAGAGAGTGATAGTACAAATTGATGTAATTGAGTTGCGCAAGCGCACAAATGGCGCGGCTCACTTTCGCGTTTAGCTTCGAGGTAGTTCAGTAAATTGATTTTTCTTGCAAATCGTTCGGGAAAGTTCGGGAAAAGTGCAAGACCAGCAGTCAATAAGAAGAAGAAAGAAAAAGTATAGGGAAATGATAGGGAAAAGTAATTCCTCTCTCACGGAACGGTTTGAAGATAATTGCTGTTTTATTCCCAAGGAATTCTCCCCTTAAAGTGATACAGTCCATATCGAAGAATTAAGGCGTTGGGACCGGGACGACTTCGGAAGACCCGTAATCCCCGCCTGAACCTATTTTCTGAAAAGGAAGAGGTTATCGCTCTTGTGTGTTACTCCGTTGTGGAGTACACATACGTTGTTCCCGAAAAAAAAAAAGCCTCGATTCCTCCCTTATGTTTCTTAGTTAACGTTTGTCTGGTTCCTTTTCACATGGCATGGCAACATTTTTGAGTTTAGTCTGTGGTTACGACGATAAACATTGTAAAGAGGCTAAGCAGTTTTATTAAAGATTTTGTGTTTAATTCGACCATTCTTTTCTTCAACGATCCTACAACTATTTGGGGGCTCGTCCGGGATCCAGAGAAGTATCAGTGTGGAAGAATTAACAACATTTACGAAGAAATCATCAGCAAAGAGTCATTGCTAGAAGTGAACTGTTTTACCGACACGAACCAAGATGGTACGCGGGAAGTTGTAGAAGTACGAGTTGCATCGAATGCTTCGGGACAATGCTACCATCGCACTGCATTACCAACTACGCGTGAGCAGATTGCTGCGAGACGTTGTTCGTGACGTCAATGTATTTTTTATTTTTTACGAAATGTAAAGAAAATAAAGATTAGTTTCACGACTGGATTTACGATTTACGGATTCTACGATTGAAGATTATTGTTACAAAAATAATGATTTAAAGAAGATTTTAAGATTATTGAAGACTTGTGAATGCTGCCGATGATGCTGCCGAAAAAAGATATTAAAGATGGAGAAGAACGAGAATCACGTGACACCACATCCTATATCTCGTTTGCAGATGTGGAGAAGTCGATAACGTCATTTAGTGGTGATGATTCTTACCCGATTTTAACATGGTTTGAAGAATTTGAAGACACGGTACTGTTGATGGACTGAAGTAGAAAAACTGATTAACGCGAAAAGACTCCTAAGTGGAACTGCAAAACTATTTCTACGATCGCTCGGAGGTGTAAAAAATTATAAAAAATTAAAACAAGAACTCGAAGATGAATTTGGATCTAAATTGAATAGTGCTGACATACATAAAAAACTAAGTTCAAGAAAAATGAAGAAAGATGAAAGTTACCAGTAGTATTTTCTCTATATGAAAGAATGTGCACTACATGGAAACATCGAAGATGCAGCACTTATGGAGTACGTTATTGATGGTATCCAAGACAGCGAATCTAATAAATCTATTTTGTACGGAGCGTCAAACCTTAAAGAATTTAGAAAGAAATTAGATATTTACAAAAGTATTAAAGAAAAGATCCAGACTTTTCTACTTTATCTACTCCATTTACAAAGAATAATAAAATAAAGCGATGTTTTAATTGCGGAGACCTAGATCATCAAGCCCCAACCTGCACGAAGAGTATTAAGTGCTTCCGATGCAATGAATTTGTATAAGGGAACTCAGTGTAGTAATAAATGTAAAAATACTTTAAATATTCAAAAGACTAAAACAAAAACTAAGACCGATAAAGAAGACAAAAATTAGAAACTCCATATAAGAAAATAAAGATAAATGATATCGAAATTACAGCATTAATTGACACTGGGAGTGACGTGAATTTGATAAAGTTATCTGAAATTGAAAAAGTTATGACAGAAAAAGTTATCTATGACAAAGAAAAATCAATACACCTAACTGGAATTGCTGGAAAAGAACTAAATATTGAAGGACTTTTGAAAGTTAAGGTTTTGATTGATGATTATTATTCTGATTTGGTTTTTCACGTAGTACAAAATTATGATATACCAGTCAGTGTCATACTTGGAAATCCTATCCTCAAAGATTTTGAAATCAAATTTACTCGTGATGGTATTTTCCTTGAAAAGATTTCTTACCTTACATTACTGGCAGAAGAGAAGAACACTATTTGTGATGAACATTACCCTAAAAATAAAGAAATTGCAGATAAGATTACAAAACTAATTGAAGAATATAAAACTGATGCTAAAAAGAAGGAAAGTAACGTTAAGATGAAAATAATACTTACCGAAGAAGACCCGATCCATCAAAGTCCACGTCGATTGTCACCACTGGAAATGAAAGTTGTTGATGAACAAATAAAAGAATGGCTAGACCAAAAGATTATACAACCCAGCAAATCCTGTAGTAAGTAAAACAAGCCCTGTAATTCTAGCTAAAAAGAAAGATGGAACATACAGACTTTGTATAGATTATAGAAAGTTGAATAAAAGGATAGTGAAAGACCGATTCTCGTTACCTCTTATAGAAGATCAGATTGGCAGATTGAAGGGTGCAAAAATTTTCACGACCTTAGATTTAAAGAACGGAACGGCCTTTGTAACTCCGCAAGGGCAGTATGAATTCATGAAAATGCCATTGGGTCTTTGTACGGCGCCGTCAGTATTCCAAAGATATGTCAACCATGTCTTTCAAGATCTTATTTCTGACGGTACTGTCCTTGCCTACTTGGATGATTTGATCGGTCAGAAGAGAAGGATTGGAGAAGTGTAAAAGTATTCCAACTGAAGAGACGTCTTTTATTTGGAAAATGCCACTTCATGAAGAGGGAGATAGAATATTTAGGCTATATAATACGGAACAGGGGTTTAAAGCGGTATAGGTATAAGGGTATGGTACCGGTATAGAATTACGATACAGCTTCGATTTAAAGCTAGAACCAAAACGGTTGAGAATTACGGCTGTGGTACCGTTAAAAAAATTATACCTATACATTTTTACGGTATCGTTACACCTATATTTTACTAATACCTTTACCGAAATAATTTCGGTACCGAAAAAAAATGAGTATTTTAGGCTTATTTATATGTATTTTGTCTCGGACCTTGCTTAAAGTTATGAGAATTTCATTCGATTTGGACTTCCCATGTTACTGTATATCATGTACGGAGAAAATAAAACATCTTTATCATATTTGTATTGTTATTTATTATCAGTCAAGTATTTAATTAAAAACGTAATATTATGTTTAGTATGTGGGTACCAATTCTTAACCTAACTCTTCAGAATCAGTTAAAGGAACATCTTTAAAGTGCTTATCTTCCAAGGGATGTAGGAATACTAATATTTTTGATTACACACGGGCTCGCATACAAGTTTTTATATTTTGCATCCCCTTTTTATAAGTAAGCTAAAATTACTGCCTTGTAGTGATGATTAAGAATCCCCGTGTGTGTCATAGAAGGTGATAGAGGGAAAGCGGAGGAAAGGACAGCAGCATCTTCCTGATAACATCAATAGTACAAAAAAAAACTGCAGTTGCCAACCCACTCGTAAAGCGTGGAAACTATGGAAATACCCCCCATGAGCAATGACACAAGTAAACGGCTCCCAGTCCCACGGCGGCCGCGCTATTCCTGGCTAGGTGGTGACCATGGTAAAGGCGGGATAGGGGGTGCTAAGAATCTCCGGTGAAGGGGCGGTTGCCACCTAAGACGATTCGACCTGGCAACAAACAAAGGACTACCAAGAAGATCCTGGAGCTCGAAGAAGAGATAGACAAGTTGCGCTTGAATATTATAGGATCATCTGAGGTCCGAAGAGAGGGGCAAGACACCGTGATTCTCGAATCCGGCAACTTGTTCTATCACCGGGAGGGCGACCATCTGTCCCAAGGAGGTGTTGGATTTATGATCCACAAGTCTCTCGTTAACAACGTTCTAAAGATTGGTAGTGTGTTGACGAAGGTTGTGGACCTCATATTCAGAATCACCAAATGGTATCCAAGGTCATACAGGTCTACGCACCAACCTCTATTACATTTCTAGATATGCTCTATGATATTTCTAGAGCCATGCATTCCTACAAAACCCATTATACGGTGTTAATGGGAGACTTCAACGCAAAACTAGGCAAAAAGAAGAAAGGTAAATTTGGGATAGGGCAACGGAACACAAGGGACCAGCAGCTGGCCGACTTCATGGAGAAAGAGGGACTGTTTATGATGAATTCTTTTTTCCAGAAGCGGCTACACAAAAAGTGGACCTGGTCGGTATGATAAAAAATGAGATTGACTTAATTGTGACGATGAGACGGCAACTGTTCAGTGATGTCTCAGTGGTCGCAAGGGTGAAAACTGGCAGCGATCACCGAATGGTTAGAGTCACACTGAACCTAAACGTTAAGTTGGAAAAGTCTCGTGTAAAGAAGTAAACGCTCCGTCCCCCTCGTGCTATAATCCAAAGTCCCGAAACCTTTCAGCTCGAGTCACAAAACCGTTTTCAATGAAAAAGTCAGGAAATGTCCATGCAGTCGGAGCTAAGTTTTGCAAGACTCGCCGCAGAAGAACACAAAAACTCTCCGATCATACTCTTAATCTCATGGCTGTTAGATGGAAAATGAAGCTGCAGTCTTCAACAGATTTGACAGAATACAGGCAACTGAACGGACAGATCTCCAAATGCATGCGCAATGACTTACGCAAATTTAATACTGCTCGTATTGAAGAAGCGATCGAACGGAACCAGGGCTTCAAAGTCTTTGCCAGAGATCTGTCTGCCAGAGAGAGCCAATTGTCAAAGCTGAAGAATGAGTGTGACAGCATCATTTCCAGGACATCTGAGATTTTGAGTGAGATTGAGAGGTTCTACGTGCAGCTGAATACATTATCGTTGGAGCCACATGCAAGTGTGAGTAAAGATCCAAGAGCAAGTCTTATCCGACACTATTCCCATGATATCCCGGAAGTCAGTCTGAGCAATATTAGAAGGCTCTCTAGCACGTTAAAATCGGCAAGGCACCAGGCAAAGATCGAATTTTTTGAACAGCGGATTTTTTGAAAGTGGGCGGAAAACCGGTACTTAAAGTCCTACAGAATCTCTTCAATTTCGTCCTTCATGGAGGCACTACTCCGGAGGCTTGGTGCAGAAGTGTAGTGGTTTTGTTTTTTAAGAAAGGCGATTATGCACTCTTGAAGAACTACATACCGATTTCCCTTTTGAGCCGCGGCTAAGTGCTGTTTTCGAGTCATTACGAATCGTATTCAACTGCAGAGAGGTGTAAGACAGGTTGACGTTATATCAACCATACTCTCACCGCTGTATTGGAAGAAGTTTTCAAGCTACTGAATTGGAAAGGTATTAACATCACTGACGAGTATACATTACTTACCTTCGATTTGCCGACAAAATAGTCTTTATGGTAGAATCGCTGGAGCATCTAAGCAATAATATGCTCAATGAACTCAATAGTGTCTCCCAATGTGGTTTTAAGATGAATATGGACAAAACAAGGATCATGTGTAATATCCATGTCACGCCTATGATGGTAGTTATTGGGAGCACTAAGCTCGAAGTTGTTAACGAGTACGTTTGCCTGAGACAAATAGTCCGGCTAGGTAAGTCTAACTTCGACCGAGAGGTCAATCGACGGATTCAACTCGTCTGGGCAGCGTTCGGGAAATTCAGACACATCTTCTCGAGAGGTATAATACCTCAAAAGCCAGTGCGTGTTGCCAGTGATGACAATACAATACAATACAATACAATACTCTTTATTGTAAACCAACAAAGCATAAATATAACAAATAATGAACAAACAATGAGGGAAAAACAGTTTAATGGACTGGGGTAAGGAGTTCCAGAGTCTTACTCCAAGAACAGCAAAAGATTTATCATAAAATGTCGAGGAGTGTACAGGACATTGGAGCGAAAGGTTTTCTTTGGACCGATTTTGGATGACTTACGGATCTGAGACGTTGTCCTTTAAATGCTGGCCTTATGAGGACGATCATGGTCGCTCAGCGAGCTATGGAGAGCGCTTTGCTCGGGGTTTCTCTGCGTGATATACTTAGAAATGAGAATATCCGCAGTAGAACCAGGGTAATCGACGTAGCCCAATGTATTAGTAAGCTGAAGTGGGCCGGCCATATGGCCCGAAGAACCGATAACTGATGGGGAAAAAAGGTTCTCGAGTGGCAGTCTCGTACCGGTAGATGGTATCACTCCATCTAGTGGGCCTACAGCCCACTAGATGACCTGGTAAGACATGCAGGAAGTCGATGGATGCAGGTAGCTCAGGACCGTGCTTTGTGGCATTTCTTAGGGGATGCCTATGTTCAGTAGTGGACTTATGAAGGGATGTAATGATGATAATGTTGAAGCTAAAAATGTCATTTCTTTGATCCTTTTCTTCTCGTTGGATAGCCATGCAGTGGAAACATTCAGGGCGATGTTTTTCTTTCTCCGGGTGTTTTTCTACTTTAGGGCGTAGAGCAGAAGTAGACCTTGGTCATTCCGAATCCACAAAAATATCTGGGGAATGATGGTGCTTATTCTGACACATGATGACTGGTTCTGAAATAAATTATATTCAATCATATTGTGACCGCCCAATATTATTATTAATAATTAAATTCAATATAAAGGGGCGTCAAAAATAGTCTTAAAAGATATATATTAAACAATAAAATTACATTAATAACCATAAAGTTAATATAAATACATTTCAGGCATTAGAACAATAACATAGTAAATTAAAGGCAAAATATTGTCTTCCATAATAAATAAATTTATTAAAAACTTGAAAAAATATTTAAAATAAGATAATTAATAGAAACACAAGTCGAAAATATTATAAAAATTAAGATAAATAACATTTATAAGATAATTAAAAAATTTGTTGAAAATTGTTGAAGGAGTTCGTGTATAAAAGAAAAATCCTAAGTTGTGGAAGTAGTTCACGTATAAAAGAAAAGTTTCCTAAGTTATGGAAGGTGTTCATGTATAGATGTCCGGTATAGAGGAGCTGCCGGAGATACATACCTGCAGTTGTACATATAGATGGGGTGGTCGGGAGCCCGACTGCCTGAAATACTGTAGCACAATGACTAGTCCTATATTAGGGACCTATGATAATAAACTCAATGATACAAAAGCAATACTATAGAAGGTCTCTATGATGAATATGCATAACAATAGTAGGGTCGTGGGGTCGAACCCTATATATTAATGACTTATGAAAGTAAGGTCTATGATACAAAAGCAATACTATAGAAGGTCTCTATGATGAATATGCATTACAATAGTAGGGTCGTGGGTTCGAACCCTATATATTAATGACTTATGAAAGTAAGGTCTGTGATACAAAAGTAATACTATAGAAGGTCTCTATGATGAATATTCATTACAATAGTAGGGTCGTGGGTTCGAACCCTATATATTAATGACTTATGAAAGTAAGGTCTATGATACAAAAGCAATACTATAGAAGGTCTCTATGGTGAATATGCATTACAATAGTAGGGTTGTGAGTTCGAACCCTATATATGAATGACTTATGGAAGTAAGGTCTATGATACAAAAGCATTATTATTGAAGGTCTACTTGATGCATAAGCATCGTATGGACTGCTCTTAGTACTGTAGCAAAATGACTAGTCCTTATTAGGGACTTGAAAAGGAATATTATGGTGGCGTGTGTGCTGCTTTACGAGCAATTGGTCCGAGGTAAGCTTGGACTCGCTAACCGATGTGTCCTAGACATATCATCTTAGTGCCGGTGGTAAGCGGGTTTGTTGTAGCAATACGGCTTTCCCGTGGACATCGCACACCTATATCGTTTGTGGACGACGTCGTAGCGCATAGCGATGCGTCGTCTATCTCTCGAATTGGGATGAGTGTGTTTGGTAGCACTTTTAAGTGTAACAGGCATACTCAACTTCATGTCTTAGTGCATTAGCGCTATGATACGTGGAGTTTTCTTCATTGGCGTCTTAGTAGCGTGCTACTATGATACGTTGGTGATATTTTTTATGTAACAACAATAAAAAACTTTGTTACCAAAATCGATAGGGGTCATGTGGGTGTGTTGTGAGGGGGCGCCATCCGTATGATAGTTGCATTGATGCTTACTGCTACTTGCGGTATTGCGTCTTGTGATGGATTTGCGGGTGTGCTGTGTCTGATTCGACGCATTCCTGTGGTTCTGGTCGATGGAGGTATACAATTAACATCTTAGTGCCGGTGGTAAGCGGGTTTGTTGTAGCAATACGGCTTTCCCGTGGATATCGCACACCCATACCGTTTATGGGCGGCGTCGTAGCGCATAGCGATGCGTCGTCTATCTTTCGGATTGGGATGAGTGTGTTTGATAGCACTTTTAAGTGTAACAGGCATACTCAACTTCATGTATTAGTGCATTAGCGCTATGATACGTGGAGTTTTGTTCATTGGCGTCTTAGTAGCGTGCTACTATGATACGTTGGTGATATTTTTTATATAACAACAATAAAAAACTTTGTTACCAAAATCGATAGGGGTCATGTGGGTGTGTTGTGAGGGGGCGCCATCCGTATGATAGTTGCATTGATGCTTACTGCTACTTGCGGTATTGCGTCTTGTGATGGATTTGCGGGTGTGCTGTGTCTGATTCGACGCATTCCTGTGGTTCTGGTCGATGGAGGTATACAATTAACATCTTAGTGCCGGTGGTAAGCGGGTTTGTTGTAGCAATACGGCTTTCCCGTGGATATCGCACACCCATACCGTTTGTGGGCGACGTCGTAGCGCATAGCGATGCGTCGTCTATCTTTCGGATTGGGATGAGTGTGTTTGGTAGCACTTTTAAGTGTAACAGGCATACTCAACTTTATGTCTTAGTGCATTAGCGCTATGATACGTGGAGTTTTGTTCATTGGCGTCTTAGTAGCTTGCTACTATGATACGTTGGTGATATTTTTTATATAACAACAATAAAAACTTTGTTACCAAAATCGATAGGGGTCATGTGGGTGTGTTGTGAGGGGGCGCCATCCGTATGATAGTTGCATTGATGCTTACTGCTACTTGCGGTATTGCGTCTTGTGATGGATCTGCGGGTGTGCTGCGCCTGATTCGACGCATTCTTGTGGTTCTGGTCGATGGAGGTATACGGGTGGTGATGTCTGCTGGGATGTATGGGGGACTTTGGGGTGGTGTAAGCCCGACGATAGTCGTATTGATGCTTGTTGCGTTCTGCAGCATTGCGTCTCTGCGATGGTTGTTTGGTGGGACGCTATTCTCAATGGCGCTCTCTGCGTCCTAGTTTGACTCACGCCTGAGTAGCTTTGCCCAAGTCGGGTACCTTCATTACGGGGCTGCAGACTGTCTGCCCTCCACGATGTTTTATATAACAACATAATATTATATCTCTGTAACTTTCCCACCTTTGAATGATTGAAGGCACCTTGTTGGTGGGTGAGACAAACATGATCGAAAATGCATATACTCAACATCAGTGACACAAATTCTTTCTGATGGCAAATTATTACTATTATCTTATAACTGCCAATTGGCTATTTCTACCGATGTATTGGTTGGTGGAGCATATGTGTCGACCTCATGCGGGTGGTAGCTCGCGGGAGGATCTGAGGAGACTCTCAAGGCTGCGGCCGAAAGTCGCACAACGTGGGACCCCATTCCCTTGAGGTGAGCGGTAGACTCATGACACGCTCTACGGCTAGTAGCCGTGCTGATCATGCAATTGGTGGTGATGCCATATACTTACATCACGTCTGCAGGAGCGGCGGTCTGGCAGGTGGTGGCGCTCACGGAGGGTTTACGGGCAGTGTGCCTATTTGCCTTAACCGTGTAACGTACATTCACTGTGGTTGGATTCGTTCGTATTCTGTTTGACGTTTACACGCATTGACATGCGCGACTTCGGTCGATGTTTGTGCTTACACACTAACAAGGGGCCAAGCCTCTTTTACTGGTTCGCCAGTTATTTTGCTGTGGACTACGGTCCAGTTCCCGAATTAGCGTTCCCTACGGGGGGGGGGAGTGCATCAAAATGGTTGGCGCTCACCCTGCACGGCGTGTGTGGGGCCGTGTGCCTCCCCAACATTTTTTTAAGTGAACGTAGGAGAGCGAAGCCCTTGTATCGGTTATTTTGTATAAATATATTTAGAGCCTTTTCCGAGCGGGAAGGGATAATTAATAATGTAAACCTGATACAAGCGGAATAGGGACGTTTTATGTTCTTAACCTTTCTCGAGCCCTGTCTTTGTGAACGGGGTTCACTTAGCTTATAAGGCACTACCAACAGCTTTCAATTGCTCTAGTGAATATTCATTCTTCCAAAAGACACCTAAAAGAACTAAGTTACTAAACAAACACGACGTAAATAAGGGCCCTAACTAAGGCGATCACGCCAAAGTATTACAAACGGCCTATTATTAAATCTTTAGAAAGATCGTTTAGAAAGATCAAAATATATTTTATTAATCCTGGTCGCATATATATAATTTTTAATATAAAGGGGAATATAATACATTTAGTATTTTATATATTTATTATTATGAGAGGAGGGAAGCGTTACAATATCATCACTCACAACTCGAAAAATTACGTTCGTTCAGCCTCACTCTAAAAAAATATAAAGAAATACAAAGTTATATAAGATCGTTAAGACATGCTTAATGAGTTTGTACCTAATTTAATCCATCTTTACGACAATCTAATTGTAAAGTTTTAACAAAACACACTTGTGATTAAGTTGACAAGTAGACAAGGAAACATGATGGCGGCAAAATGGCAAAACAACTCTACTTTGTTTAGCTGCTGCCGAGGCACGAAATATCCGTAAATTTTCGATCAAGTACCAATGCCACCGACACGTTGCGTGACGCCTCGGCGCGAGCGGCAGCGTACAAAGAAAACCTTTATTTTGTAATTTAGATACTTGAAAAAGTAATGATACCGCAATATTACAATATCAAAATTATACAGGTACAGTTACTTTAAGATATAGTAATTTAAAGGTACCTTTATTTTAAGGTATCGAAATTTAAATGTATGACGTCATACCGCTTACCGTCTGTACCATAATTTTTTCGGTTATTCAATCCCTGATACGGAATAATGAATTACGTCCGTCAAAAGAAAAGATTTCAGCCGTATCAAGATTTAAAACCCCTCATAACATCAAGTCTTTACAGTCTTTTTTAGGACTGTCTGGTTATTTTAGAAAGTTCAACAAAAATTATTCTGTAATTGCAAAACCACTTACCAATTTATTGAAGAAAGACGTTGAATTCAATTTTGGTGAAGAGTGCGAAATGGCTTTTAATGAATTGAAAAGAATATTGTGTAGTTCACCTGTGTTACGGGTTATTTACGATCCAGAGCTAGCAACAGAACTACACACAGATGCTAGTGCAGAAGGCTATGGCGCCGTTCTTTTGCAGAAAAGTCCTACAGATAATCAAATGCACCCAGTCTACTACATGAGCAAAAAAACGACACCCGCTGAAATAAAGTATCACAGCTATTACTTGGAAGTACTAGCGATTGTTGAAGCTGTCAAGAAATTCCGTGTCTATCTACTAGAAATTCGTTTTAAAATCATAACAGATTGCTCTGCTCTTACTAAAACATTACAGAAGAAAGACTTACATCCACGTGTTGCTCAATGGGCTCTGCTCCTAGAAGAATATAATTATGAGATAGAACACAGGTCAGGATTAAGACTAAAATATGCTGACGCATTAACCCGAAATCCTGTCTGCTTGATACTTACCGCAACTGCTGCCCACTTGAAGAGAGCTCAAGACGATGACACTCATATCAGTTTGTTAAAGAAAATGTTAGAAAAATAACCATATCAAGACTATATTATGGAAAGAGGAATATTATGCAAAGAGAAAGATAGTACGAGAATTATTGTAGTTCCAAAGAAAATGCAGAACGAAGTAATAAGGAAGAAGCATGATTATGAACATTTTGGAGTTAGAAAAACAGAAGACCTTGTGAGTCGAGAGTATTATATTGAGAATCTGAAGGAGAAGATTAGAAAAGTTATAGATTACTGCGTAGAATGTATTCTGATTGAATAGAAAAAAGGAAAGAAAGAAGGATTCTTACATCCATTAGACAAAGGTGATGTCCCGTTTTCGAAGTCTCATATTGATCATCTTGGTCCACTGATGTCTACTAATAAAAATTATAAGTACATTTTTTCGGTAGTTCATGGCTTTACCAAATTTACTTGGATCTATCCTACGAAACCTTTGTCTACAAATGAAACGTTGGACAATCTGAGAGTGCAACAACAAACCTTTGGTTCCCCTCAAAGGATTATTTCCGATCGTAACGCCGCATTTACTTCAAAAGACTTTCAATACTATTGTGAACAAGAAGGCATAACTCATTATACAATTACTACAGGACAACTCCGCGGAAACGGGCAAGTAGAAAGAATCCACCAAATCATAATAACTGTTATAAGTAAATTGAGCGCTGATGATCCGACAAAATGGTATAAACAAGTTTCCAAAGTGCAACACTGTCTAAATAGTACATGGCAAAGAAGTATTGGAATGACTCCATTCGAGTTACTTTTTGGAACCAAAATGAAAGATGAGAATGAAGAAATTATGAAATTAATAGAAGAAGAAGAAGTTAAGAACTATAATGAGCAAAGGAATGAGCTAAGGTTAAAGGCAAAAGAGTCAATACAAAAGATCCAAGAAGAGAACGTTAAAAATTATAATAGAAAAAGAAAAAAGGCTACCGAATACAAAGTTGGCAACTTGGTTGCTATTAAACGAACACAATTTACTCAAGGAAGTAAATTGTATCCTAAGTATCTAGGACCTTATGCAATGACAGACAAAAAGCATCATTAAAGTTACGCTGTAAGAAAAGTTGGTGAATGCGAAGGGCCCATCAACACAACAACCTTGGCCGATTTCATGAAGCCATGGGTCGATGAAGAAGTAGATGAATATTCATCTGAGTCAGATGAATGATCAGGACGACCGTGTGGGAGAAAGTTTATTTTTAATCTGTTTTTATGTTAGTTTTTAGTCATGGTATGGCTATATTTTTGGGTGTAGTCTGTGGTTACGACGATAAACATTGTAAAGAGGGTAAGCAGTTTTATTAAAGATTTTGTGTTTAATTCGACCATTCTTTTCTTCGACGATCCCACATATATATAGTAGCAATGCAGTAGCATAGTTTAACAAATAGTCTTAATTCTAGAAAACTTGGGGCAGTTGTGTTCTTATTTTTGACTGTGGTTCTAGAAATGTTATTTAGGGTTACGGTTCCAAAGTTTAAATGAACAAAAATAATAAAAAATTAGCCACAATAACCGAACAATGGTTACAGTTTGACCAAATTTATAGGTTTTTCTTAAATTCCCATAATTTCAAAACTGCATGGGATATTTTTCTGATTTTTTTCATGATGGTTACAATCAATCCTGTCACCCCGTTTCGGCTTGACGTTGACGTTCTGGGACATCCTGTATTTAAGAAGAGGTGAAGAGCCCAAAGAAAAAATCATATTAATAGATGACAAAAAAAAATGATACCTCTATATGATCCCCCACACCTTTTAAAAGGCGTGAGGAACAATCTCTTAACAAAAAATATAAAGTTTGAGCAGAACAATGCAGTAAAAATGGCTAATGGGAGCATTTGCAAAAACTGCATGATAAAACTCCCATTTTCGAAGGTATAAGAATGGTGACGAAACTGACTGAGAACATGATAAACCCAAATAAAATCAACAAAATGAAAGTGAAGCATGCGGCTCAAGTGTTTAGCAGAACAGTAGCAACTAGCATAGGAGGCTTCGCAAGTAAAAATAATACTCAATTTCATTCATCAGTTTTGTCTAAAGAGAACATTCAAAAATGGCTAAGCATATTATTTTTTTATATAGTATAAGGGTGAGAAACCAGCACACCATCCACCCAATGGTAAGCGGAAGCTGTGGCCCATAAACATCCACATTAATCCTCCGATTAAGACTCAAAATATAGATGCGTTGTCATCCCTCAGGAGTGTGTTATCATACTAGCGGTTTGCGAGCGGCTTCAGGGTGGAGCGGGCACGCAGCGAATACGTCGCGGACGCGCAACTAGATCGCCGTGAATAGCAGCGTGGCCACCATTTCGTACACTCTCAAACGCCAACGCGTGCGGATAATTTAAACGATTTTCTTCAATATCACTTCTCAATTGACTTCTGTCAAATAAGTATAGTTGAATCTGAATTTTTCCATAAGAACCGACATCAACAATTATATACTTGTAATATGTTTGCTGTTCACTATACTTATAAAGTTAGGAAAATCAGCATTTTCTAAAACCAACATAAGAAAAAAAACCAACAGCATTGTTTCCTCGTCGGAATCCATTTTGTTACCGAGTGTACTATACGCCGTAAACTCGCTGCGAACATGCGGCGAAAACGTTGCGTATCCGCCACGCGTCCGCGACGTCCTCGCTGCGCAGCCGCGGCGTGTTCGCGACGTATTCGCTGCGCGCCCGATCCGCCCCGAAGCCGCTCGCAAACCGCTCGCAAACCGCTAGTATGATATGGCCCTAAGATGAAATTGCCTCGTTTCCAGCGAAAAAGGCCTCAGGTTCTCTACACTCACCATACGGAACCTCTTCGGTGAAGCCGACCCATTCATGCTATGTCGACAATATAGCTGTAGCATGGCTCTACCACATTAAATTTTAATTTCGCTTTCACTTTAATCCATGCAGTATTACCGGTTATGCCTGTTATATAGTTTTTACATATTTCTGAATTTGAGCGATAAGGTTGTAACGTTTTTAGCACTGGCTTACGTGAAATAAGGAGTGCCCATAGTTTCTTATCATTAATTTAACTTTTAAAATGTATTTTATTTAACACTAACTATAACTTATTAACTTTGAAATGTATAAAGAGTATCAGAGCAAGAAAAACGGAAAACGGTCCTGTGTCATAAGTGAAATTCATTTCTTATGAAAACTACGAGTGGATGAGCAAACTATGACCCTCTTTAACTTACTCATTTCCGAAGATATTTGAAAAATAAAAACAGTTTTTCTCGTAATTTTACACAGATTCTGATATCTCTAACATGGTTTACCAACCAGGTTAGGAAAGATTGAAGTATCACAAATTTGTTATAGAAATTTTATTAAAAATCTCTTTTCTTTTCAGATCTTGGCGTTCTTCCACCTGAATGCGCAGACACGGCATCGTTACTTCATTTTACGGATGATATATTTGATTCTGTCAATGGGAGTTCAAAAAAAACTGCTATACGAAGTCGTGATTAGGTCCAGTCACGCCAAAGTCTGAGCACCATAAAAAGTGGATAGAAGGCGTCAATTTTTCAAAACAATGAAATTCATAAATTCTGCTGGGACAGTACATTTGTCCCTACTCTTAATAATTGGGTGTGGACACTGGAAGCCATTTAATTACTGATAAGAAAACTTAAGGAGGAACACAATATTACGTCTGTTTGGATGTAGCACCTAAACCAAGATCCCTTGGAAAAATTTCAGCGCAATTCGCAGTCATGGGTGCCGCAATAATAACCCGACTTATAAGCAATTTGAAAATGCTTTTGCTACCCTTCTTGTCAATAATTTGAACAGTGGCCACATTCGGGGAGAAATCGTGAAGGGGACTTCTGTGATGCACTACACTCATTATTAATCACAGAAAATAGCAAAGCTATGTCGACCGAAACCTATGACTTCTCGGAATACATAAATATGAAATTGCTCTCCATGGAGTAATTAAAAGAAGATCCAACCATTATTAAATCATTAATAAAGAAAATTGAAAAGTAAAATTTTTAAGGAGTGCAATAAATGCTGAAGTATACTTACTATATAGTATCCTAGAACATGAAAGCGAATTTATTAAATTCCGAGAGTATGCCAGTCGACGTTGGCTTTACTATCCCAGCAGTGATTTAAATCAGTTATTGACGGATCTGAAACATATAATCCATGAAATTATCAAAAAAATATTGATAAGAGAATCTCTAAAGAATTCATAAAAACAGTTTTATTTGCTATAGTAGATTTTGAATTGTTCTACCATTGCACAGTATATACAAACAAAAAAAATACGTGTGGCACTCGGGGACTGCCGCGGTAAAGCTATTGCATAATATTTTTGTCAACTTATGCAATTCTAATTATTTATTTATGTAGTATTTTTTATTTGTTTATTTCTTTGATATTAATTCAAGTTACAGCAGCTATTCTACACGCATACGTCTAGTCGCACGCACACAAACACAGAGCCGAAGTCTGCCGAACTGAAGCGACGTTACGGCGCCTCAACACGTTGGCCAACACATTGGCGAATGTAGTGGCCAATAGCATTGGCCAACGTGTAGACGAGGTGTTTGGGCTTCATTGATATGTATTGGAACGATGGCCCATAAGTTGGCGCGAGATCCATGTGGTGTCGGTTTTTTACAAAAGATCAAAGGAATGTTGGCAGAGTTTGGTCGCCGCGTCCACACGTTGGCCGCGAGTTTAGTTTGCTACAAGCTCCCAGAGTGATTACACGCATCTGATTAAAATTTTATATTCACGCTTTGTAGGGTGGATGGCCCAATTACCAGCCTTTTAGTGCCAATTTCAACTTTAAACATTCCTACTACTTTAATTAGCACGATTCAATTATTTTTAAACATTTGTTTTAATCGATAAGCTATTTATAAAAAAATAATGAACATTTATTTACAATCAGATTATTACGAGAACAATGTTAAAATGAAAAAAAATTAAGCACGTCGTTTATACGTGGTAGAAGCATGCAGTTATATTAGAAGTATAGTTGTAGCACGAATGGGTCGGTTCGACCGGGGAAGGACCACGCTCTCACAGAATATCAATGTAAAATAGTAGCTTAATGATTGTATGTTTCGTATAGTGAGTGTAGAGAACCAGAGACACTTTTTAAATGAGGCATTTCATCTTAGTCCTCACGGGTGACAACGCATTTGCATTTTGATTCGTAATCGAGGATAGATGTAGATGTCTGTGGGCTACAGCAACCACTTACCATCAGGTGAACTGTGTGCTCGTTTGTCACCCTATCCCATATAAAAAGCGTCGATTTTTTATAATTTAATCGTGCAAGTTTTCGAATCATCATCATCATTACAGCTCCTCACAAGTCCACTACTGTACATCTTCCTCCAAAGAAAGCCGCAAAGCATGGTCCTGAGCCACTTTCCTTGTCATGAGTTTTTCATTTATGTTCTAAGTTATAATTAGTACCTATTATTAAGTCAGTGTTAATTATATTTATTGCTATTGTTTTAAAAAATAATTAAATTACCAATAAATTATAAGATGTTTTTTTTATGTACATCAAGTGTCTGATAGAAAAGCAAGTACATGTTTTGCTAAACTTTAAAAACAAAACCCAATTTTAAAACATAGACTTATCGATTATAACTCCTTTAACTTTAAAATAAGTTTAGTTCTAATTAATGGTATTTATTCCAGTTTCTGATGCATGTAAAGAATAAATAAAGCTAATCGTATATCTATTTACAGCCCATTAATATTCACTATTCTTTTATAATTATTTTATAAAAACGTTACCCCCCACACTTGGATTTTCTCCTGTATCGCGGAGGCAACTTACAAACATAAATTGCATAAGGACACACATCCAGACCCGAAACAATTATTTGTAGGATATACAAATACTTGGTTCGTGCGGGATTCAAACCCGCGACTCCTGGCACAGTCACTCATTGCCAAGCCACTGCGCCACGGAGCCGTCGTCTAAAATAAAATAAATTCGTCCACACATAAACGACGTTAGACAATGCACGGCCTTCGAGCCAGCCTCCGTGCCCGTCGGAGTGGGGAGCGTGAGGTTTTTTTTCGTTACGGAATTTCTGGATTCGGTCCCCGCGCTCAATGCCCGCGATAGAAGCTATGCAATAGCTTAAAAATATTGACTATATTATAAAGGGGAATGGCAGGCTTGTATGGGAGTTGTACCGCTAATAAAATTTCGTGTTTTGGGATATTTTTGGTTTTAATTGGTAGATAGTAGGATAGACAAACCCCTTTTAATCTCTTAGATTTTTGTAAAATTGGGAGATAAAAGTTATAACCACTTTTAATTTTTAAGATTATCTAAATAGACCATAGACTAATATATAATATTATGAACTAGTGTTACAATTTTTTTTGACTTTGCGTTCTAGACCTTCTGAGCCTATCATTATTTTCGTAATCTTCGTTTTTGTATATTTTTTTCATCACAATATATAAGATGCGTCACAGTTTTTGGGAGATTATATCATCATCAAACCACTTGTTTCGTCGTTTTCTCTAATAGTTCACACGCTTAAGAATCAAAATCTACTTCAAACCATTATTTAAGCAACAAAACAGGAGCGAAAATCCGTCGACGGCCAAAACCTCTCCTAATGAAAAAGTGTACCTATGTAACTCGTTATATAGGCAAATAAACATTGTTTTTGTGATTAAGTAAATATTCTATGTTGCTTTTCGCTACTCTGTAGTGCTTTACTAACCGTTATTTTTTTATAGAACAAGGGTGACAATCGAACAGACAGTCCACCTGATGGTTAGTGGATGCTGTGGCCCATGAACATCTACATTTATCCTCGATTTAGAATCAAATTTCAGATGCGTTGTCACCTCTGAAGACTAGGATCCAATACCTCATTTCCAGTAAAAAAGGGTCTCTAGATCTCTACACTCACCATACGAAACACAGCAGTATTAAACTGCTATTTTACACTGGTATTCTGTGAGAGCGTGGTTCTTCCCTGGTCGAGCAGTCATTCGTGCTACAACTATATTATTCCTACAGCGTGGTTCTATCATTAAGTAGGTAGATTGAGATGAGGATCGGTATCTACTCAGCGTTGTGAATTAGGAGATACCTATATTCAGCAGCGGACTGCAACATTTGATAATGATAAAGTACTGATGGAGTTTTGAGTGTAGGTAAATAAAAAATATTTTGTTTTTTAAGTTCATTTATTGTACTTATAATTAATGAAGTACCCGGATGACCGAGCTTTGCTCGGTTTTTTTAAAGTTACATTTAGATACAAATTACATGAATAATATTTTTTGATCTTATTGACATAATAGAAAAAACTGAACTGGTTATTTGAATGAAAATCATGAGTGCAATTAGTTTAATTAAAATTTTTCTTATTTTTAAAAATCACTAAAAAAGGGCTCGATATAATAGATTTTCTCACAAAAGAAGGGAATTTGAAAAAAAAGGAAAAAAAGTCGGACCAAAGACAGGACGCGAACCACGGAACTCCGATATCACGCCCGACCGACATCCCACCTGAGCTATTACGATCGTCAGTAGTCTCTCAAAATTTACCTTCTTATATTGTAGCAGTTTTTTTATTGCCTGAAAACACGGACAAAAGGACATTTTATGAAAATCGTTGGAGCCGTTTCCGGGATTCCGATTATATATATATATACACACAACTATTGCTCGTTTAAAGGTATATATATGAATTCTTAATAAAACTTCATCTAAGAAGGGGGCAGGCCGGGTAATACCCTCATGGCGAGCATGGCTTAGGTACCAAATAATAGATACTCATAACATGTGAGTAGCGGCCCGCCCAATCATGTCACTATAAATACAATATAATCACTATAAATACAAAGTTTTAGTGGAAAAATGGCGGGGCTTAATTTTATATGAGCATGAATAATAGCATGAAGCAAGATTGGGTTTATTCTCTCTAAACCATCTATTCTCTCTCGGGATACTTCTAGTGTATATATCGCATGAAAGCGAAAATTCTTATATTGGGCAACACAATATGCTGGGATCTTTCTTGTGGTCCTTCTGGTACGTGTAAACTCAAATCTCAAGCTTTGTCCCAGCAAATTTCACAAACTTTATTCATGGATCGCATCTGTAAATAATTAATTCTTTCATAATGACGTTTTGAATTAACTCTTCACTTCTTCCTCTGAACTCTCAATTGTCTAGGTGTCATATCTTTTGCGCTACTTATTTTTTCTGTTCTTTTCTTTTAAGGTATCTTGCTCTTTCTTTGCCTTCAGATCTGCATACTTTCAGGATCTTCCTTAATTTCTGCATACTTTCTCTGTTTTTGTAATCGATCGCACTCTAGTTTCTGCTCTAATGTTTGTCTGGCTTTTTTGGCATTATTAGTTCTTTATAATCTGTAACAACACATTATATGATATTGCTCGTATTCATCATATCAAGCTCATCCTTAATAACTAAAGTAATAAAAAGTACACTCACAAGGTTAGCTTGTGAGTTTACTATTTGTAAACAAACTTAAAGCTACATCAAGAAACAAAGTAAAAACTATTAATTCTTTATTTTACTATAAATTAAACTATTATTATAACTGTATCGTAGTAGTATTATTGTGGAAAAAAAATCTCAACTACGGGTTGGACTAGAACTCGCGACCACACGGTTTGTAATGTAATAATGCACTGTAACAAATAATAATAAATTGACGTAAAATTGATTCTAATTGTCATCGTTTTGACCTCATCACCATCGCTAAAAAAACGACTGTAAACGAAGGTAGTGAAGACGTAGGTAATGAGGTTTTTATTCTTATCTTATTGTTTCGTAAAAAATATCAAAATTACGAATCTCGTGCTTACTTTAAATTACGGCGGTAATCACTAGAATTGATAATTAACTACACATTAAAAAAAGTATTAATATACTCACTTAATAATATGGACGAGAGGAAAGAGGACGATTCCAGAATAATCACCTCCCGCAAAACTTTACACGTAAATATTTTTTTTCCAAGAACAGGCGTGAACCTTCTACGACGTTTGTTGGCTGGCTGAGACTTGTGCGGAGCGCGGCATGGTGGTATAGTGACATTCACGCCAATACGCTGACTATAATTTGGATTTTCACTAAAACCGATGGTAATCAGAAAATTTTTTTGATAAACATTTATTGGTTTAGCGACGGCCTAAGGTTTCCGAATTCAAATTCCCCGGTCGAGCCTTAAGCCTATTACGCGAGATGTTACACCAAATGGACTGTATAAGCGGATGGCTTCTTCCGTCTCCACAAAATGGCGACTATAGCATGCGGTTTTCCCGACAATGCACTCGCCCTTCCCTAAACGAACTATTGCTTGCCAAAGTCTATGAAGGAACCCCGCTTGATCACGCTAGGAGAAAATGAAATTGGAGCGGATTAACTAATAAATACAATTATGTCAAGCGGGCTTATAACTGCAAGATACTCACCGGGGTGTTGCTTTGATGCGGCTTGGGCGCTTTGTTGTTGCGGTGTGACTTCTGGCGGATTCTCTGTCCGGTGATACGATGGAAGAGAGCGGTGCGCGACTATATCTCACACGAGGTGAGGCGGTTTCTCCCGGAGCTCGACTGCTCCGGGCTAATGCGGTTGAAATGGCGGTGCGCGGGGGGGGGGGCAAGAGCCCTCTAGGACACTACTGTCCTAGGCGGTATGGTTCCAACGAAGAGCGGAAGGGAAGAGCCTTCTAGGACACTACTGTCCTAGGCGGTGTGGTTCCACGAAGAGCACGAAGGGAAGAGAGCGCGCGTGGGCCGCGCGTGCGTTTATATTACTTCGGTTGCGAAGATCACGTGACATTCTAGAGACTATCTTCTTTCCCCTCTCACCCCACCACCACGGTGTGTCGATAGGACGGTAGGTTTTTTTGAAAGAACAAACGCTTTAGCAAGCTTACCCTCGAATAAAATAAAATACGAATGGTTTTTCCGCGCAACCATTTATGAAATAAAATTTCTTTATATTGTGGGGTTATCGTTATTTATTTTAAGTGTAAACATTGCGTTTTTTAATAAAGTTTCATAATATTGTTATTTTTTATATTTAGTGTTTATATTTTTGGTTAACAATACAATTTTTTTTAGGAGAGTAGTAAATGGACACCGAAGATAATGAGAATTATTGAAGTTTTTTATTTATCATTAATTTATTACGTTATTTTTATCTGTAAATATTACATGCATGTAAGCATTACCACTTTACATTTGATTTACTTTATAAGAAATGTAGATATTTAATAAAAAAATGAAGACTTTTCTCCTGGACGTGTAATGTTCACGAAAAATGAGAAACACCCTTATCGTGTTTAATTAACTACTTATACTTATTTTTAATTTCCGACGTTTCGGGTGCTTTACAGCACACATGGTCACATGGAGACTATGATGTGATCTCATACAATGTGTAGTGTTCGCGTTAATTTAAGAAATCATTAAGTGATGTAGTTTATAAAATATAATCAACAGTCCCAAGAAATAAAACTAAAAATTAAAAGAAATAAACAAAAAATTTGAAATTCTATGCGAACGAAGTTGCGGGCACAGCTAGTTATGATATAAAATTAATAATTCGCACACAATATAAGGTATTATTCTATCAAATCTTACTTATTGCGTTTTTATGTTATTAGCAGAACCTTTTGCTTAGTTAAAAACTTTCTTCAGTTTTTGGAACATTTTACGTTTCGTTAATGGTAGCTCATGAAATATGAAAACGGGTCGGCTGCAAAATCTTTAATATCTCCGAAAATATTAGTTAACTTTAGCTTAAAGAAATAAAAACTGTTTGATAGCTTTATTTATAACCTTTCAAATATGCAAAACAAAGTTAAATAATATTTATATTCTTAAAAATACCGACATAAACGTAAAATTCTTTTAAATTATATATTCGTCCAAAAGTGTTGGCAAAATTCCGCTCAAGACTAAATCTGTTTGAGTAAACGGAGCAACAAGTCAAGTAAAGTAAGATAACGTGGTCCTTCACTGCTGGCCGTATGAGGACGCTCAAAGTCGCTCAGCGAGCTATGGAGGGGGCTATGCTCGGGGTTTCTCTGCGAGATAAACTTAGAAATGAGGATGTCCGTAGTAGAACCAGAGTGATCGGCATAGCATTAGTAAGCTGAAGTGGCAATGGGCCGGCCATATAGCTCGAAGAACCGACAACCGTTGGGGAAAAAAGGTCTCGAGTGGCAGCCTCGTACCGGTAGGCGAAGTGTAGGGTGACCCCCACTAGATGGAGTGACGACCAGGTAAGACATGCAGGAAATCGATGGATGCAGGTGGCTCAGGACCGTGCTTTGTGGCATACCTTGGGAGAGGAATGATGATGATGATGATGAAGATTATAGTGCCAATTGTCATGGTTGTCGTCTACAAATGATTTTAAATATTCTTTAAAGGTAGCGTGACTACGTTCTAATGCGCCATTCGGTTGGGGATGGTATGGACTCGAAAAGATATTTTTTATTTGAATAATGCTAGTCAATTGCTTAAATAACTCTGAACTAAAGCATGAACCTTGATCAGTTAGAATCATTTTAGGAAAACCAAATTAAAAAGGCAGTTATACTATGTTTAAACGACGCAGGATTGACTGTTCAAATAAATAAGTGCGAGTTCTTTAAAGACGAGATTTCTTAACAGTGTCTTGTGATAGACAAAACTGGCGTTAGGTGATTGCCCACCGACCGGTCTGAAGTATTGACGTACTGACCTTGTCACTTCCTAAGTGTATTAATATTTGCCAGATGTGTAACCTGGATAGGATTGACTTAGATATTCGTAGTCAGGGGTTAGGAGCTGCACAATAATGACTCAGCGATACTATTATCAATTCATTGTTTGACTGATGTATAAACTTTTAACCATTGCATTCTTCTCCACATTTCAGACGCTGTAGATATTTCATTCAAGGGTGAACAAAATATACACTATCCTTCACTTTTACCATTTCTAATTAGGTTTTGCTACATGCGAGTTTTTCCAGAAGGTTATTTAGATTAGCCGGTGTGGGATTCAGTCTAACATTTTTAAGTGCTGATCGTCTCTCCTGACCGACCGAGATAGATCAGAAGTTTAGGCATATTTTAACCAGTTTAATACTTCCGTCTGCAGCTTTCAACAACAAATTGATAAAATCATCATAGACTTCTTGTGGGTTACTTGAAAAGTCAAAATTAACGCTTTTATCTTTTACCCTTTTACTCCACGATACTTCATCTAGTCAGCTTTTGTCTTAATCGTTAGGTGATCACTACCTAAACACTCGTTCGTAACATTAAAATTGAACGTAAACGTGATATCAGATGATAATAATGTCATGACAAGAGCTGATTGTTTTAAAATACCGTCAACCAATTATTTCGCATTGATCTGCCATCTTTTATAGTAACAAAATTATGACTTACGAGTCCAGACTTTGCGCGGCCCTAGAATTGATTTTATTCGACCATCACCCCAATTAAAGAAACATAGAAACATAAAAGAATATCACTCCAATGGTGATGTTCTTTTATCAGATTGATTGAATCCCAACTACTACATGAAGTTCAAGCACTAGCGAACAATATAAAGAAACTATATTCTCAACAATTTCATAATCAGAGATTTTAACGGATATCACCTCAATAGCCGCGTTGGCTTTCCGCAGTGGAAGCAACTGAGCCGAAAGAGATTTGTGTATTATTAAAGCTACTCCGCCATAAACGTTCGCCCTTCTGGTCTAAATACACAGTATTCTTGTAAGTTAAGTGTTAAACCAGAGTTGAATCACGTTTACTAAAGCACGACAATATGAATTTTCTCCTGAAACAAAAGTTGTTCAAATTCCGCTAATTTTGATTTAATACTTCGAGCATTCCATTGCGAATCGTTAAGATTGACTTTACTTATAATTACTGAATAAATTTTGTAAAAAAATAAATAGGTTCGCTATATTTTTGAAATCTATGTGAGCGCATTCAAAATATAGGTGCACTACATTCTCGATTCTACCCTTCAATGGCTCATTACTCTCATTAAAATTTTAAATTGGCTTAATAAATGAAAGAAAGGAATATCAGATGGTACATAACAATTCTTCTTTTTGTTTTGTTCAGATACTAGTTGATCACATACATGAATATCAAACTCTGTCGACATATTTCCATTATGTAAATACTGTTCTAACTTACATTCTTGAATTTTTTTCTTCTTGATCTTTTTATTTATTTATTTATTTAAAAACTTAAACGTAACAAACACCTTAAGCTAAAGGGGTACATAGGGCGGACTTAATGCCATGTGGCATTCTCTGCCAGTCAACCCTGGGTGCCAAGGACAATTGTTGGCAGGTGCGACCATTATACGTAAATAATTACATTAAAATATATATATATATATATATATATACACATATACATATACATTAAAATATACATATATGCAAAGTACATACATACACATTACATTTAAATATATACACATATAGTATAAATATACATACAATAATACATATATATATATATATATATATATATATATATATATATATATATATATAATACTGCTTTATATATTAATGGATATATATATATGTTAATATATAATGAAATAAATATCTGAAGTAAAAAAGAAGAAAAGAAAGACAAAAATTAAGGAAAATAATGTTAATTAGTAGTTTCCTTCAGGTAATGTTCTCGGACAAGAACTTTGAAGACTTTTTTATTTGTGGCATTCTTAATATCGTTGGGGAGGGTGTTCCAAAGTTGTATGGCTTGTATCGTAAAAGACGACCTAAAAAAATTTGACTTATGCTGTGGAAACCTTAACCTCAGACGGTTTGACTGTCGGGATGTTCGACCGTCGATCGGATGAAAAAAATGAAAATTATCCTTAAGATAAGAAGGCGACCTTGGATCGTTTAAAATTGAATAACGTACAAGTAAAATTCTAGAGCATCGCCTTTGACGTATAGGTAGCCATTTAAGCATTGAACGATAAGATGATATGTGGTCATACTTACGTAAACCAAAAATAAATCTTATGGAATTATTAAGAAGGCGCTCCAACTTGCTTAGAAGATTTTCTGATAGATCTGGGTAATATACATAGGCATAGTCGATAATAGAATAAGGGAATGAACCAGCGTAAGTTTGGTTTTGAAAGGTAGGAAATTTTTAAGACGATAAAGGGAACGCAAGGTAGCAACAACTTTACGACTAACTTCAGAGATCTGCAATTTCCAGGTCATAGTTTTATCCATGTACAGGCCAAGATTTTTTATGGAATCACAGTATGGAATCAAACTTCCATTATAAATTACAGGAGAGAGATTTCCATAATCAACCTTAGCCAATAATTGCGAACTTCCGAATATTATAACTTTGCATTTGGCAGGATTAACAGAAACGCCATATTTACATGACCATTCTCTTATGGCTTCCAGGTTATCATTTAGTGTGTGTATTCAAAGTTAAGATTATTTAAGCTTGACTGTACATAAAGCTGGAGATCATCCGCATACAGATGGTACGAACAATCTAAAACGGAGGAGACAGAATTTATAAATAAGGAAAACATAACAGGAGAAAGTATTCCGCCTTGCGGCACACCAGATTCAATTTCAGCCCATGCAGAAAACCGCTGACCTGAGCGAACCGATTGCTGGCGACCGCGAATATAAGAAGAAAACCATTCCAAGGCTGGAGATGAAAATTTAAGGTGTTTAAGGATGGATAAGAGGATACCATGATCCACTGTGTTGAAAGCGTTTGAAAAGTCAATAAGCACCACCACTGTTAATTTTTGCTCATCTAAGCCCTTTCTTATATCGTCTGTGACTTTGATAAGCGAAGTGGTAGTACTGTGACCTGAGCGAAACCCCGATTGAAATGCATTCAGCAGGTTATGTTTTCCAGCGAATACAGATATTTGCTTAAAAACACAGGCTTCCAGAACTTTAGAGAGGTGTGGGAGAATTGAAATAGGACGAAAATGGTTAGGGAAAACAGGATTAGGTATTTTAGGAAGAGGTCTTACAAAAGCCTTTTTCCATGCAGAAGGGTATTGACCTGAGTCCAGAGAATAATTTATAATGTGTGTTATAGCTGGAAGAAGGTACTCAAGAATCATAGACACCATTTGCTTACTAATTTCATCAAAACCCACAGCCTTGGATTTAATGGCTAACAGAGCTTTTTTAATTTCATCCTGAGTAACAGGGGAGAAACAAAAGTCAGGGATCCGGAGAGGCTGCATTGATTCTATAGAAGCAATAGTTTGAGAACGGACTTGAGGGTCCAATGAAGTAATAGAAACAAAGTGACGATTAATGTCATCCAAATTGAGAGAGGCGCCATATTCCGGAGAATTAGATTTATTAATTCCGATAGACTTCAGGAATTTCCACAAATCAGTGGGGAAGAATTAGTTATTTTGTCATGAATGTAGCGGCGTTTAGCATTTCGTACTACCTGATTGCATCTGTTTCTTAGCGTTTTAAAGTTAGACCAATTTTTTTCTGAGCGATTCTTTTTAAACTTCTGGAAAGCCCGATTTCGTCGTGCCATTGCCACTTGTACCCCTTTATTCATCCAGGGAGCAGGAGGACGCTTAACTTTTACATAATGTACCGGAGCATGAGTATTATACAGATTCAGGATGCTATTATTTAGAAAGGATATTTTATCATCGACGTTAGAAGCTGCCACCAAAGGGCCAAAATCAATTGAAGATGCGTCTCTCCTGAGACTCTCAATATTTATTCTTGAAAAATTGCGTAACTGCAGAAAAATAGGTTTCTGTTTTGGAGGGTTAAGTTTATATGAAAAATAAATCAAGTCGTGACGTGAGAAACAAGGAGCAGAGAGCTGCCCTAACTGAATCACGCGATCAGAAGAGGAAGTAATAATGAGGTCAATCAACGAATCATCAGTGTCAGTATTTCTATGAGTTGCCGCCAACGGTAGAATGCAGAGTTCGACTGATTCAATGATTGATCGAAGTTTTTGGGAGCGCGAAGTATTTTTTAACAAATCAGTATTGAAATCAACCATTATCATGCAATGTATGTACTCAGATCCAATGGCGTCAAGAGCCGTCTCAAGTGAGGTAAAATAATCCACAGAAGGAGGACAATATACAACACCTAAAACTGCCCTAGCACCCATAATGTTTATTTCTAGAAATAAAAACTCAGCAGTGGCAGAAAATGGGGAGGGGGAAGATAGAACAACTTTATAAGGAATATTTTTTCGTAAGTATATAGCGACACCACCTCCCCCCTTCTCAGTCCGATCATTGCATATAAGAATGAAATTGGGTAATGGGTACAAACTCGACATAATAGATGGTTTAAGCCAACTCTCAGATATTAAGATAGCAACGACACAGTCTAGTGAGAATGCTTCTTCTAAGTAGGAAAAATGACTTGAAATGCTCTGTGCATTAATATGACAAACATTAAAATATTTTTTATGAGGCAGAAAAATATTACTTAACTGATCGCGTAAGGGAAGTAAATTATCTGTAAGATCATTACCAGAGGCGTATGAGGAATCTGAACTATAAATGGAATAAAATAGATTCATCATCAGACATTATTAACTTCTAAATAGATTTATATATAATATATGTATATTAGATAATAATAAATAATAAAATATTAAATATATTAAGAGATAAAACAAAGTCTAAGTATAAAATATCTACAACGCTATACGTATAAACCAGAAAATCAACTACTCCACTATCACTGCTCTATCCCATCAGTTGACTGATAAAGATAACAATCATTGTTTTTTAAAAATAACCTTAAATTAATAGAACATTAAAATACACTATTATACAAGTAAATACAGAAACAGGATATAACAAAACATCAACATTAAACTAATAAGTCCACAGTTAGTCTTTCCCAACGAAAACAAAATCAAACGTTTAATTGTTAGTGTCTGTGTAACCAAATCATTTCTTGAAATCAATGTTAACAGGGATATAGTAAAAATTGTAAAATTTAGTCATAGTATAAAATAATATAAAATAACATCCGTTTGCTAACAATATTTTAGAAACATTAAAACACACTAGGATGCAAGGTAATATTCTTTATCTTTACAAAGTAACAAAATAACAGTTTGTTAATTTGTTTATATTTTTCTACCTACTTTATTACCAACAATATTATAATACTATTATTAGCCGCTTTATTCTTATTATAAAAATTAAATAATACACAATATTAAACCCTTAGTAGTTTAGTTAAGTCAATGAAACTAAAAAGATAAATATAATGCAACGACAATTACTACAATACGATCATTAGAAATAATAAAAAGCTTGAATGATACCAAGTAACATAGGACTGTTTATTCAGTCCTATGTTGTAAACTTAATTATTTTAAAGAATCGTAACAACTTTGAGAAAGTGTGTAAAAATATCAACAACGTCATTATTTTTTGGTCACAACGCGGCGTACCCTTTTTTTCGTTGCTTGGACCCGATTGTGTCCCATAGCGTGAGACCACTTCTTGTTGGCGACTACATTTAGATGTACTTGGTTGTGATACACCAGAGAGATTACCTGTGCTATCTTCGGTTTTGGGAGGTGATGTATTTGAAAGAGGAGAACACCCTGGCGAGTACTTCGTGACAAGATTATTGAAGTCTTCCTCTGAAGTTACTTTTGCCCGACTACTATCAGGCAGTTTAATATAGACTGTGCCATCAAGCGTCCACACATTCCTCATGCCAAAGTACTTCCTGGCCTGCTTGTGAATATTTTGACGCGTCTTTGTGAGGAACTCAAACAATGTGAAAGACGCACCTTTTAACTTAGCCTTAGACTTCCAAACTAATGATTTTGTATGGTGATCATGGATCTGGACGAGGACTGCTCTAACTTGATCTTTACCTTGTGAGCCCAATCTGTGACACCGTTTGATCGAGGTTCTGCTCACATCAGAAAGGCCCATTTTGCTATGTATTAAGCTTAGAATCTTATCAATTAAGCTTACTTCAGAGTCCTCGGGGATGCCATTGAATAGCAATACATTTTGCCGTTGCCGCATGCCAAGTCCATCAATTGTGTTTATACAACTTCTAACTTGCAGTTGCAGTAGACTAAACATTTGTGTGACCATATCCTTGAATGCATAAAATTCCTGACTTAGCTGCACTAACGTTGGATTGGATGGGACCAGTGCAGCCTTCAAACGATCTTCGAATTCTGCCATCTTTTGCATCCAGCTGACTTCCAGTTCTTTCTGTATTTTGTCAACATTATTGATGCTTGCCATATTGTAATCGTAATGTAACAGTACTTAATGGTGGTAAATACTAGTGTTGCTGATGGGTGATGCAGTAAGTTATTAAAAGCTTGTTTAAATAAATAAATTATTATTTGAGTACATTAAGATCTCTTTTCTCAATATAATTATCGTATAATTTACACTTAGGTATCTATTGTGGAAATTAATAAAATTTGAAATTATAAATAGGAGCACTTAAAAACAGCTGTTGACTGTAGCACCTGCCCACCCACCAATCTTTTTCTTAGTTATGTCTTTATATTGAACAGATTTTTCTCCCCGACTGTCCACTTTATTCTTTTCAAAGGGGGTCAATGACCGCATGTTTCTGGTGTAGAACTCTCCTGAATCGGTAAAATGAATCTGAGGAACTTCTTCGATGTTCCTGGGGTAGGTCCTGGCAATTGAGGCATCGTATTTAAACTACTTAAATCTGGCATTGGCAACTTAATGGACTTATAAGTTGGTGTTTCGGACAATACATACATTTTCATAGCTTTCCTCTATAAAATATTTAATTCAGCCATTATTTCGCGTAACTTCCTCGCCCTTATATATTTTGGAAACCGTCGATTCAATGCCAATTTGTGTTTTGTATAGCTAATACACTTAAACGTGGTAGGGTCACAATTATTATACCTGCCTCCACATCTTTGGCAATATACGCGTTTTGATGGACTCATTCCGTGTACGTGTCTAAAGCGTCAACATCTGGAATACTGAGTAACTGGAAATAGGAATGGCTCCATCTTAACTGGCATGTCATATATATGCACAGATACGATGAACCCTACTCGTACCGATTCACTTACAGTCAAGCCAGATTCTCCATTACCCTGCTTTCTGCGTTTGAATAGTTTCACGTTGGCCATCTGAACCGAGCAAGATTCTGAAGCGAAGAACCGAAGAGAAGACGAGAGTTCTTTTTCTGATAGATAAAATTAGATGTTCTTGATCACGTCATAAGATAGTCCTACTTCAAATGGTCGCTGAAACCTCCAACCCGATTCCACAAGATGGTCACACTGTGTCAACAAATCAGCATTTTTTTCTTCGTATAGCTCTACAATTATTTTATATGAATTATTATCATTTTTAAATAATTAGGCAAGGGCAAACTGTTTCGAGAATTTCTCATTTCAATACTAACTTCTAAGCTTGTCTATATCTATTCTAGCAAGACTTCGAATAAAGGTAGACACGGATAAATATATCATGGATAATTTGTGAGGCTATAGAAGTTAAGCATAAAACTGCAAGAAGTCAAGATAAGTTGATTCTGCGTAGATCAGACCAAAAAAATACTAATCCCAAAAGATAGTAGGTACGGGTTAATTGAGATATCAAAACGTAAAACACCCTAGTCCTCTCCCCTCCCAGTATCCACGGATTTTCTCTAGAAATGATGATTTATGATTTGATTCTAGAGTTTCTTATAAATACTCTTGTTTTACCCTTATATTTTACTTAATTATGAGCATGTATTGCGTAAGTAGTGGTGACGTGAGGAAATCCAATAATCCAAGCCTCAAATCAGTGCAATGTGTAAGAAGCAATTATGGAAAACGTCAGGAAAACCTCATTGCATCTGATAGATGGCGGTATTAGTTACATCTCGCATTTAGCTGATGTAAAAATCTTAAATCACTGATAGCGTCAGCCACGCTGCAGTGTTTTGTGGTTACAGCACGAATGGGTTGGCTCGACTGGGAAAGGACCACGCTAGGACATATGAGCAGCGTAAGACAGCAAAATAAAACTGCTTTGTGATGTGGTAAGAAACAGGGACTCAAAGAACAACACAAGCTAGTTATAACTGTTACTTGACTCCAAGGACTCTATAATTTCTTCATGCAGTAATGTAAGCTACTTGTACGTGAGCAAACTGGGTTGCATATTGTCAGAATATTATTACTATTTATTAAGTCACACCGGCGCTAGTCTACCAAATACTCACAAGTAACTTTTTCTGAGTCATTTTCGTTTAAGGAAGGATTTGGCTGGGTCTCTAGTGTTCAGTCATTGCAACGAGCGCTTCCGATTATCGTACAGTATCCACTTTTCATCACTAGTAATGATTTGATTTAAAATCCCTTCATTTTGTGTCGGTTGAGCAAAGTAACACAACATTCGACGCATGTTTGCATGTTCGATTCACTCAATTCATGAGGTACCCATGGTTCAAGTTTTTTTACTTTCCCAATTTGCTTCAAGTGAATTAATACAGTTTTATCACTTACTCCGAAACCTGCAGCTATCTCTGAAGTGCTTTGTGATGGATCCGTTTCCACAATAACCTTTATTTCTTCATTTTCCACTTTGGTCTCCGGCCGTTCACGGGATTGGTTTTGAAGGTTGAAATTTCCAGAACGTAAACGTTGAAACCAAAAACGTACCGTGATTTCTTTTGTGACACTAGCGCCGAACACATTATTAATCCTTCGGCCTGTTTCTGCAGCACTGGTGCCACGGTACAACACATACTCGTAAATATACCGATATTTCATGTTTTCCATTGTGCGGTAATAAGCGACGCCAAAGAAAAAAATAATGAGGAAAAAACAAATAAATGACTGCGTTCAAAACTCAAATGTACTAGCTAAATGAATTTATAAATTTGTATTTGGAATTCTTAACCAAAAAGGAGATATTTCTGATCAAAGTGGTCAGTACGACAAAACACTAATTTCATATGTAAGGACCCAATATTATATCCTTGATTTTAAAGAATTATGAGATGAAACGTAATTTGTATGATTGTTGATTTATTATTAAGCAGGTACTTACTTGGAATATACTGTATTCGTATAAAGCAAGTAATTTAATAAATTTGCATGAGATTTTTATTGTCACAAAAAGGCTTTATAACTTTCAATAATATGACAAAGGAAATGACATATTTCCAAAATATCTCATAAAATCAAGCAACAAGACAAGACATTTATAATAATGCAGAATATAATATTTACTGAGCACATTTTCCGACTTTCTAATATATTATTATTTAGTTCAGTTACGAGTTTTTACTGTGCTTTACTTAGTTTCTACTATAAATAATAATACTGTTTTACTGGCAACCCACCCTTCGTTTCATAAAGGTGGCACTAAATATATTCAGCCGAACGATTTGGGTGCGTGGTAGTAGTTTTATCTACAAGCCTGTTGCGTTCTTAGATTCGATTCATATTTGAAATATTTTGGATACCCTAAACCAACTTATTTGTATAACTTAGGTAAGCTTCCCTCCTAACCATTCGTTAACAATTATATGCGTAATAAGGGTACCCGAAAGAAATTGCTTCTATAGCAATAAAAGCGCCTATGTTTATCGATGTACAATAGAGTGCAATATATTACTGTACAATTTTATAATAGCTTTCATCCTATATTTGTGCCCATAATGGTGGAGTATCTCAAAAAATGCTAAACACTTGTAACTTAGTTTCATGTTACACACACTAACATTATAACGATTGGTCAAAATGTTAATCTAACCAAAAAAAAAAAAAAACTAATTAAACGCGATAAAATGCGTATAAACAATTTTATTAACTTACCAAAAATAATAAGTCTCTTAATTTTTAATGTAAAGCCTAAATACAAATAGTCATTTATTTAACAAATTTATGTAGTTTTATACAAACTTTCATACCCTGTATTATTACCCTCTTTGGATTTAATTTTCCTAAAATCCTGTAACAAGTATATTTTTTAGTTTTTAAGGTTTTACAGGTTGTGGATTACAAATTTAAAGCATTAAAGAAATCAGAAACAAAATTTATGCCCAAAATAAAAATCATTTATATTATATTATATTGTTTTTGGTGCTTCAATTTCTTTGAAACCCCATGCGATGGTTTTTAGAAACATTTTTTTGCTTATTTATTTAATAATAACTGACAAAGTACATCGACATTAGTATTATTATGTGTGCTATTATATGAAATGAGATATCGTGCATCAAGCTACAAAGCAAGTATAATGATATAATCATCAATGAAATGTTGTAGTTAATTAACGATTAAATATTTCCAATATTTGGCAAGAACTTGGCTGGTTTCGGCTTGCTCGTACCGTAACGAAGGGAAAAATGCGATGTTTTGAGAGTGCTCAGCTAAAATGCCGTGGATTTAGAAATTGACGTGAATAAAACCACGTGCCACGTTTTCTTCTGCAGCGCATAGATAGTAGATACGTAGGGTTCTAACCTATACCCTCTGTACGGGCAAAACATTCGAGTTAAACTTACTGCTGGCTCAACTTTGCAAGGATCGCAATATAGCTTTAGCTATGACGTTATTGAACGCTGAACATGTATTTAGTATATTCAAATTGCCACCCGAACTTGCAAGTATGTAAACGTATGTGATCCAAATATCTTTAGTTTAGGGGATGATGTTAAGTTGGCTACTTTCAAAAATAAGAAGAACATGTCGTTTTAGTACTCGTTATTTTTTAAATAATAAAAAGATTACTGATAAAATAGTAGTTAATATAATATAAATAAACCCTACTACTGCAGCTATTTTTCATAAAATCAACCAAAAACGTTGACATTTTTCGTTTTTTTTTCCAAATCTATTCTAAAATAAAAATACTAATTGCCGTAAATTGACGTTTATTCTGTTTTTATAGGGAAAAATATAAATTTAATTCGTGAAATTTAAACGTAAATGCTATTAAGCAAACAACTCTATGCACCATCAAAAATAATGTACCTGAATAGGTTTTTGTCAGTTACCGCCATTACGTATAGCAAACTGTAAGCAGTTTGTTTTCATTTAATTTTCTTTTTTTAAATAAACTTTTAATGTGATGAAAATATTGCAATTAAAGGGATATAAAATATTCCGAAAATATGTCCCCAATATCCATATTAAAAGCAATAGATATATATAACATAATATGTAGCTCTTCACCCACTACAACATTTCATGGCATGACCATAATCGTTTCCCCTGAAGCGATCCTCTGTACACAATAAACTACAATTGAGGGAACGGACAATATCCATCCATCCGTTTCATTGCAGCCTATAAATTCTACTATTTAACAGAGATCTATTTCATAAATTGTCAAATTAGGAGATTTCAGTATGGTTGCTCGCTTGGCAGTTTTTTTAATTTAAAGTCGATATCATGAAGATGCTGTCCCTCATCTCCTGTTTTAATTTTGATCTGTTGCCTCTTATGATACTCTCGAAACGGTATGGGGCAGTGGATTCATATACTGCTACTACACAGTGGATAGGAATTATAGACGTACATTGTACGAAGATGATACGATCACTTTTTCGGGAGGAATCATCTCGCACTCTCGAATCGACTCGACAGCTTCCAGCCTCCCAAACAATCTGTTTTTCGTAAACGCTTTGACACCATAGGTCAGACGTGTACTCATCGAAACATTGTACAGAAAACCGAAGAGTATAATTATGAGGAAAGCTCAAGGTCGCTCAGTAGGCTATGGAGAACGCTTAGCTCTATGAAATGGGGATAACAGCGGTAGAACCAAAGTAACTGACATAATCGAACGGATCAGTAAACTAAAATGGCAATGGGCCGGCTATATAGCTCGAAGAACCGACAACCGATAAGGAAGAAAGCTTCTCGAATGACGGCCTTCAAACCCGTAAGAGTGTATCTGGGTATCTGTATAGTTTTCTCATCTGGTTGGTTTCTATAAATATATAATTATAAATTAAAATGAAAAGATAAATATACATAAATATCAATAAAATAAAATAAATACAAAAAATACACAAATAAATAAAGATCCAACCAGATGGGAAGCTCTCGGCAGGGGAGACGAAACGGCCGAGGGTTAGGGGGAAAGGGAAAGAAACCGACGGACGATGCGGGCGGTATCGAGGACCACTACCTTCTGCATTTGAGCTCGGAGCGGTCCGTCACGGAGTCCCAGTCGCCTCAGATGACCCGAGAGGCTAACTGGGATTAGCCCATTCGCAGAGACGACTACAGGAAAAATTTCGGTCGGCCAACCACCCCACATGTCGGTCACCTCGTGAGCCAGGTCCAGATATTTTGTTCGCTTATCTGTTTCGGCTTTCACGAGGTTCTCGTCCACCGAAGGAATGTCTCCTTGACCATGCCCGGTCCATCAGCACAATATCAGGCTTATTTGCAAGAATAGTCCTGTCTGTGATGATGGCCCGGTCCCAGTAGAGCCTGGCGCGGTCATTTTCGAGCACGGCTTCCGGCAAGTACTTGTAATACGGCAATTTCCAGTCCACGAGACCGTATTTCAGAGCGAGCTCCTGGTGTAGAATTCTGGCTACTAGGTTGTGCCTGTGCAAGTACTCAGAGTTAGAAAGCGCCGAACAACCGGAGATGACATGCCTAAGTGTTTCCCCGGGATGGCGACAAACTCGACAGACGTCGACGGTGCCATCCTTTAGGATGTATCTCCGATAGTTGTTGGTCTTAATAACCTGATCCTGTATTGCACAAACAAAACCCTCGGTTTCCCCGAACAGGTCACCGAAACGTAGCCAGTTGAGGGAGGCGACTGTATCTACGAAGGGCTCATGTAGAGCCCTGTAGTACCTCCCTACCTAGTACCTGTAGTGTATTATTATTATTATGGGGTATCTATATAGTTTTCTCATCTGGTTGGGTTCTATAAATATATAGTTATAAATGAAAATGAAAAGATAAATATACATAAATATCAATAACATAAAATAAATATAAAAGTACATAAATAAATAAAAGCCCAACCAGATGGAGGCCCTCGGCGGGGGAGACCAAACGGCAAAGGGTTAGGGGGAAAGGGAAAGAAACCGGCGGACGATGCGGGCGGTATCGAGGAGCACCGCCTTCTGCATTTGAACCTGGAGCGGTCCGCCACGTAGTCCCAGCCGCCTCAGATGACCCGAGAGGCTGACTGGGATTAGCCCGTTTGTCCAAATATTTTGTTCGCTTATCTGTTTCGGCTTTCACGAGGTTCTCGTCGTAGGGAATGGTAATGTCGATCAAAAATATCTTTGACTGTGCCCGGTCCATCAGCACAATATCAGGTTTATTCGTAAGAATAGTCCTGTCTGTGACGATGGCCCGGTCCCGGTAGAGCCTGGCGAGGTTATTTTCGAGCACGGCTTCGGACAAGTACTTGTAATACGGTAATTTCGGGTCCTCGAGACCGTATTTCAGAGCGAGCTCTTGGTGTAGAATTCTGGCTACTAGGTTGTGCCTGTGCAAGTACTCAAAGTTTGAAAACGCCGAACAACCGAAGATGACATGCCTAAGTGACTCCCCGGGATGGCGACAATACTATTGTTACGAGCTTGAGGTTCGTGACAATAAAAACTGCTGATTGAATTACCAAAATTAACACTTTAATTCACTTTACACTAATTAAACTTAAAACACTAATAATTAATCACATTGATTCACTTTATTCCGCCCTAAAGCTTCGCTTGTCTCGCTAAATTCAATACTGCCCCGATCGTGGCATGCTGCGGGTTTAAATACACTTTTACACCGAAACATCCAGAATATCCCCGTAGATACGGGCGCCGACCGACCAGACGCAGAAAGTTCGAGTGTGAGGCTTCTAGAAAGCTTAATTCTTGTGTTCGATACTAGATGGCGCTGTTGGTCGAAAGTCAGGATTGACATTTTCTAGGAAGCCCTCCCCGCTCTGGTACCCGACGCTAGATGGCGCTAGTGCCAGGTACTTGACATCCACTTAGGCGCGTAACACTGCCCCCTCCTAATACTTGCTCGTCCCGAGCATTATCGGCCCCATAATAACGCGCCAGTCGATCCATATCGAGATCTTAGAGTACCTCTTGTACCTTTTCGAAACGGCTCCGCAACGTCAAGGGCTGTCCTCTCCCATGGTGCACCAACATTGTACAATTTCGATGCTCCTCTACTACGAGTCTGAGGTCCCTTCACAGCCGCACAACTTGTACATGTGCGACACCAATCCTCGACATCGTCACGATAATGGACCCAGTAAAACCGTTCTCGGATCTTCACTAGAGTTCATTTAACTCCCAGATGGACTCCTGAACAACCATTATGGTACAGCTGTAGAACATTCGGCACTTTAGCTTTAGAGACAACCATGTGCAAACGACAGATGTCTCCTCGACCATTGTCCCATTTACGGCACATGACTCCATCTTGAATCAGCAAGCTATCCCATTGGGCCCAATAGCTTTTAGTGGTCGAACACATCGCTGAGACGTCGCTCTACTTGGGCTTGGTAGCACGGGCCTTCATCCATTCCAGAATCGGCTTGATGTCCGGATCTTCCTGCATGTTGTAATCTGTCCTTCCACTCGTTGCTGAGGTGGTCTGACCTGAGCATTCTCACGGATACCACTTCCTTACCCTCTTGCCTAGTACTGTTCTCGCAATCATCATGATAAGGTCTTCTTGACAATGCATCTGTGTGGCCTCGCCACATCCCGCTGCAGTGTCCGATAGTAAAGTCGTATTCCTGCTGCTGCTGGGCGGTGCTGCAAGCCGCACTACCCTCTCGAGATCGATCACCTTCCCTTTTTACAGATCGCTTAGGGCAGCTGGATCGAAGATGGCCCTTTCCCCACACCCGTACCATCTTGAGCTGTAATTTTTATTTTGGTTGCGTACGGTTCGCTGTAAAATGTAAAATACTGCTGTAAACTCCCTAACGTGAGGGGAACGATGATCCTGCCGCCGCCAGGCGGTGCCGTTAGCTGCACTACCCTCTCGAGATCGATCAACTTCCCTTTCTACAGTTCGCTTAGGGCAGCTGGATCGAAGATGGCCCCTTTCTCCACAGCCATAGCACCTAGGGCTGTATCCTTTATTGTGGTCGCGAACTGTAGCTGCTGCAACCTCCCTGACGCGATGGGAACGATGATCCTGCCGCACGGCTTCCACCTCCAGTGCATGGGCCAAGGCGTCCTTAAGCGTCTCGTGGTGCCCGAGCCTCACAGCAGCTCTTACTTCAAGGTCGCGGATGCCGTCGATGAATCTCTGCACCAGGTTCCCTTCAATGAGCGCAGGTACAGACCGGTATGCTTTTCGCACCAGCTTCTCCAACTCTAGAGCCCACTGCTGCAGGTTTTCGTTGATGCGCTGCACGCGATCTTTAAGCTGCGCACGAAAGACGAGTTTCAGGTGAGCGTCGCTATATCTCGCCTCCAATATCTCAAGAAGCTGCTAATAAGTCACTTCCTCACCGAGAGCTTTGAGAACAGTTAAGGCCTGATTTCGCAGGCCTAGTGTGAGAGCTGTCATGGCCTGACTTTTATTCCAGCCGTTCGCCTTCATAGCAGCTTCGAACTGGATTTTGTAGGCCGACCAGGAAGAAGTCCCGTCGAACGGCGGCACTTTGAACCCACGTAGCGAAGGTGTAGTAGCTACTATGGGAGCTGTAGTTCTATCCCCAAGTTTGAGTTCGTCCAACGTTTTTTTCATGTCAGCCACCACGTTGTCAACCCGATTGTTCACTTGGTCGATTCGGGTTTCAGCTTTCGCGATTTGGGTTTCAGCTTCCGACAGGCGGTTGTCATGTTGAGCAACCCTATCCTTCACCTCCTTTATCTCTTTCCCGAAGGTAGCGTGAAGGTCCTTCATGAGGAGCATCTGCTCTTCCACCGACGGGCCTGTTCCTCCTGTCCGCCCCGCAGCTGCTCTTCCAATCTTTGCTCTTGCCGGCGGGCCTGTTCCTCCTGTCGGCGAGCCTGTTCCTCCTGCTGTTCTTTCAACTGACGGACCTGTTCCTCCTGTCGGCGAGCCTGTTCCTCTTGTCGGCGACCTGTTCCTCCTGCTGCTTTCACGGGCCTGCTCCTCTTGTCGGCGAGCCTGCTCCTGCAGCATCACCATCAGAGCACCTAAGTCAGATGCTGCAGATGTAGGAGCTACTGACGGACCTGCAGCCGGCGGCTGGCCCTCGAACGTCTGCGGCATTGCACCGCCAAATCTTCTTTGGTCCGTCTCCTGCTGGCGTTGACTTCGGGTACGGACACCCTACGTTTCCTCCTTAGGTAAAATTGGCATGATTTTATCCCACTTCTGACACCAATTGTTACGAGCTTGAGGTTCGTGACAGTAAAAACTGCCGATTGTATTACCTAAATTAACACTTTAATTCACTTTACACTAATTAAACTTAAAACACTAATAATTAATCACACTAATTCACTTTATGTCTCGCCAAATTCATTACTGCCCCGATCGTGGCATACTGCGGGTTTAAATACACTTTTACATCGAAACATCCAGAATATCCCCATAGATACTAGCGCCGACCGACCAGACGCAGAAAGTTCGAGTGTGAGGCTTCTAGAAAGCTTAATTGATACAAGATGGCGCTGTTGGTCGAAAATCAAGATTGACATTTTCTAGGAAGCCCTCCTCGCTCTGGTCCCCGACACTAGATGGCGCTAGTGCCAGGTACCTGATGTCCACTTAGGCGCGAAACACTATGTACTGCCGTGTCTTGCCATTGCTCATTGGCTAAGGGTAGAGGGTTAAGCCCTTTATCACTAGAAATTACGTCATTATAGAATGGATCATCCGATCTCGCCATAAAGTAATAACGCATGCATGGTGAGTGCGCTCAGAAAGCCACGCCCACCATGCTTTTTTTTATAGAAGAGGGGGCAAACGAGCATGCGGCTCACCTGATGTTAAGTGACTACAGCCGCCCATGATCAACCGCAACACCAGGGGAATTGCAGGTGCGTTGCCGGCCCTTTAGAAAGCAGTACGCTCTTTTCTTGAAGGTCCCCAGGTCGAATAAATTCGGAAAAATCGCCGGTAGTAAACTATTCCACAGAGTACTGTGGTGGACCGCCAAGCATCCAGATGGTGTGGATGGTATCGGGACGTTTTCCGCGTAGTGCGTTCACGAAATTTGGCGGCTGGGATTAATCCGAACAATTCCTCAGAGCACTCTCCATGGTAAATGCGAAATAAAATGCAAAGAGATGCAAAATCTCTTCGTAGTGCCAGTGAATCGAGCCTATCGGAAAACACTCGGTCGTTGACGATTCGAGCCGCTCTGTGCTGGATGCGGTCAAGTGGAAGGAGCTGGTACTGGGGAGCCCCAGCCCAGAGATGGGAACAGTATTCCATGTGCGGCCGAACCTGCGCCTTGTAAAGTTGCAGGCGGTGTGCCGGCATGAAATACAGTCCCGTTCTGCTGAGCAGGCCAAGCTTTTTAGAGGCCAATTGGGCCTTCTCTTCCAAGTGACCACGAAACTGCACGTCACTCGATATCAACGCCGAGGATTCCGATACTGGCTAGGGCAATAAGGGGAGTGCCTTGAAATTGAGGAGATACGACAAAGGGGTTCTTTTTAGCGGTTAACGCGCAAACTTGTGTCTTCTGGGGGTTAAATTGGATTAGATTTAGTCGCCCCCAATCCGACACTCTGTTCAGCAAGAACTCGACTTCAGACACAAGTATGTCCCGGCACTCGGAGACGTTTTACCGAGAAATATTGGCACTGCCGGTGTAAAGAGCATCACCAGTACTGTCATCTGCATAGCAATGAATGTTACAGTTTTGCAACATATCATTGATATGCAGAAGAAACAGCGTTGGCGATAGCACGCAGCTTTGTAGAACACCAGCATTAATAGGCTTGTAATCGGAGCTTGCACCGTCTACAACTACCTTGATGCTCCGATCTGCAAAAAAGCTGGTGATCCAATCGCACAATTTCTCGGGAAGCCCATAGGAAGGGAGCTTCGAAAGAAGCGCTTTGTGCCAAACCCGGTCGAAGGCCTTCGCAATGTCCAAACTAACGGCCAGTGCCTCCCCCTTGGACTCTACTGCCTCGGCCCATCTGTGAGTTAGGTAGAACAGAAGATCACCAGCTGACCGACCACGGCGAAAACCGTATTGACGGTCACTAATCAGCTGGTGATCCTCAAGGTACCTCATGAGCTGGCAGTTTACAATGGACTCCATTGTTTTGGAGAACAAGGAGGTGATGACGATAGGCCGGTAGTTGGACGGGTCTGAGCGGTCGCCTTTTTTAGGGATCGGGTGGACGAAAGCCGTCTTCCATGATTTTGGGACTACGCCTAGGGAGTAGGAGCACCGAAAAAGAAGCGTTAAAACTGGTGTCAACTCTGGAGCACACGTCCTCAGCACAATTGGGGGGATTCCGTCAGGCTCACTCGAGTTGTAGATGTCCAGGGAGAGGAGTGCTTTGCGAACCGAGCGCTGTGTGAACTGCACTTCCGGCATGGAGCACTCACACCGCGGGATGGTCGGCGGCGTACTCCTCCCGTCATCGAGAGTCGAGTTGGACGCAAAGAAAGAGCCCAGAAGATCGGCTTTCTCCTTTGCGGTATGGGCCAGTGAGTCGTCCTCCCTGTGCAGAGATGGAAGAGATGGCTGACAGAAATTTCCCTGGACAGCCTTGGCGAGAGACCAGAATGCACGAGTTCCAGAAGGAAGGCGAACTAGTTTCTCGCCAATTCTGCCTATGTGCTCTGACTTTGCCTTAGCAATGACTCTTTTGAAGGACCTAGAGGCGGAATTATACCTCTTTTTTAGAGCGCTGGTGTTTACATCCCGGGACGCTGATGCGTCAGCCCAGGCTCGGTAGCACTGCTGCTTATAGCATAATGCTATTTTACAGGAGCGACCAAACCATGGATGAGATTTGCCTGCAATGGGCACCACAGAGGAAGGAATAAAAAGTTCCATACCCTGAAGTACCACATCAGCGACAGAATCCGCAACAACGTTGGGATCGTCCGGTGAGAAGCAAACCCGCCCCCAAGGGTAGGATGCAAAGAAAGACCGCATCAGATCCCAATCGGCTGACCTATAGTGCCAAACACGGCGGCAGCCTGCAGAATGCGACTGCGATTTCAGCGTGAATGGCACCTCACTCCGGACAAGACAATGGTCCGAGGAGCCTAAAGGAGCTTCGACGGAAATCTGATATTCGTCCGGGTGAGAGGTCAGCAGAAGGTCCAACAGGGAAGGTGCATGATCCTCCACATCTGGAATCCGCGTAGGCGAAGTAACCAGTTGTGTCAGACCATATGCCAAGGGAAAATCATGAACAGATCTCCCCGCATGATCGGTTAAACGTGAACCAAGCCATTCGGCGTGATGGGCGTTAAAGTCGCCGAGGATCACGATCTCTGCGGAGGGGATCTGCTGTAGCAACGAATCTGTAGCCATTTGGACGTGGTCGAAGAGTCGGTCTGTTTCGGAATTACCGCTATGGGACCTATAGAGGCACCCGTAGACGCGCGGATGGTCGTCGCTGTCTACGCGTAGCCAAAGGATGGACAGGTCCGTACCTTCAAGTCTGCCGAGGCGTCGAGAACAGATGTCCTCTCTGACGTAAACGCAAACTCCAGCCCGAGGCACAAAGGAGTGTTCCAGTTTGTACCCCGGGCAGGAGAGATACGAGACATCAGCCGGAGAGAACACCTGCGTCTCGGTCAGAAAGAGCAGAGCCGGCCTCGCCGTCTCGAGATGGTAGTGGACGGCGTTTAGGTTAGAGTGAAGTCCCCTGATATTGCAGAAATTCACGGACAGCGTGGCAGGGGTCGCCTTGGTCTTGTTGCTCCGTTTGCCCCGAGCAGTTGTAGTCTTGAGCGGAATTTTGCCCCCCTCCCCCAGAATACGTGGGGCAGCCTGAGCACCCACGCTCAGAAGTGGAGAAACATGGTCGTGGATGCTCAGCGAGGGATTCTCCAGGGGTGCTGGTACCCTCCTGGGGTAGTCTATTATTATTTAATTCCGCTACCATGTTGATGGGTGGGGGGATTTGGGCCTCCGGCCACCTGCACTCACCAGACGAAACGCGGAAGCAGAGCTTCCACTTCACGCCGGTTTTCTGTGAGGTCGTGGTACCACCCCGGTTTGAGCCGGCCCATACGTGCAACAGCAAAGCTGCCGCGTGGCTCTACCACTGTTTAAATAGCTTTCGCGGCAAGTATAGCCTCATTACCGATAATTTCGGATGATGCATCCTTTGGGACCTCATTGTAGTACGGACTTTTCTATCCAATGCATTAAGTTCAGTCTGAGTCCACCTGAGTATGCCAAAGGTATACATGAGGACGGGCATGACCCAGCCGTTATGTGCGTGTGCCTTATTCACACCGGAAAAGACTGTTAAGCACTTTGGTCAAGCGTGCATAAAACATGTCGCAAACTGACTGTTTCATACCAGCCTCATCGATACCGATGTTCTGTGACATACCCAGGTATCAATATGTTTCAGCCTCGGAAATGGTCCTTAAGTTGACGGGCATAGATAAGTCTTTGCCCTCAGAGTTAGCAACCCTTCACCTTTCAACATGGAGTACCGCACACTTATCCGTTTCCAGCTAAATTCCAATAGAATTGCTAAATTCATAAGTGATGTTCAGCAATTCCAAAAGATGGGAGCGACTGGAGGCGAATAACTTGAGGTCATCTTATAGTCGATTTTTTATTTCTGTTCCTATTACTTATAGTTCTTTTAAAATAGGTAAGTCTCCTAGTACATAGTTTGTTGATTTTATAATTTTAGATTATTTTGTTCTTATTTGATTATTACATTAAATTTAATAAGTCAAATACATGGTTAAAATTATAGAAGTAAGCTACATTTTGTTACTCACTGTGAATTTGTGATCAATTAAACCTTAATAATTAAAACCTTTTATAAATAAAACTTTATGGATGTGTGTAAATACACATGCATTATAAAGACATGTGCGAAAGGTTATATGTCTATATGTAACATACAGACATCCACAATAAAACGATAAAACGTCACATATGCATATAGGACAGACCACATTTTAACATACAGTTTTTTAATTCAAGTTTTAAATAAATATCCTTATAGTCTCCTGTAAAATAGAGATTTTACATATCTTACTTTATTCTACAAATAGTTCACGGATAATACTAGTTCTACTGATTGGTCAACAAATGTATTGGTTAATATCTCGATCTAAATCTATAAAGATGCAGAGGATTCCGTCTCATTGTGGCCTGGAATATAATGAGCGATTAGATATCTTGGCTAGACAGGCTAAAAAAATCTATCAAAATCTGACTGAAATTCAGTACGTAACCATGTCTGAAACTCCTTTATTTTATTACTGCAATATGTAGGATATATATGTAGGATGGCATCGAATACAGCATATTACCCCATTACACTGATAGTATTTTTATTATTAAAAGGCAATGCTACATACTATGGAAGGAATATTTCGATTTAGGTTCAAAAGAAAAGGGTATTTTGTACAAGACGGTACATCCAAAATCGTCTAAAATACCATGGATTGATAACCATAAGATAAATGAAGCTTCGTACTGGACGCATACCATCTAGGAAGTTTACATTCCTTATGAAAAAGGTCCATTTATCGAACTGTGATCAATACGGTGTTCGCGAGGACCCAGTGGCGTAGCTATGGCTCCAAACTAGGGCAAGCCCAAGATTTTGTTTTTTTTTTAGTAGTTTTATAAATACATTAATCTTGATCTGTCTCCACTCTTCAGTTTCATAATCAGTTCTGTCGAGGACGTGTTTAACAAAACAAACAGAAGGCATACTACTGCTAGATAGATTGTATAACATATCAGCAATTTCATACCTTCGGTGGCTTTGAAAAAAGCCGTTGGGGTTTGCTTGAGCGAAAAAAAAGATATTTACATACAATACAATACATGGACAAAAGAAAAGCATGAACAAAGTACGAACAATCTATGTACAAAATAAATAAAAAAAAAATTATTTATATTCTACATCGAATCGTCTCTCTTTCTTAAGGAAAGATTTAATTACGTCCGCGTAAAATGTTGGTGAACGTTTTAATTGTACCAATAACTGTTTTTCAATTGCGATTGATAAGTCTGAAAGACGCTCTTGACCTTGTGTATTTCTTAAATAAGTATGGATGCGCTTCAGAGATGAGAAAATACGTTCCGCGGAGGAACTTGTGGCTGGAATAGTTACGACAAGATAAGCTAACTTTAAAAGCTGGGGAAAGGCCTCTTCAAGACTATTTTCGTTTATAAAGTCAATGAGTTCGAAAATATTGCGGTCTTTTAATTTAGGGGAGGAATACAATGAAATAAATTGGTTCTTCAATATTTGTTTATAAAAATGGTTTATGTAATTTTCAAATAATGAATCTAATGCATCTAAAGAAAAATCTGAACGATATTTTTCGAATAGTTTGTTGTTGAACAATTGGAAAAATTTTAATTGAAAATTTCAGAATATTGGCCATTAATTTCTAAAGATATGTATCAATTATTTCTACAAAAAATCGTTTATTTTCTATCTGAGCACAGCGCACATTGCGTCTCAAACGAGGAGCAGAGGTATTTTGTAATGTGTTTTCATAAATGTGATCAAAATCTGATTGAAATTCAGTACGTAACCACGTCTGAAATTCCTTCATTATATTATTGCAATAACCTACATCAACTTTTGAGTTTTGTAAAATATTGTACAAGCAGTCGGTTTTTTCAAACACCCGTTGGAAAATTGAAAGCAAAAAATTGAAATTAAATGAACGCAATGTGTTTTCAAAATTCTCGGTGGCCAAGACCGTATCGCCGTCCCAGTTCTGCGGATTGTCGCACATATCCGAAAACAAATTAATCAGATTATCTTTTTGTTCGAATAATGTATTCACAATTTGTGACGTATACGTCCAACGAGTTGCGGGGGCATTAGGCAATTTTTTTGCTGCAATGTACATCATAAAAAGACGACCGTTTTGTGCTATTATTAAAAAAAAATTAAATAAAGCCTGAAGGGCTGAAAAAAGTGCTGACTTCCTCACTCCTGTTACTTTATTTTATTTTATTTTATTTTTATTTTATTTATTTATTCAAAGAAACTTACAGCTCTTATATTACATTTGAATGTAAGGTGAATATTAACAATACATTAGCCAGAACAGTTTCCGACGATAAGAATTACATTGCGAAAACTTTAGACATACTTAAATGAAGTACATATTTGTGTTTGTCAAAGAGAAAAACATACTTAATGCATGCCTAATAGCAATGTTAGTAAAGGTAATTTTATATTCAGAGAGAGAACAAGAGGTACACACTGCGCTTAAGCGTGATCAACTTGCTTAATAGATGAACTATAAATATTTAGTTTGCAGTTAAATATATCAATATGGTTATATCGTTCATTATGTGTGTTGCAAGCACGGACCAGAAACCGATTTTTCGAATACTTAGTTCTACAAAAAGGAGTAGAGAATACTGCGTTGGAGCGAGCACTTAACCTAGGGCATCTAAATGAAATACGACTTAGAAGGAAGGGGGAATCTATATAGTTATGTAAAAGTTTAAACAAGAACACCTGATCCCTATGTTCGCGCCGTAATTTTAATGAATGATGTAGCGCAGAATGATCCTTAAATTTATAACTAAGTCTTTTCAGAAACTTATTTTGAATCCTTTCTACTTGTTCCACGTAAGTAGTATAAATAGGGTTCCACACCGTAGATATATATTCAAGATGACTTCTTACTAAAGAATTATAGAGCATAATATACGTGTTTATGTTTTTGAAGTCCTTGCATTGTCGGAAGACAAAACCTAACATTCTATATGCCTTTGCAGTAGCTTTGTTAATGTGAGACGCAAAGTCTAGTTTATCATCGAGATACATATACTCCCAGGTCCCTCACCTCGGTCACTCTTTTAATCAAAATATTATTTAATTTATAATTGTAAATAATGGGTTGTTTTTTTCGAGAATAAGATATAGTATAACATTTATTAATATTTAATTTTAGATTATTAGCCGAACAATATTCATAAAAATTGTTTAAATCGTTTTGAAATAGGAAAACGTGATCGAGATTCTTAACGAATGTAAATATTTTAGTATCATCAGCGTATAGTAAAGCTTTCGAATGCTACGCATGACATCGTTAATAAATATATTAAAAAGAAGAGGACCGAGGTGAGAGCCCTGAGGCGCACCAGAAGTGATCGGGACAAAGCTCGAGGTATAGCCCTTCACAGCTACTGCCTGAGACCTATCACGCAGATATGAGGTTAGCCATCTCAAGAGATCACCGTGTATACCGACGTTTACAAGTTTAGCAATCAGTAGATTGTGCGAAATTTTATCAAATGCTTTAGAAAAATCGGTATACACGGCGTCAACCTGATAGCCTTTTTCCACGGGCTCCAATGTTTCATCCAGAAACTCGCATAAGTTAGTTTCTGTGGATTTACCAGATATGAAACCGTGCTGAACTGAAGCTATTTGCGGTTTGATTGCAGGAAATAGAGAGTCGTATATAATTTTTTCAAATAACTTAGGTATAACAGATAGTATGGAGATACCACGGTAGTTAACTATATTGTCTTTGTCTCCGCACTTAAATATGGGAACAACAAAGGATTGTTTCCAAAGCAAGGGCATAACACCTTGTTTCAAAGATATATTAAAGAGTAATGAAAGAGGAGCCGCTAAGTGTTTACTGCATTGTCTGAGAAAGATAGGGTGAATACCATCAGGGCCAATACCTTTATTAATATCGAGACTCATCGAATATTTTTCGATTTTAACGTAATCAATTTAAAAACAATTAATTAAACAATTATTATTTTCCATATCACAGTTCATGACATTATTGCCGGGTGGCTCAAATGCAGACCGAGATACAAGATTTAGATAAAATTAATGAAAAAAAAAAAAACACCAAATATACATGGCTTGGGGACAAACATCTTTAACTTTATGTTGCACTCCATTTCTGACACCGGACATGACACTAGCGCCGTCATAGCTTTCCGCAACTAGTTTTGTGGTGCAGTCATGTTTGTTTAATAATTCCAATAGGACACAGTGTTTCTGCTGTGCGACTTTCAGACACATCTACATACCCCAAAAAACGGTCATGAATATCGTTTAGATAATAATATCAGAGAATCAGATACAAGTGCTCTCTGTGACTAACATCGGGAGTTTCGTCAATAATAATTGAAACGAATTTTGACAATTTTACTTCGTACTCGACGTGAGTTTTCATTACATCAGCGACAGAATGAATAATGTCATTTTGGATTGTACTAAATAAATAACTCGGCCGTTTGTCGCTTTGTTGATATTGTATATGCTTTTCTAACATGAGATCGTACTTCGAAAAAAGCGATGCAAGTTTCAAAAAATTGCTCTATTTAATGAAGTTTTCGACTCATTGTGACCTCTGAAAGGAAGTTTTTGTTGTGCTAAATGAACAACAAACAATATCGGCTAACCTTTGAAGAACAATACGGTTGTTGATCAACACGCATTTTTTATACGTGGTAGAGCCATGCTGCAGTTATATTAGTAGTATAATTGTAGCACGAATGGGTCGGCTCGACCGGGGAAGGACCATGCTATCACTGAATACCAGCGTAAAATAGTAGCTTAATGCTGTTGTGTTTTGTATGGTGAGTGTAGATGATCGGAGACCCTTTTTACTGAAAACGAGGCATTCCATCCTAGTCCTCACAGGTGACAACGCATCTGCATTTTGATACGTACTCGAGGATGGATGTTGAAGTCTATGAGTCACAGCAACCACTTACCATCAGGTGGACTGTGTGCTCGTTTGTCATTCTACCCATAAAAAAATTTTGTGTTTTGTAATTTCCTCTGATAACTGGCGCGACAAAGATGTTTCAATCCGATTTTTTCCAAAATTACTAAACAAATTTACCGCATTCAATTGTTTTTGGGAATTCATAAGCCTTTTAATGAATCCAGATAAGTTATTTAAATCATCATATCCAGTAGTATTCTAAGCCGTTTTGTCGTGAATGTGAGCAGCCAACAATCCAATGAGTTTTGTAAACAGATCTATTAAGTTGCCGTTTATGGGTTTTACATCAGGCGTTGGTTTCGGCGGGGATATAAGCTGCTTTTTCTCAACAAAGTTTAAAGATTTTACCTTTTCCTCGCCAATTAGTACTTTAACACACTTCAATTCTTCACAAGGAACACTCTTTCCCTCCATTTTCACTAAAAATCTTTAAACAAGCATAAATTTTAAACTCGAAATAAGTTATTTAATTTGCTCAAGCTCAACACACAATGTAAACAATGAACATTGAAATGTGACGTGAACTTGCAAACATATTATCGGCGTCGCCCGCGCACCTCCGCTCTCGACTAACTTCATACCTAACGTGACCATACGTCCCACTGTAGATGGAACGTTCCCGATTTAAAGGTTTGTGTCACGCTGTCCCCAAAACACGTAAAAATGTCCTTCTTTGACACACAAAAGTGTGACAATCATGCAAACTCTGTCACCCGTGCCATCAGTATGACACCGCGCGTACCAGGTTTGCCAGCATGGCTTGAATAGTAACGTGATTATTCTGAAAAGCTACACTTTTGAATTTAAAGTTGTGTGACAATTTTTAATTTGTCTACAATAAATTATCAAATAACATAATTTTCCAATTAGTATTTATTTGATTTTCATAATTCACTTCTGATCACTAAAATATTCAAACAACTATGTGTTTTATTTATAAAACTATATTAAACGTAACGGCGGCCATTATCAACGGAAAATACCCATCTGCTCATGTGGATTAAATTGCCCAAGTGTAATACTACTGCTACTGAGAATTTAGTGACAGAAAAACCACAAATTTATGACCAAGAAGACAGTCAAAAGTGTTAAAACTATAATAATTTTAAAGGCGTTCCGCTCTGAAGAAAAAATAAATGGTCACTATAAAAGCCGGACTTTTTATCTCCATACTAATTGCTATTTATACAATCGTAGTTATATTTCATTATAGAACATTTTGCCACAGGTAAGAAAGGGAGCGATCGTCTTCTCGAAAGCCCGGTAAAAAGTCCACGCGTGCAAGATAGACAATCAATCGCTCAATTCAACTCTCCTTATATGTATGACAGCATTATTCCTAAATCTACGAGGTCGCACAGAGCGCGTGGGAAATTTGAAATAGTTTGAAGCAGTTTACAAGTTATTTTATTACTTGATATTATTGATTAATTCAGCTTGATAAGGCAAGCCGGGCTTCTGGGCTTCTATGGTGGCTTCGCCACTGTGAGGACAACTACAGATACACAGAACAACAATAACGAGGACAACAAAGGAAAGGAGGAGGATTGTGCCCACAACGCTGCCTTGCATATTGATAAGTGCCACCACATTTTAAAAGACTTCGCTGATTGTAATATAATTTTAGCTCAGCAACATTCTAACGATATGAAATTATTAATCAAAATTTACGCGGTGAAGTTCTCGGATCGATCCCTCTCTCCTCAATATGATTGATCTGGGAATTTTGATTGTAGCCTAATGTATAACTTTGTCTACTTTTTGTAATTAATTACGGATCATAATTTACTAAGTTTAAGTATAACTAATGTAATTGTTTTTTGTGATGAACTAACACATCGATATATTCACATTATGATTAAGTTCATCAATAAAAAAATAAAAAGTTTGGTGTTTAAATATAGGCGTGATTGTAATAATAAGAAACTTCCTTTATTAATAGTAAAGGTCTATTAATAAAGGAAGTTTCTTTCTTTATTAATAGACCTTTCTGCTAGACAACAGCCTCTCATGTGACCTGCAACCAACTTTTTAAGTTGATTGAGCAAAAAAGACTGCTGATGCGATGTCATCTGTTAAGAATACCGGCAGAAATTAAACAGTAAAATGGGGTAATGAACTCTCTTACGCTATAATTCATAATTAATTTTCAGTCACGGCAGCCACACTTAACAGAGACTTGCCATCTGCGCAGAACTATAGTGCCCAAGCGTACGCTAGTACAAGTGCACTATCTCATTTACGATATCATTACCCATTCTCATATTCCGATGGAAAGGTAATCCGAAACGAGCGGAGAAATATCAAGCGTTGGACCAACGGATAAGAACTTTTTAAGGCACGACGGCGTAACACCCCCAACTTCCTGACTCGGGGCTGTTACTGAAAACTTCTTGTCAGAAAAACCCAATAATTGATTTTTTACTGACCCGGGATTCAAACCTCGGTCCTCAAGGTCATCAGTCGCGTTTACGACCACTGTATCACAGAGGCAATCATGAATTAGTAATTTAATTAGTCTTATATATATTCATCATGTCACTAAAATATTATGTTCAGTTGTTTTAAAATCAAATATTAACCAATTCGAAAGATAATGACTAAAAATTATTGGTCTTTAATAGTAACCAACCTAATAAAGAGTACTTATAAAAGCATTACCGTGAAGATACTCATTATAATATTTTCCACTAAATTTTTACTAATATAGTGATTTTATACTGAAAACTAATTTCGGTCACAAGGTAAAATAGCCTATCTTACTCGAGAAAAGTGTAACTTTCTCAGTGAAAGAATATTCACAATAGGATCACAACTTCCCGAAGATCACTTCCAGCTTCTTCTTTATAATGTTACTGTATATGTTATTTATTAGTGTAGGTTAATTATTTTAAACACCATCCTATCTTCATTTATCATTTACATTACCCGTATACATTAAGGTACAAAAGTCAATCTGCCAGATTTTTTTATTTAGGTTAAATTATACATCTCCTTTCACTGGACACCACAATTTCTAAAACTGTCATTAAGCTAATGAGGTCTGCTTAGCCTAATGTATCTTCCGATTGCCGTTCTTTTCTTTTTTTCTTTCGTTATATGTTTTTCGTGTATCATAAATGAGAGGCTATTACGTAAAAATGAGATTTATAATAAAAATTCAAGCTGACTTCATTTAACTTAAAATAATGAAATATTTTCACATAATATTAATTTTATAAGAAAGGATATTAGACGAAAGTCTGACTAATTTTGTTGGTATGTAAATAAGGTTCAAGTTGTTTAGCCGAGTATACAATAATGACAGTGCACTATCCGCTGAATAATTAATAAGACCATGAGACCAAGTGAAGTTATCAAGTTCTAGGTTATTTCCTAGGTGCTAGGATTTCTTTTGTGACTAGAAGAGTCAGAAAAGAAGTCCTAGTAGTCCATGTCTGTAGGAACCATTCTCTTAGTAGCATAATTATATGCTGAGAAGCATTAAATTTTAGTCCTCAGGGGTGATGACGTATCTGTAGACTGACTTCTTTGTTCGAAGTTGGCTGCAGTAGCCACTTACCATTAGTTGGGCTGTAAGTTCGTTGGCCACTTCAATTTTAAAGGAAAATACGAAGAGAAGTTTGATTGGTTACTTACACATTACTTAGTCCTTGGTTCAACTGGTAAAGTGTGATATATAGGAAGATAATAACATGAGAATTCGGCTCGAAAATAATGTAAGAGCACATCGCTAAAAATCTTTTTTTATTGCATCTCATCGCGTCTCGTGTTCGCGTGGGTCGCGTTGCGTGTTTAGCATCATTTTCTGTGGGAGAAATCTAGAATAACCTCAATGAAATTAATTTTGAGGAATCTTATTTCTAACATTTATTTCATAAATTTGAGATAAAAATCTTGTGCATTAAATAATATTATATCTTAAAACTTTGGTGGATAGTAGGAAGTATTTTTACGTGGTAGAGTCGTGATGCAGCTAAATATAGTCCTCGTTCGTGCTGTCATGCTGCAGTTATATTAACAGTATAGTTGTAGCACGAACGGTTCTGCTCGACCGGGGAAGGACCAACCTCTCAACGAATACTTGCGTCAAATAGCAGCTTAACACTGCTGTATTACGTTTGATGAGAATAGAGAACCGGAGACCGTTTTCACTGGAAACGAGGCATTGCATCTTAGTCCTCATGGGTGGCAAAGCATCTGCATCTGCATTTCGATTTGTTATCGAGAATAAATGTAGATGTCTATGGATCAAAGCAACCACTTACCTACAGGTGGACTGTGTGCTCGTTTGCCACCCTTATATTGTAAACAAAAATAAAGGTGGAAAAGACAGAAAATGCGGCTTACATATGTAAGTAGTACGTGAGTAACCAAAGTCGATTCATTTATTTCTTTAGCCCAGTTTTAAGTCGCATGGCCGTATGGGTCTAACGAGACTGTGCTTTGCTTTGTGTCATACACATCAAGCCACATTCATTGGAGATATCAATAAAAGGCGGTAAACAAGTAACCAGTAACCAGGCGAATTTAATTAAATTAATAAAAACCTACAAAAATATTAAATAAATTTCTATCATAAATTCAAACATGTACTATAAAATTTATCGGGTGATGACTATAATAAAATATATTTGTAAGGTCTAATTTTTTTCAGGTAAATTACACAAAACAACATGCTTTTACTAAGTTTACATTTTACGTTTTCAATACAAAGTGAACGTCCCTTTCAGTTACTCAACAAAAGTAGAAGAATACTCTCATAGCCTCTTAAAGAAAAGATGTTTCTTATTGAACACGCTATTCGTATCTTATTGGTGACGTGTAAGAATAAAAAAATACATTCTTTTGTGATTCCTGTTTATTAATGGAAATTTCTTTTATGTGAAATAGACTTTTATTCCTTCTTTATAATAAAAGATTGAAGTATCATTACATGGTTAAAAGTAAAATTCTGTAGCCTATATAAGTCCAACACCTGGCCACAGGTCTCCGACAGTTAAATATCCACCATGCTGTTAATGCGTGTTTGCACATTTAACATATGTTCGAAATGATATAATGAATATATATATATATATATATATATATATATATATATATATTTTTTTAGACATGCAAGTTTTCTTACGATTTCTTTTACCGCCTAGCGCATGGTGAATCTGTATTTAAAACTGCAGATAACGATCATTGAATCATTGTTACCGGAAGAGATTAAACCCGGGTTGATTGCATATTATGTGCAAATTATGTTTACGGAAATAATTTTGATACTATTTCGAAGTGCAGAGGGAAGCAGGGAAACTAATCGTTATCTGCGCACACTCTCCGTAATGTATCATGTAGGACACTGAAAGGCTTGCTGTTTTGCACCCGAGACTGGTAAGGTTAGTTTTAATAAGAGGGATTATTAATAGACCTGATAGTATACCTTTCTAATAAGTCCAATGTTTCTAGGTGCCATTTTGCAGCCTCAGCTCATTTATAGCAGAAATACTTCATCCAAAAAGCAGACTTGCGCTTTATATAGAGTAAGAAGCTGCCTTGGCTGAAATAAAATAGGTGAGCTTCTTTGCAGCAGCTTTAGCCCTGGATCCCATGAACTATAGTTCAGCTTTATGAATATTGAATACGTATCTATTATTTATGAATGAAATTTTATATTATTATTACTTTATTAATTGCATGTTGTTGTAATATTAATTTCTAAAGCCATAATGTAAATGTTTATAATAATTTTGGACTAAATAATTTAATATCTATATTATGTATTTCTATATTATAAACGATTTATTGTAATATTTTTAGACGGTATTCTTTTGTCTTATATAAGAGTTGTAGAGTAGTAAATTTTGTGGTCTTGATTGAATAGATTTTTTGCTAAAATACTCCTGCAATAAGACCACTGCAGTGATCGAACTACTATTACTAATTATCTGCACGAAAATGGCGTACGTAATGAACGTAGATTATAAATAAATAACCATAGAGTAACTGAATTTTTATTGCACTAAATGATAGAAGATTTCATCTTCATAGTAGTCTCTAACCATTAGTATTTATGGGTTAAAGTGCTGTGGGTGGGTGCGGCCGAATTCGGTCACTTGGTATTTGACGGAATATCGCCGCGACCGAATTCGGCCGCTTGGTAGCTAAGAGGTTAATACTGAATTTAGGTACATTGTACGATATTTAAACAATTATAAATAATTTAAATATTTGCTACTGCCATATGATACAAAGAGTTTATATTGATAATGCGATATCAGCGAGCTCTATAAAGATAGCAGTGAAAAGTCAGCACAAACCTAAAAATTGTATCCGGGAATTTGAAGCTAGTTTGTTGCTAATTAGTTGCCAAAATCACGATTTTGTTACTTCAACCGGTTTTGAGAAATTAATTTACTGCTTTCTTTACGTTAAGATAGCAGTAAAAACTTTAAATCAACCCCACCGAAGCGTATAAAATGGGATAATTTGTGGCTAATTAGTTGCTGAAATATAACGCAAAAATAATATAAATTATTAAAAAAATTTCTAAAAAGAAATTATAAATTACTGGAAGTAAAAGTTAATAATGGTTTTGAAGTTCTAAATAATTGGATATTTTGCTGGTGATCAATAAATACATCAATAACTTCTAGAGAACCCATAAGAACATGAAATCGGTCAATTAGATGTATCAATTAGATGCTTCCAGATGTGGAGGATCATGCACCTTCCCTGTTGGACCTTCTGCTGACCTCTCACCCGGACGGATATCAGATTTCCGTCGACGCCCTTTTAGGCTCCTCGGACCATTTTCTTGTCGGGAGTATGGTGCCACTCACGCAGATATCGCAGTTGCATTCTGCAGGCTGCCGCAGTGTTTGGTACTATAGGTCAGCCGATTAGGATGGGATGCGGTCTTTCTTTGCATCCTACCCTTGGGGGCGGATTTGCTTCTCGCCGGACGATCCCAACGTTGTTGCGGATTCTGTCGCTGACGTGGTACTTCAGGGTATGGAACTTTTTCATTCCTTCCTCTGTGGTGCCCATTGGAGGCAAATCTCAGCCATGGTTTGGTCGCTCCTGTAAAATAGCATCATCCTATAAGCAGGAGTACTACCAAGCCTGGGTTGACGCATCAACGTCCCGGGATGTAAACACCAGCGCTCTAAAAAAGAAGTATAATTCCGCCTCTAGGTCCTTCAAAAGAGTCATTGCCAAGTGTAGTTCGCCTTCGGGGAATTTCTGTCAGCCATCTCTTCCATCTCTGCACAGGGGGGATGACTCACTGGCCCATACCGCAAAGGAGAAAGCCGATCTGCTAGGGTCTTTCTTTGCGTCCAACTCGACTTTCGATGACGGGGGGAGTACGCCGCCGACCATCCCGCGGTATGAGTGCTCCATGCCGGAAGTGCAGTTTACACAGCGCTCGGTTCGCAAAGCACTATTCTCCCTGGACATCCACAAGTCGAGTGGGCCTGACGGAATCCCCCCAATTGTGCCAAGAACGTGTGCTCCAGAGTTGGCACCGGTTTTAACGCGTCTTTTCCGGTACTCCTACTCACTAAGCGTAGTCCCGAAATCATGGAAGACGGCTTTCGTCCACCCGATCCCTAAAAAAGGCGACCGCTCAGACTCGTTCAGCTACCGGCCTATCGCCATCACCTCCTTGTTCTCCAAAACAATGGAGTCCATTGTAAACTGCCAGCTCATGAGGTACCTTGAGGATCACCAGCTAATTAGTGACCGCCAATACGGTTTTCGCCGTGGTCGATCAGCTGGTGATCTTCTGGTCTACCTAACTCATAGATGGACGGAAGCAGTAGAGTCCAAGTGGGAGGCATTGGCCGTTAGTTTGGACATTGCGAAGGCCTTCGATCGGGTTTGGCATAAAGCGTTTCTTTCGAAGCTCCCTTCCTATGGGCTTCCCGAGAAATTGTGCGATTGGATCACCAGCTTTCTTGTAGATCGGAGCATCAAGGTAGTTGTAGACGGTGCAAGCTCCGATTACAAATCTATTAATGCTGGTGTTCCACAAGGCTGCGTGCTATTGCCAACGCTGTTCCTTCTGCATATCAATGATATGTTGCAAGCCCGTAACATTCATTGCTATGCAGATGACAGCACTGGTGATGCTCTTTACACCGGCAGTGCCAATATTTCTCGGGGAAACGTCTCCGAGTACCGGGACAAACTTGTGTCTGAAGTCGAGTCTTTCCTGAACAGAGTCTCGGATTGGGGGCGACTAAATCTAGTCAAGTTTAACTCCCAGAAGACACAAGTTTGCGCGTTAACCGCTAAAAATAACCCCTTTGTCGTATCTCCTCATTTTCAAGGCACTCCCCTTGTTGTCTCCGCCAGTATCGGAATCCTCGGCGTCGACATATCGAGTGACGTGCAGTTTTGTGGTCACTTGGAAGAGAAGGCCAAATTGGCCTCTAAGAAGCTTGTCGTGCTCAGCAGAGCGGGTCAGTATTTCATGCCGGCACACCGCCTGCAACTTTACAAGGCGCAGGTTCGGCCGCACATGGAATATTGTTCCCATCTCTGGGCTGGGGCTCCCCAGTGCCAGCTCCTTCCACTTGACTGCATCCAGCGCAGAGCGGCTCGAATCGTCGACGACCGAGTCCTTTCCGATCGGCTCGATTCACTGGCGCTGCGAAGGGATGGTGCATTTCTTTACATTTTCTTTCGCATATACTGTGGGGAGTGCTCTGAAGAATTGTTCGGATTAGTCCCAGCCACCAAATTTCGTGAACGCACTACTCAGTAAACTTCCCGATACCATCCTCACCATCTTGATCCTTGGCGGTCCACCATTGTACGTTTCAAAAGGAGTTTTCTTCCACGTACAACCTCTCTGTGGAATAGTTTACCACCGACGATTTTTCCGAACCCATTCGACCTGGGGACCTTCAAGAAAAGAGCGTACTGCTTTCTAAAGGGCCGGCAACGCACCTGCAATTCCCCTGGTGTTGCGGTTGATCATGGGCGGCGGTAGTCACTTAACATCAGGTGAGCCGCATGCTTGTTTGCCCCCTCTTCTATAAAAAAAAAATCAAGTAATAAGTTACAAAAATTATATATATACATGCTGCATATACGGGAGATTTGAAAAGACAGCAGATATTTTATTGCTGTTCAGTTATGAAAGCAGCGAGTCATAAAGAGCCAGCAACAAAATAAAATCGATAATTAGTTAGTAATTATTTATATATATGTTATATTTACTTGAGAGTTTTCAAAAACTTTTTTCTTCAAACTTTTTCTAAAAATCTCCTGTGCATATTGTATGAATACAAATAATTGTTAACTTATTACTTGATGCAGCTTATCGATCATTTTATTTTGTTGCTAGCTTTTTATTACTTGCTGCTTCCATAAGTAAACAGCAACAAAATATCTACCGTCTTTAAAAAAAGTCTCCTATAAATATAGTATGTTCACAAATAATCGCAAACTAATTACTTGGCGAAGCTCGTCGATTAATTTTATTTTAATGCTGGCTCTTTATGACTTACTGCTTCAATTACTGACAGCAACAAAACATCTGCTATCTTTTTTTTTCTAAAATTTTTACAAACAATTGCTATCTAATTACAAGACCCATGCTTGTATATACTAAATAAATGTCATTTAAAATTTTAGTTTTAATTAGTTAAGAAATGTTACCCTAAATTAAAAAAGTTGTGCCTCTTTAAAGTCTTTAAAAATGCAAAATTCAAATGATTTTTAGTTTAATTACTAATCTAAAGATAACATAATTAATATAAATGACCATAAATAGAAATACCACCAGCTATCAATAATGATATATTAAAAATATATTTATTTCGTTTATTTACAAACTTTCTGTAAACAGAAAATTACAGATAATATTAATAACATGTTCTTTGATGTGAAAAGTGAAAATGGCTTAGGGACTTGAGGTTAAGAATAACTCTTCGAGGTCTAGTTCTTATATATACATATAAGAACAAGACTTCAAAAATTAAGTATTAACTTGGAAGATCCAAAAGTACTAAAAATACTTTAAGAAAATAATAAAATGGAGCCGTTTAAAAATCGTTAAATTCTTTAATGGTCGCCCTTCTTAGATCTAAATCCCTATTGCGCAATCCTACGCGTATTTTCCATTACAAGATTTTTTATAACTGCTTCGGCCTCTTTACAATATTTCTTATAATTGTTTTTTTTACAATTAAGGAAAAACTAACACACATTTATATTTTTTCATATTATTTTGCCTCCTATGACGTTACAAATACTAGTAACATATGGGCACAAGGTGTATTAATTAGTAAGTATAATACTGCATCCTTCAAGCTGGAGTTTTCCACAACAATATGCTCAATTTTTTGAATAATTTTAGTAAAATAAAAAATAAAAATATAAATTTCTTTGCAACTTTCCTAAAAGTTTTTTTGTTGAAAGAAATTATATTTTTATTTTTTTTGGACCCGTAATTTGTATGTCAGGGCTTAGTGAGGAATGAGTGACAATTAGTGACTTAAGAAAAAAGTAAGTGACTTAATACTTGAGGAGATATAGCCCTTTCATTGTGAGGATTCTAGCTTGAGTTCAAGGTAGCAGCAAACCCTTGAAATCGTCATTGCTGTCTGCTTTAAGATGCGATTCCTATTTTAAGATTATTTCATTAGTGAGCAATTGGTGCTTTCATTTACCGACATTGAAACATATTGTTCCAACGGAACCGGAGCTTTGGGGAGGATTCTGGCTTAAATATTAGGTATCTAACAGGTAATAAATCCAGTATGCCCCTGCATCTTTCGCTGTGAAATATGTGCCAAGATTTAGTGACTAATTGGTGAATTTTAATTTAAAAAACCATTTTTTATAATTAATAAATAATTATATAAATAAAATAATTCCGTAACATTTGTTTCCTTCTAAAAGTTATAAACTACATATTCCTATCACAAAGTAGAACAAGGTTTAATAAAATGAGCACTGGATTACTATTAATTATTAATAGCTGATTTTTAGACTCAGTTTTCTTTTAGAAGATCAGATTTACTGTTAGAAAAGAGACCAGGACAAACTGTCTGCATCAATTTAAATGAAACTTGATGAAAAGATGAAAGAGTTTATGCCAGTAGTGAACTAGGATATATGTCATCGGAATTCTAATTTACGCCACATTAATCCAGGCGTTGGCGGGATGGAAATAATACATAGATGTTTTTGCCCAAACTAATCTAAAAACAATGAACGTAAGTTTCAAAGTCAAGTAACTCTTTTATGAAGTGATAGTTGCTACTGCCACATTCTTAAAAGACTTAAGTATGTGCTTAATTAAGTATAAAAGTAAAGAGTATCTTTTATATAAGTTTTCAGACATTCAGGTTTCTTTACGATGTTTTTTTCATCGCCCAGCACGTGGTCAATGAGGCACTAAATTTTTTATTTTTTGCTATTTATATAAACTGAATTATAATTTGACTGGTGCCGGTGGGAGTCTAACTCGGGTTGCTCGAGTTCTGTGAAATTTACAAAGAACACTTAACGTTTGGACTACAACAATTTACTGAATATTGTACAGGTGAGGTCTTGTATTTAAATTAATAAAAAAATTATGGTTTATTCAAGGGTATCTCATAGAATGAACGACGACTATATCATACAGATTCGAATTCCCAGTAAGAAAATATAAAAATAAATTGCTCACCAGAATGTGCGAACAAAATAGCGCATCATGTTATTCACACCAAATAAAAGCTTTAAAACTCATCACAAAATATTACATTGGGAAGTATTCACCCACAGAGGTAATCAATCAACCGACCTTTCCATTGAGTTTGATAAATGGAAACCCTGATATTAATAATAAGTTTTATCAATTCAATTCAAATCAAAGTGTTTCTCTTTCTCCGGAATTTACTTTTTGGGCAATACATATATATATATATATATATTGTCTTGAAGAAAAGCATATAATAAACTATGTTACATTTGATACTATAAATTATCAAGTCATATCAACAAACTATAAGATATTTATAAAAATAAACAAGCAAATAAATGAATAATCTCCCTACGTCATGTCAATTATATGAAATGATTTTTTTAAACCTTACTAAATTACAGGTAGCTTCAGAGAGTCCACTAACCCCTATCCTAATGTAAGATATTAGGATAAAGCTGCTACCCACTTACTGATTTGTTTCCGGAGGGAAACAAATCTCTTTATTATATGGGGATATTTTTCACAGCTGTATACTATTGCACAGCTTGCACAGAATACGTTAACGTTTCTACATGGGCATTGATTTACCATTATGAAAGTGGACTATGTACTTAGTTTTCGTCCTTATATTTTAAAAATATATACATTCAAAACAATCATCATCATCATCATCATCACAGCTCTTCACAAGTCCACTGCTGAACATAGGCCTCCCCCAAGTAATGCCACAAAGCACGGTCCTGAGCCACCTGCATCCATCGACTTCCTGCATATCTTACCAGGTCGTCACTCCATCTAGTGGGGGGTCGCCCTACACTACGCCTACCGGTACGAGGCTGCCACTCGAGAACCTTTCTTCCCCATCGGTTATCGGTTCTTCGAGCTATATGGCCGGCCCATTGCCACTTCAGCTTACTAATCCGTTGGGCTATGTCGGTCACTCTGGTTTTACTGCGGATATCCTCATTTCTGAGTCTATCACGCAGAGAAACTCCGGGCATAGCCCTCTCCATAGCTCGCTGAGCGACCTTGAGCGTCCTCATACGGCCAGCAGTGAAGGACCACGTCTCTGATCCGTAAGTCATCACTGGCAACACGCACTGGTTGTACACTTTAGTTTTCAGAGATTGAGGTATACCTGACGAGAAGATGTGTCGTAATTTCCCGAACGCTGCCCAGCCGAGTTGAATCCGTCGATTGACCTCTCGGTCGAAGTTGGACTTACCTAGTCGGACTATTTGTCCCAGGTAAACGTACTCGTCAACAACTTCGAGCATAGTGCTCCCAACAACTACCGGCATAGGTGTGACATGGACATTAAACATGATCTTTGTTTTGTCCATGTTCATCTTAAGACCTATCCGTTGGGAGGCACTATTGAGGTCATTGAGCATAGTGCTTAAGTCCTCCAGCGATTCTGCCATAAGGACTATATCGTCGGCAAATCGAAGGTGAGTGATGTACTCGACATTGATGTTAATACCGTATCCTTTCCAGTCCAGTAGCTTGAAAACGTCCGGAAACGATGCTGCCACACTCAGTCTTCAGCCTTGACAGTTGGCTCTTACGGGCAAACAGATCTCTGGCAAAGACTTTGGAGCCCTGGTTCCGCTCGATCGCTTCTTTAATACGAGCAGTATTAAAGTTACGTAAGTCTCGCCGCATGCATTTGGAGATCTGTCTGTTCAGTTGCCTGTATGCTGTCAAATCTGTTGACGATTGCAGCCTCATCTCCCGTCTAACAGCCATGAGATTAAGAGTGTGATCGGAGAGTTTTTGTGTTCTTTTGCGGCGGGTCTTGCAGAACTTAGCTCCGACCGCATGGACAGTTTCCACGAGCTTGTCATTCACATCGTCCACTGCATTGCAATCCTGTAGGCACTGAAAGCGGTTGTGTAACTCGAGCTGAAAGTTTTCGGGATTTTGAATTAGAGCACGAGGGGGACGGAGCGTTGACTTCATTAGACGAGACCTCTCCAACTTAACGTTTAGGTTCAGTGTGCCTCTAACCATTCGGTGATCGCTGCCAGTTTTCACCCTTGCGATCACTGAGACATCACTGAACAGTTGGCGTCTGGTCGTCATAATGAAGTCAATCTCATTTTTTGTCGAACCGTCGGGGCTCGACCAGGTCCACTTCCTGTGGGGCTGCTTCTGGAAGAAAGAGTTCATCATAAAGAGTCCCTCTTTCTCCATAAAGTCGGCCAGCTGCTGGCCCCTTCGGTTCCGTTGCCCTATTCCAAATTTCCCTTACTTCAGCTCACCGTTTTCTTTTGTGCCTAGTTTTGCGTTGAAGTCTCCCATCAACACCGTGTAGTGGGTTTTGGAGGAATGCATGGCTTTGGAAATATCCTCATACATTTCCTCCACCTCCTCATCGGAATGTGCCGAGGTTGGTGCGTAAACCTGTATGACCTTCAGCGAATACCGTTTGGTGATTCTGAGTATCAGGTACGCAAATGATGATGACGCAAATGAAAAAGTGTTGTTCGGTACGCTTAAAGTAGATTTTAGGTGTGCAGATAAACAATAAATATTTGAACTTCAAATGAAAGCGTTATTAAAGAACGTAATCAAATTTAAGCAGGTCATTATCACTTAAGTTATAAGGAAAAAAATTCGAACCTTGTTAGGTGTTAGATCAGAGGATACCTTCAGAAGATTTCTTGAATTAATCTTTATCAACAACTAGCAAACTAATCAAAACGCTGTGTTGTGTTTATTATTCAATCAGGCAACTTCTGAGGGTTGAAATATGATAACCACAGATAATTTGTCTTATGTTGAATCAAATAACAGGCGTAACGTAAATTAGGCCACTTTTTTTAAACTACGTCACTTCAATTTTCTGACTTGACAGATAAGGCTCAGGCTGCCCATGACGGTGAATAATCAATCTAAAACCGATGAACGGAAACAGCCTGACCAATGCGACGGATGTGGCCAGACTATTCAGCGTGGGGATTAAAAAATATTTTCGAATGCATGACATTTTAAAAGTGGATCAAAAATACTTTTGATGCGTTGTGTTGTGAATGTCTGTGAAAACCATTCGATTCACCTGGAATTTGCTTCCACGCAGTAACTGATTATGGAATATTCTATCGTCAGCGGTTTTTCCGAACTGAAATGATTTAGAAACCTTAAAGAATAGAGCCTACTTGTTTCGAAAATTTGACAACGTACCTTTTTTACAGGAGAGGGTGCTAACGAGCGTACGGTTCACATGATGTTAAGTGACTACCGCCGCCCATGAACAACTGAAACACCAGGGGAATTGCAGGTGCGTTGCCGGCCTTTTAGAAAGGAGTAAGGTCTTTTCTTGAAGATCCCTAGGTCTTAGCGGTCCGGAAAAATCGTCGGTGGCAAACTATCACACTACAGAGAGGTCCAGATGGTGTGGATGGTATCGGGAGTTTTGCCGTGTAGTGCGTTCATGAAATTTGCTGGGATTAATCCGAACAATTCCTCAGAGCACGCCCCGTGGTAGATGCGAAAGAAAATGCAAAGAGATGCAACATCTCTTCGCAGCGCCAGTGAATCGAGCTGATCGGAAAGCACTCGGTCGCCGACGATTCGAGCCGCTCTGCGGTAGATGCGGTGAAGTGGAAGGAGCTGTCACTGGGAAGCACCAGCCCAGAGATAAAAACATTATTCCTGTGCCTGCGCCTTGTAAAGTTGCAGGCGGTGTGCCGGAATGAAATACTGTCCCGCTCTGCTGAGAACGCCAGGGTTTTTAGAGGAAAATTTTGCCTTCTCTTCTAAGTGATCACGAAACTGGGCGTCACACGATATGTCGACACCGAGGATTTCGATACTGACTGAGGCAACAAGGGGAGTGCCTTGAAGCTGCGGAGATACGACAAAGGGGTTGTCGGGGGAGGGGGGTCTCCTTTAAAAATTGATTAGAAGAGGGTGAAAGAGACGGTTCAGAAATTCTCGGGGTTGCAGTGCGTTGCTTTAGAAAGGGTTTTTAGGTAAGGTCTTTTGAAGGTCCCTGGTTATGTAAAATGGAGGTTGTACGTGAAAGTTTTTACCTATCTAACAACCTGTAATAATAAAAAATCGTTTCATATAATTAATGCTAGGGAGATTGTCTTTTTTGCTTGTTTATTTTTATGTATAAGTTAAAGCTTGTGTATGTGATTTGATAATTTATAGTATCAATAGTAACATATTATTAATAAGTTTATTATTATGCTTTTCTTCAAAAAACACATGTATTGCCAAAAATTTTAATTTCGGAAAAAGCGAAACACTTTTGATTTTTACAACTTATTATTAGTATCAGGGTTTACATTTATCAAACTCAACGAAAAGGCCGGTTGGTTGATTACCTCTGTGGATGAACACTCTTCCCAATGTAATATTTTGTGATGAGTTTTAAAGCTTTTATTTGGTGTGAATAATACCATGCTATTTTGTTCGCACATTCTGGTGAGCAATTTTTTTATATTTGCTTACTGAGAATTCGAATCTGTATGATTTAGTCGTGGTTCGTTCTATTAGACACCCTTGAATAAACCATAATCATTTTATTAATTAAAATACAAGTCCTCACCTGTTCAGTATTCAGTAAATTGTTGTAGTCCAAAGGTTAAGCGTTCTTTGCAAATTTCACAGAACTCGAGCAACCCGAGTTATACTCCCACCGCACCAGTCAAGTTATAATTCAATTTATATGAATTGCAAAAAGTTAAGTGCCTCATTGACCATGTGTGTGGGCGATGAAAAAAACTTTGTAAGGAAACCTGAATGTTTGAAAACTTATATAAAAGATACTTTTTACTTTTATACTTAAAGTAAGCATAGACTTAAGTCTTTTAAGAATGTGGCAGTAGCAACTATCACTTCATAAAAGAGTTATTTGACTTTGAAACTTACGTTCATTATTTTTAGATTAGTTTGGGCAAAAACATCCATTTATTATTTCCTTCCCGCCAACGCCTGTATTAATGTGGTGTAAGTTATATCTCCGATGAAATACGGCCTAGTTCACTACTGGCATAAACTCTATATATTTTAATTAAGTTTCATTTAAATTAATGCAGACAGTTTGTCCGGGTCTCTCTTCTAACAATAAATCTGATCTTCTAAAAGAAAACTGAGTCTTAAAACAAGCTAATAATTAACAGCAATGCAGTGGTCATTTTATAAAACCCTGTTCTACTTTGTGATACGAATATATAGTTTATAACTTTTAGAAGATATATTTTTTATATATATATATATATATATATATATTTTATATATATATATATATAGAATTATTTATTAATTACTAAAAAAATGTTTTTTTTTAAATTAAAATTCACCAATTATTCATTAAATCTTGGCACATATTTCAAAGCGAAAGCTGTAGGAGCGTACTGGATTTATTATCTGTTAGATACCTAATCTTAAAGGCAGTATACTCTCTAAAACTCTGGTTCCTTTGCAACAATATGTTTCAATATCGGTAAATGAAAGCACCAATTGCTCACTAATGAAATAATCTTAAATTAGGAATCGCATCTTAAAGCAGACAGCAATGGCGATTTCAAAGGGTTGCTGCTAGCTTGAACTCAAGCTAGAATCTGAAGGGTTCTGCTCAAGTATTAAGTCACTTACTTTTTTCTTAAGTCACTAATTGTCACTAATTACTCACTAAATCCTGACATAATAAAATTATAAAATTTGACGGTATCGTTGTGGAAGTCTCCAGCTTGAGGGATGCAGTATTATGTTTATTAATACGCCTTGTTGTTGCTCAGCCACTGACACAGGTGACGAGTTTATAAAATATATTTTAATCCCTGAGAACCTTAGGTATTTTTTGCAATCTTTCCAAGGCTTTCGATAGTGTTTATCATGAGATATTAATAAGGAAACTACAACATTGCGGTTTCAAAAATATTGCGCTTAGGCTTGTTACATTATATATTTAAATAACAGAATTCAAAAAGTCGTTATCAATGGTAAAAGTTCCTCCGGATCAGTAGCATCAATGGGTTTCCCAGGGCTCGATTCTTGACCCTTTCCTGTTTTAAGTCTATATTAATTATCTTATCTTGTGGGGGACAATCACGATTTAGTAATATTTGCTGATGACATCTCTTTAATTTTAAAACTCAAACGATAGTCAATTGATATTGAAAATGTAAATAATACTCCATCGAAATTAGTGGTTTAAAGCCAATAATTTGCTTTTAAACGACAATAACAAAAAATGTATTAAATTTACAATACCTAATGTTAAACATTCAAATACCAATGTGTTCTCAAATGTGAAAGAGTTAAGTCTTGTGGATACCACTGTTTTTCTCGGTATTACTATTGATACAAAGCTTCAATGGGGCCCTCATATATCTAAATTAGCAAGCAGAATTAGTTCTGCAACATATGCTGTAAGAAAAATTAGAAGTCTCCCCAATGTTAAGATAGCTACACTAGTTATGTCTTATGTCAAATTTCTTATGAAATCTTGCTACAGGGTAATGTGACTGATATTGAAGTCATATTTGTTTTGCAAAAGAGATCCGTATGGACGATTTAAACTTTAAATTGTAGAGTCCCTTACAGAAAAATTTAAAGAAATAAACATATTAAATTTGGCATCGCAATATATTTGTGAAAATGTAATGTATGTACATAAAAACATAAATAGCTTTCATAAGAATAAAGATGTTCATACTTCAATCTTTAGGAAAAAACGAAAGCTTGTAATACCATTTACTAGATTCCACAGAAATAGTAATTCATTTATGAGGCAATGTATACGCTTTTACAACAAAATCTCAAAAAATTTACAAAATTTGTCGTTAAATACGTTTAATTTTTTTTAAAGAAATATTGTACAAAAATTTTTTTATAATATCAAAGAATACATAAATGAAAATTACCCCTGGGAATGAGGTGATGGTCACCACGCTGGTTCTATAAAAATTCATTTGTAAAAATTCAGTCGTGTAGAGAATCGCCTCTATCAAGACAAATACATACATATCACACACGGAAAAATCATAAATATTGCCAAATGCCATTTGAAAAGACATAATATCGGCCTAGCTCCCAGGATCTGACAGCGCGCGACATGTTATACTCCAGTTCGCTCGGGACCTTAATGGCGGGAAAATTTGTAAGTTAGAAAATTTGTTGCTATATTGCAAATTTTGCTATATTTTCACTTTGAGACAATATTTATGGATAAAACTTACAGAATTTCTTGTTGAATGTATAAACTATCGAATAAAATTATTTTTGGTTGCTAGAAATTGTAATAAAATACATAAATTACCCTGTATAGCATAGTAGTAGCATATACTTCAATTTTAGTGACAAAATTACTATTAATTTGAATTCTACACTTTTGTTTTTGGAGAAATTTATATGAAAATGTTTGGAAATATGTATATTTTTATGTTTTATATGTTTCCATTCGTTACTCATACCAAAATATTAAAATATTAAAAAATAAAAAAAAACAATAATAATATTTTATCTGTGTGACATTTAGAACAATATTTCAAAAATAATTATGTGTGAATTTGAAATAAATACAATGTCAAGTTATTTGAAATATGTAAGAAAACTATTTTTACTTACATTTTACACTAAAAATAAATGAGAATTTGAAAAATAACACATTTATGACCCAACCGCCAAAATGGGTCTTCCAGATTTTGAAGTACTTTTGGCAATTTACTTTTCACTTTTTATACCACAAATTATATATCTACGTGTTCACTATATTACAAGGAATATAAAAAAGTATAATACTTTCGTTTTTAGTCCAGACACAAATATAAAATTCTATAAAAAAGACGGAGCACCTTCATCAAAACGACACGTGGAACGCCGAAAATTCAGAGTGATTTCTTTTTTTTTTTCTAAGAAACATTGCCAGGTTATGGTTTAAAATAAAAGAGCATATCTTTGTCTTTGATACTATTATCTATTGCATATTGTCTTTGGTTTTGTTTTAAAGGAAAAAATAGTTTTTTCATAAGGCAGTACTTCTGATCCGACCTGATCTAATTCGACCCGTACCAGAGCCGACGTATTGTATGATCTGATTAGATCGGTAGCCGAGTCAATGGGCTAGTGGTGCCACGCCGTAAATTCTGACGTATGATAAACAAAATATGTACACAAAACTGAATAAAATTACATTTAACCCTAGTCAAACAAATATGAGACAGAGCAGAGCTTTTAAAATTGCAATTAACAATTTCTGAACCACCAAAAACCATGGATCTGTGGTAGCTCAGATGGTTAGCGCTCGCTGTTAATTGCACAGTATGCGAGAAAACCGGGTTCGGTCCCCACCACCACCAATGAAATTGTTAATTGCAATTTTAAGTGCTGATTTACCACGTGCTCGGCGGTGAAGGAAAACATCATGAGGAAACCTGCATCTTTAAGAAATACAAAAAAATAATTTCGAAGACATGTGAAGTTCGCCAACACGGATTGGGGCAGCGTGGCGGACACTTCCTAGCCCTAATATCCCTCTCAGAAATGTTGGGAGGCCTGTGCCCAGCAGTGGGACGTATATAGGCTGCAACTTTTTTTAAACAATTATGTACGAATAAAACAAAATGCACATTAAACCCTTTTTTGGTACTAATTTTAAAACACCGATTTATTGACGGTTGTGTCGGTCCCAACAATTGAATCAGTTGAAATGAAGCATTAAAAGTGTAAGCTATTTTTAGCTAGCACTGCATCAACAGCAAATCACCTGGTTTCACTATTTGAAGCACGTGTATGGCGTAAAATTATGATGGGCTAGAATTGCGTCACAAACGGCACCGTTAGTTAATGGGTAAAGTAAATATAAAAATATAAAAAAAAATAAAGTAAATAAATAATAATGGGTTAATATAATATAACATAAACACTCACGCCTGTCAACAGAGGGGTAGGTAGAGACTATGAATTTCCTTGGCATGATCCTGACACGCCTCACTCGTCTTCTCCACATAAATATACCTACCCAGACATTGTCATCGGTTAAGAGTACTCTTAATTTGGCCCATTTTCTATATATCTCCAATTTGGTCAATAAACATAGATTTACTTTGTGACTTTCCTCGTTCACTCTTTCTGCATAACCTAATCACACGATTTCTCAGCATCATCCTGCAAACAGCACTCTTCTCTTATCACACGATTTCTCACCCTACCATTCAGACTCAGCCCGGATTTCTACGGCATTTTTTCTACTCTCGCGCTTCTTCCGTTACACCCAACTTTCACTACCATACATTAAAGTAGGGACTAACAAAGCATTGTGAATTGCTTTTTGGATTCTGACTTTCCATAATAGAGTATAGAGCCCCATTTACTCTATTTATTTAGTTAGCGGAAGGTTGCAAATTAATTAATATTTTTACCCATTTACTCCATTTCGTTCTATATCCTTATCGTATCTACCATGCCTGCCAAATACACATCCCAAATACACAAACTTATCAACTTTCTCGGGGATGTGTATTGTGGAAATACATAAAAAAGAAACTGGAAATAATTTATTTGTACAAATATAACGTTCTTTCTTTGATACTTGTCCGTAACATATGTCTTTTTTTTTTTTTTTTTTGAGGTTTTATTTTTTTTTTTTTATAATAAATATGCAATGGTTGTACAAGGTTTTTGAGTATAATTCTTTCTATATTCTGTTGGTATGTCAGTAACAAACAATTATCTTTTTTTTTATTTTTTTTTTTGTTTTTTTATGCTGTTTAGTAAGTATTATATCTTTTCAATTCACATTTAATTATTATTTTCTTACGTCAATAATTATATAATGTTACATATCCAATTGTCATTAATTTCTTTCTATGTTTACATCAAATTTATTAATTAATTAAATACATAAGTTAAATTTTATATAAAATAATATCAAAGTCATTATTTTTTTAAACATTAGAATCTTGTAATTACGTAATTAATCATATTCTAAAATTATCATTAATTATTACTCGTATGTAGGTCGTTGTCGTTTAAGAACTCTTCTACAGAATAATAACATTTAGGGAGCAACAATGCCAAAACAGATTAAGAAATCTGAAGTTGCTCCAATGGCAATGACAATAAAATTTTACGCTTTAAATTATTTCAATAATTTTTTATAATTCTAATCGACATTGCAGTAGCATATCTTTTTGTAATTTTTAGACGATTTGCTGGTGCATATAACCTATTCTTGTATCTACCCCTACTTTGACTCACATCACACTTACGTTGAAATAAATGTGGATTATGTACAAACATGCACATTTCAAATATGTATAATGAAGGCAAAGGCAGGATCTTTAAGTTTTGAACAAAGGTTTGCAACTCACTAAAGGACCAACACCACAAAGAGCTCTTATGCAGCGTTTTTGTGCTTTAAATGCTTTATCCGAATCCACCGAATACCCCCAGAGTAGAACACCATATCGTAGTATGGATGAGATATATCCATGATATGCCATCAGTGCAGCTCTTTCTGGTACAATATTTCTTAGTCTATGTAAAGCAAAAACGAAACGATCTATTTTAGTACATAGGCTTTCTATATGAGGCTTCCAACTACAAAATTTATCAAATATTATTCCTAGAAATGTCGTGGAAACGACTTCTTCAATTATCGAGTTGTTATATGTGAATTTAATGTCATTTGAAATGTTTTTGAGGGTTTTATATTCAATAAATTTCGTCTTATTTATATTTATATCTAAATTATTTATATTCATCCACTATATGACCTCATTTAGAGCACCATTAGCTGCGATTTCAGGTGCAGATGTGTTATTACCTTTAACAATAAGAGTAGTGTCATCAGCGAATAAAATACATTTGCTTGTAGTAAAGTCAGGAAGATCGTTAATGTATATCAAGAACAGCAAAGGTCCCAGTATACTACCTTGTGGAATACCAAAACTGTTTGTAAGATATTGAGAGCGTTTTGATATCTTTGTGTTGTTTATGACTTTTGTAACTTCTACACACTGCTTACGATTTTTAAGATAACTCTCAATCCAGTTTTGGGCTGTTCCTCTTATTCCACACCTTTCTAATTTATCTAGTAGAAGACTGTATGAAGAAATATAGTTAAAAGTGGAGTTCGTGAATTTAAGCTTTCAGTTATAATTTTCATCAGTTCATAACATGCTAATGTTGTGGAACAGTTTCTTCGAAAACCGAATTGTTCTGGTTTTAGAATGTTAAAGGCGCTAAGAAAACAATATAGTTTAACATGCATTATTTTTTCGAAAACTTTTGAGAGGGAAAAGGGTCGGTAGTTTCCAACGTCTTGCCTATCTCCCTTTATACATAGGTTTAATAATGGAGAATTTCATACGCGTTGGAAATATACCCTGTTTTAGTGACAGATTTATAATATAACATAATGGTTCTGAGATGTATTCAGCGCATTGTTTTAAAACTTTTACATTTAATTCGTCATAACCTGTTGAATTTTTATTATTTAAAGATTTAAGTGTTTTATAGATGTCCCTAGGATGGGTTGGCGTGAGACCCGTATATCCCTGTTATTAAAATAAGATGACGTATTGGTATTTTTAACATTTGTATGGCATCTATATATATTATATTTTAGGTTTTTTATATATTCTAGATTGTAGTTTAAGTAGTCAATTTCTATATTGATTTTAAATGGGATATGTTTAATTCGTAAAAATGTGTTACCTTTGTGTCTATATTGGATATATTTATAAGTGATAAAATTATTTAAGTTTATAAAGGTACAATGAGTATAGTTTTGAGTAAAAAGCTGGATACCCTCATTAAGCGTTTTTAAATTTAAATAGGGATTAAATTGTACACTAAGAATGAATACATGATTGTTTTTCAGTTTGTAAAGGGCGTTGCACAATTCCGAGTATAGAACGTAAGGATTCTTATCATGTGCACCCAGACCTATAATAACAATGTCATCCTTGTTAAATGTAGATATAATATTATCACAGCTATTTAAAATTTGTGAACTTTTTGTGTTAGGTTTGACGATCCCCGTAACAGCATAAATATCGTTCCACCTGTTTGTTCTCGACTTAATCATTTCTGGAGCTAGTTTTTGTACTTGTTCATCTCCTAATATAATAATTTTGGATGATCTTGTATTGCTATTAGTAACGCCATCTTTTGCTCGATTTTGACAATTATTGCATACTGAATTCACAGTCGGCTTACTTTGAGCATCTGTGGGTTTTTTATGTCTTGTTTTACGATTTGGCGGGCACTGGATTTTTCTACGGGTGTTGAGGAACAATGATTTTTGAAATTTTTATATGATTTGGAAGCAGGAGGTGTTGAGAAATTTCAGATTTTTTGCCATCGGATTAGAGACTGTTCTATGAAATTTTTTCCTAATTTCGCTGAGTCGTCCATGTATATATATATGGATGATGTATCCTTTGATGCAATCCTAGTCATTTTTTTCAAAAAATCTATTTGTAAGTCTTTTTCTTTTATACTTTGCCTTAACTCTGTATTTTTACTATTCAGACTTTCAATCTCTCGATGAGCACTGTTTAACTGTATTTCCAAATCTTCTAATTTATCTTTTAATTCGATAATCATTGACGCATCCAGAGTTGTTTCTAATGGTACTCTTTTGTTAGTAACATTTTCTAAGGTTGAATGAAAGAATGTGTTTTCTGGTGAAATGTTCGTTAAATCGTTGTGTGAATTAGATTTTTTTTATAGTCTTTTACGTAAAGTAACGTTTTCCATAACTTTAGTATGTTTCCAAAATATGAAGAAGTATAAAATAAATAAAATGTGAAAGTTATTGAAGCGCTATCTAGTAAGTAGTAGATTTAGTATTGGTAATCAACAATAGATGGCATTGAGTGCCGAACTCTTTCGATAGTTTATAACAAAAATAATTATTTACGCCATCTCTTGACGAGTAGCGGAGAGATAATTAGTTTGAATTTTGTAACGTTCGTTAAAATATTACTCTGCAGTTTTTCACATTTTCTTTCTATTCAAAAGTACTATTTCACACTCGTTATTAAATAAATAAATAAAACTTATAAAGGTGACAAACGAGCACACAGTTCAATAACTAATGGTAGTAGAAAATGTTTTCCATATACATCTTTAGATACGTTGTCACTTCAAAGGATTATGGTAGAAGAAGTATGGGTTTTTACATTGGACTTATGTAAGAGGGTGGTCTTTCTATGACCAAGCAGACTCATATGATGTGCTAGCAGCCATAACTAATCTGCAGCGTGCCTCAACCACGTACGTCTCGATTAACTTAGTTATCTCGTATGCGGATGCAAACTAATTTGTATAGTGGTTAAAACATTATGTTTGACAATTTTAAATAGAATAATGATAAAGAGAATATTATGATAGCATTCCTTTGAAGCTGAAAGCATGCGGCTTTATCTTAACTTATAATATATAGTATCTAATGCGTCACGTTCAATATTATGGCTAATTGACAAGGTCCTCCATACGATCCCAGCAGACAACACCCCTCGCATTCCTCCATCGACCAGAACCATAAGATGCGTGAAATCAGGCGCAGCACAGGCGCAGATTTATCACAAAACCCAATACCGCAAGTAGATATTTTTTGACTCATTTTATAAACGTTCTTTATCTTTATTATAGTAACATATTCGACTTGCATTTTTATTATTCAATGCATTTTTAAGCAGAGTTTTAATAAATTTATTGAATTTTTAAGGGCATATTCAACCTTTACTTTACTAAAATACTTCATGTTCAAAATGAATGTATCTTAACTTTACGCTTATTAATGCATTTTAATGGTTCAAAATATTACAAATATGATATTTTAGACGACTTATACTACGACTTACGACTATATTAATGAACATTATATATATGGTTAATAATAATGCGCCTTTACAATAAGTAACAGTTCCAGTTATTTTCACCAAAATATTACCTTAACGTTTAAATGTAACAAAAAAAGACTATGAAAGCGTGTAAATAAAATGATATAGGAACGTAACAATATATAATAACATAATATTGTCACTATGCCGTTTGTAGCAATGGAACTGAAAATTACATTTCCATAAAACGCTATACGGTAGCGCCAGTACCTGTTAACTTCAGCATCTGTTGCGGATATTTCAATGCACTTTAATTCTGCTTAATGATATACCTCGTGCTCATTCAGTTACTTATAATGCTATGTTTAAATACTTTTAGAAGCCGCGTAAGCAGTGCATATATTTTATTTGTTTTTTCAATTAAATAGTTTTTTATTTATTTATTTTATAGGCATTTGAATTAGAAATTGCGATATTTAATTATCTATGTATTTAGCTCTCTCCATAGATCACTGAGCGACCTTAAGCATCTATGCTTAGGGTTTGTCTGCGTGATAAACTTAGAAATGAGGATATCCGCAGTAGAACCATAGTAACCGACATAGCCCAACGGATTAGTAAGCTGAAGTGGCAATGGTCCGGCCTTATAGCTCGAAGAACCGACAACCGATAGGGGAAAATAGTTCTCGAGTAGCAGCCTCGTACCGGTAGGCGTAGTGTAGGGCGACCCCCCACTAGATGGAGTGACGACGTGGTAAGATATGCAGGAAGTCGGCGAATGCAGGTGGCTCAGGACCGTGCTTTGTGGTATTCCTTGGGGGAGGCCTATGTTCAGCAGTCTTGTTCAGACTTGTGAAGGGCTGCCAAAATTTTTTTTATTGTACAAAGATGTTTATAAAATAGTTGTATGCACTTTGCACCCATAATATATTCTCAGCTTATCTTGGAGGTAGACTTATAGTGAATGCTTTGTTGTAATAAGTTCGCCCTCACGAGTGGTACTTGATGTGCATATAAAGCATAAATAAATAAATTTGTTAAAAACCTATATACTTGGTTATTTTTAACTATTATCTGTCTCCCTCTCTCTCTCTCTCTCTCTCTCTCTCTCTCTCTTAGTGGCAGTGTAAGAATATAAGCTACCCCATACCATCCAGCAGTGTAGTAATAGGCCACAAAGAGGGAACAACCAGGAGATAGGCAGCAGCGTCTTCCTTAAAACAACTAAAAGTAAATCGCTCCGGATGGTAACTAGCCTGCCAAGCATGGCAGCTATGTCAAATATGAGGTAATCTATAGGAGAGGTCTATGTTTAGCAGTGAAATTTTGATAGGCTGTTACGGTTACACCCACGGACCGAGAAACACGCACCAGCCCGTGGGTGGGGCTTAGTAGTCGTGGGCTATACTCCCTCCCTCTGCCGCTACAGACGTGGTGGAGTCTCGGAGGAACCACTCGCCCTATTCTCCGCGACTCTGACGTGGCCGCACCGTTCATGCGGTGGTGGTGGGGCTGCGGGAGGAGAGGAGTGAGACTTTTTTCTTTTCTCCATTTATTGTTTGGGTTTATTATTTATTTATATATCATTGAATCCGATTGTAAATGTAAAAATGAAAATAACTGTCATTTTAAGAAGATTTTTGTAGTCTGATCAACTAATGCTGAGTGCCGGAATGTTTATATTTTTAACACGACGAATAAAAACTTTAATTTAATAGGTAGAAAATATTTAACTCTATCACGCTAACTAAACAACGAACAACTTCAAGATACTATAATGTCCCCTGACAGTTCTTACAAGTTTCCAGAACATTTTAATATTTGCATGGAAATTATCCGATACTCTTCTATCATTCTTATCCGTTCTTTCTTGCTTTTTTCTTTCAACTACTTCTTTTACTCTCTTATTTAGATGTCTAAAGACTGCCTTTTTTCTTTCAATATCATCATTCGTACCGCTAGAATTACCAGCCTTTGTTGCTAGTAAATCTAGCCATGCTCTCTTCTTTGCTTCAACTTCCATACGTATCTCATCATCCCACCATAACGTATTATTTTTTCCTTTCATTCTTTCTCTTACTAACACCACATACTTCGGTAGCTGCATCCACTAAACCTTTCTTTACATGTTGCCATACATTCTCCAAGTCTAACTCCTTCATACATAATTCATCCAAACCACTTATATTTTCTTTCAGTGTACATTTGAACTTGTTTTTCTCACCTTCGTCTTGTAACTTTTCTGTTCTAATATGCTGTAACGCAGTACCACGAAACAGATGATCGATGGCGCCAACGCCTGAACAGACCATTAATTCGGCATAAAACCAAATAATGATCCGTTCTTACGTTAGAACCCCGGTAAACCCTTGTATCTACCACTGCGCCACTCAATCTTTCATCTACAATTATGAAATCTATCATGCTTCTATCGTCACCTCTTTCCCACGTATACATGTGAATCCTCTTATGGCGAAAGCAAGTGTTCGTCACAAAAAGATTCTTTTCCATACATACGGTGAGGAGACTTTCACCATTCTCATTTATACTTTCATCACCAAACGTTCCCAATATCCTTTCATAACCAAGCTTCCTCACCCCAATCCTTTCCATTAAAATCTCCTAGCATAATAATATTTTCATTTCCCTTACAGTTCATTAACACCATCCTTACCATTTCCCAAAACTGCTCTCGGATATAAGTGGGCTTAGACATGTCTGGAGCGTAGAGCGGGACAGCATTTCATGCTGTCACGACACCTGCAACTTAACAAGGTGCAAGTTCGGCCTCACGTGAAATACTCTTCCAATCTCTGAACCAGGGTTCCTCAGTGCCAACTCCTTCCATTTGATCGCATCCAGCACAAAGCTGTGCAAGTCGTCGGTGACCGAGCTCTATCTGATCGGCTTGACTCACTAGCACCGCGAAGAGATGTTGCATCCCTTTGCGTATTTTAATTCTCTTTTCTCTCAGGAATTGTTCGGACTTAATTGCAGCCGCTCAGTTTCAACAACGCACATAGCCACAAAACTTGCGATACTATAAATACCATTAGGATGAGTGGTGGTTCCCCACTATGCGATTTACAAGAGTTTTTATTTTTTACACAACTTCCTTGTTGAGTCGACTACCACAAGCAATTTATCTAGACCGATACGAGCTAGAGATCTTCAAGAAAGGAGCTTACTCTTTTTTTAAAGGCTGGCACGCAACTGCGATTCCCTTTGCGTTGCAGTTTTTCATTGGCGGCTGTCGACACTTACCACGCAGTGTGCCGCATGCTCGTTTGCCCCCTCTTCTGGAAAAAAAAACACCCTTCCGCACATAACAACAGAGCCTTTCCAAGAATATTTTTATAATGTCAGCACACATATATTTTAAGCTAGTATTGCAGGTAACAATAATAACATAAGCACAAAACGCATGTCACTCAGAAGGGTAGGAAAATACTACAGACTTCCATTTGGCACGATCACGATACACCTCTCTCGCCTCCTCCACTTTCATATACCTACACATATATGCTCTTCGCTTAATGGTATTCCTAATTTGGCCCGTTTTCAACAACATAAATTATCTTTGTTACTCTTTTCTCATTCATTCTTTCCACATGACCGAACCACCTAAGCATTCCTTTCTTAATCCTAGCCACAACATCATCTTGCGAACCACACTCTTTCTCACCACACACACACACACACACACACATACACACACACACACACACACACACACACACACACACACACACACACACACACACACGCACACACACACACACACACAATTTCTCATCCTGTCATTCAGATTCGGCCCTAACATACTCTTTAACAACCGCAACTCTATACTGCGTTTATTCTACTCTCGTGCTTCTTCTGCCACACCCAACGTTACTACGTTATAGTAGGGATCACCGCAGCATTGTGAATTACCATACGTGCCTTTTTTGACACATTCTGACTTTTCACAATAGAGTGTAGGGCTTTTACTCTATTTCCTGCGTTCACACGTCGTTCTATATCCTTATCATATCTCCCATCCTTGCTAAATATGCATCCCAAATATACAAACTCGTCTACTTGCACGATCAACTGCAAGTAATATTTTTATATAATGCAAAGTTATAATATAATTTGATTAAATTATGATAGTGATGAGGAAGCTATATCTAGATGCCTTCGGTGAATCAAAGAAAGAAAATACTTATTTAGATACTAATATTACAACGGTTTGGAGAGGAGGTTTGAGCAAAGAAGCAACTTTGTTTCTGCTACCTCAATGTACCGCATGAGCTGGCTGTTAACAATAGATTCCATTATTTTAGAGAACAAGGAGGTGATGGCGATAGGCCTATAGTTGGTTGGATCAGAGCGGTTAACTTTTTGGTGCACGAAGGTTATAACATTTTGTCGCTCACCCTGCCCTCCGCGGACGAAACTTGACGAAATTCTGTTGCTTGCGAGTACTCGTTTTTCTGGTTCCATGACCTTTGCATTTCAGATCTAATGTTTGTGAAACGTTTTGAAAATTATATTCCTTATTCAAATAAAAAATCTCTTTGCCATTGAGTAACTTGACTATTTTAGTGGACCGAACGGGAAATAATTTTCAGGTTGTCCGCATGTAACGAAATGTCAAGACAACGCCTACGCAGAGGCTACTTAAATTTGCATTAGACATTACAATTAATTTATAAATATTACACTCGTCACACGTCCTCAAGTGTCGATAAATAGTAAGCGATGAAATTTTCGTAAAGATAATTTGAACCATTTGTATCACGTGTTAATTGTGATAGACTGGAGTGAAATGTACACCTCGGATAACTATTTATTATATTTATTTGAAATAAAATTTACGAATGCTTTTATAAATGGGTCCCACTAAAAAAGAGTAGTTTGACAACCAGGGCTATAGTTAAAACTGAAATTGGGAGGGCGCATAACCAGTACAGAGACCACGGGCAGGGACATTTAGCATCGGACCCTAAAGCCTTTTGAGAATATATAAGATTGAGGAAAGTTACATCGGGAATTAGAAATGTAGTACCTGGATGACCGAGATTAGCTCGGAATGTTTTTTTTTTTTGGAAATTGTGTGTTTTGGAAACTATATTTAGATACAAATTACATCTGATGAAAATGAATAACATTTTTTGATCTTACCGATATAATAGAAAAAACTGAACTGGTTAATTGAATAAAAATTTATGAGTGCAATTAGTTTAATTTAAATTTTCCTGTTTTTAAAAAATACTAAAAAAGGGTTCGAAATATTAGATTTTCTCACAAAAGAAGGGAACTTGAAAAAAAAGGAAAAAAAGTCGAGCCGAAACCAGGACCCAAACCAGGGTAAGTACTACGACTTCAAGACCGCCCGTTTTCTCATTTGAGCTATTATAATCATCAATGCGTTGCCAAAATCTACCTTCTTATTCTAATTATATTGTAGTAGTTTTTCATTGCCTGAAAACACGGATAAAACGACATTTTCTAAAAATGAATCCTAGCTAGATCGATTTATATGACAATCGTTGGAGCCGTTCCGAGATTACGATTATATATATATATATATATATATATATATATATATATATATATATATATATATATATATATATATATATATATATATATATATATATATATACACATGAATTGCTCGTTTTACTTTTACTACTATTATTTTCTTTACTAATTACGAGAACATGTTGATAGATAGTGAAAACGCTGGAGAATTCACTATTTTTTCCGGTCCGTATACAGCCAAGAGCGACCATTGTTAAGCGCGAATGTGGTAGGTGTCGCGGCGGCGGGCTCGTGAGTGGCACTGACGTTCCTCCCCTCGAAGCGTTCGGTTGGACCTGACAAAATGCAAAGTTCAATATTAACAAAGGCTAATAACTGTCTTACAGCGTTTAAACGATTTTTTTGCCCGTAATTAGGATATTGGTTGAACGATAGGCTGTCTCCTTGAATCGTGCATTAGAAGAGGGCGGTGCGCGACGATAACTCACACTATGCGAGACGGTTATTTCTCGACTCTTCTGTGACGGACTGCCACAGAGGTGCGGACACAATTAGCGAAGTCTTCGAACTACGATGCAAGACAGGCTGAGCGACGGCAGTGCACGTCCATATATGGGCAGGCCACTTCTACCACTTCCATCTCGGTGGGGCGCGCTTTTTATTGGCCGAAAAGGTGGCACCACATTCTAGACCGCCTTCCCCCTTCAGTGCGTACGGAAGTAATGCGTGGATATAGGACGGAAGCAACCGAATAAAATGTGAGAGTACCCGTTTCCTTTTTTCCGCGCAACCAGATATCATCAAGCAAACATATTATTCCCTCAATTCCAGCGAGTTAAGTAGCATGGCTTTACCATGTATATATAATAAGTATATTAATATAATTTATGTTACACAAGCACTTTGTTCGAAATAAGTTTTTCTTCAAGTTTATAAACTTCAACAATAAAAGTGAACACGGAAGGTATAGAACCAATTAGTACCATTATTTATTTTACTTCGTTAGAATTATTGTATTATAAGTTAAGTCAAAGAACAAAGTTAACAATGGAAAAGCAATGATCCAGCCTTTAGTGGCAAAATATTTGATTTCATCAAAAATAATTTCGAAAATATTTTATGTGATGAGGACTAAGATGGAGTGCCTCCTTTCCAGTAAGATACATCTCCGGTTTTCTACAATCACCATACGAAACACATAGAGTACCTCAAATATCTTATACCATATATCCCGCACATCCAGCATTTCTGACAAAACTAGGAAATCTACTCTTCAACATTCCGTTTCCGTTTCGTTTTTCGACTAACGTTATACGCGAATAATAATATTCTCCAGACCAAAACAATTCCACGGCGGCCAGTCTCTCACTAACCATCTGCCCAGGACAGATTTTCTTTTATAGAATAAGGGTGAAAAACCAGCATACAAATGGTAAGTGGATGCTGTGACCTATAGACAAATACATAGATCCTCAGTTAAGAATCACATTGCAGATGCGTTGTCACCCCTGAGCACTAAGACGATTCAAGTAAAAAAGAGTTTCTTTAACGGTCTAAATACTATAATTTGTAAAATAGGAAAGTGCTTTATGTTATAACACTGCTAAAAGATATATACGTAAATTATGTAAAAGTGATATAGGGGGGTTCATATGTATTTGTATTGTAACTCTTACGGTCATCACACTCTTACTTATTTCTCTATAGATAAAAAAACAATAAAATTTCCTTAATATATATAAAAACCAATTCCGTTAGTCTTCCAAAAACTAAAAAATGACTCGAACGATTTTGATGATTTTTTTGTGTATTTGGAATGGTCCCTGGATGGTTTAAAAACTCTATTGAACCCAGTACGTGGGGCTGTTGTTGAAATACAGAAATCACCCGTGAAAAGCCGGGTCAAATCGCTAGTAAGTTGATAAAATTGTAAGATATGGATTAACTTCATCTAAATCTTCAGAGATAACAATGTAATCGCTGCAGTTACAGTGTTCACCTGAGCTGATTGTAACTTAATTTTTTAATTTAATTTATTTCAAATAAACTATAAAATTATCTACTATATTCCATCCATTCATCCATTACAGCTTATAAAAGTCCACTGCTGAACTTAGGCCTCTCTCTAGATTGCCTCACAGGGGGGATTTCGCCATAGTTGACAACTTAATAAGCACACATAAAAATGGTTTGGACACTATTTGTACAATTTAAAATGCAACCTCCTCGGGATAGAATAATAGGTGCATTATATACCTACGAGGTCTGAAGATCAACTTCCAACAGTTTGAGCTAACTTGAATTGCTTAGACGACTCCTCCGAGACTATAAGCTCTTATAGGGAACAACTTTAAAGATGTTAGAAGTTCTACTAATTGCTTGCCGCTCGAGGTTAGTTTGTTGGAAGTTTTTATTAAATTTAAAACAAGTCGTATTTGGTTCTTTACATACTATATTTTATTATTGTCGGAAAGTACAATAAAATAAGCTAATTATGTGGGAAATAACAGGATAGCGTTAATTATTAAAAACGGTAAAAGTGTGAGTACTAGTAGTGTGATAAGAGTTCAACTTGCTCTCTTGCTTGCGCAACTAATCATTATAAATAATAGGACAGCATAACGCACTATACAATCAGCTTAGAATAATTACAGCTTGACCATACTTCAGTATGTGGTGTAATGTGAAGGACATAATTATATGATAACACCATAGTATGCAAACCAACAGCAACCTCACCCATCTCAACGTAACACAGCACAGCCTCTCAGCAACACCATCCTCCTAGCCTGTACCAGAAGAATCACCACAACGGACAGAACAACGACTCTTTGCACGCGTAGAATGACTTCAGTCGTAAAATGACTCAAGCAGAATCTCTCGCACTCTGAAGCTACACTGAACTTTATACTGCACAAACGAGTGGGAGGGTTTCTCGATATACCCTCAATTCCAACTAGTCACGAGCTCTTACCGGAATTTATTAGATGCGCCTACATTATTATTTTCATTCACATCAACATATATATATATATATATATATATATATATATATATATATATATATATATACAGGGTGTCCCAGAACTCAACGTCAAGCCGAAACACGGTGACAGGAATGATTGTTACGATCATGAGAAAAATCAGAAAAAAAAATCTATCCCATGCAGTTCGGAAATTATGGGCATTTAAGAAAAATCTAGAATTTTGGTGAAACTGTAACCATTTTTCGGTTTTTGTGGTTAATTTTCATTATTTTTGTTCAACTTTGGAACCGTAACCCTAAATAAGATTTCTAGAACAACAGTCAAAAATAATGACACAACTGCCCCAAGTTTTCAAGAATTAAGACTGTTTGCTAAACTATGAATTTAAAATTTTCAACATTTGTCGACTTTGAAAGGTTCTCCTTTAAAAAAATGTACTAAAGTGCCTTGGCAAGTGCCACTAAAAGTTTGCGCATTTAATCAGGATTGTAAAATGGTACAACACTTGTTGGTTTTATTCTAAAAAAAACAAGTAAATAAATAAAAACCTCGAGTGCCCCGATTTTTGGTAACCCATTTTACTTAGTTCAAATGTTTTTATTGATTTGAGAGATGGATAGTGGAGATGTTTGCCATGAGCGAGCAAGACAGATAGTGACGCCAATTTTACAAAAGTCAACAAAAGTAAGTAAAATGAACAAAATAATGAAAAATCTTGACCTAGTTTAGTTTAGGTTTATTGGAATAAAAGTCAGATAGGGAAATAACATTTTTTTATTACAATAAGTGTTCAAATGGTTTACCATCAGCCTCAATACACGCCCTACATCTTCTTAAAAAAGATCTAGTTATTAGTCGGGCATATCCTCGAGAGTTGATGTCCTCAGCAGCTTGAAAAATTCGTTCACGCAGCTCGGCTACCCTGTCAACCCTGTCACTGACCTCTATATATACAAGCACGCTGGACTGGCTATACAATAGAAAATGACTGTGCCAATTTGAAGCGCCGACAAAGGATGTCTCGAAAAATAAAATTGACATAATATGTCAAAGTCTGTTGTCTCATTTATATTGTCTTATTTATTAAGTCCGTATTTTGAACTTTAAAACTAAAAAACGAAAGTATTTTATGTGGTTTGATTGTGTATAATATTAGTTACATAATAAGAATTATTTCTATTAATAATGAAAGTGTGCATAATCTGTAAAACTCGTTACCAAAAGACAAGTGATATAACATTTCACAATTAAGTGAATTTGCAGCAAATATTAAACATATTAAAATTATTTGATAATATAAGTACTTAAAAATGTATTACTAATCTTAATATCATATATACCAACATCTTTGGCTGTATTATATTACTGAGTTTTGATAAGTAATAAAATTCAATAGGGTTGTCGAGTACCTTGTCTATAATACTTATTGATGTTCTTTACTACCCATATCTGTTAACAAACAAAGTCGCCAACAACAGACGATTCGTCATCATTCATCATCATTCCTCCCCCAAGTAATGCCACAAAGTACGGTCCTGAGCCACCTGCATCCATCGACTTCCTGCATGTCTTACCAGGTCGTCACTCCATTTAGTGGGGGGTCGCTCTACACTACGCCTACCGATACGAGGCTGCCACTCGAGAACCTTTCTTCCCCATCGGTTATCGGTTCTTCGAGCTATATGGCCGGCCCATTGCCACTTCAGGTTACTAATCCGTTGGGCTATGTCGGACACTCTGGTTTTACTGCGAATATCCTCATTTCTGAGTCTATCACGCAGAGAAACTCCGAGCATAGCCCTCTCCATAGCTCGCTGAGCGAACTTGAGCGTCCTCATACGGCCAACAGTGAAGGACCACGTCTCTGATCCGTAATTCATCACTGGCAACGCACTGGTTTTACACTGTAGTTTTCAGAGATTGAGGTATACCTGACGAGAAGATGTGTCGTAATTTCCCGAACGCTGCCCAGCCGAGTTGAATCCGTCGATTGACCTCTTGGTCGAAGTTGGACTTACCTAGACGGACTATTTGTCCCAGGTAAACTTACTCGTCAACAACTTTGAGCATAGTGCTCCCAACAACTACCGGCATAGGTGAGACATGGACATTATACATGATCTTTGTTTTGTCCACGTTCATCTTAAGACCTATCCGTTGGGCGACACCATTGAGGTCATTGAGTGTGTTAAGTGCTAAGGTCCTCCAACGATTCTGCCATAAGAACTATACCGTCGGCAAATCGAAGATGTACACGTCATTGATGTTAATACCGTATTCTTTCCAGTCCAGTAGCTTGAAAACGTCTTCCAATGCAGCGGTGAAGAGTTTCGGGGATATAACGTCACCCTGTCTTACAACTTTCTGCAGTTGGATAGGTTTCGAACTCTGGTTCTGTACTCGAATAGCCATCGTAGCCCTACTGTACAAACACTTCAGCACTTCGATATACTGACAGTCAACTTGGCACCGCTGCAGGGACTGTAGCACCGCCCAAATTTCGACGGAATCAAAGGCTTTCTCATAGTCCACATATGCCAGGCAAAGTGGCAGATTGTACTCTTCGGTCTTCTGTACAATCTGCCGCAGGGTATGTATGTGGTCTACGGTACTGAAACCTTTTCGAAAACCGGCTTGTTCGGGAGGCTGGAAGTCGTCGAGTCTGCGTGCGAGACGATTCGTAATGACTCTCGAAAACAGCACGTAGACGCGGCTCAGAAGGGAAATCGGTCTGTACTTCTTCAAGAGAGTGTTGTCGCCTTTCTTAAAGAACAAGACCACCGCACTTCTGCTCCACGCCTCCGGAGTAGTGCCACCATGGAGGACGGAATTGAAGAGCTTCTGAAGGACTTCAAGTAACGGTGTTCTACCTGCTTTCAGAAGCTCCGCTGTAATTCCATCCTCGCCTGGGACCCTGCCGTTTTTAAGGTGCTGGAGAGCCATTCTAATCTCGCTCAGACTGACGTCCGGGGTATCATCGCAATAGTGTCGGGTAAGACTTGCTCTTGGATGGTTACTCACACTTGCGTGTGGCTCCAACGACGATGTGTACAGCTGCCATCTCAATCTCACTCAAAATCTCAGGTGTCTCGGAAACGATGCTGCCACAATCAGTCTTCAGCTTTGACAGTTGGCTCTGGCAGATAGATCTCTGGCAAGGACTTTGGAGCCCTGGTTCCGCTCGATCGCTTCTTTAATACGAGCAGTATTAAAGTTGGAGATCTGTCTGTTCAGTTTCCTGTATGCTGTCAAATCTGTTGACGATTGCAGCCTCATCTCCCGTCTAACAGCCATGAGATTAAGAGTGTGATCGGAGAGTTTTTGTGTTCTTCTGCGGCCGGTCTAGCAGAACTTAGCTCCGACCGCATGGACAGTTTTCACGAGCTTGTCATTCATATCGTCCACTGCATTGCAATCTTGTAGGCACTGAAAGCGCTTACGTAACTCGAGCTGAAAGTTTTCAGGATTCTGCATTAGAGCACGAGGGGGACGGAGCGTTGACTTCATTAGACGAGACCTCTCCAACTTAACGTTTAGGTTCAGTGTGCCTCTAACCATTCGGTGATCGTTGCCAGTTTTCACCCTTGCGATCACTGAGACATCACTGAACAGTTGGCATCTGGTCGTCATAATGAAGTCAATCTCATTTTTTGTCGAACCGCCGGGGCTCGACAGGTCCACTTCCTGTGGGGCCGCTTCGGAAGAGAGTTCATAAAGAGTCCCTCTTTCGCCATAAAGTCGGCCAGCTGCTGGCCCCTTCGGTTCCGTTGCCTTACTCCAAATTTCCCTAACTTCAGCTCACCGTTTTCTCTTGTGCCTAGTTTTGCGTTGAAGTCTCCCATCAACACCGTGTAGTGGGTTTTGGAGGAATGCATGGCTTTGGCAATATCCTCATACATTTCCTCCACCTCCTCATCGGGATGTGCCGAGGTTGGTGCGTAGACCTGTATGACCTTCAGCGAATACCGTTTGGTGATTCTGAGTATCAGGTACGCGACCCTCGTCGACACACTCCCAATCTTTACAACGTTGTTGACGAGAGACTTGTGGACGAAAAATCGGACACCTCGTTGGGACAGATGGTCGCCCTCCCGGTGATAGAACAAGTTGCCGGACTCGAGGATTACCGTGTCCTCCCCCCTCTCTTCGGACCTCAGATAATCCAATAACATGCCAGCGCAACTTGTCTACCTCTTCTTCCAGCTCCAGTATCTTCTCGTCAGTACTCAGGGTGCGTGCGTTATACGTTGCCAGGTCGAGTCGTCGTAAGTGGCAACCGAACCTCCACGGGAGATTCTTAGCACCCCCCTGCCCCGCCGTTACCATGGTCGCCACCGTAGCCAGGAATAGCGGGGCCGCCGGGGACTGGGGGCCGTTTATTTGCGTCGTTGCTCATGGTGGGATATTTGCCATAGTTGCCACGCTTGGCGAGCGGGTTGGCAACCGCAGTTTTTTATTATATTATTGTTGTTATTAGGAAGATGCTGCTTCCCATCTCTTTTCTGTGTCCCTCTGTCGCCTCTTACGACACCCACGGGAAGATATGGGGTAGTGGATATTCTCAACCGCGACTACACGGCAACAGACGATTATCAAATGTTTATTAATTAACAGGTATCCAGCTGAACCTGGACTTAAATAATGGCTTAAAAGCAAAAATATTGTGAATTGGCGTCCGAAACAAAATGATCATATTTGTTCCAAACGTTTCACAGACGACTGTTTTATTAGAAGTGAGAACTGCACCACTTTGAAAAATTGCAGTAAACCGATAATATTTTCTGGTAGTACCTATATAAAAGTATTAGATTATTATTTCGAATGTTTTTTTATTTCTTCTTTCCTTATTTTCCACCAAACTCAAGGGCCATAGCCAAGAGTCGAAAGGTCGCCTGATGATGTCGAGCCACGTTGTATGTATTTTAGTGGGCTGCGGCTAGAGGAGTTTCCTCTCCCTGTACCGCTGTATTCGAGGTGGAGTCGTAAGGGAAGAGGAGTGTTGGTATGGCGATTGGGGGATGCCTATGTTCATGGGAAGCGCCACAGGACCGTACTTTGTGGCATTTCTTGGGGGATGCCTATGTTCATCAGTGGACTTGTGAAGGGTTTTAATGATGATGAATGATAATGGCATTATATTAATATGATACATAAATAGAATGGACGTTACGGGTAGAGGTCATGTATCCATAGAGGCCATTCTATTTATTTAGGTATGGTAGGGTATAGAATTTTTATCGATTTGGGTTTAGTTCCGTGGACGTGCACTTCTGCTGTCAGCTCCAAAATGGCGGAAATCAAATCACTTCATCGTGTCAAGATGTATAGCCAGTCCAGCGTACTTGTATATATAGAGGTCAGTGTATTAATATAAAAAGAACTTTGTCTCTTATGGGATTACGACGCCCTGATAGTTAAAAGAAATCTTAAATAAAATAATTACTAACAAATAAACTTATTAATTACTTACCTACTAATGACTTAATCTGATAAAAGACAATTACCAATTAAAGACAAATGTAAATTACAGTTTTTACTTTCTTCTGAGCTCTGAGCACATTCTACCAAAATATAATAAACACATCGATAACATTACAAATTTAAAAATTTGGTGGGGTAGTTTTTCTGCCCGACTTAGGTATAGGTATAATGCGAACCTATCGCCATTGATAAGGAACAAAGCTTATTGTAAAAATATATTGTAAAGATTGATCAAAATGTTTTGGCGTCCTACAGGTAAATTAAATACACTGAATAAGAAATATCATCTGCACCCGGGCACGTGTCTTAAGATTTTAAACATTTAAAATGTTCTGACCTAGATATTTCAGTTTCCAGTTCAGTATTCTAAGATGCTGTTGTGTATGTCTATGTGTAGACGATATCACCAAGCAAAAATATTATTCCCTCAATTCTAGCGAGTTAATACTCCATCGCACGCTGAAAGACCTAAGGAGCCGATTATACCAAAGACCAAACGAGTAAAATTAAAAAGACCGCGAAGTGTATTTATGCATATGATGTTCTGTGATTTATCGCTTATTACCATAGAAAATCAATTTTACTAAACTCTACGCCATCGTGCAATTTTGCTAATTAACAGGATAGAAACCAAACAACAGACATGGCGTATGTGCATCAGCCAACATTGCATCTGCCTACCAAACAGTTGCAACATTACCCAGTAAGAGCAGCCCTTGAAACTGGTCAATTAAAAGAACAGCCCTAGCAACTAGAGTGGCGTTTAAATCTGGCAAAACGATTCATACTTACGCGATAAAAAAGGAAGTCAAGGCAAAAACTTAAACAAAACCTTAATAATCTTAAGCTCAAAAGTTGGCAAAATATTTCGCAGTATGCAAGAACGCAATATTACGCACACTTAAAAAAATCGAAACAAGAATATCCCAAAACTTTTTTTAGTATTTTTTGGCCAGTACAGTCAAAAATTATAATAGGAGAAATGAAACCCTTTATTTATTTCCCTATTTTTTAATGATTAATATATCCTTTGTTGTATAAATGTGCTGCAATAGGGCATTACAATCATTTTCAAATAGTGTTTTAAATGAGTCATTTTTTATTTATTCCTGATCTGTATTCAATTTGTAAAATAAAATGTTCTTAAAAACACTTAAAAATTTAAATTATCTTAAATTTCTGACTCTCTTGATAACAGTTGTAAAATTTTCAGATATTTACGAGTGATTGATATTGCAGATAAAATCTATCTTTTTTATTCCCTTTTAAACTTTGTAAAAAAACTACCAAAAACAAGAGTTTGTAAACGAAAAGGTATTTGCGAACACTTTCTTTTGCACAACGCATATTTCACATTGTACGCGATGCATTCTGTTGATTGAAGAGATTCGAGATTTTCGGGACTGAATAACGGAGAAAAATTGGTTCAAAACTGTCGAGAATATTGGCGCGTGTTACCCTCAGCAATTTAACCGCAATTCGGCATTTTTATATCGACATAACTTCGGCGTTTTTACAATATTATTTGAAAAATTGACGACGATGAGATTCAATTTTTCAAATACCTGGGTAGATGGCTGAGGGCGTCACCGGGAGCACAAATACAAGCTATTACATATTATATATTAATATTTGCTGGCCGCCGTCAAATAGTTTTGATTTAGAGGATATTAATATTACGTATAACGTATTACGTTTTTTGTAGGGTAAGGCAAACGAGCACACAGTCCACGTGATGGTAAGTGGTTGTTGTAACCCATAGACATCTACATCTATTCTCGATTACGAATCAAAATGCAGATGCGTTGTCACCCGTGAGGACTAAGATGGAATGCCTCGTTTCCAGTAAAAAGAGTCTCTGGTTCTCTACACTCACCTTACGAAACACAGCGGAATTTATCTATTATTTTGCGCTGGTATTTCGTGAGAGCGTGGTACTTCTTCGGTCGAGCCAACCCATTCGTGCAACAACTATACTACAAATATAACTGCAGCATGGCTCTACCACGTATGTACGTTAATCATGTAATGCATTATAGAGTTGCGTAGTAGAGTAGAATTTTGTAAGAAATGCTGGATGTTTAGAACGTAACCTACGTTATAAGATATTTGAGGTTTTATTACGTGCTAGAGCCACGCTGCAACTATTTTTGTTAGAAGAGGGGGCAAATAAGCATACGGTTCATCTGATGTTAAGTGAGTTCCGCCACCCATGACATCCGCAACACCAGGGGAATAGCAGGTGCGTAGCCGGCCCTTTAGAAAGGAGTAAGCTCTTTTCTTGAAGGTCGTATCGGTACGAAGTAGGACCACGCTCTCACAGAATACCAGCGGAAAATAGCAGCTTAAAGCTGCCGTGTTTCGTGTGGAGACTGTTAAAAACGGAAGATTCTTTTTACTAGAAATTAGGTATCCCATCTTAATCCTCAGGTGTGACAACGCACTTGCATTTTAATTCTTAAGGATAAATGTAGATGCCTACGGGCCACAGTATCCACTTACCATCAGATAAACTGTGTGCTCGTTCGTCACCCTTATTCCACAAAAAGCTACTATTTTATATGTATGTAATGGTGGCCACACTCGGTCAGTTCAACTGATTATTCCAACTGATCAGTTTAAACTAAAACTGTTAATTTTTTTTAAAATATCGGATTTCCGATATATCCATAAACTTATGTGTAAGACTCCGATATTAATATATTTATAGTGAGAGGTGCTATAACATATATCGAAAATCCACTATTTTAAAATATATCAACAGTTTTAGTTTGAACTGATCAGCTGGAATGATCAGTTAAACTGACCGTGTGTGGCGTCCGTAAGAATTATTACAATGTGAGTTGAACGACAACCGACTTAATTTTTATTTTTATTTCACCTTTTGGAAGCCTATTTTTTATTGTATTTTCATGAATAACACAGTTACTTGGGTCACTCTTTGTGAGTTTTTTGAAGCCTAACACTTGCAATGTTTAAAGTTTTTATTAATTGTCTTTATCAAAGTTCTCATCTATATCATACATCATCAAGGAAAACATAATCTATAAAACAGAGCAATAACATTCATGAAATTTTTAAAAGCTTCATTTGCATCCTTGGCATTGTATACTGTGTAAAAGATAAGCAGCTTAGATGAGTTTCAAAAACCGTTCAGGCAACGCAACATTTTGTACTACAAACGAAAAGTCCGAATCACAAAACACAGTCAAGTCCTTATTAGAAAAAAGCCGAAGTCACCAAATAAAACGACACTATTAATATCCATAAAACGAAGCCAAAGTAGATTTTTTATCGAGCCGAAGAGTTTTTTCAGTTTTAACAGTTGGTATAGCGAAGCAACCCGCTCATTTAAGAGACGTCATCCTATCTAAGTTTCACCCCCCTGCGCAGGCAGAGTGAAAGGATGAGTGATATTCATTTTAGTTTTTTGGAATGTTTTTGACTTGGAGCTGTAGCAGCGCTGTCGTCGCGCCACAATCGAAATATACCGAAGTCTAAATCACGCTACCGACGGCCACAGAGCTAAGTCTTTTGAGCCATTGCTTCATGAGGTTTTTGCTTGAATTATATTTGTTTATTTGAAGCCTATACTTATACACTACCATAAAGTACTTTTTTTTTACTTTTGAGTGTCTGGAGACATCATTTAGATCTTTATTCAACTCGTTGTTGATTCAAATGTAAAATAATAATCGATATTACTTTTTTGACTCATATACATGGGCCAAAAGACGTGATTCCAGGACGTAAAAAATAAAGCATGAATTAATAATAAAATTAAATAATAAAGTATTAATGTTAATACTTAACAACATAATTCTAGTTTTTATTTATTAGAGCAATCTCTTAATATACTTTACTGGGCATTTCTGGGGCACAGATGGGCATTGTCATTTTTTTAACAGGCACTTTGAGTATTTGAGAGTGTGATCCGAAAGAACTAGATCTATAACTTTAGCTTTGCATTCCTCTCGGTAATTGTGTGCAAAATTGTCGGCTGTATAAAGTGCTAATTTTAAATTTTATTGCATGAGAAAGTATTCGAACTCCAATTTAGTTTGGTTCCTTTTTAATATATCAGTATTGAAATCTCCACACAAGACAATTTTTTTATTTAAAGATAGGCAAGTTTTTCTTAATACAATATCTAATTTTTCATAAAATACTGCAAAATTATGTGTAGGAATTCTATATATACGGATAATGATAATTTTTTGAGCTATTATTTTTACCGCACTGCATTCGAATACACACGAAACTAAACTAAACTAACTTAACTTTTGCTACATCAGATAGTTCTCTATACTATAGTTCTACTCTAACGAAAATACATGTTCCTCCTCGCTTAGTATTTATCGAAAAGTATGCAGCTGGACAGAAATTTGACATATCAAATACACATATGTAATAAATCCTCATAACCGGTTTTTAATAAAATATTCCCTAAGACAGATAACATCTATAATGGTGTCTTTGTTAAATAATAAATCTTTTAATTTTACAGCTAGTGTATCCGATTTATTCATTAACCCTGCTACATTTTGTTGAAGTATGCTAAAGTAGTTAAAGAAAAATTGAGTCAGTCAAGTCAGTAGGCATTTTGTTTTGGTTTTGAAAGGAGCGTACAGCTTCAGGGTACATAGTATTTAGGTTGCTTAGGTCAAGAATTAAATCTTGCAAATGTGATATAACCATGTTTAAATCATAGTTACTTAAAGTTCCATAAGGTTTGCTATACATATTATAGTCATAAGGTTGATTCAGATTTAAGTCTAAGATTTATGCATGATTACATGAACCTATATCCACGTAAAGCAGGATATTAAAAGTTTCTATGCGACTGTAAAACATTATATTAGTATTTTTCATGTATTTAAAAGTTGGTATATGACGAGTGGCAGCCTCGTAGCGATAGGCCAAGTGTATATATGACGAGTGGCAGCCTCGTAGCGATAGGCCAAGTGTAAGGCGGCCCCCCAATAGACAACATGGTAATATGAAGCCATTAACCGGCAGATGGCTCATAAGTGTATTTTCTGGCGTTCCTTTGCGGAGGCCTAAGTCGGTCACAGAGTCGCGGGTATGGATCACGAATGGGACAACAATTTGTATAGTTCCTAGGCTGATTGCAATCATGCTTCCTACAAAATACGGAAGAAATGCTCAGTGTTGTGTTTTGATTAAAATTAATTTTCTCATAATAAAAGTCAAGGCATCGTGTATCAAAGAAATAAAACCCGATTTCAGAAGAAGCTATTATGTGTATTTTCAGCTTTTGAAATCAGTTTTTAAGTTTTTATCAGAACTTTAATTATTTTACTCATTTAGGTGATTTAAGAAATATCATAAGTTTAAGGTAACAACGAAAATGTCGTCTATATTTTTATGGATATTTTTTTCTACCTACTTATATAATGTGAAACAGAAAAAAACCGTTTACGAAAAATTGGTTAATGTATAATAAAAAGAACAGACGCTTTTAATTTAGAAGCTCCTCGTTTTTTAAAGTCGGTTAATAGCCCTTACCTACAATACTTTTTCTGCAGTCCACATTTAGGCTAACTCTATAAATGCCATTGATTACACTTTGACCAGTATTATTATGCCTTAGAACAATAGCGATAAAATTTGTGTCTACTAGAGCCATGCATTCCTACAAAACCCACAATACGGTGTTAATGGTAGTCTTCAATGCAAAGCTAGGTACAAGAAAGAACGGTGAGCTGAAGGTTTGGCCAGCAGCTGGCCGACCTCATAGAGAAAGAGGGACTCTTTGTAATGAACTCTTTCTTCCAGAAGCGGCCCCACAGAAAGAGGACCTGGTCGAGCCCCAATGCTTCGACAATAAATAAGAATAATTAGAGGCACACTGAACCTAAACGTTAAGTTTTTTTTATAGAATAAGGGTGACAAACGAGCACACAGTCCACCTGATGGTAAGTGGAAGTTGTAGCTCATAGACATCTACATTTAACCTTGCTTAAGAATCAAAATGCAGATGCGTTGTCACCCTTGAGGCAAAGATTGAATGCCTCAAATCCAGTAAAACGTATCTCCGGTTCTCTACACTCACCATACGAATTGTATTGTATGAAACACAGCAGTATTAGGCTGCTATTTTACGCTGGTATTCTTTGAGAGCGTGGTCCTTCCCTGGTCGAGCTGACCCATTCATGCTACAACCATAATAGCTGTAGTGTGGCTCTACCACGTAAGTTGGAGAGGTCTTGTCTAATGAAGTCAACGCTCCGTCCCCCCTCGTGCTTCAATCCAAAGACCCGAAACCTTTTAGCTCGAGTTACAAAACCGTTTTCAGTGCCTAGGAGATTGCAGCGGTATAAGTTCACGTCCAAGTTCACGTATAGTGGCGAGCAACAACGCAAACATATATTATACGTTAAGTTCAAGTTCACGTATAGTGGCGAGCAACAACGCAAACCTATATTATACGTAAAAAATCGAACAAGTGTGGCCTGACACGCACTTGTTCGGTTTTTTACGTCGGGCAATGCTACGAATAACCGCCTCGCGCGGTCGAGGACGGCTTATATCAGAAACACCGACTAAAAATCCATGGTATTCCACCTTTACCGCATATTAAGACATTCACGGAAATGCTTTCGCAAACATTCACGTCCACACTCAGCGCTTGCCCTATTGCTTCTTCTCCTCTGAAAAGTAAAACTTAATACGCACCTTCCTACGTGGCCTTCAATTTCACCGGCCCTCTCGCCACCGTCTATCTAATAAATATAATCAGTTGGCTCTCCAAGCTCACGCCAGCCACGTAGGTCTCTCGTTGTACACCGTGGTTGATCAAACCACGACTACTAAGCTTCTTCCCCCACGCCACCACAATGAGGGACGAACGGGAGATTGACAACCTCTCTAACCCAAAAAAACCCACAGCTATTTTTTCTTCAAATGAAAGTTTAGATTAAAACAGCCCTGTTCCGAACATTTCAATATTCTAGACTGTACGAAATGAAAAGAAAATAAAACAATCAGAAATTATGCAGTTGTTTATTTTTACTCATTAATATATATTATTAACCAATGACATATCTGTTGCTTCTAATTATATTATAATTTGTATTTGTAATTATAATATATAATTATACACTTTAGATAAACAAGTAATCCATATAATTTGTTATTAATTATACAACTTATAACCTGTGTCAGTACCTAAATCTAATTCTTAAATACGAGTACAAGTGCTTTATTAAGAAGAAATAAGTCATATCATTCAGCAATTATTTTCTTGATGTAGTTGGAACTAACTCGCAATAACTTTCTGAAACTGAAGTAATATTACAAGATAGGAAACCAGCAATCCCAAAAACTTAATCGGGAGTGTTATATTAATTTTAATCATTCGAAAGACTGAGAATGATAAACTGCGGGCATCCGTTAAGGCTAACAGAGAAGTAGCGAAGCTTCGATTTGATTTATCTGTAAAAAATAAGCTATTATAAGACAATGTACGGGTTTTAGGTAATAAAAACTTGTAGAAGCAAGTTTATACAAATTAATACAAAATTAAAGCTTATTATTCCTCTTTAATCAACTATTATCTTAATCATTATAACACTTAATTTTAATGTATATATCTAGTACTATAAAATATACTCATCGTTATGATATAATGAATATTAGACAAAAACACCTTAATTTTTAATGAACTATGGTTAAATAAAATATTAAAAAAATTAAAACTAAAGATGTATATTATCATACCGTCCTACTTTCCGTGGTATCATTTCAAGAACACTGGCTGCGTTTCTCCGCTGAATGGCTATACTTAGCTTTTGAGCGAGAAAAGAACCGGCCTTATCACCAGTAGCGACTAAATATACTTAAACCATTCTACTGTTAATAACTAAAGCTGCCCTACAAATTAACTTTATGCTTATTATTAATGCGATGATGATTGGTCTGCATGTTTAAAAGATTGTGTTGAGTAAGTTTTTGTATGAGTGAGAAGTGTGTTTGAATAATTAAATTTAAGTCTAAAGGTATGTATAAGTTCAATTTTACTTCGTCTCAAATCATAGAAACGTATGAGGTATAATATATTATATAACATCTACGATATATATTTGTTTTCATACCAAAAACATTTTTATAAATCCTTGAATATAACGCCGAACGCAACAGGAGTACTTCGGTGTGAATTTTTTCTCCAAACACACAAGGTGTTACCACAGGAAAAACTTCTGTTACAACCATCCCAAAATCAAATATTCCTTGTGCACAGGTATACTTTAATGTAAATTAAAAATTATGTTTTAATATTTATACATATCTATTTACATAAAATAGTTATTACTTACATCATTTTTGATTATTTTTAGAGAGGCTTTATAAGTCATGCTTAAAGTAGTCACGAAAACTATTGAAAATATTACTAATATCTGAAACCATTAATTATGTTAAACTAAATTATAACAACTTATTACATTCAGTTCAAAATAAAATCTTGTAGTATTACCTGCACTTTTATTGCATTATTAATTAAATCGTAGGCTTCTATTATCTTATAGTACAATTCTACCAATTTCTTCATTTCTACTTTTGAATTATTAGCTCTTAAACTAATAATATTTTTGTGGTAGTAGCTGTTATGTTCGTTTTCAGACACATAATTTATTTCTTCCTCTTCAGTTGAAAAGGAAGATAGGAGTAGAATTCTAATTACACGGAGTCTACTTTCAAGAAGACTAAGAAGATGACCATAAAAATAGTTTTCTAAAACATGATTACACGCAATGATTAACATATCTGGCCAATATTTAATCATACCTTCTACCTGGTGAGGTAGAATATTAATAATAAGTAGGTAAACCAGAGAACCAATGGTCTGCACAAAATTACGCTTAGAATTAAATGTTATGAAAGTCCAATTAACTCCAATTTCTTTATCAAATTTATATATTCCACTGTAAATTTTTTTTATAGATTTCCACATTAAAAATCCTAATAAGGAACATGTATAATATCGTATCAGGCTTAAACGTATTATAAAAATGGATAAATGCTGTGGATTACTAGCAAAGATATAAAAAAATGTAAATACATTAAAAACTAAACAATAAATTAATGTTAAAATTTCGTATATTATGCTATTTGTATTGAAAATCACAGGTAATCTATTTATCCCGAGGATCCATCCAAAAGTAATATAAACTTTTGAGATAATATCAATAGGTAACTTATGTTTTTCTATAATAAAGTTATTCACGCGAACGTTTGGAGTAGACATTGCGACAAAAAGTCGATGTTAATACTAATGTTGTTATGACAATAAACGGCCGGAATGATAAATGATTGAATTGAAATTGCTTTAATCACATAATGTCTATTCATTAATACGCTTTTCCTACATTTATACGTTAATATAAAAACATTAGTCAATATTACAAGTGCCAACGTAGCATAAAGGTTGATAAATTTTAATATCAATAAATGTAAAGTATTTAGAAGTTTACTAGACATCCATAAACGTAAATAGTTAAAAAAGTAAATGAATTCCAAAATGTAAATACACAAGTAAATTATTTAAGTAATTTAACTAGAAAAAGTAGAAAGTTTAAGTTAGTAGAAAAGTAGAAAAGTTTAGACAACTCATACCGTCGATACGTTTAAAGCGTGATCTCATTAATCCAATAGGTTCTGTTATAAAAGTCCTAAAAGGAAATTTAGACCACAATCATGCAGTAAAATACGACAATCTCAAATCTCAATTAAAGACCCAGCAAACGCACACATAAGAAAATAACAATAATTTCTGAGATGCTTGATTCTCTTATAAATAGTACTGGATTTCTACAGGAAAATATTTAAATTATAAATGAACTAATGAAACGTAAAGAAAGAATCTTAAAATATATATTTACTAAAGATGATAATAGTATTATATTCCACGTATGTATTAAGCATGTTTATCATGTTTGTGAATAGTTTTAGAACTACATACTTAATTTTCATCGAAAAACAAATGCCATTAGCATTTACTAAACTTCAAGCTATTGCTAATTCCATTGAATCATTAGTGATGTTATGATCTACTAGGTGATTTTTTTACCATCTAGAAAAAAATAGGGTGTAACAGGTGAAAGAAATAGAAGCATATGGCACTGATGTTTTACATTTTTTTATTTTACATTAACATATTATAAAACTGATATATCAATAAATATTACTAATTTGAAATAAACTTTCGGTACTAAATAATTAACAACAATACTAAATAAATAAATCATTTAAAAACTATTAAAATTAAAATAATACGTACCCAATTAGTAGTATTTATTAATTGAGGCGTAGTGTACGGTTAACCCCCACTAGATGGAGTGACAACCTGGTAAGACATGCAGTAAGGCGATGGATGCAGGTGGCTCAGGACCGTGCTTTGTGGCATTACTTGAGGGAAGCCTATGTTCAGCAGTGGACTTGTGAAGGGCTGTAATGATGATGATGATGATTAATCGAACAATTTTATAAATAATGTAAGTAAAATAAAAAAAATTGTAAAATATCAGTTTCATAGTTTTATTCCGTTCACCTGTTACATCCTACATTTTTTCAGACGGCAAAAAAAATCATCAAGTAATATATCTTAAACAAATCTAAATCGAAATGTCAATAACTTAAATATTTTAAATTCGTGGTTGTACACCTTTCTGTACTGATATGCTTGCAATAGCACGCACACACTTTTTTTGTGCTTTAAATATATCTTCGCGCCTTGTGGCATTGCCCCAAAAAATTATACCGTAGCGCACAGTAGAAGATACGAAGCCGTGATATACCGTCCGTAAAGCATCTTCATTAACTACTTTGGATAATACATGTAAAGCGTATGAAAATTGGTTTAACTTTTTGCAAATATATTCTGTATGAGTCTCCCACTTTAAGTTGTTGTCAATATAAAGACCTAAGAATTTTGCTGCTTTGGTTTCACTTACCGTCTCACCATCGTAATTAATGTTAAGTAAATCAAGGGGCCATTTTCGTTGATAAAAATTCATTATTTGAGTCTTTTTTAGGTTTATTATTAAATTATTTGACTTAAGCCAGCTAATTATACTCTTCAGGCTGTTATTAATTTCATTTTCATAATTATTTATGTCTGTACATGTAAACACCATAGAGTTATCATCTGCAAATAGAGTCATAGGAAAGCTTACGCTGTTAGGTAAATCATTAATATATACTAAAAACAATAAAGGACCAAGTACGCTTCCTTGAGGAACACCAAAATTTGGGGATCGAGGATAGGACCAATAAATATATTCATTTTTAGTCTTTGGACAAATCCGTGATACTTGAGTAATTTGAATCCTGTTTGTTAAGTAGGATTTTATAAGAACAAGTGTCTTGCCTCTTACACCGTATTTATTTAATTTTATGATTAACAAGTCATGCCTGACAAAATCAAAAACCTTCGATATGTCCATATATAGGGCTGTCACTGGTAGTTTTCTGTCAACATTTGTAAATACTTGGTATAAAAATTCATAAATTGCTACATTAATAGATTTGTTTCTACGAAAGCCTTTTTGTTCTTTTGCAAAAATATTGAATTTTTTCAAAGTAATTATATAAATTCTTATAAATTACTTTTTCTATAATTTTTGAAAATATAGAAGTCGTAGCAATCGGACGGTAACAGGATAAGTCCTCCCTGTCATCTTTTTTTAAATAATGGTTTAATAATCGACGTTTTAAGAACTTCAGGAAATACACCATCTTCAACACATAGGTTTACAATATGACTCATTACTGGGGCAATTGTGTTTCCTACGTGTTTTATTACTTTTGTTGAAATTTCATCAAGACCAGTACTTTTTGTGTTTTTTAATAATTTTATTGTTAATAGTATGTCATTAGGTGTAAAAAAATTAAACAAAAAATGAATTGTATTTATTATGTGTCAAATTATTAGAATATGTCATATTATTTTTGTCATCTATTGCATATACTTGGTCAATGTAATGATCATTAAATGCCTGCGCAATGTCTTTTGGATTCGTTATAAATTTATTATTTATTTTAATTCGTGTTATAAAATTTCTACTAAACTCTTTATTTGAATTTTTTCTGTAGCTATTAACAATTTTCCAAGTTGTTTTTGTCTTATGAAATGATAAATTAACAATGTGATTGTTTTGAGCTTTTTGTGTTAATTTAATTATTTTTTTTAATCTATTTGAATAAGTCCTAAGCATATTTTTGTTGTTTTGATTAGGATCTCTTCTATATTGCCACAAAAGGTGACGCTTACGTTTACAACAAAATTTTATGCCTTTTGTAATCCATTTTTGTTTCGTATTTGTTGAAATTCGTGCTCGAATAACAGGAAAACAAAGATTATAAAATAATTTAAATTCATTATAAAACCTATTAAAAGCCTCACTAGATGAGCTACTGGTATAAACATCTGTAAATCCTAATTTTATCTATGTAATACTTGAATTTGTTTAAGTTTTCTGTTGAATATCTCGTCAGTAAAGTACTGTTTTATATCAAAATAATTTATATTAATAAAGAAATAATAAAGCGTATCTTTATGTTTAATTTAGTCTTTGTTTCATTAAAATCGGGTCATTCTATCAAAAGTTATGATTATTATGCTGAATTATGGGTACGAATTATAAGTACGAATTTCTTCAATGTAGTTCAATGTTCAAAGTTATCAAGTGCATGTTAATCTTTATCATAAATCATAATTAAATGATGAAAAATAATTTTCCATAACGATATAATTATACCTGAAACGCAGTAAACAAAAATAAGAAAGAATAACGTAATAAATATAAACAAAAATATAATTAACTTTAGTATCTAAAGTACAATAGTAAAGCAATATCATCGATAGATGGAGGTGCTGTAATACATAAAGGCAGGTTGTGTTTTCCTTTCGTGTAGATGTATCTTCATAATCGTTGCTGATTTTAATATTACTCGGCACCCTACTGCGTGTTGACAAACTAATTTACTTATAAAATGTTGAATAAGAAGTTTTTCTTTACCGCTGGTAACCTAAATGAATTTTTTACATATTAACATTTAACTATGAGGGCATCCACGAATTTTTGTGCCACCAGGGCGGCGCCACTTAAAATGAGGTATAATATTTGACAGATTTCATAGTCGGGAAGTTAATTTGTTCGAAAATTGTAAAGGCTAATGTTTATTTCTGTACCATTAGTTATATTTTGTATTAATTGGATTAAAAATAAATAAACCAATCCAATACATCCGTAAAAAAATTGTTAAAAACGTGCAAACAAATAAAGAACAAACCACAGAGGCATAGTTTTGTGTATTAAATAATACTCTAGAAACTGATATGCTTTTATTAAAAACTAAATTATAAAATATATGACACTAACAAAAAACTTCACCTCAATGTCAACTAGCGACATCTGGTGAGCGTAAGATTATTTGCCCTCATTACTTTGGTTTCGTCTAGGATCGAACTTTCGTTTTTGCCTATGCTACTGTAGGAGTGATTTGTTCAGCAGGTACTGATTTAAAAGTTTTGATATGTTTTATATAATGTATCAATCGCGTCAAAATTTCTCTTTTATTTTTTGGAATTAATGTTAACAGTGCCACAGCTCTTTAAATTTATATCTATAATAAAGACAAACGAGCACACTCGACTTACGACCATAGCCTTTAGTAAGGAGCAACATGGGCTTAAGTTTATTCCTTTCATAATTCCATAATGCTGCTCCTGTGGTCATTACATAGTTCTATCTCCATCCGGTAGCAACCATTAAATCTTATATGCTCACCATAATAGGAGCGAACTTTCTGTAATTAGTATGTGCCACAAACAATTAACATTAAGTCGCTGTAACTTAAAACAGGAAATGTCCTAACATTTTCAGAGTCTACATTTGTATGCGAATACCTCACAGTGACCGAGTGAAGTTGACCACAATCGAGCGTGTGCCTGCTGTACTACCTTATATCAGAGGTGAATTTCTATTAGAACATTTAATAAGCTGCCAAAGAAGATTAGTCAGTTCTTACCATCTGTCAAGTGTCATATTCCTCTACCAGATGCAGGAGTGTACAAGCTTGATTTAATGCCACAATGTTCAGGAATCCAAGCAAGAGTAATCTCATTACCAGAGTTGTAACGCTTGTAGAGAGCTTGTCTTGTTTTTAAAGTGATAAAAAATTTGCGTTAAGAGTGAAAAAAGGTATTTAATAATTTTCTGCAAACAACTTTATGAATCAGATAGAATCAAATACTTATTTATAATATGGTATTTTACAAACGAAATTGCTTACAGAAGAGCAATTGAATCTCCTAAAATAAAGAGTATTATTTTAAACACTGAGTAGTACGGGTTGTGCACAGATTAAGGGGTAATCTGTGGGGTTGTGACATCAGGTAGTTGAACTTTTTTTGGCCCACTCCCCCTTTCCATAACCATGGGTTGAAAATTTGTAGAAGGGGTTAAAATAGTTTCGTTTAGTGATTAGCATTCCCGTAATCATGAGAAATAAGTACGTATTTAATTGTTACTTACAAAAGTAAAGTAAAGTAAAAGTAAAGTTACAGCCTATATACGTCCCACTGCTGGGCTCAGGCCTCCCCTCATTTCTGAGAGGGTTTTAGGGCAAGGAAGTGTCCGCCGCGCTGCCCAAATGCGTGTTGACGAACTTCACATGTCTTCGAAATATTTTTTTTCTTATTCCTCAGACATGCAGGTTTCCTCACGATGTTTTCCTTCACCGCCGAGCACGTGGTAAATCAGCACTTAAAATTGCAATTAACAATTTCATTGGTGCCGGCGGGGATCGAACCCGGGTTACTCGCGTTCTGTTATATTTACAGCGAGCGTTAACCACTGAGCTACCACGGCTCACCGACTTACAAAAGTATCAAACGATATATATCTCAGCGTTGTAATGTGGAACACGATTTAGTTCAGCAGAACTTGTGTAAGTCTTATGTTCGTCCATACATTTGTAACGGAACCACACGATTTATCTTTGTCAGTAGTAACACAACAGAGAAACAACGTTATTAAAAACGTTTAGTAACACGCAGTATTTACCTTTTTGTAATTGTGATTTATTTTTTACAAGGTTTGTTTTGTTCGTTTGTTTTACATGACATAAATTAGTGAGTATTATCTTTATTATTTACTTCATTACGAGCACATTTTGCGTGAGTGGTAGTGGCGTGTCGAAATCCATAACTCCATTTCGCTCCATGCGTGTACGGTGTAAGAGGGAATTATTGCATCATATAAATAGCGATATACAAGTAATATCACGCATATGCTAAATGAAAAATTAAAAACACAGCAGCTTTAATCTGCTAGAATACCACGCTGGTATTTTGAGAGAGCGTTGTACTATACTACCCTGGTCGAGCAGACCCATTCGTGTTACAACCATAATATAGCTGCAGCATGACTCTAACACGAAACAAGCGATGACTGACGATGATGATTATCCTTATTATTTTTTTGTTATTTATGTAAAGCGTAAGCTGAATAATTTATTAATGTATCTATGTTTATCAATTTTATGTATCTACTTGCAAGTTAATCTACTCTATTAACTGCCTCGTTGGTTTCAAGTGTTTTTCGTAAGCAAGAAAGTATCCTACACTTGCCTACCGAGACGATATACTCGAACTCAATATGTATAGCGGGTGATAGCTAAGCTAAGATATAATGATACGATCTGGCACATACGAAAATCATTGCGAGTGGTCTTACGAAGCGTATATTTTTGGAATGCAGTTCTCATTATTTTACGAAATTTAATTTTATTACTCTAGTCAATTTTAACTCAAATCAGTTTAGGTTCGAAGACATTTAATCACATATTTATTAACTCGCTTCCATCTATTTTTTTGACGTATGTTCTGGTCGAATTTAGTAAAGTTACAGCATACATACGTTCCACTGCTGGGCACAGGCTTTCGCTCATTTCTGAGTGAGTTTTAGGGCAAGGAATTGTCCGCCGCGTTGCCCCAATGCGTGTTGGCGGACTTCACATGTCTTCGGTATATTTTTTTTCTATTTCTCTGACATGTAGGATTCCTCACGATGTTTTTCTTCACCGCTGACCACATGGTAAATAAGCACTTAAAATTGCGATTAACAATTACATTGGTGACTTCCCGATAAGCTAGAGATTGAAAGTTTTGAACATAGCTTCGAATCAAATAACAATGGTATGAATGTAAAAGTGATAACTGTAATTTCTATTGTTGGGAGAGAATATTGATCGGTTGGGGTCAAGAAGATTTGAATGTAAATCGAATCATAGTTTTGTAGCTAAACCTACCTCTACGCAATCCAATCATCCGGCGGGAGATAATAAGTGATACAAGTGCGATGCGAAGGGTGGATCGCTAGTAAACAACAATACTGTTATTCGTAATAGAAACTTTAACTAATATACAAAAGAAATTCCAACTGAAACTTAATAACAATGTAACAGATACTCAGTAAATATGCTCAGTAAAAATAATTATTCATTATCCTATTGCCTTGTTTGATTTTATGAGCAATGTCGGAAATATTTCATTTCATTTGTTATATTTTTTACATTGACAATTAAAAATCTTATGCGAGTATCTTAAATTGTTTGCTACATAAATTCTTATACCTACAATGTATTTCACCACTCTACCTCCCCACAAATCTATAAACAAAAATACAATTTCTGAACTTATTGGAGCTACGCTGCGGCTATGTTTATCTCACTCGCAGAATATTGGCTTAAAATAGCAGCTTAAGCTGCTGTGTTTCGTATGGTGAGTGTAGAGAACCGGAGATCTTTTTTCCCGATTCCATCTTAGTTCTCGAGGTTGATTACGCATCTGCATTTGGATTCTTAATCCGTATAGTTATAGACGTCTATGGGCACATTATCCATTTACTATCAGGTAGGCTGTGTGCTCGCTTTTCATCCTTATTCTATAAAAATTCCATTTCAGGCTGTAAATTTTAAGAAATAAGGATATTTTATAACGTTTTAGTCTCTATATGACCTAATTTTGAGAAGATTATGTATAACGAACGCTGCACTCCTGTAATGCGTAAAAACGAAAAAATTCCGAGAATCTTGTATCTTCTGGCCTTACCATGAAAGAGCCTACTAAACGACGCCCAAGGATTGCTATTGTTGGTGTTCCTGTAGCCCTCACTAATTAAGAAGTGTTCTAGTGCATCTTCGAACAAAATTTACCAGATTATCGTAGGTCATAAGCAAACGCTACTTGCGACGAGACTTTTGTCAATCATTTGAAAGGTTTAAGAAACCCAGCGAACAGGCAAATAAGAAATACAAATAAAAATATATAGAGCCTGGAAAATGAGTAAGTGTTAAAATGTTACTAGATGCAATAAAAATTGCATAGATTAAAAACATAATTAGGGAATTGCGTGCTCCTAGAATAGACCCTATTAATCCAGAAGCTTTATCAAAGAAATAGTCTAGAATACTATCGTAGCCCATAAGACAACGTTACTTACGATGAGACTAGAATACTATCGTAGCCCATAAGACAACGTTACTTACGATGAGACTTTTTTTTTTTTTTTTTTTTTTTTTTTTTTTATAGAAGAGGGGGCAAACGAGCATGTGGCTCACCTGATGTTAAGTGACTACCGCCGCCCATGATCAACTGCAACACCAGGGGAATTGCAGATGCGTTGCCGGCCCTTTAGAAAGGAGTAAGCTCTTTTCTTGAAGGTCCCCAGGTCGTATCGGTCCGGAAAAATCGCTGGTGGTAAATTATTCCACAGAGAGGTTGTACGCGGAAGAAAACTCCTTTTGAAACGTACAGTGGTGGACCGCCAAGCATCCAGATGGTGTGGATGGTATCGGGACGTTTGCCGCGTAGTGCGTTCACGAAATTTGGCGGCTGGGATTAATCCGAACAATTCCTCAGAGCAATCTCCATGGTATATGCGAAAGAAAATGCAAAGGGATGCAACATCTCTTCGCAGTGCCAGAGAATCGAGCCGATCGGAAAGCACTCGGTCGTCGACGATTCGAGCCGCTCTGCGCTGGATGTGGTCAAGTGGAAGGAGCTGGTACTGGGGAGCCCCAGCCCAGAGATGGGAACAGTATTCCATGTGCGGCCGAACCTGCGCCTTGTAAAGTTGCAGGCGGTGTGCCGGCATGAAATACTGTCCCGCTCTGCTGAGCACGCCAAGCTTTTTTAGAGGCCAATTTGGCCTTCCCTTCCAAGTGACCACGAAACTGCACGTCACTCGATATGTCGACGCCGAGGATTCCGATACTGGCTGAGGCAACAAGGGGAGTGCCTTGAAACTGAGGGGATACGACAAAGGGGTTCTTTTTAGCGGTTAACGCGCAAACTTGTGTCTTCTGGGGGTTAAACTGGACTAGATTTAGTCGCCCCCAATCCGAGACTCTGTCCAGCAGAGACTCGACTTCAGACACAAGTTTGTCCCGGCACTCGGAGACGTTTTCCCGAGAAATATTGGCTCGGCCGGTGTAAAGAGCATCACCAGTGCTGTCATCTGCATAGCAATGAATGTTACGGGTTTGCAACATATCATACTTTTGTCAATCATTTGAAAGGTTGAAGTTGAAGAAACCCTGTGAACCGGCAAATAAGTTCATTCGTAACACATTCAATGATACTGTTACTACCGATGACAGAGTTACCAGATCAAAGATTTGCTGTCTTTAATGCAAACTATATTAAAATATGTATTTAATATAACAGGTACATTTTTTAATTTTTTTGGTAAAATCGCATTCAAGTACCTGTGTGCAACTTTCTGATCGGACAGGTCGTATACTTGAACGCTACTGCGAATATCCTCATTACAAAGCCTGTCACTCAAAGAAAATCCGAGCATAGCCCTCACCATAAGTTATTGAGCGACCTTTGCTTTCTCATACGGCCAGAAGTGATGGACTATGTAATAAATCCTTAAGTAAGCACCGTACCTTGTAGTGGCAGTGTAAGAATATCCACTACTCCATATCATCAGAGGTCGTAAGACAGCGACAGAGGGAAACTTATCAGGAGATGGGTAGCAGCCTCATCTTAATAACGAATAAAAAAAAAATTGCTAAAGATTGCTTTTGCCTCGCGTATTGCTTGCACTTGCAAAGCATAGGAAGTATTGCAAATATCACCCTTATGAAGCAACCTAGGGGGGAGCCTTATGTTCAGCAGTTAATTTTAGTAGGCTGTAACGGTACGGTATGAGTAAGCACTAAAATATGTCGTTATCTTTCGAACATTGCCCAGCGGAGTGGAATTCGTAGTTTTATTGATCAGGTATCTAATTTTTTCTATGGAAATTTGTACAACAAGAATTTCTATAATCATTAGAATTTCTGATTTAAGGCGTTTGAACCCTTTTGTTTTCTTTTATTAACATGATGATGCATAATTTATATTCTATTTTACATTCATATTTAAAATCTAACATTTATGTAAAAAAAATAAAGCAGCCGAGCACCAATGCTTTATGAAGTCTGCAGTCGGTAAAAATGTTCAGGATTCCTAACGTTATCATTACGTGAGATTCAATAGATCACAAATGAGTACATGAGCACAACCTCGCAAAAGAACTCCGATTCCTGGAAAGGATGATTCGTGAGGCTATTAAAATTAAGCCTAGCATAAAACTGTAAGAATTGAAGTAACCGTAGGTTAGCTCTGAGTAAATGAGACTAAAAAAATTATAATCAGACGGTAGCACGTGATTGTGACATCAGGTCGTTAAACATTTCCGCACACTGAGGAATTCTGAGAATTTAGAGAGAGGTAAAAATAGTTTCGTTTAGTGATTAGGATTCCCGTAATCATGAGAAATAATTGTAATATTTATTTTTTACGTACAAAAGCATCAAACGATATATGTCTTAGCGTTGTAGTGGGGAACACGATTTAGTTAATCAAATCTTGTGTAAGTCTTATGTCCGTCTACACATTTGTAACGGAACGACACGATCTATCTTCGTCAGTAACACAATAGAGAAACAATGTTGAGTGACACGCAGTATTTACCTTTTTGTAACTGTTGTTTATTTCTAAACATGGTTTATTTTGTTTGTTTACATGACAAATAAGTATGTTTCTGGTCTCTTGCCAGGGCTGTCCTAGGGAACTTCTGTCAGCTACCTCATTCATTTTTGCACAGAGAGAATGACTCACTGAACCACGCCGCAAGGAAGAAAGCCGATCTGTTAGGTTCTTTCTTTGCATCCACCTCGACTCTAGATGACGGGGGAAATACACCGCCGATCATCCCGCGGTTTAAGTGTTGCGGATGTGCGGTTTACACAACGCTCGGTTCGAAAAGTACTCCTCTTCCTGGACATGTACAAGTAGAGCGGGCCTAATGAAATACTTCCCAAAGTGCTGATGAAGTGTGCTCCGAAGTTAGCGTCGGTTTTAACCCGTCTTATTTGGTATTACTAGTCCCAACGCATGGTCCCGAATTCGTGGAAGATAGTTTTGGTCTATCCGATCTCTACAAAAGGCGATCGCTTTGATCCGTCCAGCTACCGACTTATTCACCATCAACTCCTTGTTTTCCAACATAATAGAAACTATTTTAAACTGCAGCTCATGAGGTACCTTAAGTATCACCGGTTGATTAGTGACCGCCAATACGGTTTTCATTATCATTGATCAGCTAGTGATCTTCTAGTCTACCTAACTCATAGATGGGCGGAGGCAGTAGAGTCCAAGGAGGAGGCATTGGCCGTTAGTTTGGATATAGCGAAAGCCTTCAATCGAATATGATACAAAGCGCTTCTTACGAAGCTTCCTAGCTGATTGGAGCATCAAGGTCATAGTAGAAGGAGCATGCTCTGTTTAGAAGGCTATTAACGCTGGTGTTCCACAAGGCTGCGTGCTATCAACAACGCTGTTTCTTCTACATATCAGTGATATGTTGCAAACTAATAACATTCATTGCCATGGAGATGATAGCACGGGTGATGCCTCATACACCGGCCGTGCCAATATTTCTTGGTGAAACGTCACTGAGTACCAGAACAAACTTGTGTCTGAAGTCGTGACTACAGATCAAGTAAGTAAGTACAAAGTATCAGATTGGAGGCGACTAAATCTAGTCCAGTTCAATCTCCAGAAGACACAAGTTTGCGCGATTACCTCTAAATAGAACCATTTTGTCTTATACGCTGTATATAATAATTGTACTTTTTTGACATCGAATGGAAATTTTTATAACGAAAGAATAATTGTGGCATATGAGTGGAAAAATAAATCTTAATATAGATTTCTTTGACCATGATACATCATTTCTATCATTAAGTAAATTTAGAAATACATTGACACAACAAAACTATTAACTCGCAAAAAGCTAAACCTAACACACCTAAAGTTCAATTTATAAGAGGCACTGTACCTTATTAATTTAATTAAATGAATAAAAAGAATGTTAGATTATTATAATGAAAGTTGCAATATCATCAATGATAGCTCTAAAAAATTTTAAACTTAATAGGGTTAATAACTTACGCACGCACGCACACACGCATGCACGCACGCACGCACTCACGCACGCACGCAAGCACGCACGCACGCACGCACGCAAGCACGCACGACGCACGGACGCACGCACGGACGCACGCACGCGCGCGCAAACACACACGCACACACACACACACACACACACACACACACACACACACACACACACACACGGTATTTTGCAACACACTATGGTTGCAGTACGAGTGGGTTGGTCACACTGAAATTATTCGTAGCAATTTTGGGCTAGTAAACCATGTGCTCGTGGTAAAGGAACACATCTTGAATTATTTCCGGGACTTGTGTAGTCATACACGAGGTGGATTGCTTTATAACCTGTAATCCTCTGAATTATAAGAGGCAACCGTACTTTTTTCTTTTTTTATAACGGGATCATTCAAAGTCCATAGTTGGACATGGACCCGTTATAGGTATTTACCTAAAATCTTCACGATTGTTAGGCGGATTAACGATCACAGTACTAGACGATCGCCAGTAGGATATTTACCGCCGTATATCGGAAACCAGCAGCTTTTCTGGTATTCCCCAGAAACTGGATTTTGATTTTTTTCCTTTTATACATTAAAAATATTTAATTCACAGTTAAACGCTAAATAGGGCGAAATATAAACTGCTTAAAAGGATAAAGTAAAATTAATTAACATTCTTAAGGGACTGAGCCACTTTTGACTTGAGAGTTTCTCTTAAAACTTGAATTTGTTTATGTTGGACTGGAAATAATCTTTGACCTTTGACACAAAATTAAACCGGAAGATAATTTTGTCGCATTTTATCATTTGTAAGGGTAAATACCTTTTTAAATAATTACAATGAACTTACAAAATGGCTTATTTAAGACTCCATAAAGATAACGTAACTAAATTACTGCTTGACTTTTAAATCATTATATACTCATATCACCACTAAAAATGTCAATCCATCTCCTAAATGTTGCGTTTGCAGTGAGCCGTTTCTTTTTTGCATTTAGCAATAAAATTTTAAAATGAAAAGTACTAAACATTTAAAATAATATTATATAATATATTATTAAACATTTAAAATAAAGAGCCGTGGTAGCTCAGATGGTTAGCGCTCGCTGTAAATTTCACTATACGCGAGTAAACCGGGTTCGATCCTCGCCGGCACCAATGAAATTGTTAATTGCAATTTTAAGTGCTGATTTACCACATGCTCGGCGGTGAAGGAAAACATCCAGAGGAAACCTGCATGTCTGAGAAATAAGAAAAAAAAATATTTCGAAGACATGTGAAGTTCGCCAACACGCATTGGAGCAGCGCGGCGGACCATTCCTTGCCCTAAAACCCTCTCAGAAATGAGAGGAGGCCTGTGCCCAGCAGTGGGACGTATATATGCTGTAACTTTACTTTATTTAAAATAATGACGGTTCGTAGCAAACAATTGTCTGCGGGGTTTGATGGACAAGTACTCCGTGTTACGTATATTCTGTGCGGGTTCCGATCCTGTAAGAAACTAGTGGCTAATCTATGTATATAAAATGCCTCTACAGTAAGTAAGAAATTTTCAGTATGAATAAGTCCTAACGATTTGAAAAATAAAAATAATGAAAAACTCTTTCTTCAGTGATAACGCCAGTTAACAACTTAATTTATAAATCTAATTTAATACTTAGTGCATATTTTTGGCTTCTCTCATCATTTTCCTTTTCTTATGCACGTGCTGCCGTCAAGGCGACCATTAGTGGCAATTTATGCCCACGCGACAGCATGACCCAGTTGCCGTCGATATATTAACCGTGAACCGCATGGATGGACAATGAGACCTCCTATTTATGTTTAATTACCACCGCATCGGAAGTGTATCTATGTAATCTATAAAAGTGTGAAACACTTTTCCGCGTGTGCAAAGGTCGAGAGTGCACGCGCGCTGAACAAAGTGGCGGGTTTGCTGTGAAGCTGATACATCAAGAGGAAGGCGGGGTGGCAGTCACCAAGTCAGTGAGTGTCTCCCATTCACTCCTTTGATCCCTATATACAGTTCATAAAGTATCGAAGAAACTCCACGAGTTCCCGGCCGATACTCAATTTTGTTTGGCCGCCCCCAGCTAAGTAGCGGGCGCTTTCAGCAGATGCAAAATGTTGGTTGTTTTTCTCTATTTTGTTTCTCTTCTCTTTGCTTGAATATTTACGTTTCACGCAAAAACTAACTAACGAATTTCCAGGAAATGTGTTGTTTATTTGAATGACTACTGAGCATAGGATACTTTTTATAGAAATATGGTGTTGCAAAAAAGAGGCTTATGTTTCCAATGTTTGTTTTCATTAGTTATTACCCAGATAGTTTTTAAAATATATTTACTATTATTTAGTAGTTACGGATGCTATGATCAATTAATAATGATAATAATAATAATCATAATTTATTACTTTAAAACAAGTAGTAAGTTGTTACAATATTGTTGGGCACCCTCTTTTAAGTAAATAGATACCTGTAGTAGAGGGCCCCGCTCTTCCTTATTACAATTATATTACTACTTTAAATTAGAATTAAGTAAATAACACAAAACAATAAAATAACAAAAAAAAAACATAAAAAGATCAAAAGCTAAACAATTTAAACTGCAAGTAAGGTATAATTAGCAATATTTGCGTGATAGTGTGAAAAAATGTGTGTGGATGAGCGTGGGAAGTCTGTATGAGTGTAAAAATTCATAACGCAGTGTTTTCGAGAAAGAATTCGATTTCTTCGTAGGAAAGTTTTCTTAACCAGTCTGTTACGGTTTTTTTATAGTACCTAATGGTAATTCATAGAGTAAATATTGATTTTTTTTGGTTTATTTTATTGTATAAGTAAACTGAACGTCTAGTATACTGTCTTGATGCAAACTTAGTCTTAAATGAATCTTCGTAGGGTGTTTTATATTTTCTACGTCTGGTGATTGAAGACATATGGTAATTTATGAAACTATAAAGTTTTAAAACGGTTGCTAAAATGTAAAGACAATTAGACTTACAGAAAGTGAATTACTCCATTCATAAGGTTCAGTTGTAGAGAATCTATAGGGATTTAAGTACATAATTTTAATTAAGCATCTTTGAGCCCTTTCAAGCTCAAGGAAACATTTTTGCTGCACCACCCCATATAGGAATACAGTAGCCCAAAGTTGACTGAGTCAGAGCTATGTATATTTTTTTAAGTAAAGACTTCGTGGAGACCTGTCGTAGAGACTTAAATATCCAAATAAGTTTTCTGAGCCGAGTTTCTATTAATTATAGATGTGAACACCAAGATAGTCGTTGGTCAACCATGACTCCAAGGTACTTTATACTTGAGCCTTTATTTATTTGGGAGCATTTACAACTAGAGCTTTGGACGTCAGAGCAATCGTGAATTTTAATATGAAAATCGGGTGTAGGTTGGGTGCTGTTATACATAGTAAAGGATATATATTTAGTTTTGGTCTGCAACCCTAGCAAGGCCTAATTTTGCTGCTTTCCTTACGGAGTCCCATGTGTTTCCTGTAAATACAATGGCAGTGTCATCTACAAATGAAAAAATCTGCCCATTATAAAGTTTCATATTACATAGTTCATTAATGTATATCAAAAATAGAGTTGAACCCATCACACTTCCTTGTGGGACTCCGTAGTTAACAGTTACGGTTTCACTTAGAGTTGTTCCAATTTTTGCCGACTGTCTTCTGTTTTTAAGATAGCTGCCAAAAAGAGATAGAGTTTTATTTCTTAAGCCAATGCTTTCTAGTCTTTTTAACATTATGGGTACGGAGACTGTATCAAAAGCTTTCTGTAAATCCAAAAATATTGTTATACATTTTTTATTTTTATCAATTTCCTGCACAATTAATTTAGTAAGACCCGCAACAGCATCTTCAGTAGATAAGCCCTGTCGAAAAACATACTGCGACTTTGAAATTAAATTATATTTATTGAGATAGCCTAGTAGTCTTTTATTTAATATTTTTTCCATAATTTTAGACATTGATGTTAATACTGATATTGGCCTATAATTAGTTACTTCATCTCTGTTACCACTCTTATATATGGGTGTGATAATAGATTTTTTAAAGGCCTCCGGAAATATACCCTTTTCGAAGCTTAAGTTTATTAAATTACTAATTGCAATGACGACAATATTTTTAGACTTCTTAAGAAAATTAGTCGAAATATTATCCCATCCTGTTGCGCTATTTGAATTTAAGGACATAAGTGTACTCTCTACTTCAGTTGGATCTGTATTTAATAAGACAAATGAATTCATCTGAAAGTCAGCAATAACTGCATTAGTAGAGGTTTGGATGTTACCACTATTGATAATGGCTTCGGCGAGAGATTTACCTATTACCGAAAAGAAGCTATTTACCTGGTTGACTGAATGTAAAGGATTCTGTGTTAGGCTAAGAAGATCAGAGCTAGGAATTTTTGGAGCTTTAAATTGTGTTATGTCGTTAATTGTGTTCCATAATAATTTTGTGTTGTTCGTAGAAAGAAGTAGTTGTTTTTTGTAATACTGACGTTTCAATTTTTTGACTAGGTTGTTACAGAAGTTTCTGTCCCTTTTATATGTAATTTTTAAAATTTCATCACATGGATTACAACGTAGCTTTTTTGCATTTTATTTCTTACGCGGATGCAGCGTAAAATTCCCTCAGTTACCCACGGTTTAAGTAGGCGTTTATTACTTGTGATGGGGCTGATTTTGGTGTTTTCTTTTAGGGCTGTTTGAATCTTTTCAATCAATATGTTTGCAAAAGTATTAGGGTCACTTTGTTTGTCTAGCTCTGAAAGATTTTGTAAAACTAAACTATGATAAGCTTTATCAAAGTTTATGACAGTTTTGTAAAGTCTATTCTCATTATGATTTCTATTACAAGAAATCGATAGGAATATCATGAAATGATCAGTTATTGTGGTGTTAAGAACTGCAGTAAAGGCTGAATACTTCGTTTTTTCAAGTTTTATAATAAAGTGATATATATTTCACCGTAGTAATAAGCTGATAATTTAGATGGTGTATAGGAGACAATTGTTTTGAGACCATTAGAAATTTTAACGATCCTCAATGATATTACACAAAAAGATACCAATTTATTATTGTAAATAGCTTAAAGAAATGAACATAAAATCAAGAAATCTGATTTGATATTCGTGTTCAGGTCATTGGTTCTGTTAAGGTAATTTTAAAAAAATTATTGTAGTAGAGATGTCCCAACTCGGAAGAAAGTTTACTCCAGTTAACCCGAGCCGAAATTCACGTAACTCGTACTGAACTCGAATTACGCACCGCGAATGGATAGAACGAAACTGTGTCAATTTGTTACTAATTATTTTTATATTTGTTCATCTATCCAACACAATTATTATTACCAAACTGAATAGGTAGTTATACAACATGTGACAAAAACCCTGTGGTTCCCATTAAGTGCGTTATCATAATCAGTATTCAAGCATATAGAATTTTTGTTTTCAAAAAACACATTTTAAAAATTACTTTTAAATCTCTTAAAAATTAATTTGCAAATTGTATGTGGTTTATTATCTCTGCATTGGCCAATGAGTAAGAGGATTATCAAAGATTCCGCATTACAGATACCCGTGTGAGTTAGAGGAAATAAAACCATATACATATAACTACTACATGTGTTATGTGTATGTGGTGGGAGAAACTTGCTGAATACATAAGTTAATTGTAACTAAATGCAGTTAAATGAATCGCTCTTTATAGCCGATGAAGCCGCATTAATAGACAAGAATTCCTTAAATTCCTCTACTCGTAGATTCTCATTATCTTTTAACAATCAAAAAAACTTTCTTTGTGTATTTGTTCGATCAATTATTTCATTTAGATTTTAATTATAACATAAAACTTTAATACTTTGTTACTTTTATCATACTAAAGAGGTTCTAAGACATCTGTTTGTTATTTGTTTTAGGTAATTCAACTTAAATTATAGATTTTCTGAAATATAGGTGAAAAAGTAAACCTATATTACATACAGTCTTATAAGTTAATTAACTAAATTCATACATCAGACATGTGTATGTAATATTATAAATAGACATATTATCCCTTAGTCATTTTGGTTTTAATCAAATTAATAGTATTTGTAATGTATACTCACAATCAATCAATACATGTAATAATAGTATCCATACCAAATTTGTGTACAGACGGGTACTATATTTTTCCGGAATTACTAAATGGGTTTTTCATCGATCTTAAAGTACATAGGACTCAACAATGCTCTGGGAAAATAATAAAATGGAGCCATTTAAAAATCGTTATATTTCCAAATGTACGCTGCTCTTAGACCTAAATGCATATTGTGTAATTCTACGCGTATTTTCAATTGTATGAATTTTTTGTAAAATAATATAAGAAAAATAATTTTTTATTTTGGTATTTTTAAATAAATAAAATTACAAACATTAAATCTTTTCGTTTTATCTTGTTTCCTTTTACAGTACGATGGTAGTGACGGTAGTAATATTTAGGCAAGTTAAATAATAGTAAACATAATACTGGCAAGCTGTCACTTGCTGGCGTGCTGCGATGATCTGCGCAAGGCGGCTGGATGTAGCTAGGTACGTGAAGCCGAGGAGAGGCCTAAGTCCAGTAGCGGAGTGCCACGGGCTGGTAATGATAAAGATTATGTAGCGGAGAATTAGCTATAAGTTAAATTTATGGCGACTTAGAATCTTTTTATAAATTTCTTCTGGAACTTGGTTGAGGCGTGAAATCGATTCTTCATACCACTCACATTGTCAATCGCCAGATTAAAGCTGTTTTTCCAAGTGAATGTTTTAGATTTTTGTAAGGAATACTGGTAGTGCTTTTGAAACTACTAATACTTCCATTAATCATGCTAACTAAGCTTTTAAATGCTTGTGCTAGTAGTGGTTCGCGACAGTAGTCGACAGTGCATATTCGAACCCACGACTTCCAATTTTAAGCTCGCATCCATAACCGAAGACAATAGTTAATAGATAAAATATAAAAGTCAAAAAAAGCTAACAGAAACTACTTATGTTGATATACTACAAGTAGGAAAGCAATTTTAGGTAAGCAATGTTATAAATTAAGGCAATAAGTAATAATGATTTCTTATATTTACGCGAACACTACACATTGAAATAATACTAGTTTTTACGGAATTTATCGCGTATATTTAACTTTTTAAATACCCGACGTTTCGAACGCTTTACAGCACTCATATTCACGGGCGGGACTGAGATGTTCAACGTCCATATGTCATAGTTAACCGCGGTTACCATAGATTAAAATTTAACTGCATAGATCGGAACAAAAGTAAAATTTTAATCTATGGTAACCGAGGTTAACTATGACATATGGACGTTGAACATCTCAGTCCCGCCCGTGACCATGAGTGCTGTAAAGCGTTCGAAACGTCGGGTATTTAAAAAGTTAAATATACGCGATAAATTCCGTAAAAACTAGTATTATTGCAATAAGTAATGTTATAAATCTGTAGGTGAAAGGTAAAAGACCTTAAGTCACAATGTATAAACTTTACAGTAGATCCTATTAATGACGACTAAAACATCATGGAAATATTAAAGATAGCTTTTATAAAAAAGTAGATATCGGATCGATGTGAAATAAAAACCTAGGAATAATTTATTTCTTTAACTACGACCTTTGATATATTTTTGACCCACTAAAGCCTCCTAAGGTTTTTTTTTGGACTTAATGTTCTTTAACTTTGGTGAGTATTACAATAACTAAGTATTGTTATGTTTGTTAAGTCCCTATATCATTGATAAAATTGATTACAAAAGGGTAAAATAGTAATATTGTAGTACCTAACCCCTAAAATTGAATATTTTGCTAAAATATTTAGCTATGTCAATAAAAAAACAGTATTTTAACAACTTTATTTGTATTATATTATAAATCAATCACAATCAAAATCAAAAAAAATTATTCCGGTTCCGGTAGGTCACGCGCTGTACCATCATGAACCAGTTTTTTATAAAAGTCGTGAAAAATGGGCGGAACCCATTGCAAAGCTTTTTGCAAGTCTAGATATTTGTTAGTCGTGATCGGCTTACTATCTTGTCTTATGGGCTGCAGTGCGGGTAGGGTAAAATCGCCCAAAGATCTTCTTCGATTTCTTATCAAAGACACCTTTTCAAATTCATTTTGTTTAAAAGTAGTTTTGTAATACATTGTGCCATAGTCTTCTTTCTTGAATTGCATCCATACTATATCAGAGTAAGGCACTGACTGACCAATATCTCCTTTTTTGCGATGAACAAAGGGAGATGAGGTACCTTCTTGGAGAATAAGTAAATTTTTAAATGCTTCCCTTGGCATATCGATAACTTCTATCGGTGCTTTATCCGAAGAACAAGACCTAATCAATTGTTGCCAATCCCACGGCGTCATTATAGAAAATTGCGGTTGTCTTTTTTTTTTCCTTTCTATAATAGAATGTATACCGTCCACCTCCATATGGGTATGACCTTTCATTAAGTATTTGTGGTTAATAACTTGCAAATTCGGTATATATTTTAGTAGCCACAAATAGCACATTATAATATGAACATTTTTATTTTGTCCGGCACAATTATCGGACCAAATTGTAACCTCTTTGGTAGATGTGTTTGAAACATTTTTTTCAAACCATTTGATTAAGCCCGATGATAATTCGTTCCCTCCACGGCCTGATACGGATTCGTCCCACATAATGCAGGTACTTTTGTTCGTGAAACTATCTAATATTGTGTAGTTAAAAGTCCACAACTTGCGAAGATAGAAACTAAGATTGTTCGTCAACAAAGGAGTTGGTAAACATTTTTGTAAGTCTACAGTAATTACTTTCTTACCAGCTGTAGTATTTATACATTCCAATTTATCAAAAGCTTTTAAATCATATCTAGCCTTTGCCTCTTTCAAGTGATCATCATATCTGCTTTTTAGTGCCTCTTTTTCGGATCCCTCAGACCCACGCATTTGAATTACAAAACGATCGCAATCGTCACATGTGTCAGTTTCCGGTGGTTTAAATCCTAAATTAAAATGAGTATCAAAAATATTTCTGTATGTCCAAATTTTTGCAATCATTTTTTTATCAACATTCTCTATTGTGCATTCCTCTTCATATAATTTATACATTAATTTTAAATTTAAATGTGCACCTAAATATTCACGCCTTGTTTTTTTCTCTGCTGTAGTGACTTTCATATTTAGGGAATGATTCTATGTGTTTTTTAATCATTTCTATTACTTCAGTCTTTGTTTTGTTTGGAGGCTCCTTTTTTCCTCTTTTGTCTTCTTCTATAATTCCATAGCTAGATTTTTTAATTGTATTTCGAACCACCGTTTCGGATATACCCAGAGTTCCTAAGAAAAATGTCTTACAAACACCGATTTCGTTTTGATCAACCAGAAATCTATACTCTAAAGTATGATTTCTTTGTTTTTTAGAGTCTTCTTTGCGTATTCTTCGTCTTTCTATAGCTCTTTTCCGAACACATGTCAAAATAAATTGTCGTTTCATGTCCCACGTCTTTCCTTCATTCCAATATTTTTCAAATATATGTCTTCGTTGTTTATCGTTGATTTTGTTACTGCATCCTTTTCTGCAAGAACAAGAGGTCTTGATAGTCTTAGCAGAAACTATGTTTCCTTTTTGTGTTTCATGTAATTTGCCCGATATTGCCTTTTTACGTCTTAGATTACACTTCCATGTTTCTGGTCTTTTTAACCGTTTTCTGGTTTTTATTTTTTCAACAAATACTTCAGAACCTATTTCTGTATCTATTTCTAAACTTTCGTTTATAGTAACAGGAGGTCTTGCATTATGTCTGTTTTTCGAAGGAATAGAATCGCTTGAGTCACTTGTGTTTGGAATATAATCATCATCATCTGTCGATAAAATCTCACTCAAAGTATCACTTTTTTCGCCTGTTCTATTGGTGTTATCATCAGATTGTGATGACTGTGTAGGAGGTAATACAGAGCGAGATAGTATCTCATTCATCGGTTCGAATATTCTGCTTTGCCCTTCAGCTACTGTTACATCAGGCCATTTGGAACATCCTGGTTGATTCTCTTTTATTATATTGTCACCATCTAAAAAAAAATTATGTGTAAATAATTTATTTAGATACAACGCCATTCATCATACTTATTACAAAATGATGATAAAGTATGTCGCAATATACGTAGAAAGCTGGCACCCGGGGCAGAACTGACAGATATAGTTTACTAGTTGCGCCCTGCGGTTTCTCCTGCGTATGTCCCGATTCTATGACAATATCACGATAAAAAGTAAACTATGCATTCATACAGGTCTCCATGTACATATCAAGTTTCATCTCAATCAGTTTATGACAAGATTTTGACATACATTTTTGTTTCATTAACTATCATTCAACTGACATTCGACGAGAATATAAGCATAAGAAACGGGAGTATAAATGTTGCCTTTACGTGCGCCATATATTAAATATATTTTTCAAATAAAATAAAATACAATTTATTTTTGCTGACAGTTTGGGTTATCGCAAGACAACAACAACAACATTACAGTATTCATTAAAATTGCTTTGATAGTAGTTAGGCCTATTAACTTAAGTATGATATTATTATTAAAGTAAGGTGTTTGCAAAATGTCGTTACAAGGTTGAAAAAGTAGCATATATTGGCAGAAAAACTCTTTAAATTACATACCTGATAATTTTATCATATTGACAAGTTTCCTTCCTCGTCCGGTAAACATTTTGTTTCATTTATATGAACGAAAACAACAAATTACACGTAGTTTAAAATCAAACGCAAATCTTCTCTGCCTTCGACACGATTGCATTGCCCGTTGTGGCCAGTGGCAACGCAAGAGTAGCGGGCGGGGGGTAAACATAAATAAGACGTGCGCCAATGCGCTAGTTAGTGCAAAAGAATCGTAAGTCCCACATAATGTCATTTAACACTGAAATGTCGTCTATAAATGAACGCTAAAAGATATTAAAGAACTTTACGACTGTTTACTTTTTATGTACTCAGGGACTTAATATCCAGTTACATTTGCTAATTTAAAATAATACGGCGTTAGGACTTAATGTCTTTTACTATTGTATAAATTCGAGTTTTTCGAATCGGAATCTGTAAAAACATGAAAACAGCCAAAAATGGACTTAAGGTTCTTTAACTTTCACCTACAGAAATTAATAATATGCGAAATAATTTAAAGAAAAGGTTACGCGACAGATTTATAACAAAAAAATAATCTTGAAATAACGAACGCAAAATTTAAAGACTTATGATATGGATTGAAACCACAAATGCGAGTGCAAAGACTGTGCTCACTAATCAAAAACTATTTCGAGAAATAATAGCTGCAACTGCCGTATTCTGAAAAAGCCTAAAATTGCAGCCTATTTACGTTACAATGTTGGGCGCAGGCCTCTTTTTCTGAGAGCAAGGAAGTGTCCGCCGCCGATTTTTTTATATAATTTCTCGGACATGCAGGTTTTATGCGATGCTTTTCTTCATTGCCGAGCACGTGGTGAATGAGGCACATAAAATTGCATTTTTTGTTATTCAAACATATCATATCCACACTGGTAGAGCCACGCGGCAGCTTTGCTGTTGCACGTATGGGCCGGCTCAAACCGGGGTGGTACCACGACTTCACAGAATACCGGCGTGAAGTGGAAGCTCTGCTTCCGCGTTTCGTCTGGTGAGAGCAGGTGGCCCGAGGCCCAAATCCCCCCACCCCATCAACATGGTAGCGGAATTAAATAATGATAGACTACCCCAGGAACCAGAGGGTACCAGCAACCATGGAGAATCCCTCGCTGAGCATCCACGACCATGTTTATCCACTTCTGAGCGTGGGTGCTCAGGCTGCCCCGCGTATTCTGGGGGGGGGGGGCAAAATTCCGCTCAAGACTCCAACTGCTCGGGGCAAACGGAGCAACAAGACCAAGGCGACCCCTGCCACGCTGTCCGTGAATTTCTGCAATATCAGGGGACTTCACTCTAACCTAAACGCCGTCCACTACCATCTCGAGACGGCGAGGCCGGCTTTGCTCTTTCTGACCGAGACGTAGGTGTCCTCTCCGGCTCGTATCTCTCCTACCCGGGGTATAAACTGGAACACTCCTTTGTGCCTCGGGCTGGAGTTTGCGTTTACGTAAGAGAGGACATCTGTTCTCGACGCCTCGGCAGACTTGAAGGTTCGGACCTGTCCATTCTTTGGCTACGCGTAGACAGCGACGACCATCCGCGCGTCTATGGGTGCCTCTATAGGTCCCATAGCAGTAATGCCGAAACAGACCGACTCTTCGACCAGTTCCAAATGGCTGCAGATTCTTTTCTACAGCAGATCCCCTCCGCAGAGATCGTGATCCTCGGCGACTTTAACGCCCATCACGCCGAATGGCTTGGTTCACGTTTAACCGATCATGCGGGGGAGATCTGTTCATGATTTTGCCTTGGCATATGGTCTGACACATCCCCTTCGTATACCTTCCCTGTTAGACCTTTTGCTGATGTGGTACTTCAGGGTATGGAACTCTTTATTCCTTCCTCTGTGGTGCCCATTGGAGGCAAGTCTCAGCCATGGTTTGGTCGCTCCTGTAAAATAGCATCGTGGTATAAGCAGGAGTGCTACCAAGCCTGGGCTGATGCATCAGCGTCCCGGGATGTAAACACGCGCGCAATAAAAAAGAAGTATAATTCCGCCTCTAGGTCCTTCAAAAGTGTCATTGCCAAGGCAAAGTCAGAGCACATAGGCAGAATTGGCGAGAAACTAGTTCGCCTTCCTTCTGGAACCCGTGCATTCTGGTCTCTCGCCAAGGCTGTCCAGGGCAATTTCTGTCAGCCATCTCTTCCATCTCTGCACAGGGAGGACGACTCACTGGCCCATACCGCAAAGGACAAAGCCGATCTTCTAGGCTCTTTCTTTGCATCTAACTCGACTCTCGATGACGGGAGGAGTACGCCGCCGACCATCTCGCGGTGTGAGTGCTACATGCTGGAAGTGCAGTTCACACAGCGCTCGGTTCGCAAAGCACTCCTCTCCCTGGACATCCACAAGTCGAGTGGGCCTGACGGAATCCCCACAATTGTGCTGAGAACGTGTGCTCCAGAGTTAGCACCGGTTTTAAAGCGTCTTTTCCGGTACTCCTACTCCCTAAGCGTAGTCTCAAAATCATGGAAGACGGCTTACGTCCACCCGATCCCTAAAAAGGCGACCGCTCAGACCCGTCCAACTACCGGCCTATCGCCATCACCTCCTTGTTCTCCAAAACAATGGAGTCTATTGTAAACTGCCAGCTCATGAGGTACCTTGAGGATCACCAGCTGATTAGTGACCGCCAATACGGTTTTCGCCGTGGTCGCTCGTGGTTGATCCGTCCAACTATAGGCATATCGCCATCACCTCCTTGTTCTTTAAAATAATGGAATCTATTATTAACAGCCAGCTCATGCGGTTCCTTGAGAATCACCAGCTGATTAGTGATAGTGCTGGTGCAAGCTCCGATTGCAAGCCTATTAATGCTGGTGTTCCACAGGGCTGCGTGCTATCACCAACGCTGTTTCTTCTGCATATTAATCATACGTAGCAAACCCGTAACATTCATTGCTATGCAGATGACAGCACTGGTGATGCTCTTTACACCGGCCGAGCCAATTTTTCTCGGGAAAACGTCTCCGAGTGCCGGGACAAACTTGTGTCTGAAGTCGAGTCTTTGCTGAACAGAGTCTCGGATTGGGGGCGACTAAATCTAGTCCAGTTTAACTCCCAGAAGACACAAGTTTGCGCGTTAACCGCTAAAAAGAACCCCTTTGTCGTATCCCCTCAGTTTCAAGGCACTCCCCTTGTTGCCTCAGCCAGTATCGGAATCCTCGGCGTCGACATATCGAGTGACGTGCAGTTTCGTGGTCACTTGGAAGGGAAGGCCAAATTGGCCTCTAAAAAGCTTGGCGTGCTCAGCAGAGCGGGACAGTATTTCATTCAGACCGGCTCGAATCGTTGACGACCGAGTGCTTTCCGATCGGCTCGATTCTCTGGCACTGCGAAGAGATGTTGCATCCCTTTGCATTTTCTTTCGCATATACCATGGACAGTGCTGCTGAGGAATTGTTCGGATTAATCCCAGCCGCCAAATTTCGTGAACGCACTACGCGGTAAATGTCCCGACCATCCGTGTACACCATCTGGATGCTTGGCGGTCCACCACTGTACGTTTCAAAAGGAGTTTTCTTCCGCGTACAATCTCTGTGGAATAGTTTACCACCAGCGATTTTTCCGGACCGATACGACCTGGGGACCTTCAAGGAACGAGCTTACTCCTTTCTAAAGGGCCGGCAACGCACCCGCAATTCCCCTGGTGTTGCGGTTGATCATGGGCGGCCGTAGTCACTTAACATCAGGTGAGCCGCATGCTCGTTTGCCCCCTCTTCTATAAAAAAAATATGCGATTGCAATTTTATTGGAACCGGTGGGAATCTAAATTCGGGTTCTGTGAAATTTTCGAAGAGCGCTTAATACCTGGATTCACTGAACACTGAACAGGTGAGGTATATGAAGGTGTTGTATTTAAATTAGTTACAGGGTTATGTATCTTTTTTCGGAGGTAGTCTCGTAGAACTAAAGACGATTAAATCGTTACACATAATGTGTAATGTTAGGAATTCAGCTTGCGCTAACTAATCGTATTAAAAGGCTTCTTGAGACTTTTTTAACTTATTAAATTAAACTAAATATTTATCGCGCGTAATTTTGACTTTTTAATTCCCGACGTTTCGGGTGCCTTACAGCGCCTATTGTCGCGGGAGTACTTCACCCGAACAGTCAAAATTACATGTGATAAAATCCGCAAAATTAGTTTCATTTAATGCGTAGTGTTTGCGTAAATATAAGAAATTATTACCATTTAACTCGATTTTAGGTAGAATTTAAAGTCTTCTTGGACTTTTAGTTCTTATTGATCTATTATGAGGGCACTCTATTTAAATAATATAAAAATACTTGAAATATAACCTTAAAGTGACTTTTATAAAGTATAAAAGTAATTAAAAAATAAGTAAATCGGTTTCTATTTTTTGTTACAAGGTAAGACGGTTCGGTATTATAACTAAGCGGCTGCAACGCTGCGGGTTGTTTTGAATCACACACGGAAAAATTGTTTGTATGGCCCGTAAATATACTCATGGATAAATTTAGAGAAACGTAGGGTACGTAGGTAACGGTACGTAACGGTTATATACTTAATAAAACAAAATATAATTGATATTCGTGACAATTAGTTTTATTAATTTGGATTTTGAAAATTGCAGTCGTTTAAAATGCAAACAAAAACCAAATAAAGATTTTTTTGAATTAAATGCTTATGCAAGGCTATAATATGGACAATAATTAGTGTTTGTTGTTGCCTCCTCTAGCTCTTCAACTGCTTCTAGGCTCTTTGGAATACTCCTAATCAAGTCATCAATAAAATCTTTAAAGATCTTGAACTGAAGATTGCGAACTTTTAAAGAGATAACTTTTTTTAAGTAAGACTGGAAAATGCCCAGAACTAAATATTCCACAGAGTTAAGATGTTTTGCCCTAACACTTAATTTGGTCCATGGATGGAATAAAAATTAAACAATTGATACCATACTAGCAGCCAAAGGAATTATGGTTATATCGACTACGGGTTTGATCCGATATTTACGATGGAGCCACTGACTCATTAGTGTTTTTATTGATTAGTATAAGCACGACGTGTAAAGCACCAATAGCCAAATTTTCGAGTTAATTTGAATTAAAATTAGAGTTTGGTTAGTCTTTCAAAAACTGGCCAAAATTCTTTGAATTAATAAAATCATCAATTTATAGTACACTAAAATACCCTTCACTTCTGGCTTCTGGCCGTATGAGGAAGCCAAGCGAGCTACGGAGACGAGCTACGGAGACTCAGCGAGCTCGAGGTTTTCTTCATGATAAACTTATAAGTAAGGAAATCTGCAGTAGAACCAGAGTAACCGACATAGCCTAACGGATTAATAAGCTGAGGTGGCAATGGGCCAGCCATATAACTCGAAGAACCGACAGCTGATGGGAAGGTCCTCGAGTAGCAACCTCATACCGGTGGACGAAGTGTAGGGCGACCTCGCACTGGATGGAGTGACGACCTGGTAAGACCTGGTAAGGCCCATGCTTTGTGGTAAATCTTGGAGGAGGTTTGTGTACAGCAGTGGACTAGTGAAGGAGTGTAATGAATGAAAAAACACTAAACACTTTTAAGAACACCAAAATAATTCGGACTATGATGATTATTTTATCGATAAAAATATTGACATAGTCCTCACGTTACGTGTACAATTTGATGGTATGCGTAAACGCAATGAACCCAAACGTAAATGCTCTAGTGTGCGTGTATAGTGACGCGATTCAATTTTGCATTTATAGTGAAGTGATACAGTAATGTGTTTTCCTTGCCTCCCCCTGAAATTGACAGACTTTTTGCTATGAAATTAACGTGCATGGCTTCTCTAGTTGATTGAATACTCAAAGTCTTGTGCTTGTTGCTCTATGGTTTGTGTGTGGTCGACTTTGGAGTAGTGTGGCCATATTCCGGCCTGTTCTACTGCTTGGTTTTGATCAATTTCTGGTGGATATATTTTATTACTCGGTAATAATTTTTTGTCAAAAGTTAGGTATATTATAACTTCTACGACAAAGTAGATACTATTTTACTACATACTTTTACCTCCGTACCTGCGTACCTACGCAGGTAAAAGCATTTCATGTAATTGTTTTTTTTAACTTAATACAATATTTACGTATCATATCGTAAATGTAAATGCATGCGGTGAGACTTGCGCAACTTTAATACTGCTCGTATTGAAGAAGCGATCGAGCGGAACCAGGGCTTCAAAGTCTTTGCCAGAGATCTGTCTGCCAGTAAGAGCCAACTGTCAAAGCTGAAGAATGAGTATGGCAGCATCGTTTCCGGGACACCTAAGATTCTGAGTGAGATTGAGAGGTTCTATGGGCAGCTGTACACATCATCGTTGGAGCCACACGCAAGTGTGAGTAACGATCCAAGAGCAAGTCTTATCCGATACTATTCCGATGATATCTCGGACGTCAGTCTGAGCGAGATTAGAATGGCTCTCCAGCACCTTAAAAACGGCAAGTCCCCAGGCGAGGATGCAATTACAGCAGAGCTTCTGAAAGCGGGTGGAACACCGGTACTTGAAGTCCTTCAGAAGCTCTTCAATTCCGTCCTCCATGGTGGCACTACTCCGGAGGCGTGAAGCAGAAGCGCGGTGGTCTTGTTTTTTAAGAAAGGCGACAACGCTCTCTTAAAGAACTACAGACCGATTTCCCTTCTGAGCCGCGTCTACTTGCTGTTTTCGAGAGTCATTACGAATCGTTTCGCACGCAGACTCGACGACTTCCAGCCTCCCGAACAAGCCGGTTTCCGAAAAGGCTTTAGTACATAGACCACATACACACCCTTCGGCTAATTGTACAGAAGTCCGAAGAGTACAATCTGTCACTTTGCCTGGTGTATGTGGACTATGAGAAAGCCTTTTGTGGAATTCCGTCGAAATTTGGGCGGTACTACAGTCTCTTCAGCGGTGCCAAGTTGACTGTCGGTATATCGAAGTGCTGAAGTGTTTGTACAGTAGGGCTACGATGGCTATCCGAGTACAGAACCAGAGTACGAAACCTATCCAACTGCAGAGAGGTGTAAAATAGGGTGACGTTATTTCCCCAAAACTCTTCACCGCTGCATTGGAAGACGTTTTCAAGCTACTGGACTGGAAAGGATACGGCATTAACATCAATGGCGAGTACATCAGTCAACTATTATAGGGCGTTGAAAATCTCATTTTTTTTTTTTTTTGTTCGATTTGCCGACGATATAGTCATTATGGCAGAATCGCTGGAGGACTTAAGCACTATGCTCAATGACCTCAATAGTCTCTCCCAACGGATAGGTCTTAAGATGAACATGGGCAAAACAAAGATCATTTTTAATGTCCATGTCACACGTATGCCGGTAGTTGTTGGGAGCACTAAGCTCGAAGTTGTTCACGAGTACGTTTACCTGGGACAAATAGCCGACTAGGTAAGTCCAACTTCGACCGAGAGGTCAATCGACGGATTCAACTCGGCTGGGTAGCGTTTGGGAAATTACGACGCATCTTCTCGTCAGGTATACCTCAAAACCTGAAAACTAAATTGTACAATCAGTGCGTGTTGCCAGTGATGACCTACGGAACCGAGATGTGGTCCTTCACTGCTGGCCGTATGAGGACGCTCAAAGTCGCTCAGCGAGCTATGGAGAGGGCTCTGCTCGGAGTTTCTCTGCGTGATAAACTTAGAAATGAGGATATCCGCAGTAGAACCAGAGTGACCGACATAGCCCAACGAATTAGTAAGCTGAAGTGGCATTGGGCCGGCCATATAGCTCGAAGAACCGATAACCGTTGCGGAAGATGGGTTATCGAGTAGCAGCCTCGTACCGGTAAGCGAAGTGTAGGGCGACCCCCCACTAGATGGAGTGACTGCAGTCGATGGATGCAGGTGGCTCAGGACCGTGCTTTGTGGCATACCTTGGGGAGGCCTATGTTCGGCAGTGGACTTGTGAAGGGCTGTAATGATGATGATGAAACTCCGCATGCATATAACTTTGCAAAAAAAAAAACTGAAAAAACAATGAGTTGTTCCTCAACTAAAATTTATTACATAGTAAGAATAGTGCTACATAAACTAAAAAAACTAAAAAAAAACCTAAGTAATCTATTTTAATTTACCCTATTAACTTATACATTAACGGAGACACTTAGAGAATGTTTTGGATGAGTGAAAGTGAATGTCGATTTGACCGCTATATTCATTAATAACTTTGCAGAACCTGGCATAAGGAGAATTCTTTCCCAAGACAGTTATTCTTAATGGTGGACTAAGTGGTGCAATAGTTACATATAGTTACTGTGCATTATCCTCAGAAGATATACATAATGCTCATATATATACAGAACATACATACATGTATATATGTTCATAATATGTAGTCTATGTCAATTTGGAATCATGTATCTTTCAAATGGTGAAAAAATTTTTCGAATAGGTCCAGTGGTTCCGAAGATTGCCTTCCACATATGCACAAAGTCAAAAAATTCGCACTCTCTCTTTATAATATTAGTGAACTCATATATTTCTTATAGGAGTATTTCAGCAACCCTAGAGAATGTATTAAGGTTTGCACTTAATGTGATATGTTTAATCAAATCCACAAAATTTACTACTACCTATAATTCTTCTACAAGACAAAAGAAAATCGTCGAGAAAACATAAATCCTTCGGCTCTAAGTTAACGTATAAATTTTAGTAAATTCACAGACTTAAGCCACGATTATATTCAAGAGGACATATTATTATGCTAATGAAAATAATCTGAGATAGTATTTTACTTTACTTATAAAGCTGTCTAAGATTAATATAATTTAGGTACTCAATTTTAATTTATGTAGACAAACTGTGCGTCTGAGGTATAGATAATATCAGTCATTTTTATTGTATACTAAGCTGTGCCCGAGACTTCGTTCGCATAGAAACTTTGCTTCGTTTTGAAGTTTGGTTATTTTGGGCCTAATTAATTATATTTCATAAACTACACAACAGTTCGTGCTAAATATAATAATAAAATTAATAATAATAATTAATAATAACAATTAATAAGGATGATGGATTTGACTAGAATGCGCAAAGGGCCGCTGCCTGGAGGTCGCCAGGGCGCGTCTGGAGCTGGCGCTGGACGCGACAGCATGCGAACCGCCAGCCGACGAGCGCGAGGTGCTGCACGACCACCCAGCAGCCTCTGGCATCCATCATCCCCACCAGCTGGCTTGGTGTCGGCAGCGTCTTCGCGGGCCCAGCAATCGGCACCCGCCACTGTTGGAGCACGCCGCATGCGTTGGACAACTCAAATGAACAGTAACGCATTGCGGGCGTATTATATATATTATAGGGCGAAAGGGCGAGAAATTGGAGGTTTTGCATATCGGGCAAGGATGCATCGACTTTTTGCTGAGCTGGAGCCATCTGTAACCGTCGCCGAGCAAAACCTGGCAGACCGAGTTCGATATATCTTGCGCTCAAATACATTTGATGTCACCGAACTCGAACGGCTACTAAGGTTGAGTAAACGTCGGTGATACATTCATTTTAATGCGTCGGTTTCTGGCTAATGGACGCTCATCAGTGTTATTATCACCATCGGCATCAGTGTAGGTGTAACGGCCCCCGTTTTGATTAATGTATAAATAATAACTATATATTATTTATTATTATATTAAATAATATATATATATATATATATATATATATATATATATATATATATATATATATTGTGACCAGGATCAATAAATATGTTTAGATATTTCAAAATGATCTTACTAAAAGTTTAGTAAAAGGCCGTTTTTAATATTCACATATTTACATTGTGTTTGTTTAGTAACGTAGTTCTTTTAGGTGTCTTTTGGAAGAATGAATATTCACTATAGCAATTGAAAGCTGTTAGTAGTGCCTTATAAGCTAAGTGAACCCCGTTCACGAAGACTGAATTGATGTACCCTCATAAAAAAAATAGTTACTAACGCCTTGTTTTTTTTTTTTTTAATAGGAAAAGGAATAATTCGTGTTGAATATATTAATACGGACTCGTTTTAACGCTCCCTTGTGTAATTATATTCCAAATTTTATTCCAACTTTATTGTTTGGTTAAGTTGAAATAGGGACGTTTTAACGTCTCTATTCCACTTGTATCAGGTTTACATTATGAATTATCCATTCCCGCTTGGAAAAGGCTAACAATATGTATACATATAAAAATACCCGACACAGGGGTTTGCCCTTATTTATTTAAAAATGTGAGGGAGACACATGCCGTGCGCGGTGAGCGCCAACCATCTAATGCCCCGTAGGGAGGCTAAGTTGGGAACTGAATCACAGTTTAAAGAAAAATAACTGTTGAACCAGTAAAAGAGGGCTTGGCCCCTTAGTAGTTCGTAAGCACAAACATGGACTGAATTCGCGCATGTCAATGCGTGTAAACGCCATAAAGAATACGAACAAATCCAGCCACAGTGAGTGTACGTCACATGGTTTAGGCAAATAGACACACTGGCCATAAACACTCCGTGAGCGCCGCCATCTGCCAGACCGCCGCTCCTGTAGACGTGATGTAAGTGTATGGCATCACCACCGATTGCACGATCAACGCGTCTACTAGCTGCAAAGCGTGTCATGAGTCTATTGCTCACCTCAGGGAAATAGGGTCCCACGTTGTGCGATTTACGGCCGCAGCCTTGAGAGTCTCCTCAGATCCTCTTTCCAGCTACCAAGCGCAAGAGGGTCGACAAATACGCTTCACCAACCAATACAACGGCAGATATAACCAAAAGTCCGTTATAAGATAATAATAATAATTCGCAATCAGAAAGGGTTTGTGTCACTGACGTTGAGTACATAATATATGCATTTTCGATCATGTTTGTTTCACCCACCAATAAGTTGCCTTCAATCGTTAAAGGTGGGAAAGTTACAGAGATATATTATTATATTGTTATATAAAAATATAAATATACCATGGAGGTCAGGCAGTCTGCAGCCCCGTAATAAAGGGACCCGACTTGGGCAAAGTTACTTAGGTGTAAGTCAAACAAAGACGAAGAGAGCGCCATTGAGAATAGCGTCCCACCAAACAACCATCGCAGAGACACAATGTTGCAGAACGCAACAAGCATCAATACGACTATCGTCAGGCTTATACTATCCCAAGGTCTCCCATACATCCCAGCAAACATCGCCACCCGCGTACCTTCATCAACCAGAATCACAAGAATGCGTCGAATCAGGCGCAGTACACCCGCAGATCCATCGCAAGACGCAATACAAGTAGCAGTAAGCATCAGTGCAACTGTCATTCGGATGGCGCCCCCTCGCAACACACCCACATGATCCCTATCACATTTGGTAACAAAATTTGTATTATTGTTAAATTCAGAAATAACACCAACGCATCATAGTAGCACGCTACTAAGACGACATGAAGTTGAAGGGTCCCAACTTGGGCATAGCTACCTCGGTGTGAGTCAAACCAAGACGCAGAGAGCGCCATTGAGAATAGCGTCCCACTAAACAACTATCGCTGAGGCGCAATGCTGCAGAACGCAACAAGGATCAATATGTATTTAAATTATAGGATTTCAGTCCATTACTCTACTATCATTACGCTTTAGCATCAAAGAGACCTTCTATAATATTGTTACGAGCTTAGGGTTCGTGACAATAAAAACTGCCGATTGAATTACCAAAATTAACACTTTAATTCACTTTACACTAATTATAAACTTAAAAGACACGAATAATTAATTAATCACACTGATTCACTTTATTTCGCTCCGAAGCTTCGCTTGTCTCGCCAAATTCAATACTGCCTCGATCGCATCTTGCAGCGCCTATTTATATAAATTAGCAAAGAAATATCCAGAATGTTCAAGTAAACACGCGCAAGGTACCGAGAGTTCGAGTTTTAAACTTCAAGAAATTTGGTTCTTCGGTTCGAGACTAGATGGCGCTAGTGCCGTCGACTTGAGCGCGTAACACTGCCCCCTCCTATGACATGCTCGTCCCGAGCATTATCGGCCCCATAATAACGCGCTAGGCGATCCACATGGACGATCTTAGGAGTCCCTCTTGCGTCTTTCTGTATCCGGTAGGTCACATCGTTGATCCTGGTCACAATCCGGTACGGGCCGTCCCATTTAGCTTGAAGCTTAGGAGATTTCCCTTTGCTGCGGACTGGATTGAGCAACCACACAAGTGAACCTTCGTCGAACCCTTTGTTGTTCATTTTGCGGTCGTACCGTTTTCATCTTTTCAGACATTTGCTGGCCCGATTGTCTGACGTGCTCGTAAACGTCATTCATTTTGTTCCGCAAGTCATTTGCATAATCGGTTATACTGCGTGGAGCATCAGGTGGTATCCCGGTGATCAGGTCTGCAGGCAGCCGTAATTCTCTTCCAAAGTTTGCGAAAGCTGGTGTCACTGCTGTACTTTTGTGAACAGCGCTTCGATATGACAACAAAAACGGTTGTATGTGCTTGTCCCAATCTCGTTGCTGATTGTCTACAACTTTTGCTAGGTACCTCTCCAATGTCTATTAAATCGTTCTACCATTCCATCAGATTGCGGGTGATAAGAAGTCGTTCTTGTTTTAAGAGTACCCATAACTCGGCAAGTTTCCTGGAATATTTGAGACTCAAAATTCCTTCCTTGATCGCTGTGAATCTCTAAAGGTACTCCAAAACGACAGAAGACTTCATGAACTAGTTTATCTGCAACTGTTGAAGCTTCTTGATTTGGAATGGCGAAGACTTCTGGCCACTTAGTGAAGTAATCCATCACAACCATGAAATACTTGTTACCGCTTTCACTCTCCGGAAACGGCCTCGCCACGTCAATGGCTATTCTCTCCCATGGTGCACCAACATTGTACAACTTCAATGCACCTCTACTACGAGTCTGAGATCCCTTTACAGCCGCACAACTTGTACATTTGCGACACCAGTCCTCGACATCGTTTCGACAGTGGACCCAGTAAAACCGTTCTCGGAACTTCAGTAGAGTTTGTTTAACTCCCAGATGGCCTCCTGAACAATCATTATGGTACAGCTGTAGAACATCCGGTACTTTAGCTTTAGGGACAACCATTTGCAAATGACAGCTGTCTCGCCGAACATTTTCCCATTTATGACACATAACTCCATCCTGAAGCAGCAAGCTATCCCACTGGGCCCAATAGCTTTTAGTGGTCGAACTCATCGCTGAGACGTCACTCCATTTGGGCTTGGGAGCACTGGCCTTTATCCATTCCAGAATCGGCTTGATGTCCGGATCTTCCTGCTGTGCAAGTAGTAAGCTGTCCTTCCACTCGTTGCTGAGGTGGTCTGCCCTGAGCATCCTCACGGATACCACTTCCTTACTCTCTTGCCTAGTACAATGTTTGCAATCTTCAGGACAAGGTCTTCTTGACAATGCATCTGCGTTGCCATGAGATTTCCCGCTGCGATGTTCGATCTCAAAGTCGTATTCCTGCAGTAGTTCAATCCACCTCGCAACTTGTCCTTCTAGATTTTTAAACTGCAATAGCCATTTTAGTGCAGCATGGTCAGTTCGTAAGTGAAATTTTCGCCTCAGAAGATATTTGCTAAAATGCTGCAACGACTTTACCACAGCTAGCAATTCGCGTCTTGTGACACAATAGTTCCTTTCCGGTTTTGACAACGACTTGCTGAAGTACGCTATCACGACCTCTTGGTCACCATTCCGTTGAGACAACACACCGCCAAGTCCTATATCACTTGCGTCTGTGTCAACTATGTATAAATTCTTTGCTTGCATCAGGGTATCCAAAATTAGGTATTTTGCACAAACGGTCCTTGAGCTCCTGGAATGCGATATTGCAACTTTCATCCCAGCAGAAATGTCGCTTCTCCTCGGTTAGCTTATGCAGAGGTTTGGCTATATCTGCAAAGTTCTTCACAAATCGCCGGTAATAGGAGCACAAACCCAAAAATGCTCTAACCTGCGTCTTGTCTTTTGGAACCGGCCAATCCTTTACAGCTGCGATTTTCTCTGGATCCGTGCGGATACCTTCTTCCGACACTACATACCCCAAAAAGTTGACTTGCCGTTTGAATAGTGAACATTTCTTCACACTCAGCTAGAGATTGGCACTCTGAATCTTCATGAGCATGCGTCCCAGGTTTTCAAGGTGTTCCTCAAACGTACGGCCCACGATGATGATTTCATCCAAGTAGACCAGACAGGCATCGCCAATTAGCCCGGTAAGTACAAGTTCCATCAGCCTTTCAAACGTTGCTGGAGCATTGCACAACCCAAACGGCATTAATTTGAATTGCCACAGACCCTTTCCCGTCGAGAACGCAGTTTTCTCTTTGTCCTTAGGGTCAATTTCAACTTGCCAGTAGCCACTTTTTAGATCCAGCGTGCTAAGCCATTTTACTCCTGTAAGCATGTCCAGCGTGTCATCAATTCTTGGCAAGGGATAGCTGTCCTTCTTTGTTCTTCTGCCATCCTTCTTCTTTACCAGCACCACGGGTGAACACCATGGACTAGATGAAGGTTCAATAACACCATCCTTCACCATTCCCTCAATCATGGTTTCCACTTCCTTTTCACGTGCTACCCGCAATCTTCTTGGCCGCTGACGGATAGGCAATTCCTCTCCTGTGTTTATTTTGTGTTGAACTAAGCCAGTCATTCCTATGTCAGCATCGTTTGACGAGAATACATCGGCGTACTTGAGTAACAACTTCTTCGCCTTGACCAATTCGTTCGGGGAGAGAACACTGCGACAGTCTTCCAAAAGTGTGGTCACTCTCGTTTCTGAATCCTTGCTGGGGGTCCCACTCGATATATATTGGCACCGACGTAACCAATCCACTTCCTCACAAGTGCCAACCAGTGTGCCTTTTTCTATAATCTGTTCCTGGTCGCAAAGGTTCAGCACATGTATTCTTGAGATGTCAGTGGTTCTGACCAAGGTTCGAGCTAGTTTCCATGGAAGGTCATTGTTTACCCTTTCCACAAGTACACAACGGTGAGCTTGCCCAGCGTTTCGGGGAAGACTAACCGGAACAATCGTTTCCGATCTCGGCGGAAGAACAATCTTCTTAATGCTGTACACGTTCCCTGGTAACGCACCTTCCATAAAAAGTTCCTCCTGTCCACATTTCAAAACACCTTGCTTAACGTCAACCTCACAACAATTATTCCTCATAAAGTCTAGGCCTAGGATGCAGTCGTCCAATATATCAGCCGCGATGACGTTATGCAGGTAGATCACGTTGCCAAGCTTCAACTCCATCTCCTTCTCTCCACGGACGGGTATACGCTGACCGGTGGCTGTTACCAAATTAATGCGTTCTCGGTTGTATGCGGAGTCCCCAAGGAACTGACTTATAAGTTGGGAACTAACAACCGTACGAGAGGCTCCAGTGTCTATGGTCAGTTTACACGGCATTCCGTTGACCTCGCCCTTGATGATTAGACTGTTCCCATCATGGGTTTGTGAGATCGAGATCCTTGGGGCTCTTTTAACATCAGCCAGCACCCGCCCCGCAGTTCTCGCTTTTAGTCTTTTCCCTGCTGCTGCTGGGCGGTGCTGTTGGCCGCACTACCCTCCTGGGATCGTTCACCTATCCTTTCTAGGGTTCGCTTAGGGCAGCTGGATCGAAGATGGCCCTTTTCCCCACAGCCATAGCACCTAGGGCTGTATCCTTTGTTGCGGTCGCGAACTGTAGCTGCTGCAACCTCCCTGACGCGATGGGAACGATGATCCTGCCGCACGGCTTCTACCTCCAGTGCATGGTCCAAGGCGTCCTTAAGCGTCTCGTGGTGCACGAGCCTCACAGCAGCTCTGACTTCCAGGTCGTGGATGCCGTCGATGAATGTCTGCACCAGGTTCCCTTCAATGAGCGCAGGTACAGACTGATATGCTTTTCGAACCATCTTCTCCACCTCAAGGGCGCACTGCTGCAGGTTTTCGTTGCTGCGTTGCACACGATCTTTAAGCTGCGCGCGAAAGACGTGTTCCAGGTGAGCGTCACCATATCTCGCCTCCAATGCCTCAAGGAGCTGCTCGTAGGTCACTTTCTTACCGAGAGCTTACAACTCGATTAAGGCTTGGTCTTGCAGGCCTAAGGTGAGTGCAGTCATGGCCTGGCTTTTATTCCAGCCGTTTGCCTCCATGACGGCCTCGAACTAGATTTTATAGGCCGACCAGGAAGAAGTCCCGTCGAACGGCGGCACTTTGAATCCACGTAGCGAAGGTGCTGTAGCTACTACGGGAGCTGTAGTTCTATCCCCAAGTTTGAGGTCGTTCAGCGTTTTCTTCACGTCAGCCATCACGTTGTCAACCCGATTATTCACATGGTTGATTCGGGTTTCATGTTCTTCGATTCGGGTTTCAGCTTCCAACAGGCGGTTGTCATGTTGAGCAACCCTATCCTTCACCTCCCTTATCACTTTCGCAAAGGTAGCGTGAAGGTCCTTCATGAGGAGCATCTGTTCCTCCTGTCGGCGGTCCTGTTCCTCTTGTCCGCTCTGCAGCTGCTCTTTCAACTGACGGGCCTGCTCCTCCTGTCGGTGAGCCTGCTCCTCCTGTTGGCTAGCTTGCTCCTGCAGCATCACCATCAGAGCACCTAAGTCAGGTGCTGCAGATGTAGGAGCTACCGACGGGCCTGCAGCCGGTGGCTGGCCCTCCGACGTCTGCGGCGTTGCACCACCAAATCTTCGTTGGTCCGTCTCCTGCTGGCGTTGACTTCGGGTACAGACACCCTCCGTTTCCTCCTTAGGTAAAATCGGCATGATTTTATCCCACTTCTGACACCAATTGTTACGAGCTTAGGGTTCGTGACAATAAAAACTGCCGATTGAATTACCAGAATTAACACTTCAATTCACTTTACACTAATTATAAACTTAAAAGACACGAATAATTAATTAATCACACTGATTCACTTTATTTCGCTCCGAAGCTTCGCTTGTCTCCCCAAATTCAATACTGCCGCGATCGTATCTTGCAGCGCCTATTTATATAAATTAGCAAAGAAATATCCAGAATGTTCAAGTAAACACGCGCAAGGTACCGAGAGTTCGAGTTTTAAACTTCAAGAAGTTTAGTTCTTCGGTTCGAGACTAGATGGCGCTAGTGCCGTCGACTTGAGTGCGTAACAATATATAGGACTTCAAACCATAACTGGTATTGTAATATTTATGCTTCATAGAGTACTTCTATAGTAATGCTTTTGTATCATAGACCTTACTATTATATGTCTTTAATATATAGGACTTCAACCCACAACTCCACTATTGTAATGCTAATTCATCATAGATACCTTATATAATAATGTTTTAATAGACCTTATTATCACAATTTACTAATATAGGACTAAGCATTGTGCAACAGTACTATGAGCAGTCGGTCACCCGACCACCCCATATGTATGTACGTCCTTGGGTATGTGTCTCGGTCAGCTCCCCATACAAACCATCTATATATGAACACCCTCCATAACAGGAATATTCTTATACGCGAACACGCTCTATAACTTTTAAGAAGTTATGGAAACTCCCTCCATGACTTAGACAATTTTTAACCAATTTTCCAATTATTTTATAAATTCTATTTATGTTTATTATTATAATATTTTCAATTTGTATTTTTATTATTTATCACATTTTTATTATTTAACAAAGTTTTTAATAATTTTATTGATTTTAAAGACAACATTAAACCTTTAATTTACTATAAAATATATATATATATATATATATATATATATATATATATATATATATATATATATATATATATATATATATATATATATATATATATATAATGTCTGAAATGTCTTTATTTTAACATTATGCTTATTAAAGTGTTTTTATTGTTTAATACATTTTTTTCTAAGAATATTTTTGACGGCTTTATATTAATAATTAATTATTTATATTTATAATGGACCGTCACATAGGCGTCAAAGTGACCATAAGAAAGATCTTGGGAAAAACGTAACTTTTCGATGAGTTGGTTTCCGTACCCAATTTGGCGTATAGGTACACTTAAAATACAAATGGTTATATTTGGCCGGCTGCAAGTAAACCGCAGAAACCGCCATAGGTAGAGTGTTTTAACATATCTAATGTATACTCTCCTTTTTTCGCATGATTGTTACCATGACGGTTATGAGACAACAGCAAATTCATCCCAATTGTTTGTCACATGACGTACAATTTCATTACAAATATCCACCGAGTGTTCTTGTGTGCCCTACAAGAAATAAGAAAGCGTACGGAAAAGGCATGCTCCATCCCCTACTATTGGTACAGTAGTAAGGTTTATTAATTTCCCATTGATGGTAACTAAATCTGCTCCCATTTTTAAAAATAGACACAGACAAATTTATAAATATAAGAAAATTACGAAAATAATACACACTAAATTAGACTTCTAAGACAAACCACTACCCACTTAAATATCTATATTAAAACAAAAAAGAAAACTATATTATTATAAACAACAAATCAAACACAGATATATTTATAATTAAAACTAAAAACCTATATAATATGTGTAACAAGACTTATATATTAGAGTAGTAGTTTACATCACTCCATCAATACTAAAGAGTCTATGGTCAAGTCATAATATATCTGATAAAATAATCGTGGAAGTTTTGACTCGATTGTGATAAAAGTGACGTCAAATATTGTCTATGGATTAGCAATTAGCGCTTAGCAACACGGGTATAGCCCGTTCACCGTAAGATGTCCCCTGCCTTGGGAAATGGCAGCATTGTCTACGGTGCTGCCAACAATATATGGAGCATTTACCCCACTTGGTGGTTGCTGGCAAAATTATCTAAACTTGAAAACCCCTGATTAATATGTTTTACTTGCTTATTTAAATAATATACAGTTAGTTATAAGACTAGTAAGGTTGTGAATGATAACACAATTTAATTTTTAAATTATTTATTGATTTATTTTTTCCGACAATAATTATGGTCGAAAGGAACAATTCCAGACATACTCGTATCACTGTCACTTTCATAAACGTCGTCATCATCATCTGTCGTATCCGAATCTGTGCTGCTGTCGTTTCCTAATTCAATTATGAATTTATCAGTAATATCATCCATACAGCCATCAAGTACATAAAACTTGTCTTCTAAATTGTTTACGTGTTCACACTGCTTTTACCAATCCTGAGGGGTTATAGATGAAAAAGCTTCTTCAGTTAACTTCACGATATTCCCAGCTTCTTGGCCGACATTATTGCTGGCTACTCGTCTCTTTAAAAGACTCCACATAAACTCAATCGCATTTAAATCGCAGTGGTAAGGGGGCAACCTAACCACTTTATGGCCATGAGAAAGCAATAATTGGTCAGCCTCATAAATCGGCGCTTCTTTGTGCTCTTTTATAATTTCATAAAGTTCTGCTTTCAGCATTGTTGGTATATAAGACAACCCCTTACTTGTTATCCTATTTTGCATTTGAAGTTTTGAGGAACTCATAGTAGGTGCTTTATTTACTTGTACGGTATGATAGGGAGCGTTATCCATCACGACTAAGGAGTTCGGAGGCAAATTGGGTATAAGTTTCGCTGAAAGCCATTTTATAAAATTGGTTCTGTTCATGTCGTCATGGTAGTCCCTTGATTTACTCTATGATTTAAAAATCAATTGAGCATTAGGAATAAACCCTATTTCTCAACCTGCATTAATAATTATCCACCGCATTCCAACAGAATCACTTATTAGTACTCCGTCCTCGTCATATTTTTGCCAACATTTTTTTCACTGCATACGATGCGTGAATGTATGTTTCATCTAAGAAAACTATTAGCCGACCATCTGCTCGATTTTGCCTCATAGTAACGATATACTTGCGTCTCCATGCAACTATGTCGTGCTTTTCCATTAAAATTTTCCGTTTCGAACCACACTTTTTATACTGAAATCCAATTTGTTTTAAAATTTTCCACAAAGTCGTTCGACCACCACCAAATTTTATGTCATTCTTTAATATTACAAGTAATTTATTTAAAGTAGGAACAACTTTTCTTACAGTATACATTTCATGGATTTTGTTTCTTATTGCGCATAAATCGAAGTCATCAAGATCCACCGTTTTACGTCTTTGACGGTGTTTTCCAGGAGACTTGAGTTTTTGAGTTGTAGAGGCAGCAGCTTCACCTTCTTTAGATATTCTACTCACGGTTTTCTCCGACATGCCTGAAATAGACACCAAATTTGTATCATTTTATAAAATTAAATATTTATAAAATACAAATACAGACATTATCATAAAAAAATAAAATTAACTGAGATACGTACTTTTTTATTATAATTCATAATGTTAGTAATTTCATATTATTACCCATACTAAAGGCATTTTGCATGAAGCTGGCATCCCTATTTTACTAACCTGTCATGGCGGCGACGCGAGTTCGCACTTGATTGAGTGGAATTAACGGGGCTTGGTTTGCCTTTTCTCTCTCACAAAAGGCACGCACCTTCAACACAACCTCTCTTGCACTGCTTCTAAATGGTTTCGGCATAATTAATTCGGAATATTTTAAATAATAACACAAAAACGAACGTTATTATCACAAACTGACAACAGATGGACAAGCAATAGTGCCAACATCACAGCAGGGGACATCTTACGGTGAACGGGCTATAGTCGGGATTCATTCAGAGGCGAGCCGCCGGAGTGACAAGAAGGTTTGTGATATATTATGTTATTTCTTTATACTGTGCTATTGATTTAGTTTAGTTGAAATAAATATTGTTATTGCATTGATTAATTCCTTTTATTTCGAATTCTAAGATTCACTTTTAAGATACCTTCTACATCTCAGAAGTGGGACCGACTGTTAAATATTAATACTAATTTTTATTTTATTTCTCGCTTTTATAAAAAAATCAATGCCGTTACAAGTACATTAGCAAGTTATGTACCTATTAAATGCGATAAGACACTAAAATGACCCATGATTCGCCCAATTTAACTAGATTAGGTAGAAAAATTTTGTTCACTTGTTGTCCTACCTTATTCTAATTATTCTCTGATTAAATGCCTCATAATGTGATTGAAAATGTTCATTTCCATTGGTGATATAAAGAAACTAATATTCAATAGCACCAAAATAAATTTGATATGTTCGCTCATTTTCGTGATGAAAATAGATTTAAAAAAAATCTTCTACGGTAAAAAAAAGACTTCTACGGTTAAAATTAACGTATTCTTTATCAATATTTTTTCTTACAATATGGTTAGAAATATTAGTTTATAAAGTTAATGCAGTAAAATCAATCCACAAAAGTGATAGAAAGTGCTGTGAATGTTCAGTAGATTTTGTGATGTAAGCAGATTTAAAAATAAAATTATAATAATAATTTGGAAAATCCAAAGTGCACACCTCGAAAGCTCATGTAGTGTTTTGAATAATCAATTCACTTTTATTAATTACCGAAACACGTTTTTCTTTTAAAGAAAAAATAAATAAAGTGATAAGTTCAGTTTTTCGAAAGATGTCTTGTTCACATCCATACCGACCCACTGATATCCGGGTGAAATTATTTTTAATTAATTCCATTTAATAATCAATCTTATAATTACTTCAGAAGTATTAATTAAAATCTCTTCTTGCTATTTGCGTCTTAAATTGCGTTTTAAAAAAATCCTGCTTTTCCTCCTTTCCAGTCCTTTATGTGCAAAATAAAGCCGGTGAAATTGATTTGGTGACAGTAGAACACTACATCTCCGCTTCCCGTTCGATGTGTGCAAAACTTTAGTTAGTAATAAGATAGTATTATTACATTATATGTCGAAACCTTCATTTATTGAATGAATGAAAATTAAGATTTGTTCCTTTTTTAATTATATACATGAAAATTATTTCGAATTCCAAGAAAAAGCGACCTTATTACGTTATATGTCGAAAATATAGTACATAAAAATTGCAATTAGCAATAATAAAATAAATTTTAAAATACCTTCCGTCATTGAAAGAATGAAAATAAAGATTCGTTCTTTTTTATAATTATATACATGAAAATTGTTTCGAGTTCCAGGGAAATGAGTGACAAAGGAGCCGAGGCGAATTCTCGACGCGCTCCGTAGTTCGTGTCGTACCAGTGACCGACTGCGGCCCCAAGGCCGAGTTCGACATCTGCGAGGAATCGAGAGGCGCAGTCAAGGCCACAGCCACAGTGATTGAGCGTCGGCTACGATTGCGGTCTCGAGAACGCAGTGCAGAGCGCGATCATCGCCGCGGTGTTGCACATTATCATCGTAAAGTTACTCGTCGAGGCGTAAGCAGCACGCGTACGCTACGCGAGCAGGAACACAAGCTGTCACGAGAGAGGGAGAAGCCAAAGACGTTGGGTACGTAAAGAGCGTGAGACGGAATGAAAGAAACAGAAGCAGTTCCTAAAATTTTTGCGCGGGAGATTTTTTATTAATTGTCCGATGTTTTAAGTTAACATTATTCCGTGTTTAAATGTATCCAAGTGTTAAAAAAAATACATCATTATATAATACTTCATAAATTATTCGTATAAATATTCAAAATACGGCAAAGCTAAAAATAAAAATAAATGAAAAAAATAAAATCCGAATCCAAAAAAATAAAATCGAATGTATGGAAAAGCGGCTGACCCATTGTTGATCTAGACATTTCGAGTGTATATTTTCCAATCATTTCTTAGAACATGAAGAAGGTTATAGATTTCAAACGATATTATAAATGATTGAAATTTATTTTAATTAGCGCGATCGGTCCAATTTAATATTGTTTTATGAAATTTAAGTTAAATAATATTGGCCAGTAAAAGTTTCCTAATGAAACCAATTGCTTTGTTACCAATTTTTACCTAGGTTATTTTATAAATCTACCAAAAGAAATATGTATTTTAGTTTTGACATCATTGTAGAATGACATTAGACGTCAGTGTTTTGTAAAACATCAGTACATTTCGAACAACTTGAGATGGAGATGAGGTCGGACTTCAGGTTAGAATAAAATTATTCGGATTTTGTTACCAAGTATTGTACATATTTAAGTGAAAACAACGGTGTATAATTGAATTAGTAGTATTATAATAGAAGGCACATTTAAAATATCACTGAAGATTATAAGTGCCGTGCAGATTATATATTGCTTATCAAAAAATATTTTTCAAAGACTGCGACCCATCAATTCGTGGCTTCAGTTTTACTTTATTAGAATAACGTATGTGTGGAAGATAAAGTAACAAAAAAAATAAGAATTTGTAAAACTGAGTGTATACTGTGTATTTAACCGACTTCAAAAAAGGAGGAGGTTTTTAAAAATAATCTTTATAATTTCATATGAGACCAATTCTCGTAGTAAACTTGTTTATAATCGTGAGTACTCCCACCCCTAAAAGATTATTAGTGTTATAGAAATAATCCTGCATACAACTGCGGCGGGAGATATTATTATTATTCATTATTCTTAGGAGGGACTTTTCAAATAATGAATTTAACAAGCCACCTCGTGCAAGTCAGACAAATTTATTTAATTCCGCTGAAACACAATGCCGTTAACAGCAGCTGAAAAAATGAGGCGTTGTAGTACTGAACTCAAACAAAACCCTGATAATTTGAATAACAAAAATATTATCAAATAAAAGTTGGAACGAATAAAGAAATAGTATAAATACTCCCGCATCGTGCGGCCACCTCAGGAACCGTCTCAGATAAGCCGTTATGCGGTAGTCCTATGTATTTAACTAATAACGTGCAGTTTGTTTAAGTCAGATTTGTACTAGCTATGATTAATTAGTATTTCAAGTACATAGACTGACAAGTTCCTATAACTTTTAAGTGCAGAAATTATACAGAATGCTCAGATTGTCCAGGCGGGTTTAAACGCCTGGCCACACTCCACCTAAGTAAGTTTGGAGAAATACTGATAATCCGTTCTATATCCATACCGGCAAAAGGACATTTAACTAGTGAAAATAGTGATAACGTCAATAACATGAAAAAACCTAATCTTATTACTATGGATGTGTTTGAGAACTGTATAAAATTATTTTAATCAAAAGCAAGGAATCGTGAATTGTTTCCCAGCTCTACTTTAAATAATATAATTCCCGAGTTTGATCCCATGTCAAAAGAACAGACAGTTAACAATTGGCTTGACAAGCAAACGATTCATAATGCCTTGCCTAAACTCACTGGTCTAACTAAGACGTGGTACCAGGGCTTACCTGCTATCAAGCATACTTGGCCGGAATGGAAAACTATGTTAAAGAAATCATTCCCTTCTACTGAAAATTACGCAGAACTATTAACGGATATGCTTAAAAGGTGGGTGCGTTCTGGAGAGTATTTTGAAAATTATTATTTTGCAAAATTAAATTTACTAAACAGATGTAAGATATTTGGGAGGCAAGCAGTGCATTGTTTTTTCTATGGGATTGATGATAGGGGAGTTCGAGTAGGTGCTCAAGCTGCAAAGTTTTCTAAGTCCGAGGATGAAATCGAATTCTTTAAAATCATCAAATGTCAAAATCGAGATCACACAGACTTTTATAAAGATTTCAATAGAGACAAACGTACTAATGTTAGGACAGTAAATAACGATTCTGCAGGGAATTTGGTTTGTACACCCTTCAGAAAAAACAGCAGTATTAGTGGTGCAGTTACCTGCTTTAACTGTCAAAGTGTCGGTCACCCAAGTTTCAAGTGTCCTAAGCCGATCGTAAAGGTACTAATTGTTATTTCCTAGGGTATGATACTTCTCGCTATCCAAAACCAAAGTATCAAAAGAATCCCCTTATTTCATCGCCACGCCAAGATTAAATGGGTATGTTGAACGGTATAAGTGAACAATGTTAGCATCTCTTGGGTCCACTGCTTATAGTAAGAATAAAAACATGTGATGAATTTTTAAATGATATACAGTTAGGAGTAAATATAATACTAATACTAAGTTATTGTAAGGGGTGTAACTGAAAATCAGACGACAAACAAAGTGGACAAACCCAAAAAATGGGTGGTAATTATAAATATATAGATATAAATATAGGGGTTGGTTGAGTAAATGGATAAGTTTGTGTGTTTGGGAAGTGTATTTAGCAAGAATGGTAGATATGATAGGATATAGAACGAGGAGTGAACGTAGAAAATGAGTAGATGGAGCTTTACACTCTATTGTGCAATTCATAATGCTGCGTAAGTCCCTACCTTAATGTATGGTAGTGAAAGCTGCGTTTGGCAGAAGAATCACGAGATTAAAATATGCTGCAGACATGCGGTAATTAAGGAGTGTGTTAGGAACTGATTAATCTGAATGACAGGGTGAGAAATTGTGTGATGAGAGAAGAGTGTGGTTTGTAAGATGTTGTGACCATAATACTTCGGTGGTTAGGTCATGTAGAAATAATGAACAAAGAGAGAGTGACAAAGACGCCCTAGACGAAAGTTTGCAAAGTAAATTGGTGATATATTGAAAATGGCCCAGATTAAGAGTAACCTTAATCTACAAGCATGTATACGTAGGTACATAAAATGGGGGCGAAAGAGGTGTGTTAAGATCATGCCAAATGGAAGTATGTAGTCTCTTCCTACTTCTCTGGGTGACAGATGCATGTGTTTATGTATTCTGATAATAAAGAGGGCGATATCGTTAGGATAGAAAGGGCGACAGTGTTGTCACCGAGTCAGTCAAAACAGAGGGTTGGAAGCCAAGGTCAGGTCTCGTATAGGATCTTTAAAAAATATCCTTCCAAATTACAAGTTTCTTGAAGAAGACACTCGTTTGATGACTAAATGATAATAAAAATATTTATAATGATTGTAAAATATTCCCATAGTTGACTTTCGACATCTCTGCTTGCACTTCCAGTGAAGTCAGTGATAGTGAAAATTATAATAATTGTAATGAACACTAATTAAAACTAAATATTATTGCTACGATTCGATTGATAAATATTAACTGTCTAATAGAGTTGTATAATTGTGTCTTAACTGAATTGTATAAAAATGGCAGATTTTTTTTTCTTAATAATAATCTTAGTTTAATTAAATGTTAGAAATAACTAGAATATGATTTTTTTGTAAATTATATTTTGTTCTTTGAATATTGAGAGTGAGTCAAAGTGGTGGGTTGAATGATGACCGGCATAAGAACTTGCCAGGCATAAAAAAAGATACCATGGAGACAAGTGAGGATGTTTGAGCCGGGCAGGACTGGCGTACGAACTCGCCGCTCATGAGTGGCTCGAAACGTCGCAGCCGATGATGGTGTGTCGGTGAATGAAGCAACTCTCACACCACAGGGCTATAGATATTGATTGACTGAGGGGTATTAAAGTCGGGCAGGATTGGCGTATGAACTCGTCGCCCATGATTGACTTGAAGTACCGCAGCCGATGACGGAGTGACGGTGAAGGAAGTAACCGTCACACCGCTAGGCTATAGTTAAGATTCAGCGAGAATGTTATGCATGTTGTATATTGTCGGGCATGATTGGTTTATAAACTACCCACCCATGTGTAAACCAACTATTATAAGTGATGCGTTGTGAGAGTAAAGGAAGTAGCTCCCACTTTGCACAGCTGCAGAATTAGACATAACACATTGTACTATGGTTACCACCAGTAATTAAAATTGTGTGAAAATTTATGTAAGTTTAGTAAATATGAATTATTGTACAATATATCAAAAATTAAAACAGTGTCACTATATTAACTTATAAGTTAAGAAGAAACGAAGGGACTCTTTTTTGAAGGATGGCCGACTGTAACAAGACTTATATATTAGAGTAGTAGTTTACATCACTCCATCAATACTAAAAAGTCTATAGTCAAGTCATAATATATCTGATAAAATAATCGTTGAAGTTTTGACTCGATTGTGATAAAAGTGACGTCAAATATTGTCTATGGATTAGCAATTAGCGCTTAGCAACAGGGGCAGTCGGGATTCATTCAGAGACGAGCCGCCGGAGTGACAAGAAGGTTTGTGATATATTATGTTATTTCTTTATACTGTGCCATTGATTTAGTTTAGTTGAAATAAATATTGTTATTGCATTGATTAATTCCTTTTATTTAGAATTCTAAGATTCACTTTTGAGATACCTTCTACATATACTAACAATTCTAACTTAAAGAATCTTATTTAATTATTATAACAACAAATTAAAAACAAATTTAATTAACTACTCTCAAAATATTATAATGAAATAGTAAAAATGAATTTCAACAAAACAAATTGTACATCAATCGCAAATATTCGCTAAGTAGGTAATCTAACATATTTACAAGGAATTTACGAAGGAAAATCAAGATGTAAATTAAGTTTTTAATTCAAATGATCCAAGAACAAATAAAATTAAAATCTGATTTAAATATTATTGTTAGCGTATTATAATAATTTATATTGTTGTAACTAACATGGTGGGTAATTAATTATTTTCGTACTATAAAGTCTGCGAGTACATTAATGTTTTAGATTATGTCTAGTTATTTATTTTTGCTTATATTTATAATGTATGTTAATTTGATTTATAATGTTTTATAATGTAAAAACTTACGGCTTAATTTCCAATTTTATAAAAACTTGTAACGGAAACCACACAAGCAACGCCATCTGTAGTTTAGCACTGTTAAATTAAAAGCCTATAAAAGACAGATGTCGTCGGCGGTCTTTCTATAACTGTTGAGTAGAGAATACGTACACGGAAGATAAATTGTGAGTAATAATAATTATTATACCTTGTTATTCTGAGTGCCTAAATTGTACATTGTTATTATTATGAATATCTATAACCTTGTTCAATTAAAATACATGATGTTACTAACGTATTAAGCGACTTTACTTAACAAACCAGAAGTGGGATATGAACTCTCATTTATGTAATATTACGCTCTTTAAGTAATTGTTGGCAAAATTTAACGATTTTTTTTTCATTCATCTAAGAAAAAAAAGTAATACTACCTTCAACTCAGAATATTTTTTTTACCGGCGTTATTAGTATTCCTATAGACAACTTAAGGGTAAGCTCAAATATTATTAATTTATCCGTATGTTGAAAACAGTCGGTTGATATAATTTATACAAACATTATAATATACCAAGCATACGATGATGATTTTGAAAACTCCGTTGGTGTAGTTTTTTTTAAAACTATTTAATGGTGTGACTGGATTTAAGCCTCTAGTCATGCGTGTATTTATGTTCATGTAAGTAATTTTCTTTACGTATTATACGAATTTATGTTTATAATTACTAATATTCGAACTTCGAATGCGTATCCTTCAAATTTCGGTCTGTATATTCAGCAAGCTGTTTTACGCTTTCAAAAGCATATTATTGTACAGATATATATACATGAAAAGTTTTCTGCTTAAATACCCTTCTGAGTGCCTATTAGCTTTATCTACGCTCAATCTCACACGTGAGTAAAGTATGCTTAAAAGAATGTGCAGGGTTCCTTCTTCACATATAAATAAATAAATGCTAATAGCTATATGTTATATAATGTTACATATTGAAATGGTTTTAAGACTTTTATGTATTGTTGTGGTGTACTTGTATTCTTCTTGTCTTTATTTCTATTTTAAATAAATTGTATTTTATTTTCGACGTTATTGGTACACTACATGGCGCATTGGCACAATACTATGATTGCACGCGTGCATAGTGGTTTATTCGTCTCGAATAAAACAGAGCAACTTCTCTCGTGGGTTATTATTTCTGTTTCAGTTTCGAGGATCTAAAACGCGTACGAGGTCTACTTTGATTGCGGAAGCGTGTTCGCAACAACAGTTACGTTCAGTCCAAACTGAAACCGAAACTGAAGCCGAAGCCGTGGCCGCAGTTGTGGCCTCAGTCACGGACACGTCCTTGACACCAGCCCTGACTCCAACCTATCCAACATACGACTGTCATCGCTTAATAAGCGAATGAGCTGCAGCCCAGCGTCAGCCCAGCGATCACCACGAGCGTGGTAATCGCCCATCCACCCAACATCAAAGAGTTGGTTAAGCGAATGAAGCTAGTTAGCAGCTGTCCTACAGCCAGTTGTTACACCGTCACTGCAGCCCAGCGTCAGCCCAGCGATCACCACGAGCGTGGTAATCCCATCCACCCAATATCAAAGAGTTGGTTCTCTGCGCAGCACGTCGTGTGATCTAATGGGTGGTCAGTTCAGCTGACAACCCTCGACGAAGCAAATCGCCACGTAATAGCTGCACCAAAACCGGAATGCAAGGTAACTTCAGCGTTCATGAGCCCACAATGTCTAATTCTGACAAAAGTCTTAAGCTTTTAATGCATGCATTTAAATATTTAACGGCTTCAGATTCAGATAGGATATGTTAACTTAATAATGGAATACCGGAGTATGGCCCAGCTAGGAAGGAGCAACCAATTACTTATGGTTGGTGAAGCGATCGACAAACAATACACTTCGCTCTTCCGAAGTCCACCTGTATTCTTTTCTGGTCAGAGTGGCAATCTAAAATGTTAGCTAAGCTTGCTAGATTTGGGGACATATTAGAGGAATACAATTTATAACTTTGTTAGTGAGGCTGCGGTAAGGTTTTAGAAATCTCGTCACTTTCCCTACACCGAATCTATACAACTTTCTGATCTGAATCTTGGTGATAGTCTAAACCAATCTGAATTGGATCGCGTTTGATGGTCCTTCTTAACAAATATCGTAAATGTTTTACATTCAAACTTTCCAAATTAGGAAATTGCACTTGAGCTGAGTTGTCAATTCGTCTATACGACGACAAGCTTGTCATTTTCAGGCCGTGTAGATTCACAATAAGAGTTAGTCAAAGATTCGATAAAAATGGATTACGACCTGTTGCTTATTACAGCGAACAAACTACTCCACATGAGCAAAATTATTCCTCTTACGACCTAGAAACACCAGGTATAGTAGCTCCCCTAAAAAGAAAAATCGTGTATATTTGGTAGAAATTCGTTTTAAAATTGTAACAGACTGTAACTACTTGCGATCCACATTTTTAAAACTGGATACGTATTGCTGGTCAGTGAATAATGCAAGAATTCGATTTTCTATTTCTATTGAAACATACCAAATATAATTCATAAAATGTAAATATAATACGAAAGCATAAAACAATTTTAACGCAATCATTAAATAAATTAAAATGTGTAGAAAGAAGTAAAATAATTATTTAAGTACTAATCCGGCAAATGGCTCAACAATATTATGTCTAAATGATTAGTTGTGAGGTACAAGAGAGCAAAGCAGGAGAGATATTCTATAAAATAAATGTCTCACACACTTACATTAATATTCAGATGTTATAGTAAACATTTACAAGATTTCTTCTATACTCAACATAAAAATAATTGAAGGGTAGTGAGTAGTGAATCAGTTACTATTACATTTTTTAAAAAGAAACTAAACTTTGTTAACCTAACCAATATTACAAGTTAAGAAAAAGTGTAAAATTAATAGGTGATAGTAAATATAAGGTAAAAATGCGTTTTAGGCACGTCATCAATCGCAGGAGGCGCTTATTACAATTTTTTTTCTTTCTAGAACAGTCTACTAAAAATAATAAGGTTTACGATTATTTGGTAAATTTTTTTTCTAGAACAATCTACTAAAAGTAATAAGATTTAAAGATTATTTGGTAAATATTCATTATTCTTACGATAATAGTCCGAAATCATGTCATTTTTTTTTGCTCCTCATTTACAATACCTTAATACACAACCTGGCATATCGTATTTAAAAATTTTTTTTTAAATTTCCCATATTAGTTCTTGCCAGTTAGCGTAAAAGTATTATTTTGATAAACCTCGTTGTAAAATCCCTTCAATATAAATTTGCGATCTCATAAGAATAAAGAAACCAATTTTCGCCACCGGAAATAGCAAAAAAAAAAACTTACACCGAAGATACCGCAAATAAATTATAAAAATAATTTTTCTGTGGTAGCAGATGATGAGATAAAACCGTGTCCAAATTTTCAGAGAGATACGATGTTAAATGACTGAAAAGTGTATCCTAATCTGAATCTGAAATTGCTCGATCAAGTTTGTTTTCAAAGCTGTAATTTGCATTGTTGTGTTCAGATAGTATTCAGGACAAGAGGGGCCTGCACTATAGTTATAAATGTTAAGGTGGTGTTCTGGATAAGAGGGCCTATGAAACACTTAGAGGGGTGTTCAAAAAGTGTTGTCTAATTGTGCGAGGACACACAATTTGTCAGATGGCCGAATCTGTTAGTGTATTTTAATAATTTATATTGTTGTAACTAAGATGGTGGGTAATTAATTACTTCCGTACTGTAAAGTCTGTGGGTATATTAATGTTTTAGATTATGTCAAGTTATTTATTTTTTTGCTTATATTTATAACTAAAATGTAAAACTGTTTGAGATAATTATAAGAAATATAAATAATGTTTTATAATGTAAAAACTTACGGCTTAATATCCAATTTTATAAAAACTTGTAACGGAAACCACACAAGCAACGCCATCTGTAGTTTAGCACTGTTAAATTACAAGCCTATAAAAGACAGATGTCGTCGGCTTGTGGGCGGTCTTTCTATAACTGTTGAGTAGAGAATACGTACACGGAAGATAAATTGTGAGTAATAATAATTATTGTTATACCTTGTTATTCTGTGTGTCTAAAATGTACATTGTTATTATTATGAATATCTATAACCTTGTTTAGATTTGTGATATTTTTTTTATAGGAGAGTGGGCAAACGAGCTTGCGGCTCACCTGATGTTAACTGACTACCGCCGCCTATGATCAACCGCAACACCAGAGGAATTGCAGGTGCGTTGCTAGCCTTTATAAAGGAGTAAGCTCTTTTCTTGAATATCCCCAGGTCGTATCGGTCCGGAAAAATCGCCGGTGGTAAACTATTCCACAGAGAGGTCGTACGCGGAAGAAAACTCCTTTTGAAACGTCCAGTGGTGGTACTGGGGAGTCCCAGCCCAGAGATGGGAACAGTATTCCATGTGCGGCAGAACCTGCGCCTTGTAAAGTTGCAGGCGATGTGCCGGCATGAAATACTGATCCGCTCTGCTGAGCACGCCAAGCTTTTTAGAGGCCAATTTGGCCTTCTCTTCCAAGTGACCACGAAACTGCACGTCACTCGATATGTCGACGCCGAGGATTCCGATAGTGGCTGAGGCAACAAGGGGAGTGCCTTGAAACTGAGGAGATATGACAAAGGGGTTCTTTTTAGCGGGTAATGCGCAAACTTGTGTCTTCTGGGGGTTAAACTGGACTAGATTTAGTCGCCTCCAATCCGAGACTCTGTTTAGCAGAGACTCGACTTTAGACACAAGTTTGTCCCGGTATTTTATGCAGTTAATAAAATACACGTTACTAACGTATTAAGCGACTTTACTTAACATTCTTTTATATTTGAAATTCCAATTTAAAAGAGTATTGCATTGAACCAAGCTTTTATGTGAGTTCAATGTATTGAGTTTTCAAACATGTGTAAAAATAAAATGTAATTTAAATTAAAAGTACTAAGGAGTATGCATACAAATTACCCCCAAACTAACTTTCCACCCCTTTTTAACTCTTTTGTGTGATGAGTTTCAATAAAATATGAAACATGTCTTCCATAAATTCTGTTAAAGAATGTTTATGTAAAATTTGAAGTACATTGGACCAAGAAATCACGTTGTCCTATAAAAAATTTGCCCTCGTTTTTACCCCCTTAGAGGTAGGATTTAGGAAAATACTTCCTTATCGGATGCTTAAGTCATACAAAGAACACACCCTCCAAGTTTCAGGTATCTACGATCAGCGGTTTAGGCTGTGCGTTGATCCGTCAGTCAGTCATCCAGGACAAAGCATTATGTATGTATAGAAAATTATTTTATTAGGTTATTTTTTTTAAATTGGCTGGTACGTTTTATTAAAAGTTTAGTTTTATTTATAACACTTTATCTATATGATTAATGAAAAGTAATATAACGAAATCTTCCGATTGCCTTTCTTTTCAAAAAGAAAAGAAAGGTAATCGGAAGATAAATTAGGCTTAGCAGGCCTCATAAGCTTAATGACAGTATTGCGAATTCTGGCGTCCAGTGAAAGAGGACGTATTTATTTAACCCAAATAAATTAATCTTTCAGATTAACTTCTGTATATAATATGTATACTATATTGTGTATTTCTCTTTAGTATAGTGATAAATAGTATACGAAGATAGGATGTAATAAATAACTAATCTATAATTTACTGTGACATAGAGGTGAGATGGTAGCATTTAAGTTAGTTTTGGGAGGTACGTAATCTGGAACTGCTGAATAAGATATGTTATTTAAGTTGTGACCGAAATTAGTTTTCATAAAAAATCAGTAATATTTGTACTTTTATAGGTACGCTTTATAAGGTAGGCTATTTGTAAAGGTCAACAATTTTTAACCCTTTCCTTTCAGATTGGTGGTTAACTTTTAATTTTAAACTATTGAATGTACTTAAATTAATAATTCATGATGAAATTCGCCAAATCATTTTAAATAAGTGGTAGTGTGAAGATTCATCACATCATTTCACTAATTGGTACCCTTTTCGTGCTTTGCAGTTCGTTTAATATACCTGATCCTAGGCCACAATATATTAGTTTCCTTTGCGCAAGTGACTTCAAAAGTTGATACCAGGTCAGGTGAGAAACCCATAAAAAGTCCATAAAAAAGATGGTAATGAATTACAAAGATTCATTTTCGGAACGATAAGGTTTATTATTATTATTACAATCAAGCCAATATTTAAATATCAAACTTATAGAGAAAGAAATCCATGAACAAAAAAGATTGTTAATTATTTTGTACATTTAAAAAAAATACCTTTATATTTTTATAACAATTTAAATTTCCCTCTATGAAATCTGTCAAATAATTCACCTTCACAAACAGCGCTGCCCTGTGGCATATAAAGGTGTGAATGCCCTCATGGATTTCATGTTATATCATTAGTGTTTAAGGTATGCCTCTATAAGTTTGGTGTTTAAATATTAGCGTGATTGTAATAACAATAAACACAACAAAACAATAGCTTGCTTGGCTATTGTTTGTGTATATACACAGTACATTTACATTTTTTATAGAATAAGGTTGACAAACGAGCACACAGTTCATCTGATGGTAAGTGAATGCAGTGGTCCGCAGACATCTACATCTATTCTCGATTAAGAAAGCAAATGCAGATGCGTTGTGAAACCTGAGCTAAGATGTAATGCCTTGTTTTAAGCAAAAAAAGGGGGGGACACCCTTCTCTACACTCGCCGAAAGAAACACTGCAGTGGAATTAAACTGCTGTTATGTGAGAGCGTGTTCCTTCCCCGGTCACCAGTTGACAGCATTTCCTAGTTAAATATAACCATCACTTTATTGGCAACAATTTACTACATTCGAAAATCAGATAATTAAATGATTTATTAAATAAATTTATCATTAGCCCTACTTGTTACGTTTCGGAGGAGAACGCAGAACGCGTTCTGCGTGTCCTAGTTGAACGAATACATTATAGACTTTCCAGCGGCAACGTCTAGTTGCGAATACAGTTTTCTTTTCTTATGGCGTGGCTTTTATTCAATCTTGCATTGTTATTTACATTTCAACCAATTATTTTGTAGTTATGTTTCATCAACATCATTACAGCCCTTTACAAGTCCACTGCTGAACATAGGCCTCCCCCAAGGTATGCCACAAAGCACGGTTCTGAGCCACCTGCATCCATCGACTTCCTGCATGTCTTACCAGGTCGTCACTCCATCTAGTGGGGGGTCGCCCTACACTTCGTAACGGTACGAGGTTGCCACTCGAAAACCTTTTTTTCCCAACGGTTGTCGATTCTTCGAGCTATATGACCGGCCTAATGCCACTTCAGCTTACTAATCCATTGGGCTATGTCAGTTACTCTGGTTCTACTGCGGATATCCTCATTTTTAAGACTATCACGCAGGGAAACCTCGAGTATAGCCCTCTCCACAGCTCGCTGAGTGACTTTGAGCGTCCTCATACGACCAGTAGTGAAGGACCACGTCTCAGAGTCGGTAAGTCATCACTGGCCACACGCACTGGTTGTATAATCTTCATACATACAATTTTTATACAATGTTTATACACATATTATTTTTTACCCAGTATTTGCTGTTTGTTCGTTTTTAAAATTGTATTTTGTTTTTACTTCGTTTCTGTGTCTTGGTGCCTTATTTGTTTGTCAAAATAAATTACTATTTCTTTCTTTCTTTTTTCTATTAATGTACTATTTTATATTACACTTTTTTATAAACAACCCATGGCACCTACGGTAGATCGTCGTCGTTGTACTCTGATAGTAATACAATTTAATGTCGAGTTGGGTGTTGTAACCTTTTTAAAAACCCCTTTTATTATAATGTAATTATAATAATGTAACAACGTATTATTCCAAATAAATTTATCTTTCAATTTATCTCACTTATTTTTTACATTAGACAAATATTAGAAGTCTGATTGTACATTCGTGGTGTCTATTTGTTACTGCACTATAACCAATATCAAATATAATTTTGCTAAAAATAAGGCACTGCGACACAGGAATTATCCTAAATTTAAAATTCTTGACAACAATTGTAAGGTTCTCAGATATTTAGGACGGATTTTAATAGAAGATAAAATTAATCATTTTTTTTCTTTCCTTCAATGTGACAAATTTTAGAAATATTTGTGAACACTCTTTCAAAACTGCTTAGTAACTATCGAGGTTTTTGTGACTGACTGACGAAAAATTTGTTGAAAACTGTCGAGGATGACGGCATGCTACACATTAGTTTTCATACGTGGTGGAGCCACGCTGCAGCTAAGAAAGACCGGGTAAAATAGCAACATAACACTGCTATGTTTCGTATGGTGAGTGTAGAGATCCGAAGACCCTTTTTTACTATAAACGACGCATTGCATCTTAGTCCACATGGGTGACAACGCATCTATATATAAAGTAAGCATATGCCCATTTAGAAAACGTCGTACCCCACCGAAATCCAATTTAATGCTTATGCAATAACTTTGGGGCAAAGTTTATGCAATTTTAATGAAAATAGCACCGATCCCTCGATACCGCCCTAATATTCCACCGATCTTATTTTTATTTGTTGTATATTTAAACATATTTATATATCGCAACCAGACAAGATTTCCACAAAATATTTCAAGTAATAGTAATACCTTCATGTAGAACGAAATTTCGATCACCGCGGCTAGTCTTAACAGAGACTAGCATTATGTGCAGGACAGGATTATATTGCACGAGTACGTGCGCAAACACAAGGGGACTCTCTATTCCCTCACTCTTATAGCCTGAAGTTATGGCAATTCGACACGATCAAAAAGAGATCCGAAGCAGGACAAATGGTTTTATGTGTTTTTTATACACCCAATTTCCTGACGTGGGGTTGTTACTAAGAATTTTTTGACAGAAAAACCCAATGACTTATTTTGACACGACCCGGGATTCCAATCCAGGATCTCATGTTTAGTAGTTACGCTTACTACTAGACCAAAGAATGAAAGATACTTGACCAAGAAGATAATAAAAAGTCAGCTTAGGTATTTACGATTCATACTCGTTAACGTTTTACGTATACTCCGACATATTTTGTTTCATTAGTCTCAAAGACTAATAGCACAAAGTTGGCAATGTTAGAATGGTACTCAAGGCACTACAAATTTGCTATAATTGTCCATAGAAATACACACGACGGCTTATTTTTATCAAGAGATTTTTTTTATATCAACACAACACGTGACAACTCTACAAGCGCCTAGCGAGTGCCCGATTAAAGTGCGGTGTATGCACCGCAGTTGAGTGGAACACAGTAGCTGAATGCAGTGTCGCCTCTAGTACGTAGTATATAATAGCTCAATGTCTATTGTATTCTTAACCCCTAGTCTGTCCAAACGCCATATTATGGCGTCTCAAATAATATGCGCATCTGACAAACGTCATATTATGGCGTCGAGTGATAGAAAACTATTTGTGATGTATATATATATATATATATATATATATATATATATATATATATATATATATATTAAATAAAACATACATATATAAAACATATGTTTTTCAGATATGTTTTATATATGCGTAAAGAACTATAGAGCTAGAAATTTTTCTATCATTGTAGTTTTTAAACGTCAAAAGTATCATGATTCTTTGAGAATATCATTGATTTAGTATATTACGCCACTAGGGAAGAAAGTATGACTTTGCAACCCGCGTAATATTATGAACGCGAGTTGCGATATCATACTTTTCTCCCGTAGCACGTATACTATTTTTTATCATACCGGGATTGAAAGTTCGATTAAAATTCAAATAGTATAATTTTATTTAGTACTATTATCGTATTTTCACTGTCTAAAATAAAGCTTTGCAATTTTTTTTTCAGCCTGATGTAAAAAAAATTTCGAGCAATAATTTTGTATTCTTATAATTTATATTTTATTTTAAATTCCACTTTTGAACATCTATACAAATAATTAAAATTAAATGTCGTTTGTAAAATTAAATAATAGCTTTTTACTAAATGTGTATGAAAGTATATACGGTACTTATAACAAAAAAAAATTAAAATGTTTGTGTCTCTGTCTGTTTGTTCCGGCTAATCTCCGAAATGGCTGGACAGATGAATGGAACTCTCACTAGCAGATAGCTGATGTTATACGAAGTACCTAAGGCTTTACTTTTATTTTAGAAAAAGAATTAGGGTTTCGCGCAATAAAATTAAAACGCATAAAGTGGCGGGTAACAGCTAATTACTGATAAGTTTAAAAAATACTTCGTCGTTTCATATTAGTATGTATGCACGACGCAAACGACGAAATACATGCTTAGTATAACCAGCGCTGGTTGAGCAACCCAGGGGCGGTGGGCGGAGCCACGAGGGTCGCGACCGGCGAGGTTCGACAACTAGCGAGGGTGCACACAACAACACGGAAAAACAGCCGTAGTCTTAATTATTGCATTTATTTTTGTTAAACCTGTACAACTTATATTCAATAATAAAAAAGAATGATGTTGTAACTATGCAATAACTCAATCCAATTTCACAAATCAATTCCCAATAAAGACACCGAATAAATAACGAGAGTTAGCATAGATTTTAAAATGTAAATTGTACTCTTATATCTAATTTACCTTTGTTGCATATCACCATTATTGTATATTACCTTTCTTACATATTACCATTCGTATAAATTACCTTTCTTGTAAAAAAGATAATTATAACATCAACAAGGCATGTTATCGTGACGCGGCCGCGGAGCAAATGAGGCTACGCGTACCGCTTTTTTTTTTGCGCCCGAAGCAATTAAAGGGCTACCCTATACGTAGGGAGGCGGAAAATGCATTACGCATACCACGATAGCCGGTCTATCGTGGTTATGAGGGGCTCACTGTCCTACCGGGGACCCTAAGTGATACCCTCTAAAACCGCCTTTGGGGACAGGTAGCCGGCTGATTAAGCTGTATTGTGCCTTATCATGAGCGACCCCCTTTTGGGAAAAGAGGGCGCAGGCGGCTAAGTGCCGCTGAAGGAGTGCCTACGAAGGCAAATTAATGTTAGTTATTACAATAATTTAATGTAATTAGAGTTGGCCTGAGCCGCCAGGAGACAGTTCAGGTCGTTTGACAGTTTATTAGGCGGGTCCGAGAGAGTTTCTCGGCCTGCGGACACGATAGCGATAGGAGGGTGGGGCTGCATAAGAAGCTGCCTCACGAATTAATTGGTTTGGGTGCGACTCTGAGGCTTTGAAGAAGTTCTCAGAGAGTTTTTTAAAAAATTGTTGAATTGTTGGGAGCTCTAAGTCCCGATGAAGGTCGGCATTACGGACGTACCAAGGTGCGTTCGCAGCTCGACGACAGAATAGGTTCTGAACTATTTGGAGTTCATTTATAATATTAGGGTTTGCGTGGGCAAAGACGGGGCCCGCGTAGGACATGACTGGTCGTATACAGACCTTGTAAAGGGTACGCTTGTTTCGAAGGGACATTTTACTGTGTCGGCCCAACATACTGTTGAGCCTACTCAGATAAAACCGTGCGTGACGGGTTACTCTTTTGACGTGGGGCCTGAAAGTGAGCCCTGTGTCTAGAGTGACACCTAAATATTTGGCGGACGTATGCCAGGGGACAGGGGTCCCTAGCATACGTATTGGTGGAGTGTTTTTGAGACGGCGTCGTTTATAATCGAAGTGAACGGCGGAGCTCTTCTCCGGGTTCACATCGATGCGCCATTTTTTGAACCAAGCTCCTAGGTCATCAACTGACTTTTGGATCTTGTTCCGTATGAAGGGTAGTGAGACACCTTTGCAGTAGATGGCAGTGTCGTCTGCGAAGAGGGAGAGTTGAACACCTTTCGACGGGATGGGAATGTCGTTGGTGAACAGGATGTACAGCAGAGGAGCAAGTACTGAGCCCTGAGGGACACCAGCCTTGATAGTTCGCTGTGAAGAAAGCGTGCCTTCGTGTCTAAAACGAAAGGTACGATGTTTTGAATAGGAGGCCACGAGACGAACTAGACGATCGGGGAGACCTATTTTGTAGAGCTTGTAGATGAGGCCTGTGTGCCAGACTCTATCGAAAGCTTTAGCTATATCGAAAAAGACCGCGATGGTCTTATGACGACGAGGATAGAAACCGCTGAGGATATATTCCACAATGCGGTGAACTTGTTGGGGACATGAGTGTTTGGCTCGGAAACCGAATTGATGGGGAATGATAAGAGGGTCGCCGTCTGTGGGAAACAGATAGCGCCTCATACGCGTTTGGATGACTCTTTCGAAGAGCTTGCCCATTGCCTTGAGGAGGCTAATAGGGCGATGGCTGGAGGGGGAGGTTGAGAGGCTTGCCTGGCTTGGGAATTCCTATCACAGTAGCGTCTTTCCACGTAGTGGGGAAATAACTGAGGTTGAAGCAGGCGTTGAAGATAATAGATAAAAAGGTTAACACCTGCTCAGGAAAGTGTTTTAGGGCTTGGTTGGAGATGCCATCCGCGCCCGGAGCCTTTTTAGGCTTAAGTCCTTTGATGAGGGATGAAATCTCATCATTGGACACAGAGATAGGTTCGGAGGCCGTAGGAGGTGAGTTCCGACGGCGGACCTCATCCTCCACTGCCTGGACGTGAGAGAGGTCGACGGGTTGAGAACTAGGAGAGCATTGAGCGGCAATGCTATCTGCAAAGCACTCAGCCTTTTCCTCGTCCTCGAAGGCAACCGTGCCGTCGGGACGGGAGAGAGGGGGAGTGTGGGTGATAGCGTCTATGCGGAGGGCTCTAGCCATCTGATAGTACGCTGTGTGAGATGGAGAGATATTCTCCATGAGCTTACTCTTTTCGAGGTCTCGAAATTCAGAGAGGCGGAAGCGGAGTTCTCGTTGAAGACGATTGGCCGCGCGCCTATATTCGGGGGTGGTATATTTTGCTGCTCTCCGGAAAGCAGCTTTTTTGGCTTTTAATAGGTTGCTAATATGTAGGGGAAGCCCACTTTTGTTAGCAACCGGGACGACCCTTTCGTTCTCCTTAAGGGAGGATTTAATAAGGGTGGAGAGAGCGTACCGCGCCACGACGTTTTATATTTATAGTGCTGAAGTGCGGGGCAGGGTTCTCAGCTTAAAAATTGTAAAATACAAGGTTTAAAACCTTTTAGAGTGTAAGATAATTATTGTGTACATAATAGTGTAAGAAATAGATGTCAGAATATTGCATATTCAATTATATTTGTTAATAAATAAGAGTTTTAAAGAAATAAAGAAAGGCGCGGGGGGTGAGGTAAGGGTCCGCTGGCCAGCAGCGGCCGAATCATATAAAAGACGGGAAGGCCAGTAGGGTCGGCAGTCGCTCTCTAGCCACCGAAAAGGCAACAACAAGAAGAAAAAGTACAAGTTCCTCCTCACCGCCGCTTGCCTCCTATATAAGCAAGATCAACGCGTTTTATTCATTTTTCGAACGGCGTTACGGCGATCCGTAACAGTATGTCTAAACTCAAAATATGAATACATTCCTACTTCTTGTTAAATCAGCCCAAAAAGTTTGTGGCGAGCTTAATCCAGTAACAAAGGATTCATGCAACGGAAAATCACAGAACAGATTTACTCTCAAGTGTACATTTAGGAATTTAACGATTTAAGAAGAAACTCTCATTGCTTTTGTGCTCTTCCTTAGTTTTAAACTACGTATTAGGGGTGAACCACACTGTTAAAAACCACATTTTATATTAGTCCAATATTATACTAATGAGAACATTAACAGTAAACGGTAAAATTAATTTACACACACATTAAGTTGCGACTATGGGGTAGTGTCAGAAAGAATGTTACCTAGCGTGATGATTACATCAAATCCTTCCTTGTGGAAGATCATTTCTAATAGACTTGGAAAAGCTAAAGAAGAAGACAAAGAAGAGCCTCAACATACACTTACAGTCAGATAATGTGTGTATTCGTTTGTCATTCTCACTTGTATAATGAAGACGAATTTAGATTCGAACAGTGCCTGATCTGAGCTACGGATTTCGATGAGATGTAATTGTTCCAGAGTCTATAACAGTGCATTTTAGAATACCATTGATATTTTTACTGACATTAATGTCTTCTAGACTGAAGTTTTGGTCACGGCAGACTTAATGGAGACTGGCCATCTGCACAAGACAGGATTATAATGCACAAGTGTGTGCGCAAGCATAGGTACACTCAATCTTCCCTCACTCTCACAGTCCTATGGAAGGTAACTCGTTACGATCGGAGAGAGATCAGGCACATGACCAATGATTGTATGCTTTTCGAGCCACAGAGGTGAACCACTACGAATTTTCAAACAATATAGATAAATTTGTATACGGAATTTCTTTGTTTGGTATTTTACTATTCTAATTATTTAAACAACTAAAAAAGGATATTTCATCTAGGAATGAAATTAAGTATAGCGTAAACTGTTTCCGATTTCATTGGTAAATTGAAAAGATAAAATATCTAAACAACGTTTGTGTAAAAGCCTCTTTATCGAAAACGTTCAGCATTCGCCTTCATACAATGGTTTTCCGATACCAATTTTAATTCCAGTAATCGTACCTTCCTGACGCAAAACGTTAATAAAATTTTAAAATATAGTTAACAGTTTCTTTTTTAACATTATCATTGTTATTACAGCCTATTACAAATCCACAGCTAATCATAGACCTGCCCCATAGATCGCACTCAAAGCACGCTCCGAGTTGACTGCATCCTTTGACTACGACTTTCATCAGGGTGTCACTTGATAATGGTTCAACAAACACTACTCTAGGCAATATGAGGCTATTACTCAAGAATTCATGGTGCCGTGTCAATTATTCTTGTTCTTCTGCGAATCAGAACAAGATTCATTACGAATTTTATCAGACAGAGTAACTCTGAGCATAGCTCTCTCAATAGCCGCTTAGTGAAGTAATACGTTACGACTCCGCTAGTAATTATTGACAACTTAAACTGATACACAAGCCTTATTTAAAATATACAGTTTGTGCTCAATGATTTAGTTTGTTGGGTAAAATATAATATTTTTAATAATATGTACTCTTTTACGATACAAGACAGAGAACAATTGATTGCATACGATACATGTGTATTATATCGCTGTATATTTAATATTACACTAGCTTGCCAGGCAGACGTTGTTTTGCCTTTTTCGACGACCCTTTGTCATGTCCTATTAAAATCATTAAACTCACAAAAAAAATTGTGGGTCACTTATGAGCAAAAAAACTATCATATCTCTCAAGTTGGACCAAACTACACACGGTGTGCAAATCTGATTAAAATCAGTGAAGTAGTTTAGGAGTCCATCGCGGACAAACAAGGTGACACGCAATTTATATATATTAAGATTATAATATTAAATCATATATAGTTCGGCCGTTCACAGAATGCGCTCCTGACACCTATCAGTTAGTCACGACTAGTGATGGGCACAACATAACACTGAGTTCGTTACCGTTCCTCCAAAATGAACCGCCGCGTTATTTTTAAGATTATTTTCGTTTTAAATTGGCGGAATCATTTAAAATTTATATTTTAGTAATTTAAGTGAAAACCAAAAAAAGGTAATATTTATATAATAAAATTGTTTTATTTATTCTTTGTTACAAAGTCACAATCTGTATTTCTGTGCAATAAAATACATTGAATTGAATGTGCGTACAGAATATTAATCGGACTCCGATTCGCTTGAGGAGGTGGTCTCTTCATAATCATTTTCGCCTACATGTATAATTATATTATTATCAATAACAGAATCAATCCTGATATCTCGGTCAAAATGTTCCACAATCAGGTTTTTAGTCTTCTCAACAACCTTTGCCCAGTCATCTCTTGTGACTTCCCCGCAGGCAACTTTTAACAGTGTCATCATCTTTTTCGTGCTGAATGGCGGGGAAGTATTGTGGCGGGCGGCGTAACTTTTTATTTGAGCCCAGATTAGCTCAATCGCGTTATATTGGCAATGATACGGTGGAATTCTTAGAACGCGATGACCGTACTCCAGAGCCAGTTCATCGATTTCGTATGGCACATTTGCCGCTTTATTTTCTTTAACTAATTTAATTAGCTCTGGTTTTAGCATCTGCATATTTACGTCAATGCCTTTTGCTTGTAACCAAGCCACCATTTCTTCTTTTTTATTAGCTTGGGTAGGTGGTTTCTGTATTTGAACCGAGTGATAGGAGGTATTATCCATGAATATTACAGAAGGCTCTGGTAGGCTGGGCTAAAGCACGTTCTGGAACCACTCTTTAAATGTAGTGGCATTCATTTCCTCGTGGTAGTCATTTGTGGTTTTTGATTGAAATGCCAGTAACGCGTTCTCCACAAAGCCGTATTTTGCAAAACCTGCGTGGCATATTATCAGACGGGCCCCCTTACCCATTGGTACTTTCGACGTCGACGTTTGTGTATCATCCGTGCAAGAACGGGAAACCGTGTGATTGGCGTTTAGCCATGTCTAGTCAATGAACACGACATTATCCCAGTTATCAATATTTTTTTGCTTCTCTCAAAAAACTTATCCGTTTTAAAATTATGTCGTATCGTTCTAATAAAATTTTTCTTTTGTCTGTTTTTTTATACGAAAAACCAATATCTTTTAAGATTTTGGTTAAAGCAGTTTTACCCCCGCTAAACAGTCCAGCTTCTCTTAACGATGCCAAAAGCTTCTTCCTGTTGAGATATTCATTTCTGGAATAGTAACCATATATACGATTTCTGATTGCATCGGCGTCAAAGGTGTCAATATCTGTCACGGGTTTAGTTCTGCATTTCTCCTTCGGAATACGTAAAATATTATCTTCCGTGCCAGTAGAGCCAAACTTTTCTTTATTAATATTTGTTATCGTTCGTTTGCTAACTCTAAGCGCCTGAGAGACGCGTTCTTGTACTTGTTCGACAGGTAACAGGGGTCCGCCATATTGCCGCTCCCGCTCAAAGTAATCTTGCAGCTTGATGATTAACTCACGGGCTCCACTTTTCAATGTTTGTCCACGTTTAGGCATTATTATGCACCAAAAGTAAAAAGAACGCAATACAAAACACAATCGAAGTCCGATTTAGCGCCGATGTCAGTTTGAAAAGCAGAAACAGCCCATTAAACGAAAGTCGGGTAATCAAATAGAAACAGATCGAAAACACTTGAAGAACGTGGTCTATGCGCACGAAACGACAACAGACGACTGTTTTAGCGTCACAAAATGGCGGCCCATAACGCCCTTTGGGGTTACCATTTTCAACCTAAATATAAAAATGCTACTTTCTTTCGCGCGTTCGGTTTGGTCGTACTTTTATTTTTATATTTAATAAAAGTTATCTTATAGTCCATTATTTTCAAATTCTTAAAAAGAAAAACAAAACGTATTATTTTATAAAGTATAACTGTGTAAGAACAGATTACGATACTGTCATTGCCTGTTATTGTTAGCACAGCACTACAAATATAAAGCGCTGACATAACCTTGTAATAGCGCAGTATAGATTTAGAAAAATATTGTTTACCAAGTTATTTGACACTCAGTTTGGCACAAAATTATGACATTCATTGATTATTGATATAATAATGTTGTTTTAATGCTCATCAATTGTTAAAACGGTAAACAACCAGCAAAAATATTTTTATCGTAACTGCAACGCCATTACAAAGTTACGTCGTCAGTTCAATCGCGACGTGTCAGAAACGCATTCTCTGAACGGCCGAACTATAACTTTTGAAATATAACAATTAAATATTCGGTGTCCTTGTCCTTGAACTACATAAAAATATGCCTATGCGGGGTCTTGAACGGGATAGATCGCGATATAATGTGCTGTTGACAAAGTCACGGGGATATGTAATTATACAGGTTGTCCGGTGGCACAATCTAGATTTCAAATTAAAATAATAAAAAAAAATACGAATTTATTACAATAACTATTAGAATGTAGAGAAGTGCTGATTTTATTTCTTAATAATTATTCCATCTCAATGTTGACCGTCACGTAGAGCACACTCTTGGAATAAGATTTCACCTCATTAGATTCATAAGATTAGACCTCAGTATTCTGCGCCAATCATTTAAGAAGTGACGTCAGGATGCCATTAACCTCGCAAACGGTATTTTCTTTTTGTTCTGAGATAGTCGCTGGGTTTATTTTACATACTTTAGTTTTGAGGTGAGATCTACTTACTTATACTTTAGTGACCTGGGTGGCTAGGAGATGGCACCGAAAAGACTTATCAATTTGTGACTGTGTAATGGCTGTTGATATTTTAAATGTGGATTTTATACTTTAGGAAACCAATAACGGCACATTTTTCCATCCATTTAGGTGAAAATGAGCTCCTAAAGATTTAGTTGCGACAGACAATTATATATATATATATATATATATATATATATATATATATATATATATATATATATTCATATTTTTTATAATTGTCTGTCCCTCTGTCTGTTGGTTTGAAAACGCACCACGTCTAAATGTCAATTTTCAAAATCGATTCATTCTATCAAAAGTTACGATTGTTGATTTTAAGTGTAGGTTCAAATTTGTTCAATGATGGCGTTTAGTCATCAAGTCTCTTTAACGTAATCTCAAATATCGTTATTAAATGGTGTAATGTACTTAATGATATATTTTTACCTAGAACAATTAAATAAACATGTTTTCTCACAAAGGCTAACGTAATACCATCTTAGAAAAAGTACAATAGTCAACCAGTGTCATCAAAAGATGGTGCTGCGCGAACTGTAATGCAAAAAGGCGGGTTGCTTTTTTTCCTGTTGATGTGTTTTCATAATTAATGCTAATCTTTATAATATAACTCATACCTACATATGTAAAGTTTATTATGTATTTCTGAAAATATATTAATAATACAAAAATATTTCTTGACCTATCTAAGGCCCTCCTTCTGTAATTAATCTATGCTCTCGATCATTGAAAACTTGTCATTATATTGATTATGATAAATGATTTTAAAGGTTTTCGTTTAATTATTTATACGCTATATAAGTTAGTAGCTTCTGCCGCCGACTTCGTGCACGTGGAATGGTTACTTTGGGCTAACGTTAACTTCAACCCGCAACTTCTTTTACGTAGGCCAGATCTCAGATTTAGAGAATTTAAAAATTCTTGTGGGTATTCTTGTTTCTTGATCGACAAATAGAACTTGTTATTCTTGTTACCAACATTTTCAATTAACTGGTGATATTTCTTTCAATTATATATATTGCGCATTTTTAGCAAATATATTTTTAAGTTTAGAACTGAATTTGATTCAAAATTAAATGCGTCAACCAGTATAAAACGATATTAGTTTGTAGATCATAAATACAAGTTTCTTCAATAAAAACATCGCTAACAATAATAAATAATGAAATGTGACCTCGGAGAACATTTTACACATTTTTGTTTCGCTTATTGATTAAATAATAAGAATATCTCTTCCTTCTCCATCCCAATAGCCGGTTCAGTACTATTTTTTTTTGTAAATAACGAATACTTCGTGTTGAATAAAACTACATTCATGGTCTCATTAAACCTTGGAATTAAGAGGTTAATAGATACAAAAAGAATCTCAGGATATAGGATGAATCCTATAACTGCACGCATTCTTATAAAAATGTTACTTAACTTCCGAAATATACGTAGATAAATCATAAATGTAGATATGGGTCCATTTATTGCGGTCCAGTTAGGATAAAAACGGCATTTTTATGAATGACAATGCCCGTTTCAATGCCAATGAGCTAAAATATGAGTCCCGGAAAGTAGACGACATCCGATGCACGGAATAGCCAGCACGCCCTCTCGACCTTAATCCTGTCGAGCGTGTTTGAGCTCAATTCCATTAATCTTGAACGGATGCGTGAGACGAAGATATCTCCTCACAGTTACATTTTGCGATGTTAAGTTTGCTCTTAACATTGCAAAGTGAACAATCTGAAGATATATTCACTAGGATTTGCCTAGAAACCTGGTGTACAGCATATTAAATAATATCTGAACTGCACACGAAGATAATATAAATTATTACTTTTTTAAGCTAAGATTTATATTTTCGGAGATGTTTAGGATTTTTTTTACCGACCCGATTTCATCCTCCACGAGCTTACTTGAAATGTTTCAAAATGCGATGAAAGTTTTCAACTAGTACAAGGTTATGCTATAATCACATAGGTAGGTTCTCTTTATGTAATGTTTAGGCAATGAAAGAAGTAATACCATTGGTTAAAATTATAGCACATAATGTGTACAAATACTTAAATTTAATTTAAAAATTATTTAATGTTTAATAACTAGTAATGTTTTTAAATATTGATATCGGCTTGAATTAATTACTGGGACGTAATATAAACATAAGTATATAATTACACAAGACGTTATCATTTATCAACCACTAAGCCATGCATCTTTCTGTTCTTTATATGGTCTGTTAAGGTATTGTACGCATAAAATTCTAGTATATTATTACGTTACGTGTCGAAAATTCCGCTATTTCGCACGGATGTTGTAGTCACAAAAATAGTATTACTACATCATATATATATATATATATATATATATATATATATATATATATATATATATATATATATATATATATATATAGTTAATAGAATACACCCCATGAAACGACAGCGAGTTATTGATTGATATCCTCCTTTCATATCATTTGCGGATCTTTAGGGCATGTTTTCTATGAGGGTAAAAACGATCTTCGTTAAGACCTTAAAGAAGGTTTAGGACTAAAGCTTTGATTGTTAGATTTTAAGTATCAACTTTATACATATAAACAATATAATATTTTATTGCTTAGAAATTATATATATATATATATATATATATATATAATACAACATGTAACATAATTAGCGCACTTTGAGAAAGTAGTTTGTTCAGAATCGTTTACTGATTCGATTCCTATCGTTTTTAATATAGGTAATTTTTTATCCCAAAAATAATTAAACTACATAAATTACAGTCACACTAAATCTGTACAGTCAAAACGAACTGAAATGGACCGTAACTTAAGGCAATAAGACTTTTAAGAGTGCAGTTTTATTTGTATTATTACTAATTCTATCATTCAATAAAAATAAGAAAAATTTACTTTATTTCAAGCACGTTAAAGCCTTTGCGTTCGTGGATTTGTACTGTGACCATAACATTCTTCCGGAATTAGTATAACTAATTTGATAAATAATCAGTGCATAAAAATGTTTAACTAAAAATTCAGTGTATGTATTATGATTATAACATAATATACTAATTGGGGTGTCTGAGGGTGTGCGTTAATTACGTTACATATTGTATACACAATCTCCTTATACTCATAGGACAGATCATTTTTTTTACCAATTTTCCAATAATCTTATAAATGTTATCTATCTTAATGTTTATAGTATTTTTGACTTGTATTACTATTATTTATCGTGTTTTAAATATTTTTACAAGTTTTTATTAAAGTTATATATTTTGAAAGACAATATTTTGCCTTTAATTTACTATATTATTTGTCTAATGTCTGTAATGTATTTATCTTAACTTTATGCTTATTCATGTAATTTTATTGTTTAATATATATCTTTTAAGATTATTTTTGACACCCCCTTATATTGCATTTAATTGTTAATAATAATGATGGGCAGTCACAAGCGGTAGAGCCACGTGGCAGATTATGTTGTTGCACGTATGTGCCGACTCGAACCGGTGTGGTACCACGACCTCACAGAAAACCAGCGTGAAGTTGAAGCTGAGCTTTTACAATTCGTCTGATGAGTGCAGATAGCCGCACGCCAATTTCCCCCACCTACCCCCATCAACATGGTAGCGGAATCAAATGAAATATAGTCAGAGCGCATAAGCAGAATTGGCGAGCAAATATTTCGCCTTCCTTCGGGAACCCGCGAATTTTGGTCTCCCGCCAAGGCATTCCAAGGGAACTTCTGCCTTATAGGTGTATATGTATGTAGGTATATATATCCATACATCATAATTACTATAATATTATATAAAACGATTCTGTCACCATGCATGAAGAACTCCCCCTTCCACGATGGATAGCCAGATGTGAGACATTGTTTGAATAATAGGTACTGCTTATTCTCTATATGCTAGAGGAGTCACAGACAAGATTGCCTACGTCTTGAAACGAGCTTCCATTAAAACCTACTACATCCGCCTAAGAAGATTAACCAATTTTCACCATCCGTCAAGTGTATATCCCTCTTCAAGTTGCAGGAGTGCACAAGTTTGATGGTAAATATGGTCTCATTTAAATAAGACAAAGAAAAAGATCTATAAAAACCAATGTAAAATAGCATAAAGCTGACGTAAAGCTCTAACGCTCCGAGAAGTCTGAAGTCTGTAAACATTTTCAAGTTTGTCTCCACCATTACATCAGATTTTATAGACCACAAACCCACGCAAAAGAACACCGATTCCTACTAAACATGATTCGCGAGGCTATTAAAATTAGAAAAAAACCATCCTAATTTCAATAGAGAAGGTAAAAGATAAGTGCTATCATATCTTTTGAGATTCTATAATTAATAAAATTAAATCCAAACCCATGTACACTAATTCAAGATACTGTAAACTCGTTAAGCGTAGATCGGACCTAACATTGGTATTCAAACGCTGATGGCGGCCGGTCAAACTATGATATAGGGTCGTCAAACACTTCGATCTCCCCGCGACCTTGTATGATGAATAAAGCACCAGTAAACGTACGGCATCGGGAATTATAAGTTAAAATTAAATGCGATAAAATCCATAAAATTAATTTCATTTAATGTGTACACGTACCACGTAAATATAATAAATCGTCGCTCCTGATAGAGCTTGGCCCCCGTCCAGACCTTTTATAGGCGAAGACGATTACGCCGGACAATGATTGTATCGAACTTGACCCCTTTTTCGTAAATTTTTTGGTGATATATACGGGGGTGAACTGACCACTTGTAAACAATATAATAAAAATATAAGTTCAAATTTTGAAAATGGAACCCTTTGACAATCTGGTATGTATTATTTTGGAGTTCAGGATGGAGAAATTCGAAGCTTTTGATGTCATTTAAGTCAACAAGAAAGTTATAATAGACTTCGATTGGCCTTTCACTATGAAGCCCCATTGTGCCACTATTTACAACTGGTTTAATGAGTTTAAACGTAATCACACTAATCTCACCGATGATGAGGGACGGCCTTTTACGGCGGTGGCTGAAATAACATCACTGTTGTACGGCGCATGATAGAGACTGACAAAAGAGTGACTTATCAGCAGATTCGGACAAACTTAGGCATCGATATGAGTCAAGTGTACAAAATCCTCCACGAACATTTTAAAAAGATTTTACGAAGGTGACTCAAATGCTGTGTTCGATATACTTACGGTTGACAAAAGCTGGATTTACTGTTATGATCCTGGAACTAAAAGACAGTATGCTGTCTGGATGTCTCCTTACAAGGATTTGCCAACTAAAGTGAAGAGAGGTAGAAGCGTGGGAAAATAGATGGTGGCCTCGTTCTCCGGAGGAACAAGTCATTAGGCAATCAATGTTTTAAAGGATCGAAAAATAGTTACTGCATAGTGGTACACTAACAATTGTTTGCCACTTGTATCGGAAAAAGTTCGGGAAAAACGACTTCGCAGTAGAATCCTCCTTCACCACGACAATGCCTCGTCGCAAACCGTCAAGCAAACAATCGACTACTTGGCAACATCGGACATGAAATTACTATGTCCCCGCCCTAATTTTATTTATGTCCGAAAATAAAAGAAAAACTTCGAGGAAGTACGTTTTATAAACGCCCAGGAAGCAGTGGCAGCGTTTCAAAATGCCGTCGAAGAGACCCCTAAGAACGAGTGGACAAAGTGCTTTTCTCAGTGATTCCACCATTTTGAAAAGATATAATAATACTAATAACTTGCTTTTTGTTTTAGTTTTCGATTTTCTAAGATATATAAGTTCACGAGATAATTACAGAAAGCGATGAATTATAATCAAAATATAAACTCAGTGTAATCGTAAAAGCTGGGCATCAGCCTCAGTTTTTATGTTCACAAACAATCCGACTTTCATGCCTGTTTTACAAAGAATATTTAAACAAAATGAAATATTTATATGTGCAAAATAAGAAATATTTCAAAAACAATTGCTAAATTACGAATTGTACCAAATAATGTTTATAGATATTTCTTACTATCATCTTCCTTTTATTCAATATAATCTTTATCTATTATAGTAACTTAGCTTTAACTGTAAAGCTAAGATTAATAACTGAACTGAATTCAAAATGTGACCGATTTTTTATTTCTTTTCCTTGAATTTTCTCTAAATAATTTAACAGAAAAGAACTCGCCAGAAACATTTCATTAGCATAATACGTATCCTTGGAATTGTAAAATCAGTAGTACCATCCTGTACATTTTTGCAAATTTATATATTATTTTTCCAGGATTTATCTGATAATTTTCGTCGGATATTTTCATTCCAACGGGAAATAACTCAAAAGGACGGATAATTGCAGCAGTTAAAACAATAAACCTCTGAATTTAATATAAACGATTCTTTCATATACAAGGTATTTACTGCCTAAGCTCAGACAGCATCACTTATCTGCCCCTCAGCGAAGCTGACTCACCATAGGAGGTGGCTGTGCTGTTGTGGGCACAGATTAAGGCCTCCATACCGAGCTCAGTAAAATCTTCAACCGCAGGGATGAGGAGAATGGGTTCCTATAGTCTGTTTTATTAACAACAAACGAGTACCAAAAATTTTGACTGCGTTTTTATACTATTGGTCCACGTAATTAACAAAGAGACCGTTTCAAACAAACAATACAATTACATACACCCTTCAGTTGACTCAGCGACTACTTGTGCGTCGCAGGTGTTTCATTGAGTGAAACAGACGATATTGTTTGACCGAGAGTCATGGTGGACATGTTTGCCGTAGTTAAGCGTATTAAGCGCCCTTTGAAATATACAAAAAAAAATTATATATAATTTGTTACAATTTGTTTTTTCACATAATGAAATTGCCCAGACAAGAACAAGTTCAATAGAAATTCATGTCTGTACAATGTACAAGGTAAACATTTTTACTTAATTGAAAATAATATTATATTATATGTTATTTATTATAAGATATAGATAAATTAATTAAATACACATTAGTAAACTACAAATTACTAATTACGTCAAACTAAATTAAAAATAAAAACTAAACAAACTTAATTGTAAATTAATTATAAGTACATAAGCACTCACAACCAACGGGATAGGCAGAGACTACAGACTTTCATTTGTACAGTTTTACTTTACATTATTTATCACGGGAAACTCCAAAGTAAGAAAAAATAAACACAAATAAATGGAGCACATAATTTGAAGCGTAACAATTTATTTGTGGATAGCCGCGAAATCTACAAAAATTTTCGACAAATGAAACTTGTTCTAGATTTAAATAAAAAAAAAGAAAATTGGTTTTGGTGTTCCTGAATTATTACTTTTTTACGTTCAGATAGTATATTCTTTGCCAGCTCCTTTCACTTGACCGCATCCATTGCAGGGCAGCTCGAATCAGTGACGACAGAGCTATTTCTGATAGGCTTGACTTACTAGCGCTGTGAAGAGATGTTGCTTTCCTTAGAATATTTTTTTAATGGTATAAGAATGACAAACGAGCACATAGTTCACCCGATGGTAAGTAGTTGCTCTTGCACATACACATCTATCCTCTATTATCAATCAAAATTTAGATGCGTTATCACCCATGAAGACTTAGATGGAATGCCTCTTTTCCAGTAAATAGGGTCTTCGGTTCTCTACACTCACCATATGAAACACAGCAGCAATTAGCTGCTATTTAACGCTGGTATTCTGTGAGAGCGTGGTCTTTCCCCTGTCGAGCGATGCTTTTATGCCCAGCACGGCTCTACCACGTCACTACGACGAGGAATACCCAAAGGGATTGTTCTCATAATAGCATCTACACCAGAGATTATCAATTTGTTTTTAAATTTTTTTTCAGCTCCCCCAACTTTTTATACCCTCCTAAAACTTAAAAACCACAATTTCATTACTTTAATTAATTTAGTTTTGGTGCGTTAAATTAGTCGGTGCTGGTGTTTAAACTTACATTCTAAACTAGACATTATTTTCAGTGAAAGCAATTAAAATGCAACTTTATAATATTCAGAACATATTTTAATCAAATTAAAAGAAACAATACAGATAGGTAATTAATTTTAGTTTAAAAACTAATCTAATAACATGGAATGGATATCATGATTTTAACAAGGTTGTTGATATCAGGTTCGATTTTACTGAAAAAGTAAGTCGCCTCGTTTGGTAACATGCAAAATATTTCTTATTTTAGTAAACAGCGTTGTCACAGCGCTAAATACACATTCACACAAATATGACGATGGAAATACTATCAAAAATCGTTGAACAATCGACCACAATCCAGGGTACAACTGCGGGATTGACTTTTGTAGTCAATATCCTTAATAAACATTTTTAAATTTGATTTTTATTTCCTCGTTCGTTATCATTTCTATAAGTTCCACTTACTTCTTCCAGTTGGGGTGATACTGCTATGTTGAAATTTGAGAAAGGCTCCAACACCAAGTCTGGTATTTCCATTTTCAAAATGTCCAGAATCTTTCAACGGCATCACTGTGGAGATTTTTCAAATGTTGGCAGTAGACATGCAAGTTGATGCTTGTTGCAGGATACTGATAAATTGGGAAAATTATGGAACTCAAGTCTACCGATATTCTTCTTGTGTAAGAGCAGCTTGGCTACGAAAGCAGCGACGACATTTTTTGTTTTTATTAAGTTCAAGTCATCCCCTTGAAGTTAGAGATTCATAACATCAGGCAATTTATGAAGGTCTGTCAGGTATGCGATATCATTATTTGATGTGATTAGGTTGTCGCGCGAATTCTATGTCTTTGTTTTCCAGAAACCCTACGAAAGAGTTAAACAGATTATAAAATCGAGTAAGACAATTTACTTTTGATACCCGACGCACTTTTGTGTGAAATATCAATCGGTTGAAATCTTTATAATTGGAGTAACACAAAACTGTTTTAATAATCCGTCATTTAAAGAAATATATATAATTTCTTTGTAACCATATTCGTCCTTCTGATCACTGGCCCTAAGGTTGACTAGCAGATAATGCTTTTTGCACTAAGTCCGCCTTTTAAAGTTTAAATAATTAAAAAAAACCTGACTAATATTCTTCGACGGTTTGAAGTATATTTTAATGGAAGCACACTTCCAGATGTTTCTTTTTTATAGAGAAGGGGGCAAAAGGTCCTTTGTTATGTGATCCACTGGCCATGATCAACTGTAACACCAGGGGAATTGCAGATGCATTGCTGGCCCTTTAGAAATGAGTAAGCTCTTTTCTTAAACGTCCATACCACCGTTGAAACCGTTGTTTCTGTAACACATTCTTACGTTATATTTTGTAAGTCGAAATTTAATATTATAAATTTAGTTCCATTTCGGATGTCGAATGGGTTTCTTCATTCTATATGTACACTAGGATTTACATCTTATTCTATTTTTTTATTGTTTATTAAAATAGCGAATTCTTAAATGTATTCATATTTATCCATTTAAAATGTTAAAAGTAATAATTTTAGATTAAGATTAATTAAAAACTAGTCAATCATTATTTTAAAAGTATTATTCCTTTGTATATCTGAAAAATGTCTGCTAACTTTTAAGATTATTTAAAAACTTACTTTTGTACTTACAGTTGTGAGTATAATATTCCAAAGACCAGACAGTACCTCAACTATTGGTCTAATAATTATATAACGGTAATCTATATCTGACAGCAATAATCTTTTATTGCTATCAGATAGGGGTTACCATTATAGATATATAGGTTATATTCTTGTATAACCTACATTATTATCTGTAATAAAATAAAAATCTATGATCCCTTACATGAGGGTAGAAGGGGTCAAAATCGCCAAAATCATCCTTACGTAATTAATGAACGGTCCTAAAGAGAGTATTCACCAAAGCTTAATGTTGATATTTGTCACGTATTACTTATTGTTTTAATAATTCGCTAAACATTATTTTGCAGGTGTGTAATAATTTTTAATTTTAAATTTAATTCACAATTTCACAAGAATTTATGACAGTAATTCATCTTTTAGCATATTCTGAAAGCTTTGAAGTTTGTCACAAGCAAATTAAATTCCTTATCGCTTTTTAAATCTTCAAGTCATAGCTTGTTGTTATAGTTAATTTTAAAGATAAAATATTTTCCAAATTTTAATCAAAATTTTAGACTTAAAGATGCCATAAAATTAAACTTTAGTTTGCTATAAGCCTTCTCTAATTTATGAGTGGGCTTTGGTTATGGACCAACTTGACTCTCCGCAAATATCAGTCTCATAAACAGTGTTTTGTGAATAATTGTATCTGTATTTGTGTGTTTACTGAATAATTGTATCTAGATAATGCGGTTCAAGTTAAACTGCGTTCAACGTTCCGTTACAAAAATGATGTTTAAGAAGGAGGACAGACGTTCAACTAATTTGTTATACTTACTCATCGCCAAAAATTCTAAATCAAGCACTGGCTACTATTACTATAAGTTAAAACAACAGCCTGGTTGGGCTATTCGTTCCCAGGCTAGAATCCGGATCGAATGACCACAAATATGGTTGCGCGAATGACGAAATCCGTATCAGCGTGGTTAGTTATGAACCAAAACAAAATGGCGGACGTGGCATGTAGCGAACTTTGGAAAACATACTTGCTATGTGATTAATTTAATGCGTTGGCCAACACGACAGGAGATGAGCTGCTGTGGAAAAGGAACAACAAATAAAACAGCTTTAAATACGGACTTGGGGAAAGCAGCAAGCGGCTTCTCTCTAAGCCATGCGGGCACAATGCTAATTGCGAACTGTTGCCGGTTTGCGGACACGACCAAAATTGTATTGCACTGGTGGCTCCGGTGGTGGTGCGTGTCTTCTTATAACTTCAGCCGTCTCCCCTTACACCTTGGATGAGTGGCCTCTCATTGGACGACCAACGATGTGTTTTTTTGACCAACTGTAGCTATCTCCCCCTATTAGGCAGGTCCGTGCAGGGAAGGAAGGGAAGCGAGTTTAAGTTACGCTGGCCTATTTTTAATGAATAAAAATTTTAATAATTGCTATGCATTTTTCAAACCTCAATGTTACTACTAGTCTTTCTTCTGGTTGGATACTTCTCCTCATAATTGTGTCTTCACGTTTAATTTGAGACTTATTATTCAATTCATCAAACATAGACATTGACGTTCTAAAATAGTTGAAAAATTTTCTCCTACACTTCTAAGTTCCATAAACAAATGATGGAATTGTCCATGTTGTTCTCTTCATTCCAAAATTAGATAAATCCAAAAAAATTTCTCTTTTGACGTCGCCGCCGTCGTCTCCGCTTGAGCAGAAGCAGCAAAGCAGTGCTTCCTCGTCAGAATCCATGACTCGTTTGTGGAAGAAAATCAACTGCTCGAGCAGTTGGTAGCGACAGCTCGAGCAGTCAACAACCGGCCGCTCGAGCAGTCCGTGTACGTCACTCAGCCGTTAACTGTTCGAGCAGGCCATGTACGGTCGCGCTTTATGGGTTAAAGTGCTGTGAGTGGGTGCGACCTCATGAGACCGCTAGGGATTTGACGGAATATGGCCGCTAGGGTGTTGAGAGGTTAAAGTATTCGAAACCAGATGGTGTTTCTTTTCGTCCGGAGGTTGTGATATTGAAGAAGGGTTAAAATCAACTATGGGCCATTGCGAGGGTTCTGACTAAATCCAAGAAGGTCCTTGAAACCAAAGCGGATGAGATATAATTTGCACCGGAGTGAGTCCACGCGACAGACGATAGGCAGGATTCTCTGCTTCAGGCACATAATATAAATTTTGTGATACTAACTCGTTTTGGATCTTGGATACTAGATTTGCGACGATAGTATCCCAACGATGGGGTGAAGAATGAACCCAACAAAAAACTACTGTTGAGTCTAAAAGGCAAATAGTTTATCTATATGAATGTTGGTCACATTACAATAACAACATGCAATAACAACAACTGAGATAAGCTTTACAAAAACCACAATTGCGCAATACTCGAGACGTGCAAGAGAGACAATCTTACGAGGGGAAAATTTTGATTAAGATCTAATAAGGCTGACAGAATTCTCATCATCATTCTGAACTTGAAAATATACCACGCCCCGTAAGCGTTCTCGCTAGCGTCTGCAAAACCAACGACAGTGACGACACTATCCTTACCGATATTTACGTGACCTGGTATTTTTATTTCACTTAGTAAAGATAGTTCTTTTAATTAGGGCAATGCGAGCATCTTTCGCTCCAAATAATAAAAACGTTTTTCTGCTGTTTGACGCGAGTCACCGGGAGATAAAATATCTCCTCTAAAGGTGGAACTGTAGGTGTAGAGAAAAACATCTCCAAGTCCGATAAGAAGAAGAAGAAGCACAAGAGGAAGGAGAGTTACGCCATCTACATCTACAAAGTGCTTAAGCAAGTGCATCCCGATACTGGTATATCCAGTAAAGCGATGTCCATAATGAACTCGTTCGTTAACGACATCTTCGAACGCATAGCCGCAGAGGCCTCGCGCCTGGCTCATTACAACAAGCGTTTGACTATAACTTCACGGGAAGTGCAGACCTCTGTGAGACTGCTGTTGCCCGGTGAACTCGCCAAGCACGCCGTCAGTGAGGGCACGAAGGCAGTCACCAAATATACCGGCTCCAAGTAAGCTGGTGTATTTTATCATCAAGTAAAATTATTAAAATCTATTTTTTAAAGGCCCTTTTCAGGGCCACAAAATATATCGTATTAATATCCGTTTCTCATGATAACGTCTATACATCACGGCTCGCTCGTTCGTTTGTTCGTGTGTAGGTGGAAGTATAGGTGGAACTTTCACTTCCGTGATATCTCAAAATTTGCGAACTAATAATTCAAGAGGTTCAATAGGGGTGCAACAATAAGAAACTGCCGAAAAATTATCAAAAGTAGGAGCGGAAATACATAATCTAAATAACATAATCTAAAACGATTTTCAATGTGTAAGGTTCAATATACGAGGAGTTACCCTTAACCTTGTTATATAACAAGAAGTGAGGGAAAATAAATACCCCAATGAGCATATCAATGTCCCCAAGAACGGAGTAAGCGTCATCCGCTAAAGCCAAATTATTGAAATTGTTGAATTGTCCAATTCAAATTAGCTGAACGAAGCTGTGTCAATTTGTCACTTTTTTGTTGTTTTTATAATTGTTCTTCCATCCAACACAATTATTATTAATAAACTTAATAGGTAGTTATATATTATTTTGGTTTGCGTATCGACAATCTTCATAAAATAATATCACTCTAACATTATGGCGTAAATCTTAATGTTATTAATAATTTGACCACAAAGTATACTTAATCAACTTTTATTATATATAACATAAATTGATATTACATTATAAACATATTACGTAATATCAATTTACAATAATATTACATAATATACCAATAAATTACTCAAATTAGTAAGTCGATTTCATCACTAAATTGTAGACAGGCACTGCATTGGCCGTAAGATAAAGATGCGACTCGGGAAGAATTTTGTGACTCGAATCTAGAGTTGAGAGTAGCGATTAATTTAGTTAAACCATTTTTAAATATGTACCTTTATTAAATAAGTAATATGAGGCAACATGAAATTAAAATTATAAATCAATATTATCTATAATCAAATTAAGTTCAGAATTGTTTGCAACATGCCAGATGCAAGTTTGAATTTGGATGCAAACTGTAATGTCACCCACGGCGACTTAATGTACAAGTAAATTAGTGAAGTAATATCTATATGGCACCCTCCGAATCTATACTATGCGCCGAGTTAACTCGGTAACTCGATAAAACTTATTTTCTCTCGATTATCGAGTTGGACAAATCCATTCGATTCACACGAGTGAAATAAAACATGGTTCGAGTCGCATCATTATGGTAAGTACTATTAATAATGTACTGTTATGAACCAATGTACAAGGTAGTAATTGCTGTTGTAAGCAATATGTAAGGTATATAAAAGTGATTTTTCATATTACTTATGCAGTCAAATTCTAACCTTTGTTCTGTACACCATTTTCTTATAGTTCATAATATTCCAAAGTGTAATTAAATTAAATTAGTTTTGCAGCAGTAAAAGGACCCAATGCGAGCCATCCTAACAATTTTGGTGTCTGAAGTGGGATGTCCTGGGAAAACAATTAAAGTACTTAGATTCTTAGGTGTTAGGCGCGTTGCGATAAACATCTCCCGCCTAATACTTATTTGGCTCCGTGAAGATGTGTCTTGGGTACGTGTCAAAGGCCGCACAGTTGCACTTGGGGCCGACGATAAGACTCCGCTACTAAGCATGAGTCCGCACCGCATCATCAAGAACCCCCTGATGCTCCATCGTGGTCGACGACAAGCCTCCACTTTCGAGTGTGAGGCCGCATCACCACTCCTTGCACTACCAGTTCACCGGTCAGTTTGACTCGCCACCAACACCTATGACAGACCTTGCATTATTATCATCATCACCACACGCAATGTTACTCCGAGATAGCGTTGTAATTTAAGACTTCCTGAGTCATCGGACACTCAAAGCCACCGCTGCAATTGACGTCATCGCTGCAAATACCGTGCGCTGCAGTGTCGAATTAACTGACACCTTTTGGAAAACCGAGATGTTCGTAAGAATCTACATATTGTGTGTAATTTTATATAACATAAAATTAAAGTTTTCAAAAGTTATTAATTGAAGTGATTTCGCAAGTAAAGTTACAGCTTATATACGTCCCACTCCAGGGCACAGGTTTCCCCTCATTTCTGAGAGGGTTTTAGGGCAAGGAAGTGTCTGCCACGCTGTCCCAAACTTTATATGTCTTCGAAATATTTTTTTACTATTCCTCAGACATGCAGGTTTCCTTACGATGTTTTCCTTCACCGCCAAGTACGTGGTAAATCAGCACTTAAAATTGCAGTTAACAATTTCATTGTTGCCGGCGGGGATCGAACCCAGGTAACTCGCGTTGTCTTATATTTACAGCGAGCGTTAACCATCTGAGCTACCACGGCTCTTTTTTTGCAAGTGAAAGTGATTTAATCTAAAAAAAGTAATCAATTGTAGGAGATTTATTTTAACATTAAGTCGTTGTATTTTAATACCCATTTTGTTTAACATATTTTATTGTGTTCTGATGATCTGTATACTGTATTTTAAAAATATTACGTATTATTTAATGTTATATAAAGAGGTAAAAGCTGAAGAAATTAAAATTTCAAATTTTGACTCCTCAGATAGTTCACTGTCAGGACCAAATCCAATACGGAAAATATTAAATTAAAAATGTCCGAAAAAATCACGCTTTCAGTCCTAATCAAAATTTTTAAGCCCTATAATGGGGATTGCGAGTCTTTCCCCGCATTACTAACAAATTGCGAAAATGCAATTTCATTAGCAAGTACAGACCAACAGAATATTTGTTTAAATATATTGTGTCTCAACATGACGGAAATGCACAATTAGCTTGTTGCTTAAAGAAATTTCATAGTTGGCCTGAAATAAATCAATTCCTTAAATCGACATTCGGAGAGAAAAAACATTCGACGCATTTACTCGTAAACCTACAAAATTGTAAACAGTTGCCTTCTGAAGATGTGACACAATACTCATTAGGGTTTGAATCGTGCCTTACGCGGACCCAATCCGATATTCAGTACAGCTAAGAGGATGAAAGAGAACTTTAGATAATCTTGCAGCAATGGAAGACTTAGCTTTAAATACTTTCTTTGGGCATGAATCCTAGTTAATCGCATATTGTACGCTGTAGGAACCCTCGAACTTCATCCGATGCGATTAAGCATGCTATCGAGGAAGAAAAGTTATTTAAATTAAGTAAATTATCGCAGCGCTCATTTAAATTGTGCTCAATTTGTCACAAACTCGGACATACTTATTCCGAGTGCTATAAAAATGAATCAAAGGTTTCCTATCCTAACCTCCATCATCTTAACTCTGATTCTAATTCATTGTATTATAAACATTCAAATAATGCAAATAACTATTATAATAAACTTAATTATAATTTTAATCCTAATAAAATATGTGCATATTGCAAAAACAAAAGGTCATTTAATAAACGAGTGTCGCAAACTTAAGTTTAAAAGCAATAATATGCGCCCCGATCAGTGTACTGCACTATCAAGTACACAAGTACCGAGCACTAGTAATGTGGCGGACAATAATCGCGCTAATATACACGTTGTTTGCGCCTCTGAAAATAATGTTGATGATTTAAACTAAACAGGGTTTCGGGGCCGTGTCTGCCGAAACGTACTATTAATTTAAATGACACAAAAATTATTAGTCTTTCTAAATCCCGTGTTCTTAAATTATGTTATAAAACACGGATGACATAAACTATTTATAACCATTTTTTAAATAGCACGTTCAATGAGCCTTCAATGGAGTTTCAAGGTCGCAACTGTGGTCGATTCTCGGTTGTACAAGATTCTCGGTCATTCAAGAATCCACCTTCGTCTCAATTTATATGCTCCACTTCAAACAAAACACTCGATTTCTGTGTTCCTAAGTTATTTTTTACACAGGGTAATAGAAAATCAGAGACTCAAAATATAAATGACTCAATTTTTAATAAATCTTAAAGTAAAAAAAAAAAATGTTTATCAACGTGCCGTCACAAATTGCGAAACGTTTACGTCACTCTCTAGGGTTGGCACACGTGAGTAAACTTATACAATGAATAATATTAATAATAATATTTATTTGCCTCACGTTATGTTAATGACTAATTTTAATGAAAAGACCCTATGTTTTCTTATCGATACTGGTTCTATATATTCATTAATGAAAGACAACATACATATTGTTCAATCAATCATCAATTATTTTAATGTTTCCATTCGTTTATTAAATAATAAGGAAATTAGGTTAAATAAAAAAAATTAATTTATTGAAATGAAATAAAAAACTAAATTAAAAAAATTCTAAAATTACTACAGACTTTACTAGTTCAGTAAAAATTAATTATATTTTTAGTGTAATTAAAGGTTCACTGTTATCGTTTTCAAATATACTAGACACAATTTTAAACTCTTATTTTATTTGCAAAATCAAATATCCTTCATCCCTATGTCTTAACAACCACTAAGTTATTTGAGAAAAATTTTTGCGGAATTTCCCATTTTCTTATCACATACAATTATTGATCTAGCTGAACTAAATTCATATTACAATAATAATAAGATAGCGATTGTTATGAACCTTCCTTTAATTAACCCTATTAAGTTTAGTGTTTATAAGATTTTACCATTAGCTTGTTATGTGGCAGAGACAAAAACTCTTTTAAAAATAAATTTATTTAATATATTTAACTATAATACAAACTAACTTAAAATATAGAAGTTGAGTCAGAGAGTTTGGAAATAGAATTGTGTTGTGGGGTCGAAGGACTTGGTTTATATAGTGTAGGATCGTGGGAAGCTAGGAGGTAGGGGTAAAGATAAGGGAATAACATTATGCTTGTTTGTGTTTATCGTTAACTTATTCTAAGATACAATTAAGAATGGTAAACTTTGGAACAGTAAACATTAGTATTTAAATATTACAATCTAATTAGTTTGGTTTCTAGGTAAACAATGTAATTTAGTTTTAAAGTAAATAAGTAATATAAGAATAACAGTATAGGAGTATAGAGGACTTATAATATAAAGTAAATAGTATGTAACACAATAATAGAACCTATAACATAACACCTCCCCCCTTAGAACAAAGATTGAGCGGTTTTGCTCGATTTTTGAATGTAGTCAGCAGCTTCGTCTTCGTCTTCTGATATGCAGGATGTTGTAGCAGTGGTGTTTATCGATGACATGGGAACTTCGACGTGTTGTTGGCGACGAGAACGGTCAAAGCAGTTATTAAAAATTTGTATGCAGTTGCCATGTGGATTTATGGGCATGTTATTCCATGGCAAGCACTTGTAACATTTGTAACAAAAATATGTTAGCATAATGATGCCAGTAATCATACCAAATATGGAAAATTGTGTTGCATGTTTTTCTGAGAATGTAGATTTATTTTCTTTAAGTAATTTTGAATGTATTTTTATTTGGTCTCTAACTGAGTTAAGAGAGTCGAGTTGGATGTTGTTGAGCTGGATTGGTGCAAGTTCTGGTTGTTGTAGTTTAATTTCTTCTGGGAGGCAAATGTGTTCAATATCCACAGAAGTAAAAGGATGACTGATGTTGATCGTTTTAGTGTCCTCAGCTAGGAGTGTAACAAACGCGGTGTACATTTTACATCCTTGTTCTAGAGTGATGATACCTGCTCCAGAGATTTCGCCGTGAGTTGTTTTGCTTTCGCACTCTAAAGCATACGGAGTCTTGCGTTGGAGTATGTAGATCCAGTTGTTGTTTCTAAGAGCTTGAAAAGTATTGATATGTGCTGAAAATGTAGTGATATCACAAACTTCAGGAACTTGTCGACTCGTTGTTGTTAGGATGACAACTTCGCATATAGGTCTGGTGTTGATGTTGTAGATGAGAAGATCTCTGCAGACTTTGGATTCCGTTGCAAAGTCTTTGCATTTGTCCAGTGAGCTCATAACGACGTATTGCTGTCTAGTGGTACTCATGGCAAGGTATGTTTGTTCGGGAAGGATAGTGGAATATAAGGAGGAGTCAGGATGTAGCATAGGGATAGAACATAAATGGTATAATATAAATTTTTCGTTTTTAACTAAAGGGAATTCTAAGATATATATAATTTTATTCATATAAATATAGGAAGTAATAGAGGCAGATTCGAGAATTTTGTGTATATTAGGTAATGTTACTGGGGCAACTAAGTTTTTGTTGAGCCTAGCGGGATTAGAAGACAGTAATTCTTTGTATAGGCGCATGGTTGATATTATTGACAGGTGTATTGCATTCGATTTAATAAAAAGTATACTTATGGTGACATCGTCAATATCTCGTTCTAAAAACTATAGCTTCAAGAATTTGAATTTTAACAGTCGATATCTTAAGAATAGTTAAATTAAATGTAAGTTTGTTTGTCGAGATGAAAAATGAATTTATTTTGCTATGTTCAATTTTATAAATGAAGTATAGAAGTATAGAAGAATAATAACGCTAGGTAGATTTGAATGTGTCGCAATGAGAGAATGATAGCTATTTGTAAGATTATAGAAAATCGTTTGATAGAGTTGTGAGCTAGGAATAAAAGAAATTTCAAATATTCGTATTACAAAATAATTTTAGAAATAGAACAGAGTAAATAAATTTATGTGGGTATCCCTATCAACAATAGTTGTGGAATACCTGGTAATTAAAAATAAACCTAAATAATTGTTTTAATTTATTTTAAGCCTAGTAGTATAATAATTATTTAAAGATACGTAAACTTTGTATAAAAGGATATAAGTAATAATTTTATAATAAAACGAATTGTAAAATTAATGTATGTGTTGTTATTAAAATATAAAAGATTTTCATTTAAACCAAGAGTCTTATTGTTAAAGGTATAAGGGTGTGCCATTATTTGAGCCACCCTGCAATAGAAATAAAGTTAAATACTTATGAATAGTTACGTTCTAGTCTTAGAGTAAATGTTACGATGATGGAGTGAAGTCATGCAATGGTCTTAAACGATTTGCATGTACTAATTGGTTTTTTCCAGATTTTTGTATAACATAATTTTCATTAAAACCTATTCTAACAATAACATGAGGGCCGTCCCAAAGGCTATTTAAGTTGTTTGGACTTGGGACTTTGAGCATAACTTTATCACCTACGTTAAATTTGGCTATATTTTTAATATTACTGTCGTATCGCTCTTTTGCCTTTTCTTTCATTGATTCAACGTTTTGGCGAGCTATGTCACGGGATACCTTGAGTCTTTCGTTTAAATCTCTTAGGTAGTCATGAGTTGTATAGTCGTCATTAGCTTTTAGAGAATAAAGCGAACGCGGTTTGTAGCCAAAGAGTAATTCGTGTGGTGTGAATTTTGTGGATTGATTTATTGATGTGTTATGGCACATAACGGCGAATGGTACGATTTGATCCCAATTAGATTGGTTACGTTTGTGGTACATTCGGATGTGGTCGCGTAATGTTGCGTGGAATCGTTCTAAAGAACCGTTAGTCTGAGGGTGATATGCGGTACTAACTGTGTGAGTGGATCCTAGTAATTTCATCAATTGTTTGATTACGCTATTTAGAAATTCTGTACCTTGATCGGAATGGAAACGTTTAGGTACGCCGTAATGTTGACAGAAAATTAGAAGAGATTTGGCTACTGTTGTTGCTTGTTTATCTTGAATAGGGTATGCTTGAACAAAACGAGTCAAGTCGTCTTGTAGTGTGAGTATGTATTTATTAAAGTCGTTAGTTATATCTGAGTAAGAGACTAAGTCAATAGTTACGCGTTCAAAAGGTTCAGTGGAAGAAGAAGTAATAACCATGGGAGCTTTATATGTCTTACGTTGAATTTTGTTTCGTTGACATATTTGGCAATTATCTATATAATTTTTAATAGTATCGGTCATTCCTTTCCAGAAATATTCAGATCGTATTTTGTGTGTCGTTTCGATAATGCCACGATGTCCTGATAAGGGATCGTCATGGAAGGTTTTAAGGATTGATTCTATCTCTTCTGGAGCTGGAGTTTTAACTTTATTTTCACATATGGTGATCTTGCATTCGTAAAGGTCGGCTAAATATGCTGTTATGTGTAATTGTTCGTTTCCTTTAAGTTTACAAGTGGGGTCGTTTTTTAAGTCCGGAACGTAAAGTGATTTTAATTTATGGTTGTGTAGACAAGCGAGTAATACTTTAAAATAGCTCTCAGAATCCCAAGGATCGAAGTGAGTGGGTCTCGAACAGCCAAATATAATATTTTGTTTCTTATCTGAAACTAATAAATCTGTTTCGTAAAGTGTTTTGGGTTTACTTAAAAATGGGTCCACTTGAGAGCAAGTGGAAATTGCTTGTTTGAAAAGGGTATTTTTATCGGAAAGTTGACACGAGATTGGGATAAGAATGTTTTTGTGACGTTCGTTTAAGAGGCAGTCTGGGGAAATATGGAGATTTGGAGTATTAAAAGTGTGAGAGTCGATTTCTAAGTAGTGTTGAAAGTTTAATTGTAAATAGTCTTCCGAAGTGTTTGGGTCGAGATGTGTGTTTTTGTCGCTTTTTGTGGGATGATTTTGTTGTGTGGAGAATTGGCGGGCGTGAGAGAGCATCTGCATTAGTGTTGTTCTTACCTGCCTTATATACTATTTATATTGTTTTTCGAGTTTGGATGACAACCGACTACAGGGTCCTTTTCGAGAAAAGCCATGTTAGCGGTTTGTGGTCAGTTACAATTTTAAATTTTCTACCAAACAAATATGGTCTAAAATGTTTAACCGCCCAAACGATAGCTAATAACTCTCTTTCGATAGTGGAATAGTTTGATTCTGCTTTATTTAGTGTCCGAGATGCATATGCTATAGGCAAATCCTTGCCTATTTCGCCTTGCGATAGCACAGCACTTAGGGCGTTTATCGAAGCGTCTATGGTCAGTATCAATTCTTTTGTGAAGTTTGGATATTGTAAGATGGGAGGGTTAGTAAGAAGATGTTTGCATTCATTGAAGGATTGTTGTTGGGTTTCACCCCATATGAAGGTAGTGTCTTTTTTAAGAAGGCTAGTTAAAGGTTTAGTAAGTTTGCTGAAATTAGGAATAAACCGACGATAGCATCCTGTAAGGCCTAGAAATGCCTTTGTATCTTTACATGATTTAGGAATAGGGAATTTTTGAACTGCCCGAATTTTATCGGGGTTCGGCTTAACGCCTTCGTTCGAAATGATATGGCCAAGATAAGCAACTTCGCGTCTAAGAAATTCGCATTTGTCTGGTTGAATCTTTAGTTGATATTTTCTAAGTCTAGAGAAAACTTCTTCAAGTTTTTGTTCATGCTCTTGAAGGCTGGAAGCAAAGACAACTATGTCGTCGAGGTAAACGAAACATCTTTCACCTTGTAAGCCATACAAAACGGAGTCCATTACACGCTGAAATGTCGCTGGTGCGTTTTTTAAACCAAATGGCATTCTTTTATATTCATAATGGCCATATGGTGTACTAAAAGCTGTCTTAGGTATATCTTTTTGATCAACTTCTAGCTGATGAAAACCTGAGGCAAGGTCTAATGTGGTAAAATATTGAGAGTGACCTAATTTGTCTAGAATATCTGTGATGTTAGGAAGAGGATAACTGTCTCCTACTGTGACTTCATTTAACTTGCGGTAATCAATAACTAATCGCCATTTCTGTTTCCCAGATGCGTCTAGTTTCTTAGGAACAACCCAGATGGGGCTACTCCAAGGAGATGAGCTAGGTCTAATAATGTCTTGGTCTAACATCTTTTGGACTTGTGATTTTACTTCTTGTTCGTGTACATGAGGAAAGCGATAGGTTTTCGTGTGAATTGGAATGTCAGTAGTGGTAGGTATTTGATGTTTTGTATGATTGCTAAATGTAAGGGAGTCGCCTTCGATGAAAAATATGTCGGGGTATTTGGAAACAATTTTATCTAATGAGTTCGATTCTTCTTTGTTTAAATGTTCGCGTCTAATGAGGGTGAGTACTTGCTTTTGTCTATCGGTGTCGGATGTGTGATTAAGATTATTAATTGAGTGTTTGTTAATGTTGTTTGTTTGTTGATTTGGTTGATAAGGTTGAACTTCGATGTTTGGAATGCTAATTACTTTATCGGATTTGTTTGTATTTACACAAGTGATAACAAATGAGTTGTTTTTGACTTCAACTAATGCGTTGGGAATAACGATACCGTTATCTATTATTTGTTTTTCGACTATTGCTGTCCCGGAATTTATATTGTTCGTTCTACACATAATTACACTCTCGGAACGGCTAGAAAGGAATTGGTTATTAGGGTCGATTATATTTTGAGGATTTTCGTTCAAATAATGTAGGTTGTATGATCTGTCACGTATTCTCATTGTTTTAGAATGAATATGAATGCTGCAATTATTCTTTATCATGAAATCGTTGCCTAGGATACCGTCTGCTTTAATGTTAAGGGAAGCAACATGGAAACGATATTTAGGTAAATAATCTAGAGATATTTCGGTGGTGCCTGAGGTTGTAATTGAATTTTGGCTACCGGAAATACCTACGATTGACACGATGTTTAATTTATTTAAAGGTGACGAACCTATTTTATCCCTTTTTATTACCGAGATCCCTGCTCCGGTGTCTATGAGAAATGTCACTGGTTTGCCTTCTATGTGAAAAGTGCAGTGTAAGAGGTTATCGGGTGGTATATCGTTTAAGGCAGATATGGCGAAAGATTTTGTATTACATTTAAATTTAGGATGTTTTAATTTAAGCTTTTTAGTTGTAGGTTTTGATTTCGAACGTGGTTTATTGGAAACAGTGGAATTTGTGGATATAGGAGGTGTAGTGGTCTTGATGGAATCAGTGGACGTAGTAGGTTTAGTAGTCTCGAGAGAGTCAGTAGATGTAGTAGAGATAGTAGATGTAGTAGAGATAGTAGTAATAGAGTCAGTGGATGTAGAAGGAATAGCATGTTTTGGAAAACCAAGGGCTTGGGGCTGGTTACCCTGTTCGTAGGTTTCCGTTTGAGAACTGGAATTTTTGAATATTGAGTGATGTGTATGTGATGTAGTACTTAAGTCGCTAGTTTGTGTAGACACATTTTTCAATTCTGTCTTACACTTAAGCGGTGATTTAGAAGGTACGCTGTTTGTTTGCGTTGTGTGATCTCGATGGTTCGGCGGTCGAGGACGCCTTTGAGAAATAGGGCTGGATTTACTAGAGTTCATATTTGCAGGTTCTCTATGTCTTGAGTCGGGATCGGTGAGCAGGATACTGAAGCGATTTCCAACGAGTTGCTCATCTCGTTGGTCGCTTGGCAGTTTAAATGATTTACTGGGATAGGAGGCGCAGGAAGTGCGCGTTGGGCTTGATTGTTTCTTATATTATTATTATAAGTTCTTTTACGGCATTCTGTAATATTATGCCCAATATTTTTACAATAACTGCATAATTTTGTAATTTGTTGCGGTGTGTTGGCATTATTGTATGTGGTTTGTGTAAATGGTAGATGAGTTCGATTTATAGGCTTAGTTGTATTACTATTTTTATAATAATTATGGGTAATATATGGTGGTTTTGTAAAAGGTGGTGGCCGCGTTGTGTTTAGCCTAAATAGAGATTGCCTAGCCTTGTTTATCGCACGAATTTTGTCCTCTTGTAGTGCGAATCGGCCTGCTTCGCAAAGGGTAGGGAATTCTTTTGTTCTTAGCATTGATCCAATATCGGAGCTAATGCCATTGACAAAAACGTTAAGAGCCGTTTCTTCCGTTGTGGCTAAGCGACCTAGTAATGTCTTATCGCATATTTCGGCGTTTAACTTCTCTATTATTTTAGAGCGACAAAGGTCGACTCTGTGAAAATATTCAGTTAGTGTTTCTGTAGGTTTTTGAAACATAGTTTGCAGTTCGAGATTAAGGTGTGCTATGGTTTTAACGTTAGAGAATTTTTCGATAAGGAATGTTCTTAAGTCGGTCCATGAGGCATGTTCTTTACTGTGAACGTCTGCCGCACCCGAACCAGTAATATTGTTCAACGCGTATACTAAAAGTACTGACTTCTGGTCCGCTGAACTAAGGTCAAAAGCTGAATTGCATGACCTAACGAATCTATACACTTGGTCGTTATTGTCTGTGTCGAATGAGGGAATTAATTTAAGTAATGTGGTAATGTCTAAAGCCATCTTAGTGTTCTTTGTTTTACACAGGTAATACAATACAATAATACGAATAATTGATATAATAGAATAGTATAATATAATAGTATATGACTGAATAGTATGATTATATAAAAAAATAATGTAAAATGAGGTGGTAGATGTAGGAAAAATATTTTGGTAAAAATGGAAAATAGGAATTTGAACAAACAAGTTTAGCCACTTACCACAATAACAATAAAATGTGGAGCTGCATGGTTCGGCGAAGTTCTTCAAAAGCCTTCAGCTACCGTACGTTGTCTTTTTGTTGGGCGATGCTGTCCCGTCGAATTTGGTACGTTCACTTCGTCTTTACGCGATTTAAGCGAATGAATCACGCGAGATCCTACCGACTGCGCCAAATTTGTTATGTGGCAGAGACAAAAACTCTTTTAAAAATAAATTTATTTAATATATTTAACTATAATACAAACTAACTTAAAATATAGAAGTTGAGTCAGAGAGTTTGGAAATAGAATTGTGTTGTGGGATCGAAGGACTTGGTTTATATAGTGTAGGATCGTGGGAAGCTAGGAGGTAGGGGTAAAGATAAGGGAATAACATTATGCTTGTTTGTGTTTATCGTTAACTTATTCTAAGATACAATTAAGAATGGTAAACTTTGGAACAGTAAACATTAGTATTTAAATATTACAATCTAATTAGTTTGGTTTCTAGGTAAACAATGTAATTTAGTTTTAAAGTAAATAAGTAATATAAGAATAACAGTATAGGAGTATAGAGGACTTATAATATAAAGTAAATAGTATGTAACACAATAATAGAACCTATAACATAACAAGCTACACAATATTATAAGAATAATTTACAAACTTATGTTCTCATTCATCCTTCCGAGCTGTATGTAGCCCTTACGCGTGACAGATTAAATTACGCATTGTTTGATAGCTTAAGTGAATGTAAAAACGTTAACAATAAGCTTATGATATGTTTGTCACTCCACATCAGCCATCCTAACAGTACGAAGAGAATCATTGAAGTAAGTTTCCGTTTATACGAATGAATGCAAGTTTTTGAAGAAGGATGGAATGATCCACCTTATCGAAACCTTTATAAAAGTTTGTGTAAACAGCGTCAGTTTGTACTCGATTGTCCAAATTATCTACATCTACTACATAAAATAAGATTACTGATGGCCGATCGGTATTTTACGAAACCATGATGTTCTAGAATTAGAAAGCTGTGTAAACACGGATATATTGATATGTACTAAACGTTCAAGGACTTTTGATAAGGCAGAAAGTAAGGAAATACAATAATAGTCTATAATTAGTCACGTCAGTTTTAGAACCTTTTTTGAATACAGGGGTTATATTTGCCGATTTTCAGACTGTTTACACTAAATTTTCTAGCAAACTGCGGTTATACAAATAGAACAGACGTATGTTTATTGAGTTAGCAGTATGTTTGAGGAAAAATTGTGAGGTACCATCTGGTTCTGACTTTTAGTTATATCCAAGTTTTTCAGACATTGTTCTACTGCATTTTTTGAAAATGATATATCTGAGGTAATGAAGTTAGTGTTTGATGTGCAAGGAAGTGGATCTATGTCGTACGTCGTCAGTGACCTGGTGTCATAAACTGAAGTAAAGTAATTAGAAAACAGTACAAATATGTCCTCAGGTTTTTGGTTTCATTTCCATTGTAATGTAAGATTTTTTTTATTGTTTACAAATGACTAAAATATTTTAATGTCCTTCTGCAAACTTGTTTCAATTTTACTTAAATATGAATTATAGTACTCCGCTGAGAGTTGTTTAAATCTTTTTCGAAGTACAGAGTATTCCTCATAATCTACTTTGTTAGAATTTTTTTTATTTTATCCAGGGTTTTTCTTTGTTTTTAAATATGTGTATTAGTGGGTGTGTAAACAATATTGGAAACTTTTTAGATTTAATTGGACGTAAAGGTAAGTGTTTCCTAAAGATTTTATATATCTCTTTACAAAAGTGGTTGGTGGCAGCGTCTAAGGACGACACCTCTAAAGTACTTGCCCAGTCTATACGTCTAATATCGACGTTGATATCTGCATATTTACTTTCGTCCTATCATAAGTCCACAGCTAAACATAGGCATCCCCCATAGAATGCCTCATAGGGTGGATATATGATATTATTGCCAAGCTTGGCGAACGAATTGGCAAGTGCAGTTTTTTATATTAAGAGGACTCGCTGGATGGTAATTAACTACCGTCGCGGCACCAATAAATAACTGCAACATCAGGGAATTTGCGGGTGCGTTGCCGGCCTTTAAAAAAAGGTCAGCTCTTTTCTTGAAGGTCTCTAAATCGTATCAGTCTGGAATAATAGCTTGTGGTAGACGATTTCACAAAGATCTATATGTCTGAATAGTGTTGATAGTAACGCGAATTAATACGATGTGCGATGGTGAAATTTGGTGGCTATTATTAATACTAACAATTCCTCTGAGCACCCCCCGTGATATATGCGATAGAATATGCAGAAGGATACAATAACTGTTCGCAGCAGCAATAAGTCAAGCCGACGAGAAAGATCTCCTGTTCATATCATGTTTTATTTCCCTCTGTCGTCTCTTACGACACTCGTGGGAAAATATGGGATAGTGAATTGTCTTTTACCCCCACAGCATCCCTTAAGTGGTAAAGAATTATTATCCATGGAAAAAATAAATAATAATCATAATATATGTTTGGTCTTGGTATACCACACACCTTTTACTTGATCTAATGATGAATGATTTAAACACGATCTTGAGAAAAACAATGATTTATTGCGATTTCACAATACACGAAACTTGGTAAAAATATAAGATTGAGGCACGCGACCGTATTGGTAGGCAAACACAAACACACTCAAAAAATAAAATATTAATGAATGAGGTCAGTCGCGCATAGTGTCAAATTACTAAAATGCTGACGCGGGAGAATGCACGGTGTTGCACCGTACATGCTCCGGGCCGCCAGATGAGGGCGGGATGCTGATCATGATTGCTTGAAAAAAGATGTATGAGTTGCTATGGGCGACGTAGACCTGTTTACAATTCGAACACTGTCTTGTTTATTGGTAACAGGATCACTACGATTGGTCGTTTCTTCTTCACAAATGCTGTTTCGGACGGAGGAGAGGAGAACCGCGGTGCGGTCCTCCGCCGGGGGCACTGCCGGAGAGTTGGCTCTTGCTAACCGTGTTTGTCGCATTCGCCGCCACGCCAGGCCAGCACCCACGATAATTGCTGCTCCGATCATAATGTAGATGAGAGCATAATGATGCACATCATGGTATGATACATCACTTGTCAACACCGCCTGCTCTTTCAAATCTTTTAGCTGTTTTTCTAAATCCGAAAATTGTTTTTGGCGGTTATTTATGGTTTCATCTACTATAGACGACATCGGGATCGATGCGTTGATGATACTGTTTATCGGACTGAAGTCTTCAACCTTGATGTCTGGGCTCGTCTTGATAACGCTGCGGTCAAGGTTACGAGCGTGCACCGTAAATAGGTCGGACTTGACAATGCACCCGTGTGAAATGCTGACGATGCCGGCGCGCTCCAGCTGTGGCGCGGTCACCTGATCCGCGCACATCACTCGTAACTGACACCTCTCACAACAAAAGTATAAGTACTTGTTTATATTGTTTAATTCAGTCCATTTGTAATTGCAGGAGTCTACAACAGTTTTACACTGCTGTTTAATATTATCGAAGTCACAGAATTTCTCGTCTTGTGAGAGATGGTAAACTGATTTCTTTAAGTGACATAAATACGAGTTAGCTTGCTGACTGCATGATGAAATTTCATCTATATCCATCACAATGTATGCATCCTTTGCTAGGTTAATGGCCACGTATTCCGATATTGGTATCGTGGTAACCATCTTGCTGTTATTAATCTTGGTCGGTACTGGAATAAGATGAAATATTTCGAAGGAATCTCTACTGATGAGCGGAACCTTTATCTCGAACAGCAGGTAATCTTCACATATTCTGGCCTTTATTGTTAAAAGTTGATAAATACTTTGAAGGCTTGCTTGTATATTTTCGATTGGTAAGGCCAACTCCTTCGATATTTGGCTTGCTATGACACCGAGTTCATTTCTAAGCTGTTCTGGAGATAATAGATGGAAATTAAATCTCCCGTGATAAATATCTGTGATCGTGTCTTTTTTTTTTTTTATAGAAAAGGGGGCAAACGAACATGTGGCTCACCTGATGTTAAGTGACTACCGCCGCCCATGATCAACCGCAACACCAGGGGAATTGCAGGTGCGTTGGCCCTTTAGAAAGGAGTAAGCTCTTTTCTTGAAGGTCCCCAGGTCGTATCGGTCCGGAAAAATCACCGGTGGTAAATTATTCCACAGAGAGGTTGTACGCGGAAGAAAACTCCTTTTGAAACGTACAGTGGTGGACCGCCAAGCATCCAGATGGTGTGGATGGTATCGGGACGTTTGCCGTGTAGTGCGTTCACGAAATTTGGCGGCTGGGATTATTCCGAACAATTCCTCAGAGCACTCCCCGTGATAGATGCGATAAAATACGCAAAGAGATGCAACATCTCTTCGCAGCGCCAGTGAATCGAGCCGATCGGAAAGCACTCGGTCGTCAACGATTCGAGCCGCTCTGCGCTGGATGCGGTCAAGTGGAAGGAGCTGGTACTGGGGAGCCCCAGCCCAGAGATGGGAACAGTATTCCATGAGCGGCCGAACCTGCGCCTTGTAAAGTTGCAGGCGGTGTGCCGGCATGAAATACTGTCCCGCTCTGCTGAGCACGCCAAGCTTTTAGCAATGATTCTTGCACGCTTCGTAGTTCCTGTATCATATTGCTTGCAGCTACGGCTGCCAAAGTTAATTGATTCACTTGAGACATGTTGACAACCTCTGAGTTTAATATGTTCACGGCCCTTTCCATATTCAGCATCTGTGTGTTTATTAACTTATGCTGCCTGTTCATAGCTTCTTCACTCCTTTTAAGTAAGTTATACTCCGCCTCGACTATAGAGGTTTGATTTCGCCACAAGTTTGCCAGATGCTGCTGATTATCACGGATGAGTGTTATGTCTTTTTGGTATTTTTGAGCAAAATTCTCGTCTAAAATTCCAAATAATGAGTTCGCGATACTGCCGACTCCGTTTATCAGTCCTCGGCGGCGGCGCGAGCGCGTACGGGAATGTTGTGTCATCAAAATGGTATTATAATACTGGAACTCGGAGTAACTATGACGTAGGTGCCACAGAATAATGTTACATTGGGCTTCTTGTAATTTATCGCGTGTTTCTTGCAAGTAATTGGAATATTGTTCAAAGGTCTTCATCCCTTGCCAGTAGGGGCTCATGTCATAGTAGACGACCATGGTCCATTCATCTCTAATTACTTGCATGTCAGAGACTTTGTCAAAATATATTCCTTGGTTCGACTTCAGAGGTGTGTTAAGAAAAGAACATGATGATGTGGTAAGTATGCTCATGAAAAATAGCATAGCCAACGCAAGCGACGAGAAATGAACTTGAGGTTTCTTAACCGATTGAGGCGCTCTTGTTTGTTGATCGTTCTTGATTGATGATGGTTTGTTTGCGTTATTATCGCTGCCATCTGACTCTTGATTTACAGGTAGTAGCGATAATTTCACGACCGGCCTTTTGAGGTAGCCATTCTTGGTTTTCAGTGTGACCACTCTCACTTGCTCATCAGAACCGGGATGAAGTTCGACGACGCGCCCCATAGCCCCCCGTCCTGGAGGTAAGTTGTCTTCGTGGACGAGCACGACGTCGTTGTTTTTGATATTTTTTTGTTCCCTTTGCCACTTACTGCGTACATTTAGTTGGGTCAAGTACTCTGAACGCCATCGTTTCCATATGTCGTTATACATTTTTTGACAAAGGTACCATCTTGTTCGTAGATCTTGCTCTGTATCAAATATCGTCAACACAGGTCCACTTGCTAGGAAGTGTGCTGGCGTCAAATAGTCCAGGTTGTCTGGGTCTTCATTCATGGCGCACAATGGTCTTGTATTTAAGCAGCCTTCTAGTTGGTACAGTATGGTGGTGAACTCTTCGTAAGTCAGTCTCTGTTCACCAATGACGCGTTTCATGTGATATTTTCGACTTTTAACGGCCGCTTCCCATAACCCGCCTGCTGAGGGCCAGGAAGGAGCGTTAAAATGCCACTGTATGTGCATTTCTGTGATCTCTTGCATTAACTCTGGATTATCTTGGTTGATGGTCGATATAATTTCTTGGTATTCTTGTGTTAGGACTCTGCTTGCTCCGACGAGGTTGGTGCCATTGTCACTATAAATGTGACTTGGCGTTCCCCGTCTGGCAGCCATCCTTTTCAAGGCCGCTAAGAATGATGACGTCGTTAGGTCCGATACTAGTTCTAAGTGCACGGCCTTGGTTGCCATGCATACGAACACCGCTACATATCCCTTGGTACACTTGGTGCCTCGTCCTTTACTGCCTTTGATCATGATGAAGCCGGTATAATCCAATCCTGTGTGAGAAAACGGGCGAGATGGGTTACTTCTGGCACTAGGTAGGTCACCCATGAGTTGATGTTGCTTGCTTGTTCCAAACCGTCGGCATCTCACACACTGTCGTAAGCGCTTCTTAGTAGCCCTGTTGCCCCCTACTATCCAATACTGCTGACGAATAAATGATGCTGTTAATCTTGGTCCCCCGTGAAATGTAAGACTGTGGGCTTCATCTATGATCAACTCCGTAAGATGGTTAGCGTGTGGAATGATGATTGGGTGCTTCATTTCCATGCTTATCTGCGCGTTTCTCAGTCTACCACCAACTCTTAGAACGCCTTTTTCATCTAAATAAGGGTGTAAGTTTACTATCTTGCTCTTGGTATTCACGCTCTGTTTTGCCTTGAGATCTTCTATCTCTTGCGAAAACTCTTCTTGCTGAACATGCTTGATTATTCTTTGCTTTGCTGCTCTGACTTCTTCTAATGTTAAGTATGATGGCATCTTAATTTTTTGTTCTTGTAGTGTTTATGAAACGGTATACCCAGGCTACGACGCGGATTAGTTTATTGAACTTACTGTATTTATTGATAATTTGACCCAAAATATTCATTTCTTGATCTTGGTATGTCGAAATATTTATCTGCTTTGCCTTCTTTTGTTCTTCATTGGTATCATAACTTGTTTCTTCTTGTTTATCTTGATAAGTAGGCAGCCAGCTTGGTCCCTGCCACCACAGAGAATGACTCACTAGTTGTGTAGCAGTTAGGCCTCTGCTTGCGCAGTCCGCTGGGTTGTCCTGGGACTTTACGTATCGCCAGTCTTGTGCTGGAATGACGTCGGTAACTTGTTTGACTCTGTTCGCTACGAAGGTTTTCCACCTGCTCGGATCACCCTGCAGCCACCCCAGCACTGCCGTGGAGTCAACCCAGCCGTATTGCTTGATTTCGTAATTTTCTAAACTCTGTTTTACCTTGGACATTAATTTTGCTAACAAAACTGCGCCGCATAATTCAAGTCTAGGTAAACTTACAGTTTTGCTGACCGGCACTAACCTTGTTTTCGCCGCGACCAAAACCACTGTACTTTGGTCTCCACTAGTTATTTTGCAGTATATTACGCAAGCGTACGCTTTTGTTGACGAGTCGCAAAATCCATGCAACTCAATAACATCGGTTTCGTTTGTATTGAGCCATCTTTTTACTTGAATTTTTTCGATGTTATGAATATCGTCCCTGATTTTCTGCCACTCCAAATTGATGTTATCGGGAAGTGTATCATTCCAGTCGATGTTAGATAGCCACGTAGATTGGAAAAGTAGCTTCAACTTGGTAGTCAATGGTGAAATCCAGCCCAGAGGGTCCCAAAGGGTTGATATGTCAGATAATAAGCTTCTCTTGGTGTCGCTTGTCTGACGAGCTTGAATTTTGGGTTGGAAAGTGAAGGAATCTTCTTGAGGGTTCCATCTCAACCCTAAGGTCTTTGTAGATTCAGCAGCTCTAAACTCAAAACTCCCTTCTTGACTGACATTTTCACATAATTCTGGAATATTGGATGACCACTTCCTGAGATTAAAGCCACCTGCTTTTAATAGCTTGATGAGGTCGTCCTTCAACCTTTTTCCAAGGTCAGCGCAATGACAGCCGTGGATTACATCATCCATATACAGGCTATTCCGTAAAACTGAAGCTGCTTGAGTCTTGGTGTAGTATTTTTCTTCATCATCTGCCAACTGCTTCAGTGTCATCATTGCCAAATATGGCGCGGCCTTGGTGCCATATGTGACTGTAGTGAGTTGGTATTCCTGCAATGGTTCTTCTGGGTCATCTCGCCATATTATTTTTTGGTATTGTTGGTGTTCTTCTTTCAGCCAAATTTGGCGAAACATTTTTTCTATATCAGCTGTGTATGCAAACTGGTATTGACGCCACTCCAAAATTAATTTTTGGAGATCTTGTTGTAGATTTGGGCCCCTGTGCATAAGATCATTAAGGCTCAACCCTGTCGAAGTTTTTGCCGAGGCATTGAATACAACCCTGATTTTTGTAGTTGTTGACTCCGGGCGCTCGACACAATGGTGCGGCATATAAAAGTCCGGTTTCATATGACCCAATGATAAGTATTCTTGAATAAATAATTTATAATGTTCTGCGGTATTATTTTGTTTTGTGAATCGTCGTTCCAATTGTTTGAATTGCGCAATTGCTTTTTGTTTCGATGTGCCCAAGTCTTGTTCAATGTTTGACTTAAGGGGAAGTTTCACTTGGTATCTTCCATCCTCGCGTCTTGTGGTTGTTGATTTATACAAATCGATGCATGCTTGATCTTCTGACGTGAGAGTAGACTCTTGAGTAATGTCCTCGATCTCCCAAAACTGTTGGATGTTTTGTATATTATTCAGCAAAACATTGCACTGTAAAGTAACCTGATTAGCGCTTCCACTTAATATCCAACCAAATCGCGTTTGTTGGGCGATTGGCGTGTTATTGTTTTCTCTGCAAATTCCGTCTAAGATGATGTTTGAGTATACTTCTGCTCCCAGAAGTATATCTACCCGCCGACTTTTGTAGAATTCTGGATCTGCTAACTGTATATTTTCTAGGAATGACCATGACGGCTTGTCCAAGGTGTAGTTTGGTAAATTATTGATCAGAGTTTTCATTATGAGAGCTTCGGTATTAAGTGTGAAGTCGCTATTATTGGACTTGATTGTTAACTTAATCACGCCTTTACAATTGTTTTCCTTTATGCCGATCCCCGTTATGACCCCTTTACACTGACTTCTAGGTAGTGATAGAAGTTGAGCTGCTTTCTCTGTGATAATTGAGGTCTGGGATCCTTGGTCCAGGAGTGCTCGGAGCTTGTAGTAAGAGCCATTGTTAGCTTGAACTTGAACAATAGCTGTAGCGAGCAGTATCTCTGGCACGTCGCGCTGCTGTGACACGTGCACACTGTTCTGGTTCTGCTGGACAGCATCTGCGCTGCTTGATGAGTTTCCCTGGTTAACCGTTCTTGATGAGCTAGGTTGTTTCATGTTTTTAGATGTTACGAATGCTTCGTGCAATATTGTGTTGTGCTGACCTTGGCATTCGCGGCAGCGATTCTTAGAAATACACTTTCCTTGGTGATGGTTTAGGCAGTTTGAGCACAGCCGTAATCTTGATATGGTACTGCGTCTCTACTGCGGCGTCATTGCTATAAGTTTTTGGCAAAAATATATTCCATGGCCATTGTTACAGAGCGGGCACGTGGTTGTAAACTGATTACTTGTTTTTGCATTTGTTGGTTCTGTAACATTGTAGCTGGAAAATACTTGGTATCTTGATTTATTATGCTTCACCGGGACCTGACTTGATGATGGTTTTTGCGTGGTTGGTTCTTGTTTTCTACGGGATGTTTCCAACGTAGTGAATTTTCCTTCCAGGAATGCCAAAAAATCTTTGAGCGTCGGTAACTCACGTGGTTGTTCTAGGGATTCATTGTAATCATTGAATGTTTCATTGTCCAATTTTTGTGACAGTAAGTGCACCAGCAATGGATCTCACGTACTGATATCAACACCTAAGTTTTTCACGGCGTTGAGTGTCTCCAGAGTGGTGTCATGAAGTCGCTTGATCTGGTTGATAGCTTGATGTTGTTGTATGACAGGAATATTCAATAAGCTGTTGATGTGCGAAGTAAAAATGAGTTTCTTGTTGTTGTATCTGTGGTTAAGAATTTCCCAGCAGATATTATAGTTTTCAGTGCTGATCGGAAGATGCTGCAAAAGCCTTGCTGCTTCGCCTTGCACCTTAACTTTAAGAAATTGCATTTTCTGTGCGTTTGATAATGATGGGTTATTATGGATAGTTTCAGTGAACAGGTCCTTGAATGACGTCCACTGATGATAATTTCCTACAAAAACAGGTATGTCCATCTGGGGGGTTGATTTTTCCCGATGGGACACTGACCACAGCTTGCTGTTGATGGATCGTTTGGTGGAATTATATAGTTGTTCATAATATGAAAAAGTGCTCTCATATTCTTGGTTGGCTCCTTGAACTTCACTGTCGATGTCCCAGTGCAGACTGTCGATAGCTGACCATCGCAACTGCAAAGAGCGGAGGAGATCTTCCAGCTCCCATTTCTCCGTCACATCGTCAAGATTTATGTTAGAAACTGTCCTTTTAAATGCTCTGAAGTTGCTTGATTGCTTCTTGAATAATTCATCTGTCTTGCTGTTGGTTCCCTGGGACTCCGTTCTAAATGAATGTTGAGCTCCCGAAGTTGAGGGTGCACACATTGGAGTTGCGGGTCTTATCAAGGGCGTTGAAGGTTTTGGTTGATGTTCCGACTTTGGTAAGTACGCTTTTATTGTAGCTGTTATATCCTCATAATTTGCCTTGGTTTTTTCATACATATTGTTAGTAAAATAAGCATGGGACTTGTCTGGAAAAGCGCACAGTTCAACATGATTATTCAGGAATTCCTGCCAATACCCTTCTAAATTATTCAATCTTCGATTAATATAGTCGGGCGTCTTTCGCTCTTGACTATCTTTCTTAAAATTTACAAATATTTGATTAATGCCATCGATAATTTGTTGTTGATTTGCTAGGAGATTTTCCATGCTTGACATTATTTGGTGAAGGAGTTGATACGTTAAAACCTTGGTAAAAAATCACTTACTTGTTTTGCTTGTTTTTGAAAATACCTTGATACGCTTGCTTGATATGCTTGTGCTTTGCTTGTGAAATCCTTCTGCTTGATGTGCTTGATGAATGCTTATGCTTGGTGTGCTTGGAGAGTGTTGGCTTGGTGTGATTGGTGAATTCTTGCTTGGTTTGCTTTGTGAATGTTTGCTTGGTTTGCTTGGTGAATGCTTGCTTGGTTTGCTTGGTGAATGCTTGCTTGGTTTGCTTGATGAATGCGTCAAATTTGCTATGCTTGTGGTATTCTTGATATTCTCGGTTTTGTGCTTGGTGTTATTACTGGTTCTCAGTATATTTGCAGACTCAGTACACGTAGAGCGCCGTCTCAATTCGGCTGGTGAGACCCGCTGGTGGGAGGCCAACCGAACCGATCGCACTGCACTTGAGATCCACAAAACACTGATCAGTTTCCTCGAAGGACCATAAAGATGTTTGGTCTTGGTATACCACACACCTTTTACTTGATCTGATGATGAATGATTTAAACACGATCTTGAGAAAAACAATGATTTATTGCGATTTCACAATACACGAAACTTGGTAAAAATATAAGATTGAGGCACGCGACCGTATTGGTAGGCAAACACAAAAACACTCAAAAATAAAATATTAATGAATGAGGTCAGTCGCGCATAGTGTCAAATTACTAAAATGCTGACGCGGGAGAATGCACGGTGTTGCACCGTACAATATAGAATAAATAAAAAAAATACGTGTGGCACTCGGTGACTGCCGCGGTAAAGCTATTGCATAGCATTTTTTATCAACTTATGCAATTGTAATTATTTTATTTATGCAGTTAAGTCTTTGATATTAAATCAAGTTACACTTTTTGAGCGTGGTGACCGATAAGAAAACATTTTTTTTTCTCTTATTGAATAAATGAGAAGTTAATATTGTTTAAAATATTTTTAATATCTTACAATACATGTAGGTTATTCAGGAATTTTTATCATTGAGTTAGCAGCTAGTGTACACGCACACAAACACCGTGCCGAAGTCTGCCGAACTAAAACGACGTTAGACGATGCACGGCTTTCAACGCCACACCTCCGTGCCCGTCGGAGTGGGGAGCGTGAGGATTTTTTTCGTTACGGAATTTCTGGATTCGGTCCCCGCGCTCAAGGCCCGCGATAGAAGCTATGCAATAGCTTAAAAGGTTCCAAGTTTTAAATTATATGTTTTAGTTACAAACGAACGCAAAGTCCACTTCATAATAAGTGCAAGCTTAGGCTCATAGAAACCTACATCTGTCCTAGATGAAGAATCAAAATGTCGATGCATTGACATTTATCAAAATTAAGATTCTAAGATGATCCCTGATTCTAAGATAGAATACACGATTACCAATATACAGTAAAAACTCGTTCGTTATTTTCGTTATTTAAAAAACGTTACCCCTACATTAAGATTTTCTCTTGTATCATGAGGACAGTTTACAAACATAAATTGCACAAGGACAAACATCCAGACCCGAAACAACTATATGTAGGCCATACAAATACTTGTTCCGTGCGGGGTTCGAACCCGCGACCCCCAGCGCAGCCACTCATTGCTAAGCCACTGCGCCACGGAGTCGTCGAACGCTGTCTCGAAAACTGTCTGTGCTGTACCTGATTAATTGAAACACAGCAGTATTATACTGCTATCACATGGAATACTAACATCTGTAGCCTATTTTTTACGTTTGATGATATGCTTATAGTTTTTACTTGTATAAATTTTGAACTAAAGCGAAACTGGTGACATACGAGTAAGTTTAAGCGTCTCTTAGGCGTTTAAGTTGTTTAACAGATATGTCTAATATTTTAAGATTTCAAAGAATATATTTAAAAAATTTGGAGATTATTGATAAAGAATTTCTTTTTCTTTGAAGTTTTTAAAGTGATATATTTGTTTTGATTTACAAGACTGTTTTAAATTTAAACTTTAAAAACAAATCATTATTTTAAATATATGATTTATTATTTTTAACCTTCAAGCGGGCGCGCGTAGTCGAATCGACCGCGCTTATTACATTTTCGTTTATATTATTATTATTACCCATCACATTTATTTCTCATTTCTAGTAGCTTGTCGCTATGTCGTTGGGAGTAAAATAAAGAATAAACCGTCGCTCGGGGCGCTCCCCCCACTCCACAGATCGCAATTGTTTTAGTCCCGGTGCAGTCGTCGAAAAGACTACACGCGCCTGTCGTCGAAAAGGTTACGCGCGACGCTCAACGCGACATACCCTCGTTCACGCTCGTGGTAGTTCTTCGGCCGTCATTCAATATTATTGAATTAAGCTTGGATTTTTTTTTATAAAATGAGGCTTAGACGGTTACCACAAAGTGCAATACTCGAGGAATTACTAAGAGAAGACGAAGAAGAGAGTGAATCAGAGCTCAGCGACCAAGGCTCTGAAACTGCCGACCACATCGTTGCCGAGGAACCTCGATCTGCTGAGGAATCAAACTGCTCGGACTCAGAAGAGTATGATTTGTCACTTTCAGAAATAAGTAGCTGTTTTACAGGGCGCGATAAAGTAACGAAGTGGCAAAAATCTAACAATAACAGAGTGAGGCGTCAAGTTCAAAATATTCTCACGGAAGATGCGGGCACTCGTAGGAATGGTGTGGGAGTGACAACATTTACGCAAGCCTGGAGTTTATTTATTTCAGAGAATATTATTGAAAAAGTTGTTAGATATACCAACGAATTTATTCAAAAAAAAAAGCGCCATCGTATAACAGAATACGTGACTGCAAACCGACAGATGCGGTGGAAAATCTATCACTTTTCGGATTGTTGTACGTAGCGGGATCCTTGAAGACATCACACGCCAATTTAGAAGATTTTTATGCAAGTGATGGGACAGGTATTCCTATTTTTCCTACTACTATGTCAGTAAAAAGAGTAAAATTTCTACTGAATTCATTGCGGTTTGATGATGCTACTACGCGACATGCTCGTTGTACTCTAGACAAAGCTGCGCCAATAAGAGAAGTTTTAGATATGTTTACACAAAACTGTCTTTTGCCATATTCAGTGGGAGAGAACGTCGTAATCGATGAGATGATGGTTGGCTTTCGAGGAAAATGTCCTTTCCGACAGTACATGAAATCAAAACCCGACAAATACGGAATCAAACTTTATCTACTACTAGATGCTGCTACGTTTTACGTCCTAAATATTGAACTTTATGCTGGCAAGCAGCCTGAAGGCCCATATCAGTTGTGTAATGCTGCGGCAGACGTCGTAAAGAGGCTAATTACACCAATTTCTGGCACTGGAAGAAACCTTACCATCGACAATTGGTATACCAGTGTGCCGCTGATGAACGATTTGGCCAAGGATTATAAGATTTCTGTTGTGGGTACCATGCGTATAAACAAGAAAGAAATACCTCCTTGCTTTATAGATAAAAACCAACCTGAATATTCAAGTCAATTTGGATTTTCAGATACAGCTACACTCTTATCTTATGTGCCTAAAAAGAAAAGATCTGTAGTTCTTATATCATTACTTAATTGTGCTGCAGAAATTGATGAAAGTACAAATGAAAAGCGCAAACCCAGCATCGTTACTTTTTACAATAAAACAAAGGGGGGTGTAGATGAAGTCGATAAAAAAGCAAAAATGTATTCGGTTTCAAGGAAGAATAATAGATGGCCATTGACACTCTTCTTTCGTCTTCTGGATATTGCAGGAATAAATAGTATGGTGATATTGAGGGCAAATAATGTGACTCTACGGAAAAGGCGAATGTATTTACGGGCATTAGGCACTGAATTGACAAAAGAGTACGTCCAAAGAAGATCAACGATGTTAGGCCTTCCAAGAAAACTAAAAAGAAACATAATGGAGCATTTGAATATGGAGGATAGTGCTGCTGATACAGAAGCAGGTAGTTCTGGCACATGAAGAGGAACCTGTAAAATATGTCCAGCCAAAAAAAGGAGGCAATCAAAAACGCAATGTAAATTATGTATGAAAAATATTTGCAGAAGTCATACAACATGTATTTGCAATCAATGTTATATGGACGAAGGAACTGATTGTGATGAAAACTAAGCCAAAGTTAATTTTTTTATTTTTATTTTGTAATTTTTATTATTAGACTAGTATATAAACTAGTCTGAGATATGTAAAAGGGTTTTGTGTTCCTAATTTTTGTTTTCATTCAAAGCATATTTGAGTTATGGTAATTAATTTAATAATTGTTTCTTTTTCATAATTTTAATTACATTACTTTTTTTGACAAATCAGACTTTAAAGGCAATGATAATATATCTGAGTACAAATAAATAAATAAATATTGAATAATTAGTGCTTTGAAATAATACTAGTTTTTACGGAATTTATCGCGTATATTTAACTTTTTAAATACCCGACGTTTCGAGAGCTTTACAGCACCCATGGTCACGGGAAGGACTGAGATGTTCAACATCCAGCTGTCATAGTTAACCGCGGTTACCATAGATTAAAATTTAACTTTTGTTCCGATCTATGCAGTTAAACTTTAATCTATGGTAACCGCGATTAACTATGACAGCTGGATGTTGAACATCTCAGTCCTTCCCGTGACCATGGGTGCTGTAAAGCTCTCGAAACGTCGGGTATTTAAAAAAGTTAAATATACGCGATAAATTCCGTAAAAACTAGTATTATTTCAATGTGTAGTGTTCGCGTAAATATAAGAAATAATTAGTGCTTTATTTCTCTTATTCATCCCATAGGTCTTTTCGGTTACGCGCGTCCGCTCCCGTTACAAATGACCGCGCGCCCGCTTGAAGGTTAATAAGTTTTACGTGGAAACATATTTTTCATTTCTGAACATAAATATTTATTAATTGTTTTATTTAGGTTAGAATGAAGAATATTGTATTAAGAGTATTTTAATAATAATTTATTTAAATTATATTGAATATGAAATACATATATTAATATGTTTTTTATTTACCGTTCGTGAAGGTGCATTAGGTTTATCTATTGTAATGTTATGGTAAAGTTAGCGACGTAAAGTTACGAGCATTTATGTATTAAAATTTTATCATACAAGTTTCTGTAAGCATATTGTAAGTCTGCTTATATGTAGGTCAAACCAGCTGCAAGTTTTGTTTTCTTATCAAAAGAAAAGTACCAGGCCTCTACAAAAGCTGTCACCTTCACATATCACACAGAGAGACAACTTTTGTGTAGTGAAAATTCTTAGAAAAATAACCGACCTTTTATTATTTTCCGGTCGACCCAGAAAATTCCGCAAAGCATTCTGTGATTCAGCAGTTTTGAGCAGAGAATACATTTACACCTTACAATATGATTTATGTTTATGTTAAATGCAATATTTACATTATTAGGCACTAAAAGTCAAAAAACATTTTAAGGTTCTTTTAATAAGAAAATGTATGTACTACTTTACGTTTCTGTATTCATTAAAAATATAAATTAATTTAAAGAAAAGTGTCATTAAAAAGCAAAGAACCCGAACGATGATATCGTATGCATGTAATTACTCTAAGGATGATATCCTAAAATTTTATTGACTGATAAAATGACAAGTTCTTCAGAACGTATTTTAATATAATCAAGTGTTACTTTGCGGAAATTTCTTTATAAATTAGGAAACTCGCATGCTGAATCATGGGTTTTATATTTTAGAAGTATGTACTTCACCTGATGGTAAGTGAGCCTGTGGCGCATCTTATCTATCCTCCATTAAGAATCAAAATGCATATTCGTTGTTACTAAGATGTCTCGCCCTCAACAAATGTTTTCATTTCTTTACACTATATTGCGAAATACAGCAGCATACAGGTCTTTCCCCACGCAATCTAACCTAAACTTGCAAGGTAACAAACTTTACCGCAAAAAATTTACGATAGAAAACGTCTGGTACAGGTAAAACCCACTAAAAAGACGGAGGTCTAGCTAGTATTGTAATGTGTATTCATTAATAAATATTAAAAATGATCATAGAAGTCTCAATAGAAATCAAAGTTCATAAATAGGGATTGGCCCTAACAAAGAAAATAATAATATAATGTGTTAGTTTTCAATATTAACTAAAACATTATATGGTGAAATAACCACCGAATAAGGTTTTACGCACATCATCAGATGTCTGTCGAATAAAGACATTTATGTAGTAGTAGTAATAGACCGGACATTACCAACAAAATTGTCGTCTGATACTTTAGTCCTATATAGGATATATTTCGTATTTATCTCATAGAGTCTGAGTGACATCGTCAAAATATCGAGAAGCATTCGTTTCCTAAATTAAAAAATATTTTTTCGGTTTATTATTGCAAGTATAATGTTGCAAGCCATCACTAATGGCACTAGCGCCATCTAGTATCGAGTAGCAGAATTAAGAGAGCTTTTTAGAAAATTACATGCTAGAACTTTTCCATTAGCGCCATCTAGTATCGAGTGCCAGATGTAGGAGAGAACTTTATCGGTAGCACTTAGTCGGTTGGGAGCGGTATGTACTCGAAGATTCTAGATGTTTCAGTGGAAAAAGCCTACGAAAAGCCGGTAAAGGCCGCGACCGAGTCAATATTGAATTGGCGATTCACGTGAATACATCGAAGCATTATAATTGCAAACTAAGTGTTAAGTGTTATTAATTATTAATGTGGTTTAAGTTAATTGGTGTTCGGTAATTAAAGTATCGATTTTGGTAATTCAATCGCCAGTTTTTTTGTCACGAACCCTAAGCTCGTAACAACTGGCGTCTGAAGTGGCATAAAATCATGCCAATTTTACCTAAAGATGACACGGAGGGTATCCGTACCCGAAGTCAACGCCAACAGCTCTTGATTTAGGTGCTCTGATGACGATGATGATGATGATGCAAGAGCAGGCCCGCCGACAGGAGGAAATAGCCCATCGGCAGGAAGAACAGGGCGATCAGTTAGAAGAGCAGATGCTCCTCATGAAGAACCTTCACGCCATTTTCGGAAAAGATATAAGGGATGTGAAGGATAGGGTTGCTTAACATGCACAACAACCGCCTGTCGGAAGCTAAAACCCTAAAGCTGGCTGATGTGAAGAAAACGCTGGACGACCTCAAACTTGGGGATGAAATAACAGCTCCCGTGGTAGCTACAACTTATTCCTGATCGGCCTACAAAATCCAGTTTGAGGCTGTCATGAAGGCGAACGTATAGAATATAGGTCAGGCCAACTGCACTCACCTTAGGCCTGCGCAACCCAACCTTAACTGTTCTGGAAGCTTTCGGTAAGAAAGTGACTTACGAACAGCTTCTTGAGGCAACATATGGCAAAGCTCCACTAAAAAACGTCTTTCGTGCGTAGCTTAAAGACTGCGTGCAATGCATCAACGAAAACCTACAGCAGTGGGCCCTAGAGGTGGAGAAGCTAGTTCGAAAAGCATACCAGTCTGTACCTGCGCTTATTGAAGAGAGCCTGTTACAGACATTCATCAATGGCATCCGCGACTTTGAAGTCAGAGCTTCTGTGAGGCTCGGGCACCACGAGACGCTTAAGGTCGCCTTGTACCATGCACTGGAGGTGGAAGCCGTGCGTCAGAATAATCGGTCAGGAAGGTTGCAGCAGCTACAGTTTGTGATCGCAATAAAGGATACAGCCCTAGGTGCTACGGCTGTGAGGACTTTTCCTCACAGGTAGCAAGGCCATCTTCGATTCAGCTGCCCTAAGCTAACTATAGAATGGGAAGATGAATGATCTCGAGAGGGCAGTGCATCTAACCGCGCCGCCCAGCAGCAGCAGCGAAACTAGTAAAAGTCAGGAATGCAGAACTTGTGCTGGCTGATGTTAAAAGAGCCCCAAGCCTGGGGAACAGCCTAGTTATCAAGGGCGAGGTCAACGGAATGTCGTGTAAACTGACCATAGAAACTGGAACCTTTCTCACGGTTCTCGGTTCCCAACTTATAAGTCCGTTCCTTTGGGACTCCGCATACAACCAAGAACGTATTTATTTGGTAACAGCCATCGGTCAGCGCATACCCATCCGTGGAAAGAAGGAGATGTAGTTGAAGCTAGGCAATATAATAAAACATAAACACACATACACTCACGCCTGTCAGCAAGAGGGGTAGGCAGAGACACGGACTTCCATTTGGCACGAACCTGACACACCTCTATCGCCTCCTTTACATCCATATATCTATACATACATGCTAGTCTGTTAAGAGTACCCCTACTGTGGCCCCTTTTCAAAATATCGCCAAATTGATTGATAAAATTTCGTCTAGGGCGTCCCTTCCCGATTCTGCCATTCACATCTGCTATATAAATTTGCTTTGTCACTTTTTCCTCATTTATTCTTTCTACATGACCAAACCATCGAAGCATTCCTTTCTTGAACCTTGTTACAACATCATCTTGCATATCACATTTTTCTCTTATCACACAATTTCTCACCCTGTCATTCAGATTCAACCCTAGCACGCTCTTTAAAGACCGCATTTCTACAGCATTTATTCTACTTTCGTGCTTCTTCTGCCACACCCAATTTTCACTACCATACATCAAAATAGGAATTAACACAGCATTATGAATAACCGTACGTGTCTTTTTTGACACAATCTGATTCTTCATAATTAGAGGTCGGAATAAGGTAGAGTTATTTATGTACTTACACTGATTTCATACAGCGAAAGTAGAAAGTGGATATGCTTTAAATCCCGAGATTAATTTTAAAGAGCAGAAAAATCCCGTGATTTATTAAACAAAAAATTTATTTACTTTTACACAATTTAAACCACTGCATGCGTGACGTTACCAAATTTACATCAACGACATCGAATATCCAAAATTGCTAAATTTTGCTAACCTAACCTCAGTTGACTCAGAGCAATCTTTTTCAATGTACATATAGATTTGAGACGATTGTAGAAGTTCATTGAAGTCAGAAATTATTTCTTAAATTTACGCGAACACTACACATTGAATAAAACTAAAAAAACATACTACAAGCCGCCGAACAAGATTAGTCAATTTTTACCATCCGTCAAGTGTAATATCCCTCTACAAGATGCAGGAGTGTACAAGTTAGATTGTGAATGTGGTCTCTCTTACAAAGGTCGAACAAAAAGATCCATAAAAACCCGCGTGAAAGAACATATAGCTGACGTGAAGCACCGACGCTCCGGGAAGTCTGCAGACTATGAACATGTTCAAGATCGTCCCCACCATTACATCAGATTTAATAAACCACAAATCCTCGCAAAAGAACACCGATTCCTACCAAGGATGATACGCGAGGTTATTGAAATTAAAAAAAAAAACATCCTAATTTCAATAGAGAAGATGGTTGGGTGCTGCCATCTGCTTGGGATCCTATAATTAACAAAATTAAACCCAAACCCAAGCATACCACTGCAAGACTACAAGATACTGTAACTTCATTTTGCGTAAATCGGACCAAAAATTAATATTCAAAAACTGAAGGAAGACGGGCTAACAATGACATTGGGACGTCAAACATCTCAGTCCCCCCCCGTGACCATGGTTGCTATAAAGCACCCGAAACGTCCGAAAACCGGGAATTAAAAAAAATAAGTAAAATCAGTTAAATAAACGCAATAGAATCCGTAAATTTAGTTTTATTCAAAGTCAGAAATTATTGAAAAGCTAATGGTCATATGCTTCAATTCTCATGAAAGTTATACAGTAATTTTGGAAGCGAACAATTCAAATCTTAGTGGTACTTCGAATGAATCGAACAAGGAAAATTATTCTGATGGGCCTTTTGAATAAGCAAAACCTTACGATTTTAGGCTAGAAATAAAAGTATTTTCATATTTATAAAAATAGCAAAGTATATGTCTGAAAATTTGCTTAGGACTATTAATAATATATATTGCGAATTAATGTAAATACTAATAAAATTTTATGATAAATATCTTTGCTTTATTTGTCTTTTGTATCTCTGAGGTTTTTATTATTATTTATTTGTAATATTGTTGGCCACGCGGGATTGTCTATTAGAAATACCGGGATGATCCATATTAATATCAACATTTTGATGCAAGTACATAAATAACCACCTAATTCCGACCTCTGTTCATAATAGTGTAGAGCCCGATTCACTCTATTTACTGCATTCACTCGTCGTTCTATATCGTTATCATATCTACCATCCCTGTTAAATACACATCCCAAATACAAGAACTCATCCACTTGCTCAATCAACTCCCTTTTATTCTTATTTACATAACCTTTTACTTTCTTCTCTTTCAAAAACCATCACTTTTGTCTTACTTGCATTCACTTTCATTCCTCTTCCTTTTAATGCCCAGTTCATTAAGTAACCGTCATTTGCAACTCAGCCGCCGACGACGCAAATATGATATGATCATCGGCGTACAAAAGACATTTAACGGTTAACTCACCCATTTTAAACCCACATTCTTTATCTTTCAAAGTTTGCAAACAACTATCCATAAATAGGTTGAACAGCCATGGGGAAGCTACACAGCCCTGTCTGACAGCTTTTTGAATGGCAAACCAGTCAATGTAGACCTCGTTGATCCTGACACAAGCACTAGAGTCCGTATAAAGAGACCTCAACGCCTGTATCAAACCAGCGCTCAACCCAAAAGAGTTCAGTATTTTCCATAACACAGTCCTGTCATAAGCCTTTTCCAAGTGCATGAACGCACAAAGAACTTTCTGTTTTTTTGGGAAAAAACTTCTCCGCAATCATGCGCATGGAAAAGACTCGATTTGTATACCCCATTCCCTTTCTAAATCCCGCTTGCATATCCCAAATTTTTCCATTATTTTCTTTCATAACTCTTTCAATTAACACTTTAGCATTAAGTTTACCCACAATACTAAGCAAGCAGATAGCACGGTAGTTTTTCCAGTCCTGCTGTGACCCTTTTCTTATATATATTGGGGGCCATAACTGCTTTACACCAGTCTTCCGGTCCCTGCTTCGATTCCCAACATAAATTAAACAAGGTGTACAGCAGAACTACACCACTCACTCTCCAGCTATTTTTATTATACTTAATTCAGACAAATCTCCGCTCATAAACACGCTTTCAAAGTATTCCTTCCATCTCTTTAAATTCGAAACTTCGTCACTCAGTATACATCCGTTTTCGTCTCGTATAGCATTTATTCTAGGCTGTTTTGAATTTTCCCTGACAGTTCCTACGAGTTTCCAGAACATTTTTATATTTGTCTGGAAGTAATCAGATATCCTTCTATCATTCTTATCCGTTCTTTCTTGCTTTTTCCTTACAGCAACTTCTTTTACTCACTTATTTAGACGTCTAAATTCTGCACTTTTCTTTCAATCCCATCATTCATACCGCCAGAATTGCCAGCTTTGCTTACTAGTAAATCTAACCACGCTCTCTTCTTTGCTTCACCTTCCACCTTTCATTTGTTCTTACTTACACCACATACTTTGGTGGCTGTATCAACCAAACCTTCCTTTACATTATCACACACAGTAAATTTACAGCCTATACATGTCCCACTGCTGGGAACAGGCATCCCCTTATTTCTGAGAGAGTTTTAGGGCAAGGAAGTGTCCGCTGCGCAGCCCCAATGCCTTCACATGTCTTCAAAATATTTTTTTTCTTATTCCACACACATGCAGTCTCCTCCTCAGTTTCAAAGCACTCTCCTTGTTGCCTCAGCCAGTATCGGAATTCTCGGCGTCTACATATCGAGTGACGTGCAGTTTCGTGGTCACTTCGAAGAGAAGGCCAAATTGGCCTCTAAAAAGCTTGGCGTGCTCAGCAGAGCGGGACAGTGTTTCATGCCGGCTCACCGCCTGCAACTTTACAAGGCGCAGGTTCGGCCGCACAAGGAATACTGGTCCCATGTCTGGATCGGGCTCCGCAGTGCCAGCTCCTTCCATTTAATCGCATCCAGCGCAGACCAGTTCGAATCGTCGGCGATCGAGCTTTTTCCGATCGATTTGACTCACTGACACTGCGAAGGGATGTTGCATCTCTTAGCGTATTTTATCGCATCTACCACGAGGAGTCTAATTCCAGCCGCAGTGTTTCACCATTGCACATCGCGACAAATCTCGTGATACCATCTATACCATCAGGATGACTGGCGGTTAGTGGTGGCTAAGCGATTTAAAAGAAGTTTTCTTCCTCGCACAGTTTATTTGTGGAATCAACATTTATACTTCACTTTCATATCTTCATCTTGGAACTTCTCTATTCTTATACGCTGTAAAGCAGTAGTAAACACGCATGTCCCATGCCACCAACGCTTGAAATGACCATAAATCCTAATAAGAACAAGTAATGATCAGTCCCTACGTTGGATCCCCGGTAAACTCTTGTAGCTTCAGCCACTGCGCTCCTCAATCTTTCATCCACAATTATGAAATCTATCATGGTTACATAATCACCTTTTTCCATGTATACATGTGAATATTCTTATGACGAAAAAAAGTGTTCGTCACAAGAAGATTCTTTTCAACACATATAGTGAGGAGGTGTTCACCATTCTCATTTATACTTTCATCACCAAACGTTCCCAATTTCCTTTCATAGCCAGACCTCTTCACCCCAAACTTTCGATTAAAATCTCCTACATAACAATATTTTCATTTTACTTACATTTCATCAACACCATCCTTACCATGTCCCAAAACTGCTGTCGGATATAAGTGAGCTTAGATATGTCTAAGGCGTACACCCCTAGTACAAACAGCTTCTTTAGGCCCACTTTCATTCGTTTCCATAGCAGCCTCGTGTTTACACATTCATACTCTTTCACACATTGACCCATTCTTTCTGAAAGGATGAAACCGACTCCCTGGCATGCCCGCTCGGTTCCGTCCACACCAGATCAATACGCGGTGTACATGCCATGTGCAGTGGCATCCTTTCCCTTTCAATTCGTCTCATTTACACATAACATAATATCTACTCCTCTGTCATTAATCATTTCGCATACTTCATCCATATTATCATTCATTGCCTCAAATACATTTAGCGTAGCTATATGGACTTCCGCAATCTACATTTCACCACTCCGGGAGACACAACGTGACAGGCGGCGAACCTCATCGCCCGTTTTATTCCCGGAGATTCTTCGCACCCCTGCACCGTTATTGGGGTGCCGGGAATACGAGGTAATTTCTTTTATTTCATGCCTTATGTTGCGAAGTAGGGGTGGTGGTAGATTTTACGCCGATATTATACGGCAGGGAGCCGAGTCTTTTTTTTGCCTTTCGCTCTGTCGCTCATTTTGCACCACCCGAGATACACGTGTAAGGTGCCTAGGGTTAGGTGGTTGAAGCCTACGGACGCGAGTGACTCATCCTTCCAAACCGAACATGATCTACCTGCATAATTTCATCGTGTGTGATATAATGGACGACTGTATCCTGGGCTTATATTTATGAGGAAGAATTGTTGTGCACTAGCGCCATTTAGTATCGAGTAGCAGAACTAGAAGAGAACTTTCTACACTTAGTCGGTTGGGACCGGTATGTGCTTGAACATTCCAGATGTTTCAGTGGAAAAGGCCAGTAAAGACCGTGACCGAGTCAGTATTGAATTGGCGATTCAAGTGAATACTTCAAAGCGATATAATTGCGAACTAAGTGTTGATTAATTATTAGTGTGTTTTACATTGAGTTACACAAAACTGGAGGAGCACACCACAATACCGCGCGTCGAAAAATGTGTAACCACTATCAAAATGCGACGACGTAGCTTTGAAATTACTAAACATTTTAAATAAACATATATCTGTCCCTCAAGGCGAAAAGAATACCGTCGCTAAGATTAGATAAAGATAGACACATAAACATGCAACGACGTGTTGGTGTGGCTTACTATATGAAATTTTACCCAAATTACGCAATAAAAAGGAGTTTTTTAAGTTGCAGTTAATTGTTTTTATTTAATATATATATATATATATATATATATATATATATATATATATATATATATATATATATATATGTGTGTGTGTGTGTGTGTGTGGTGTGTGTGTATATATATATATTCTTATCACATGAATAGATGTAAGCATAACTTATAAAATAAACATATTTTTAAAACTATTTTTATTGTACTAATTAATCAAACAATATAAAATAGGTAATAAAATATAATTAATATAAAATTATTAATATTAAATAGGTAATAAAATCTGTTTAATAGATCATTCACGAATATGTGACCTTGAATCGCATTCTTTCGCTACGCATTTACCTATTTTTTGTCGCGGCTCAACTCTGTCGGCGTCACAATGAACACTGAACTGGAGTTAGCTAGGAATATTGCTGTGGCGATATGTCCAGTGGCAACGCTTTGACGCGGTAATTGCTAATCTAGTGTAATATATAAATTAATGGTGTTTTAGGTTGTAATTGGTGTTTGATAATAAAAGTGTCAATTTTAGTAATTCAATCGGCAGTTTTTACTGTCACAAACCCTTCGCTTGTAACAGTATATTCACCCGATAATTTTTAAACTTTATTAATTATGGTAGAGTGTTTAGTAATTATTTATCATTATTGTAATTAGCGTTCTCGGTTATCCAGTAACGTCACTATTTAATTACCAAATGAGTTAATTATTAACATTGTTTATCGATCGATGTTATCAATAAAAAGTACTCTGCAGGATGCCGATTTAATCATTTTTAATGAGGTGAAACAGTAAGTGATACTGTACCCATAACAATAAAGAAATCGGGTGAACCTGTGTCGGGGCACACGGTCTTTGGTTTTAACACCAAATGTTTATGTCAGCCAGTACAACCAGAACAAGCAGTCAACAGATTTTTTTAAATATTTTAATACAATTCAAAAACACCAGGAGAATTGCTAATGCGTTGCCGGCATTTTTAAGGCCAAAAATTTATATTCAAAAACTGCTACGACATTGAAACGTCAAACAACTTAGTCCCCTCATGACCATTGGTGCTGTAAAGCACTCGAAACGTTGGGTGTTAATAAGTTAAATTATACGCGATAAATTTTTTAAAAATTAGTTTCCTTAAGCATATGAAAGTATTTACGGTATTTATAACAAATACACAGTTTTTGAAATTTTTGTCTGTCTGTCTGTTTGTTCTGGCTAATCTCTGAATAGCTATACTGATTTGACGGGACTTTCCCTGGCAAACAGCTAATATTATAAGGAGTAACTTAATCTATTTTTATTTTGAAAAAACAAAATTATTCTGTCTGTCTGCATGTCAACTCAAATTTCAAGCACTTCCCGATGAGCGCGAGACTTTAAATTTTGAATATATCTTAAAATCGGATGATAATGTAGGAATATGAATATTAATATTTTAGTACAAAATTAAAAAAAAATCACTTGTTTTTTTCATGTTCGCTTCTTCCAATACCCATAGGATGAAATAGGATTTTTTTTAACAGACAAAGTGAGACAAACAAGTACACAGTCCCCTGATGACAAGTGGATATCTACATTTATCCTAATTAAGAATCAAAATGCATTTACTTTGTCACTCTTGAGGGCTTGGATGCCATGCCTCGTTCCCACTGAAAAGGGTCTCTGTTTCTCTACACTCAGCATACGAAATGCATAAGCATGCAGCTGTACGCTGGTATTCTGTAAGAGCACCGACCCCGGTCGAACCGAATCATTCACGCTACAACCAAAATATACGAGTAGCTGCAGAGTGACGTGGCTCTACCACGTGTTAAATTTTTAAAGTGTTAAAAATGGGATAATGTATCCTCATACAACGCAACCACATGGCAAAACAGTTACCATAACTCGTATATTAAGCCTTTTCTGAGATTGATGTGACTTGCCAGTATCGGATGGCAGAATCCTCAAGCCTAGTAGATGCAATACGTGACGTTCCGAATCCATTGCGGTGTTATGTACTGTACGTACGTACATTATACCTCAATGTGCTTAGCTTACCTTCATAGGTAGATACTTAATGGCGTGGCTTTATTTAGATTTAAAATAATCAAAGAATTTTTTTTATCTATAAATAGTTTTTAACAGACTAAAAAAGAAAGAGGTATTCAATTCGGCTGTATGTTTCTTTTTTCTATTTTTCGTGTGTTAACTCAGAACTTTCTTCTGGTTAAAACGATTTTGATGATTCTTTACTTATTTGAAAGCTGGTGCTTCTCGTGTGGGCCCATATAAACTTGATTAAGATCTTATCAGTAGTTTTTGAGTTATCTTGCGTACTTAATTGACTTCGAATATACTGATGATGTTCTCATTTCATTTATATTGAAGTTGGACGTACAAAATTTTTAATTTTTCAACTTGTTCAAAAAAGGCTCTTTAAGATTGTTGAATAAAAATTAGCATGTCTGTTCGTGAAGTTTTACCACAATCAGATCTGATAGTCTAAAAATTGGCCTGGACAGACAGACATTTTTTTTTATTTGTGTCATATTTGTCTGCATATAACCCACTGAACTCGAAGCCAGTAATTTCAATATTACAGACAGACAGGCTTCAATTTTATTTAATTGCATATAGATTATATGTATAGATGAACACATTATCTCGTAAACGCAACATTTTTATTTAAGTAAATTTAAAAAGTCATATCTTATCTAATAAATTCTTGGATAAATGCCATTATGTTACAAAACTCATATCATATCTAAGACATCTTTCAAAGTATACAACGTACTCTTTCAGCGGACAGTATTAAACTTTTCAATATCGTTTATCCTCAAAAGAAAATTTCATTTCATCACAAGCGTCCATTTCTCCACAAAGTAATACTGAAGGAGATATACTCGGAGAGCAGGTGTGCTCCACACTTTCAATATTTTGATACATATATAGCCGCAACAAGAACAAATTCTATTTAAATAATTTCCTGATAAAATATTCAGTGGTCATAATTATTATCATCATTATAGCCCTTCACAAGTACAATGCTAAAAATAGGCCTCCCCAAGGAAAGCTGTAAAACACGATACTCACCCACTTGCAATTGCATACATCGATTTCCTGAAAGATATTTCATTTAGTAGGGGTCGCTTTACACTTCGCTTGCCAGCACGAAGCTGCCACTTGAAAACGTTACAACGACATCGATTGTCAGTTCTACAAGCTATATGGCCGGCCAAATGCCACTACAGCTTGCTGATCCGTTTGGGCTTGTTTGGGCTGTTTTGTAACGAATTATATCTTGCAGAGAATAATTCAAGTCATTGGTATTAGTAGTACTGAGTGTGTAATGATTACTTAGACGTTCAGATACCCTCACGATATTTTTATTCGCCACCGAATACTACGATATAAGCGTCCAAAATTGCAGGGCTGTTGAGTCCTCTTCAACTGAAACCAATGGAACCATTAGATTAGAAGTGGCCCATAGACATCCACATTTATCTTCAACTAAGGATCTAAATTCACTTGCGTTGTCACCCCTGAGGAGTAAGATGGAATGCTTCGATTCCTGTAAAAAGGGTCATATGTTCTCTACACTCACCACACGAATCACTGCAGCATTACGCTACTATTTCACACTGGTATTTTGTGAGAGCGAGGCCCTGCCCCGAGCGAGCTGACCCATTCATGCTACAACTATAATACAGCTGTAGCTTGACACTACCACGTCCACTTAATCTATATTCGTCGTATAGTAGCGGGTTTAGGGAATCCACTATTCCACATCATTCGGTGAGTGTAGTAAGAGGAATGAAAAAAAAACTGCAACACGACGCGACGCTCAAGCGTGCGACTAAAATAAATAATAAATAAAGAAACCCTATGAGGTAACTTTTGGAAGAGGTCTAAGTCGGCAGTGAAATTTTTTGGGTTGCTCATGATGATGATGATCGATGAAGATTTATTTTTTAATAGAATAAGGGTAACAAATAAGCACACAGTCCGGCAAGTGAATGCTGTTGTCTAGGGATATCTACATTGATCCTCGACTAATAATCACGCAGACGCTTAGTTTTCAGTAGAAAAGGTCTCCGGTTCTTTACACTCACTATACGAGACACAGCAAAATGAATCCGATATTCAACGCTGGTATTCTGTGAGAGCGTTGTACTACCCTGTTCGAGCATTCGTGTTACAGTCATAATATAGCTGCAGCGTAGCTCTACCATGAAACAGACGATGGCTGATGATGATGATTATTATTATTATTTTGTTAGTTATGTGAGGCGTAATCTGAGGAATTTATTTATGTGTCTATTTTATGACTGTTTATCAATTGTATGTATCTATTTGCAAGTGTATCAACTCTATTAACTGCCTCATTGGTTTCAAGTGTTTTGTAAGCAAGAAAATACCCTACGTCTGCCACTGAGACGATACACTAGAACTTGATGTGCATAGCTGCAGATAGCTAAGCGCTTAAGATGCTAATATCAGCGATTTAAGGACACGATCGGGCACACACGCTAATCTTTGTGAGTGATCTTCCGTAGTTTTTTTGGAATACTGTTGTTATATTGCTAGATCTTGAAGGTTTTATGTATTTATTACATTCTTCTCATTATTTATTGAAATTTAACTTTATTACTTTAGTGATTTTTATCTCAAATCAGTATAGGTTCGAAGACCTATAATCACATTTTTGAGTTGTTCGTTTGGGTTTAATTTAGTAATTGATTTTAAAGTGACTTCCCAGCAAGCTAGAGAATTTAGAAAATATCTTCGAATCATATGAAAATGGTAAGAATATGAAAAATGGTATATTAATTAAACACATAATTTTTAAAAATTTCACTTGTTTATAGATAAATTTGAAGATATGTTATAGTCTTAAGATTAATGTTAGAATCAGTTTATAATACATTATAAACTGATTGATGATAATAGTTTATAAAATAGTGCGTTGTTTACTACAGTAAACAACATACTATTTTATAATCTGCAGATGACTGTGAAGAATGAGGGTCAAGAAGATTTAAATGTAAATCGAATATTAGAAACTCGTAGTGGAACTTACCTCTACGCAACCCAGTCTTCCGGCGGGAGATAATTAGTGCTACAAGTGAGATGCGAAGGGTGGATTGCTAGTTAACAACAGTATTATTATTTATAATAGTGTTACAAGCTTGAGGTTCGTGACAATAAAAATTGCAGATAGAATTACCTAAATTAACACTTTAATTCACTTTACACTAATTAAAGTTAAAAACACTAATAATTAATCACACTGATTCACTTTATTCCGTTCCGAAGCTTCGCTTGTCTCGCCAACTTCAATACTTCCCCGATCGCATCTTGCAGCGCCTATTTATATAAATTAGCAGCGAAATATCCAGAATATTCAAGTAAACACGCGCAAGGTACCGAGAGTTCGTGTTTCAACTTCAAGAAGTTTAGTTCTTCGGTTCGAGACTAGATGGCGCTAGTGCCGTCGACTTGAGCGCGTAACAATAGAAACCTTAAATAATAAACAATAATATCTCACTGGAACTTAATAATATAGAAACTCGGTAAAGGTGCTCAGTAAAAATTAATTTTTCTTTATCATTTCGCTTTGTTTGATTTAATGAGCCATTTAGACAACCGTCGCTGATATTTCTTGATATGTTTTACAATTAACATTTAGTTAAATTTTACATATGCAATATAAGACTTTCATTACAAAACAAGGGTTTCACTAAACCACCAAACACCATACTCGTTTGCTTTGGGAATGAGGAGTATATAATATATCAATATGGAATACATTTTGCTTTATATTTCACTTCGCATTTCAGCACAAACTATGGTTGTCTGCGGTAATACACTACGCAATGTATTACGCAACCTGGGTTGCTAGGGTACTGTAAAAATTTATCGCAAGCGCTAAGCCGCTGAGCTACCAGGGTTCTTTATATACATTATTAAATTTAATGAAATACAAAGAAAAACGACAGTATGTGGATGCTGACCCATAGACATATCATTCATCCATCCTCAGTTATGAATCAAAATGTAGATGTTTTATTATTCCATTAGAATGTAAATATTATGTACATAAAAATCTTCGTTCCGTATTTCTACCTATATTTTAAAAATTTTATAGTAAACCCTTAAATATTATATTATTTTAGATATACAATTATATAATATTAAATTGCTCAAGCCATTTCAATGAAATTGGTCAACATACATTCTAAAAACATATGCGCCAAATATCTCTCGTTATTTTGAAACGGATAATAATTTTAAAAACATTTTTGTTAGATCGGTGCGGTTTTTTTTTAAGTTTAACTTGATAAATCCAATTGGAACCATCAACATTTATAACTCTATGAAACTGAAGTAATATGACGAGATAAGAAGCCGGCAATCCCAAAAACTTAATCGGGAGCTTTATGTTAATTTCGATCATTCGAAAGACGATAAACTTCGCATTTTCGTTGCATTTGAAAGAGAAATAACGATGCGTCGACTCGACTTATGTTAAAAAAATGAAAATTATGAGATAATAATTGAATATAGGGTTATAACAATGTTAGGAAGTAATTTTTTAAAAATTAATTTGATATTGCAACTTACTATTCCGTAATCATATAACCATTATCTTAATTTATTATTATACTTAATTTATTCTACTGCTTTTGAACTAAAGCTTCCCTATAAATTAACTTTGTACTTATTATTTACATGACGATGATTGGTCTACATCTCAGCTTTTAATGTGTTGAAAAGTGAGGCGTTGGTTTTGATGATTTTTTAATCATCATCATTCATCATTCTCTAAACCATTTCCCATTATCTGGGGTCGGCGCAGTAAATCTTCTTGTTCCATTCCTCTCTATCAGCCGTCATTTCCATACTTACTCCTTTCATTCTCATATCACTCTTCACACAATCGATCCATCTTTTATTCGGCCTTCCTCTGCCCGTGTGTCCCTCCACATTCATATTCGACACTCGTTTTGTGACATGACTTTCATCCCTCCGCATCACATGACCAAACCATGCCAATCTGCTTCCTCTCACCTTTTCTACCACTGGCGCTACTTTCAGGCTTCCTCTTATATACTCATTCCTTATCTTATCCATCCTTGTCACACCACACATCCATCGTAACATTCTCATTTCATTCGCATGCATTCTATTTTCATCCTTCTTCTTGACGGCCCAGCATTCACTTCCATACATGACGACAGGTCGGATGGTCGATTTGTAAATTTTCCCCTTCAGCCTTATTTGCATTCGGGGATCGCACGTTGTGGCTGTGACCTGTCGCCATTTCATCCACCCTGCGTTAATCTTAAATAATAGATTTTTTAATCATTAAATGTATATCAATAGCTATTTCAATTATTTTATTATATTTGTCTTCAAATGTAAGAGCGTACGAAGTGTAATAGATATATAATATAAGTCATGTGAAATAGATTTTATTCATACCACACATATTTTTGTAAATCGTTGATTATAACGCTGATCGCAACAGTAGGACTCAGGTGTGAATTTTTTCTCCAAACACACACCGCGCTACCACAGAAACAACATCTGTTATAATCATCCAAAAATGATTCCGTGTTTCCACGAAAACATTAATGCAAGTCATATACTAACATTGAGCTATTATGTACTACGTACTAGAGGCGACACTGCATTCAGCTACTATGTTCCACTCAACTGCGGTGCATACACCGTACTTTAATCAGTCACTCGCTAGGCGCTTGTAGAGTTGTCACGTGTTGTGTTGATTTAAAAAAAATTCTTGATAAAAATATGCCGTCGTGTGTACTTAGATATTGCACAAATAATTCAAGAAATGTCATTAAAAACCGAGAAATTATGTTTCATTGGTTAATAAGATACTTAATCAATAAAAAAGTATTATAGATAAATTAATAAAACAAATTATTCCTAATAAATTCGTCCATTTTTAACTCTCGCGTACCCAGCATTTATGAACGACCATTATTCTAATTTAAATAAATTATATTTGGAATTTAAATGTCATATTAATAAGTTTTGTTAAACATTCATTTAGTGTGTATTTTTATATTTGACATAGATACCTAAAATACCTAAAATATTCAGATAAAAAAATCATTAAAGTGTGATTGTGATATAATATTTTGTAATATTATATTAAATAAGCAAATATAATATACAAAATAAATCACATAATTTGAAAATTCTTCTCGATATAATTTACCTATTTAACAATAAAATCTATTTTTACCTACTGAACACTCTACCTATGTTTATTCTATGATAAAAAAACTAACCGCGCGAACACAGAGTAGCGCACATGTTTTGTTTGAAATAGCTGTTCTAGTACGTAAGTACATATTACTTCAATGTATATTAACATATTATGAGCGCTCAACAGTCAAAAACTCTATCCCAGCTATGTTTCAAATATCTATTGTCAGTAACTGTCATCCATTGCGGCGATTCAACCATTTTCCGCCATTTTTCAAAATACTTTCATTAATACTTCGCTTTTAGCACTAATGTTATAATAATGTATAAAGAAGGAGGAGCTTTCAAACATTCTTCGGCCTCGATTGTAAAAGGATGAGAGTGGTGTCAATCAATACCTTAAATATTATCAAAATATTACTGATTATTCGGCGGATTTTGTAAATATGAGAGCAAAGCTTTAAGAGATTTAGTAAAAGTAAGGTTATGCAACAAGTTGGCAACAACCTAAACTAAACGAGTGATTTTTTTATTAGACAGTTGTTTACTATATTTATTATAATATTTATTTTACTGTATTGATTGTGAAACTCACTAATAGATTGAAGAATAAGGAAGGTTAGGCGATGTTTAAAAACCCTTCTTTTATTATCTTTTATTCGTCTTCAATTATAATTACAATCCACACAACGATCCATTATGTCGATATCCAATCGAAAAAATGCAGGCCGTAAAATCCGTAATACCAAGCCAAAGTCAAATGAGTAAACGAGATTATCGGTTGCCGGTATGATATCAAGGGTCGAGGTTCGAAGAAGAACAAGTTAAGTAAGATCAGAAGTCCATATAAAGAAAGCAGTGTCGAGGAATATAAATCAATAAAACCACGGAAAATACAGAAACAAACTCAAAACGCACACTTACTAAACTATACGTAGACAGAGAAACCTATAGACAAATTGACGCCTTCTTTCGCATTCGCACACGAAAAAGATAGATTTAAGCATACGACTTGAATAGAAATGAGATAGAGCGGTGTGATTGTTTGTCCCTTTCTCCGTGCCGGTTTTTTTGTTTAGCAAACTGTAGAGTTTGTAATTTTAACAGCGTAGCGATTTAAGGAGTTTACAAGTTGGTTTAAGTGAGAAATAAGTGTTTTGTGAGCTTAAGATTGGTGAATCTTGTTCAGTTAAATTCTTAGAACAATTAAAATTTTTATCTAAATGTGTTTAAAAGTCATTAAGATTATTGTATAACCTAAAAATTCGTTATCGTCCTTTCTCACTCGAGGCCACGCCGATCATTAGTCTATAGCTTTCTCTGTCTACGAAACTATACGAGACGAGTGATCATCTTGTGATCATAGATTGAGTCAGGCAGGAGCTGTCACTGTCAGCACAGATAAAAAATACAGTTAGCAAACACAAGTAATAATTCGTACTGTAAACGAGAATCGATTTTAAGATTTATTTTATTATGTTGATATTTTATTTTTTAAATGCTGACACTGTGTTAATTGTAATTAATATAATTACTATGACTGAATCAATTATCTGTTGTAAGTTGTTTTAATGTTTAGTTGTTAAAACTTATTCACAATAATCGATTGAAGTAATCGATTCCTTATTTTATTCGTGACATAAAACTTATTTTTAAGATTTCTCGTCTTCCAGATTTTGAATTGAGCTAATTTTTTATATTTTGAAATAGAAAAATATATCGATTTTTTTTAAACCATATTTCAACTTATTACGAATTGGCCCCAGAAATCCGCGTCTCCTTTAGATGAGAAAAACATGTTTATAACATTTTATTGTATAAACCATAATAATATACCCATATATTTAAAGAAAATACGAAATTAACTTTTCTTTTTTCTACTAGGCAGTATACAAATACAAGCCGCAACGGCATTTAAGAAATGACGCTATTTAGAAAGATACTCTTGAGTGAATATCTAAAATTACTTACATCACTTTTGATTACTTTTCGAGCCTCATGACAAGTTATGCCTCAACTATTCAAGAAAACCATTGAAAACATTACTAATAATACCTGAAACCAATAATTAGTTTAAATTATTACAGAATTGATAAATCAACTCAACATTCAGTTCAAATTGAAATCTTGGAAAAGTACCTGCTCTTTGATTGCCTAGCTATGCCCTTGAATCGACAGGCCTGTTGGTCTAGTGGTTAGTGACCCTGACTGCTAAGCCGGAGGTCGTGGGTTCGAATCCCACCCAGGACAAATGTTTGTGTGATGAGCACGATCATTTGTTCTGTGTCTGGGTGTAATTTATCTATAATATTTATGTATTTAGAAATATATAAGTATGTTTATCAGTTGTCTAGTACTCATAACACAAGCTCTGCTTAGCTTGGGACTAGATGGCGTTGTGTGATAGTTGTGGAATATTATTATTATTATTATGGGGTATCTATATAGTTTTCTCATCTGGTTGGGTTCTATAAATATATAATTATAAATGAAAATGAAAAAATAAATATACATAAATATCAATAACAAAATAAATATAAAAGTACATAAATAAATAAAAGCCCAACCAGATGGAGGCCCTCGGCAGGGGAGACCAAACGGCCGAGGGTTAGGGGGAAAGGGAAAGAAACCGGCGGACGATGCGGGCGGTATCGAGGAGCACCGCCTTCTGCATTTGAACCTGGAGCGGTCCGCCACGTAGTCCCAGCCGCCTCAGATGACCCGAGAGGCTGACTGGGATTAGCCCGTTTGCAGAGACGACTACAGGAATAATTTCGGTCGGCAGACCACCCCACATGTCGGTCACCTCGTGAGCCAGGTCCAGATATTTTGTTTGCTTGTCTGTTTCGGCTTTCACGAGGTTCTCGTCATACGGAATGGTAATGTCGACCAAAAATATCCTTGACTGTGCCCGGTCCATCAGCACAATATCAGGCTTATTCGCAAGAATAGTCCTGTCTGTGATGATGGCCCGGTCCCAATAGAGCCTGGCGCGATCATTTTCGAGCACGGCTTCCGGCAAGTACTTGTAATACGGCAATTTCCGATCCACGAGACCGTATTTCAGAGCGAGCTCCTGGTGTAGAATTCTGGCTACTAGGTTGTGCCTGTGCAAGTACTCAGAGTTAGAAAGCGCCGAACAACCGGAGATAACATGCCTAAGTGACTCACCGGGATGGCGACAAGCTCGACAGATGTCGACGATGCCATCCTTTAGGATGTATCTCCGATAGTTGTTGGTCTTAATAACCTGATCCTGTATTGCACAGACAAAACCCTCGGTTTCCCCGAAGAGATCACCAAAGCGTAGCCAGTGGAGGGAGGCTACTGTGTCTACGAAAGGCTCATGTAGAGCCTTGTAGAACCTCCCGTGGAGCTCCTTCTCCTTCCATACGGTCTCCCGGTCGGAAATGCTCTGCACTGCCGGGTCTTGCCATTGCTCGTTGGCTAAGGATAGAGGGGTAAGTCCTTTATCACAAGAAATGACGTCCTTATAGAATGGATCATCCGATCTCGCCAGGAAGTAATCACGGAGGCTACACACTTCGCGATTATGTATGTATTATTATTATTATTATTATTATTATATGCCCGTGAATTCGTTCGCGTGAAATCAATACTTTTGTTATTCTAAGAGATTATGATTGATTTGTGAATTAAACTGCCGCAAAGACTTAGAAACCAATCTAAATAAAATATTCAGTTTGTCGGCAAATCAGATAAACAAACGAACAAAAAATAAAAAGACTCACAAACGAACCAAGAAACGAATAGGGCAAACTGTACGGTTGTGTTTTATTTTGTAAATAAACAACAAAATGACCGCAATAACGTAATCCCTAATTTGCTTCCGAATTTCTCTAGCCAATACCTAATTTCCATACTTCAAATAAGAGATTGCCCTAAATAAGCAAGCACCATCACCAATTATTGATATTAAATAAAAAATGTAAAATGAAAACTACAATCCAATGTCTACTTCAAACTAAATACCTACAGTAACAACAAATGAAATTGCGAAATTTTCTATATTTTGTCTCATCCTGCAAATAAATTAAAATAAGACTAAACTCAACCTAGGAAAGGTCAAAACCTTTGAGTAATGGGTGTGATCGGGCTTAAAATTAGTTGGGTTTTCTGTCAAGAAATTCTCAGCAGCAGCCCGGAGTCAAGAGTTTAGTATTAAGTAGTAAGTAATTATTATGTAATGATCAATAGTGGCAGATTTTTTTAAAATGTCCATAATAGGTTAATTCACAACTATCATAATTTCATTTTACGGATTTCCCCACCACCATGCAATTAAAAATCATTTTTCCGCGCAAACCACGCATCCTGGCTTTAACACTTTAACGTGAGATATTAGGAAAATGAAAAAAATAACCTAATTACATAATTTTAATCTTAAAATATTAGTACTAATTTAAAAGTTACAAAAAACATTTAATAATTTTTTCCTATACAAATATGAAATCAACTCGTAAAAAAAGATTCTTACAAACCTTATTCTACTATCTAAGGATTTAAATTTTTCCATAAATTCTTTCTTAGTGGATGCCTACTACGAAGGCGACACTGAAAGTTCTTAGAAAATCAAAAACTAAACAAACAAGTAAGTTATTAGTTTTATTATATCTCTTCAAAAAGGGTCCATTTACATTAATACATCGCATCTGATGGAACCACTGAGATAAGCACTATGGCCACTCGTTCTTAGGGGTTTCTACGACGGCATTTTGAAATGCAGCCAATACTTCCTCGGCGTCCATAAAACGTTTTCCTCTATTTTTCTTTTATTTTAGAAAAAGAATAAAAATTTCGAGGTCGGGGTTATAGGGCAGGTGACCCAGTAATTCCACGTCTGGCATCGCCAAGTAGTCAATGGTTTGCTTTGGGGTGTGCAATGACACGTTGTCGTTGTGAAGGAGGATCCTACTGCGAGGTCGTTTCTCCCGAACTTTTTCCGAGACAAGTGGCAAACAATTGTTAGTGTACCACTATGCAGTAACTGTTTTTCGATCATCGGCATTTTTGATCAGGCGCATCGATCAGTTTCCCTCACCGCCCCACTACTCGGCAACTGTTTTGCAACAACTGTTATAAAACGACCGCGCAGCGGCGAAACAGGGAGTCAAGGCTCTGGCGTGGCACTTGTTGTATCCCGCTACTAGCTCATCCTAGACTATTCGGATAATTAATTCGTGGAAACGAATTAATTATTATTATCGACTATTGAATTAGTCTCAGTATAATTTATAGTTGATTACCTGTGATGTGAAAGCTACAAGAACGAAACGTTTTTAACTTTTTAGTTAAGAATTTTGGCTTGGACGCTTGTCATTTAAGTCATGAATTCATTTCATTCAGGATCTTCGTTTACATGGATTTTTTTCTTAACTTCGCACGATGACTCATGAGTATATTACTCATGCGTCACCGTGCGAAGTTTTTGGGAGATTTTAACGACAATTTAGCGAATGAACAGTCAATGACGACTGCCACTCAATAAGACGCCTAAGCGATCAAAATAACTTGAGGTTTATATCTACATCGAAGCACTTTTTTCGTCGCTTTCTCTTACAGTTCACGCGGGCATACACTTAATATACAAAATTGCATCACTTTCATCAAATTCCATTTCAAGCCATTATTTAAACGATAAAACAGGAGCAACAATCCGTAGATGGTCAAGTTCCTACCAAAACCATTACGATTTTAAATATTTTTCTGTATTTTGTTTATGGTAATAGATAATGAACGCTGTTTTTTTATAAAATAGCCTCCATTACTAAAAATCATAATGTTGAAATATGAGATCAATATTGAATAAAAGAAATATATTTATAAAAACGATTAAATAGGCGATATTGTTAAAGTAAAAAAAAAATCAATATTATCTAACACGACTGAATAGGCCGTTTGGATAATTATCATTGCCTGTTCCGAAGGAGACTTAACTTGGTAACTTCAAGTTTCAACTTGTCATGCGCATTTGGTATTGTGGCTGTGTTTGTATTTTCGTGTTTTTACTTTCGTGGATTTAGTTAAGTTGACTCTTGTCTTTTCTCTTGGATGCCTGTACCAATAAATACTTGCGTTATGAAAGGAATAGACTAGATAATTTACAGCCTCCAGCTGCTTTTCTAAATGACATTTTAAAATTAAATTGCAAGAAATAATTTAACAATTTAAACAAGTTGAGTTTTATTTTACTTTATTTAATAATTTCTACAAAACTGCATTATTTTGTGTCCTTTTCAATTTATTTAAACAACTTATCACAAGAACGAGTGATTTCACTACATAACCTACAAATCATAAAATATTAATTAAAATAAAACCCCAGGTTCTGCAAGAGTATAATTTATTGACATACTTATCAAATATTTAAATCTTCAAAATAAGACATATTTAAACTTTTTTCGCGTCGGACCCAAACGTGTATGAAATCAAGTTCATCTCCTTTGCACCCGTGTTTAAAAACCGTAAGAGGCTAATTTTATTATTTAATTATTTTAAAGCATTAAATATTTTTTCTCCCTATAAATTGAACTTTATACCCACTTCTACCTCCCCCGGTAAGGGTTTGTTTTAAGTAATACCAAAATATTTTATCCTTATAAAAATTCACACCCTCTTCTCCTGTCCCTTCTTCCGTAATGGGTTATTTTGAAATCGCAAAATACGTATTCATTTACTTTTTTAAATACAGTACTCTCAGTAAGTAACTAGTCAATCGCCCTGTAAAATATTTTTTTATAAAATAATAAATCGTAACACCCATATGGGAAATATGGGTGTTACAAATTATTATTTTAGTCTCTTAGTGAAAATTATTCCATAGCGGATTTCTACGTCATAAAAGGTAGCTACTGTCCAAATTTTAGATTTCTACTTTAAGCGATTTAGTTTGAGTTTGTGCGCTGGCTTACTCATATAAGCCACTCAGTATAGTATATTATCTGTGACTCAGTATGTAAAGAGTATATAGGACGTGGAGGTTAGAGAAAAGGAGAACAATCGCTGGAGAAAATATTGTCCCAGAAATATGGATAAAATAAGTGAGGCACTGCGATCGCTAAGTTGCCTCAATAAAAGCGGGCTGTTGTGCGCCAGTTTGAAATTATCTATAAACGTTTAATAAACGTGTATAGAATATCATTTAAGGAAATAAAAAGAAAATAACGAATCTATTATTATTTATTAATAAATAAATTATGTTCTTATAATTATTACGAATATTAATTATTAATTATTATTGTTTTATTACTAATTTATTTTCTTAAAATAAATAAAGTAAAAAAATACGGAGCACGATTATTTTCGATAAAATTTTTACTTAATTATTATATTATATTATATTTTTACGATTATATTTGTACTGTAATTCAACTAACTTCATATACTTGTACTCTATAAACAGCTAATTCCGTAGTTACTACTTACCGACGGCAGCGCGGCTATAAATTCTACAAATTTTCAGGGACAGTCCGGCTAATGCTTTATCATGTAGTGATAGTTCTCCTTTTTTCTAACCTCCATAGTAGGTATATAGTAACTACACAGTAAACCTTGACATCTGTCGATAAATGGAGAAACTAACTTTACGGCAAATTAAATTTTACTCTGTTCGTTTTAACTATGTCCAACATAAATGAATTATTATAAAAGCTATTTGCAAACGAAATAAAAAAAAATGTCTTATTTGAAAAGGACGAAGAGAGAACGAAATGTGAAATATGGGTAAATCAGGAATGTCTAGAACAGGTAAATGAAATTGTATACTTGGGGAGTGCTTTCAGCCGGGATGGAAGATGTGATTTAGATGTGGATAGGCGTGTCGCTGCCGGAAACAAAGTCAATGGTGCCCTGAATGCATTAGTAAAAAGGCAAGGCGTGGTGAAGAGTGCACGCCTTGCAATACATAACGCAGTGTTGGTACCGACTTTGTTATATGGCAGCGAAACCTGGGTATGCCAGAAGAAGCATAAAAGCAAGTTGAATGCAGTGGAAATGCGATCTCTTCGTAAAATGTGTGGCGTTACCGTAGCCGACCGAAAGCGAAACGAAGAGATTCGCAATATGGCAGGATTGAAAGATGACCTTATCACAAAAATTGATAGGGGCGTACTCCAATGGTTTGGGCACGTTGAACGAATGAGTGAAGACCGAATGGTGAAGAAAATATATAGAGCGAAAGTAAATATTAAAAGGTAGACCGAGACTAACTTTCGAAGACCATGTGAGCAAATTGCTCGAAGAGGGGAGGGTCAAGAGTACTCGGATACCTAGACGTGCATGTATGAAGTAGTTAATGAAACTGAAAGAAGCGAAAGAGGTATGTAAGGATCGTGACACTTGGCGATCTGTTCTGTCTGGCTACCCCGTTAGGGATTGTGCGTGAAGATAAGTAAGTAAGTAAGTAAGTAAGTCTTATTTGAAGTATCTTCTAACTTCGCAAATAAAAACATAAATTAATACCTAATATGCACTTTATTACTAATTCCAAATTTTAAAGTAAAGATAACAAACGCGCCAGGATGGCACTATGAACTCTTCCCTGCTACAAAAAATATGAAAATATCTACAGTAAATGATATTTTTTTTATATGTACATTTCATTCCAGACGTGAACCATACTATATTGGATGCATGTTATAAAATATAACCCACTTCTTCGGCCCCGTAATCAGGTAAAACGTGCATGGTAGATCATGGAAACTATGCCAAATATAAGACTATCGATGCGGATCGGCCTCTGTTCAGCAGGGGACTTTAAAATGCTGTAACGGTTATTGGATAAAAGTAAGAAACTTATAATTGCTGGTCCAATATAAATATTGCATTGAAAGCAGCAAGCAAAGTAATTATTTGCATATTATATGTCTTTCATATCTCGGTTATAATTAAGCCTTATGGTGCTTAAAATACTTATAGCGCCATCTATATAAAATTATAGTGGTTAATTTTATTGCTATTTAAAAAGAACGGGTAGGAATAATATAAAAATAACTCAGAATCGGTTAACGTATTTTTTCAATTTACGGCAATGTTAATTTTAAAACTTTTTGAAACTGCAAAAGGGAAGTATAATATGCTTATTGCCAAGCTCCTATGATCCTCGACAAAACCAAAGAAGTTGTTATTGATTTACCATGTTGTAGGTTTAACTCAGCGGTTTAGAAAAAGTTATACGCAAAGTTACTTAATTAAAATTTAATAACTAATTTGCACAACACTATCTATCGATGATATTGGTTAACTATTGTAATTTTTTCACTAAGATATATATTTATGGGCTTATATATATATAGTACCCGGTTGACCGAGCTTTGCTCGGTATTTTTCTCGGTTTTTTTAATTCGTGTGTTTTGGAAATTATATTTAGATAAAAATTACATACTGATAAAATAAGAATAATATTTTTTGATCTTAGCGACATAATAGAATAAACTGAACTGGTTATTCGAATAAAAAATCATGAGTGCAATTAGTTTAATTAAAATTTTCGTATTTTAAAAAATACTAAAAAAAGGGCTCGAAAAAATAGATTTTCTCAAAAAAAAAGGAAAAAAAATTAAAAAAAGTTGTCGGTCGGTCTGGGCTCGAACCATGGTATTAAGATTTTGTAAGCGCCCAATGTACCAATTAAGCTATTTGTAATCATTAATAAACTGTCAAAATTTACCTTCTTATTCTAACGATGTCTAACCGACGACATTTTTCTAGATCTTATTGCTCGCTTTTAAAGGTATAATATATATTGGCCGTATATCGTATAAAAATTCAACGCCACCATTGAACTCCAGAAATCCGTGACCTTATACAATGTACCCATACGTTGTCGTTTAGGTATAATATTATATCTATAACTTCAACGCATTGATACGATGAACTGATTTTAATAAAACAAAGACTATATTTAAAACAAAAATACGCTTAACAGTTTATAGCACAACAGGTCCCATCCGCAGAGATCGTGATAATTGGTGATTTTAACGCCCACCATGCTGAATGGCTTGGTCGTATAACCGACTATGTGGGTAAATCTGTTTATGACTTTGCTTTGGCATATGGTCCGACACAACTGGTTACCTCGCCTACATGGATCCCAGTTGTTGAAGATCATGTACTTTTCCTGTTGGACCTTCTGCTGACCTCTCATCCTGATGGATATCAGGTCTCCGTTGATGCACTCTTGCCTCCTCGGATCATTATCTGATCCGTAATACGGTGCTACTCACGCTCCCATCGCGGTTGCGTACTGCTGGTTGCTGCCGTGTTTGGTATTATAGGTCAGCCGATTGGGACGGAATGCGATCTTTTTTGCATCCGACCCTTGGAGGCGCATTTGCTTCTCGCCGGATGATACCAGCGTTGTTGCTGATTCTGTTGCCGATGAGGTGCTACAAGGAATGGAACTATTTATTCCATCATCTGTGGTACCTATCAGAGGCAGAACCCAGCCTTGGTTTGGTCGCCCCTGCAAAATTTCATTACATTATAAGCAGGAGTGTTCCATCCCGAGACGTCGATCTGCAAGCCCAGGCTTCCAGGTCCTTCAAAAGTGTCATTGTCAAGGCAAAGTCAAAGCATATCGGTAGAATTCTGGTCTCTCACCAAGGCTGGCCAAGGGAACTTCTGCCAGCCATCTCTTCCAACTCTGCACGGGTAGGTTGACTCACTGGCCCATGCCGCAAAGGACAAAGCCGATCTACTGGCTCTCTCTTTGCGTCCAACTCGACTCTTGATGACGGGGCAACACACCGCCGATCATCCCGCAGTGTGAGTGCTCCATGCAGGATGTGCTGTTTACCCAACGCTCGGTGCGCAGAGCACTCCTCTCTCTGGACATCAACAAGTTGAGTGGGCCTGATGGCATCCCCCTTATTGTGCTGAAGATGTGTGCTCCAGAGTTGGCACCGGTCTTAACGTTTCTCTTCCGGTACTCCTACTCTCTAGGCATACATAATATAATAACATAAACACTCACGCCTGTTACCCAGAGGGGTAGGCAGAGACTACAGACTTCCATTTGGAACGATCCTGACACACCTCTCTCGCCTCCTTCACATCCATGTACCTACCCATACATGCTCGTCGGTTAAGGGTACTCCTAATTTGGCCCATTTGCAATAAATCGCCAATTTGGTCGATACATTTTCACCTAGAACGTCCCTTTTCTACTCTGCCACTTTCACTTCTGCAACATAAATCTTTTTTGTCACTTTCCTCATTCATTCTTTCCACATGACCAAACCACCAAAGCATTCCTTTCATAATCCTGGTCACAACATCACCTTGCAAACCACACTCTTCTCTTATCACACAATTTCTCACCCTGTCATTCAGATTCAGCCCTAACATACTCCTTAACGACCGCATTTCTACTGCGTTCATTCTACTCTCGTGCTTCTTCTGCCACACCCAACTTTCACTACCATACGTTAAATTAGGGACCAACACAGCATTGTGAATTGCCATACGTGCCTTTTTCGACACATTTTGACTGTTCACAATAGAGTGCAGGGCCATATTTACTCTATTTCTCGCATTCACTCGTCGTTCTATATCCTTATCATATCTCCCATCCCTACACACTCATCTACTTGCTCGATCAACACCCCTTCTATTCTTATTTCACAAATCGTTTTACTTTCTTCTCTTTCAAAAACCAAAATCTTCGTCTTACTTGCGTTCACTTTCATACCTTCTAATGGCCTTCTTACTATCTTTTAATGGCTTTCGATCGGGTTTTGCACAAAGCGCTTCTTACGAAGCTTTCTTCCTATGGGCTTACCAAAAAAATTGTGCGATTGAATCACCAGTTTTCTTGCTGATCGGAGCATCAAGGTCGTAGTAGACGGTGCATGCTCCGATTACAAAACCACTAACGCTGGTGTTCCACAAAGCTGCATGCTATCACCAACGCTGTTTCTTCTGCATATCAATGCACATAACATGTTGCAAATCGGTAGCATTCATTGCTATGCAGACGACAGCACTGGTGATGCTTTATACACCGGCCGTGCCAATATTTATCCCCTAGTAATCCAATTTACGCCAAGTATCGGGACAAACTTGTGTCTGAAGTCAAAACTTTGTTGAACAAAATCTCGGACTGAGGGCGACTAAATCTAGTCCAGTTTAATTTCCAGAAGACACAAGTTTTCGCGTTTACCGCTAAAAACCCCTTTCGTCGTATCTCCTCAGTTTCAAGGCACTCCCCTTGTTGCCTCAGCCAGTATCAGAATCCTCGGCACCGACATCACTCGATAAATGACGTGCAGTTTCGTGGTAACTAGGAAGATAAGGCCAAATTAGCCCTAAAAAGCTTGGCGTGCTCAGCAGAGCGGGACAGTATTTCATGCCGGCATACCGCCTGCAAATTTACATGGCGCAGTTTCGGCCGAACGTGGAATACTGTTCTCATCTTTGGTCCGCTGCTCCCAGTGCTAGTTCCTTCCATTTGATCGCCTCCAGCGTAGAGCTGTTTGAATCGGCGGCAACCGAGCGCTTTCCGATCGGTTTGACTCCCTGGCACTGCGAAGAGATGTTGCATCTCTTTACGTATTTTATCGCATCTACCATGGGGAGTGCTCTGAGGAATTGTTCGGGCTAATTACAGCCGCACAGTTTCACCATCGCACATCGCGACAAAACTCGCGATATCAGCGATTTAAAAGAAGTTTTCTTCCTCGCACAACTTCCTTGTGGAATCAACTACCACCAGAGATTTTTCCGGACTGATACGACTTAGGAAACTTCAAGAAAAGAGCCTTTTTCTTTTTAAAAGGCCGGCAATGCAACTGCAATCCCCCTGGTGCTGCAGCTCTTCATGGGCTACAGTAATCACTTACCATCAGGTGAGCCGTATGCTCGTTTGACCCCTCTCCTATAAAAAAAGAATTATGGTCGCAGTGATCAGTTTCAACGGAGACTTAACATCTGCGCAGGGCAGGTTTTATAAGCCGAGTTGGTTCTGTCTATCGTCACATTACTCATCAACAACTTCGAGTGTAGCGATCCCAATAACTGCTAGCATGTTGTGACATAGAGTATTTAATAGATGATCGAATTGATCGCAATGGAAGAAGAATCAACATGTGTTTCAACACGTGTTTAGAGATTTTAACACGTATATATGGAGTAGGTTAAGATACACTGATTTTATTGGTATATCATAACCTCTTGCATATACGTGTTAAAACTTCAAAAGCGTCTAAAATTAAATGCAAGATATATTATAGTATAACCAGCTCTAGAAAACATTCGAGTTCTCTAAAGAGTAATATCCCCAGTGCGCTGTATTTCTGGAACAATACAGTTTGTAATCAGGACTAGAGCGGTCATACGCGATAAAAAATTTAATTTATTCAATTGTTGCAAAATTTTCCTTGTCAAATTTTATTGTAGCCTTAAAAATCTGGTTATTCTGCCTTCATCATGTTCTGTATCAATTAGCTTAGATTACGAAAACATCTGGTAATAACGTGCAACTTCACAACGGCGCTGGAGGAGAATCAATTTGTGTCAGGCCTAGCAAGTGAAACGATACGTTCGCTTATATTCGCCGAAAAAAATATTAAATAAATGGAGGTGGTCGAGCTGCTCTGGCACTTGAGGCTGCCAAAAAGCACATGGAAGTGAGCGAAGCCACAATAGCGATGGCTCCGACTTGAGCCTCAGGCATAGGTGGAAAGTCAAGCGAAGCTTTCACAACTTGGTGGCCTACTGGCTGCGGTAAGCAGCATCGGCCGGATATGCGCAATATAATTGTGACCAGTACGGCCAAAACTAAATAGTGTGCTACGTTCTGGAAGTTGATCGTGTAGTCGACTACTTTTATAAACAAGGTGGATACGGGAGAACAGGGACTTCTATTACATTAAGTTGTCGGCTGCAGGTATTAAACCATATTTCGTTATAATTAATGTGGACGGTAAACATCTGGATTTTAAAGTCCATACGGGCAGTCGTATTTCTGCCATCAGTGCAGATTTTCATAAACAGAACTTTGCAAATAAATCATCAAATGTCAATTCTTCAATGGCGTCGAGAACAAACATCATCTCCGACGAACACATAAACTCCGGCCCGAGGCACATAGGAACGTTCCAATTTGTAAAATGTGCAAGATAAATAAGATGTATCAGTCAGAGAAGACAACTTCGTCTCGACAAGGGGTGCCGTGGTGATTTTGCCCCGTTTGCCTCTAGTTGTATGCGTACAGCGTGGAGCGCTCAAAACTACAACTACTATAAATTAATAACTTACTAACTATAAATCTTTTTTTATAAATTTGGATCAAAAGGAATGTAAAGTTGTCGAAAACAAACACAGACAGATTGCTCGAATGCATTTTTTTGGATTTTAAATACGCATCCTATTTCAGAACATTTGCCCCATATCAGAAGTCCGTACTGCAATAACGATGAAACGTAACCATGATAGGCGTTTAACGCTGCTTTGGTAGACGCTATTTCTCAAAGTCGAAATCTGTTTAATTTGTCACGTATCGATGAAGCATGCATTTTCCAATTACAATTATTGTCAATAGTGATACCAAGAAATTTATAATAATCAACTTTTTGTAGTACTTTTTCATTATACATTCTATTTAAATTGAGTTGCTTAGTTTTATTTAAATTTACAGTCATATTGTTGCATATATATCCAATAATATATATCTTTATAGTATATATATATCATATATATATATATATATATATATATATTTATATATATATATATAAATATATGTACGCGTGTGTGTGTATGCTCTAATTGTTCGTGAAGTTTACTTACTATTGGTTCAGCGATTCCAAAGGTTATCTCGATCAGACAGACAGGCAAACATTTTTGTTCGTACATTTAAAATTGATTGTTGCATATATACAGTAATAACAATAACATTTTCTAAAAATGGATCATTATGAGGGCCATCCCTGGAACTTCCTGCTAATTTCAATATCAAAGCGCTCCCAAATACAGAAAATTTTCGGAAACCACCTTTTTAATTTTCTTTTTTCATATTAGAATATTTCACGAACAAATTTTGAAACCAATTTTGATTTGATTTACGGCAATCGACGCAATTTTTTCAGCCTATCAAAAAGCCCATTAAATAAAGTTAATTTCACATAAAGTTTTCAACTTATTAAAAAAACACTTTTTCGAGATTTCTCTCGACAACGAACTCGAACGAATCAACCGATTTTGATGCGGTTCACGGCAATTGACGTCATATTTTTGAGTAGAAAAAAAAACTGATTAGGTTATAAAATTGATCAAAACAAGGCTGTCGAAGTAATTCCATGAAAAATAATTTTCGAAAATTAAAAAAAAAACTTTAATTTTAGAGGATTTCTCAGAACCTACATTGACGATTCGGCTCAAATTCACAGAAAATCTACGCTGCAAACCACTTTTCGATCAGCCACTCTGTTACAAAGTTATGAAATGCTTACATATTTACAAACATACACACACGAACGCGCGCGCGCACACAAACACACACACACACGCGCGCGCGCGTGCATACATACAGCCATACGTGCATCATCGCAAAAATAGCTAGAATAGCTTCCTAGCAACTTGAAACGTTGCGATCTGAGGTGAACTCGATTTTTAAAAACGGGGGTGAAAACAATAACTTCTTCATTTTTTGAAATTCATAGATTTTCATAGCGGTAAGTTAAATATTTATTACATTTATTCATACACTTTCATTCAGGACTAGCCAAAAAGCGTGTAGTGACATTTTGTTCTATTTTTATTTGTAAAAAGTAAACTTAATGAACCGTTATAATATTCATCAGTATTGTAAAAATAAGACGAAATCGGAAAATGAAAAAGGGTATCTTCTTCTACGCTGAACAAACAGAATCGTAAATCCTAATTGAAATGCTGTGGAAAATTTGCTAAATCTAGCGACAAATCTGTCAAAACGGCAAAAGTGATATTTGTGGTTTTATGGAAGACGCACTAAAACTTGCGCAGAGGTGGATTCTGTGGCTACGAGTACAATTTGTGCTGATGCCATCGACGAACTATAATATTTCTTGTTTTAAATTACTATATTTAGCTTTTCATAGTCAAATTAGAAAACGTTTTTATTATTTCTTTCTTAGTAATGATAGTATAGTAAATTTTTTTGAAATTTTGATGTTTTCCATTTGATGAAAACACAACACAACACAAGATGAAAGGGTCTGGCAACCCTTAGAGAGTTTTACGGCCTAAAGTCAATTTAACGTTGAAGTTTTACAGTCAGTTCTAATTAGTTCATCAGCAAGGCGAAATTAATTTTAAAATACTTCTATATAATGATGCATTTGATACACTACAAAATGAATGTATGTGAAAACTTATATTCAAAATAATTATTTATTCGCATTTATAATAACGCTTAAACTTTTTACTTAAGATTGAAACTTTTAATTTCTGAAAAAACTTATTTTGTGTGCCTAAAAGGTTAAAGTTAATACATATTTATTCTTTTTTCTTTCATTTATACACATAAAATAAAATTGAAGTGCCTGTTTGTAATATTGAAAGAACTATCCTCTATTAAGCTCAGGAGGTTATTTGCGTGCTAACATGACATAAATAATCATCTTTAAAAAATTCTCTCAGTCTGTCTTTCTATTTGTCTGTCCGGGCTAATCTTTGGGATGGTCGAACCGATTGTGATAAAATTTTATAAAATTTTATAATCCATGGATCGCGATCCAGGATCGTGATATTTATTGAATGTGTAGTATCAAGTATTGATGGATCGCGATACGGATCACAGAATTTCTAGATTTCCGAAAATCCATATCGCGATCCAAGGATCGTGATAAATATTTTGCGTGTAGTATTGTTGCGATACGGATCGCGTCAGTCTCTCGTATATATACAGTAATCTATGGTCTGCTCTGAAGAAGCGAAGGAATAGGACGACTTTTGTAGCGATGGGTCCGAAATCGCAAATGAAAGCGAGAATCCTCAACATCGACAGGACCATCTACAATCCATTAAAAATATTAACAGGCTTTTATATTATGTTTGGAAACAACGCCCATATAGTATGAAGGCACTTCAGAAGTTACTGCCAAATTATAAAAAAATAATAAATGACGCTTCAATAGAAGGTGTTAGAAAAAAATCGTTAAAATCGACACTCTCCTTTTTTATATTATTGCCATATTTATAGCCACGATCAAGATTTTAAATGTGGTAGAGCCATGCTTCAATTATATTAGCAGTATAGTTGTAGCACGAATAGGTCGGCTTGACCAGGGAAGGACCACGCTCTCACAGAATACCAGCTTAAAATAGCATCTTCTTGCTGTGTACTGAGTTCTTGTGTGTGTGTGAGTGCGTGCGTGCGTGCGTGCGTGCGTGCGTGCATGCGTGCGTGGGCGTGCGTGCGTGCTTGCGTGCGTGCGTGCGTGCGTGCGTGCGTGCGTGCGTGCGTGCGTGCGTGCGTGCGTGCGTGCGTGCGTGCGTGCGTGCGTGCGTTTCATTGGATATGAGGTATTCCATCTTAATCCTCAGGGATGGCAATTGCGAGGACGCATCTGGTTAATTATAGACGTACATCGGCCACATCATCCACTTATCATAAGGTGGACTGTGTGCTCGTTTGTCGTTTTGTCTCCCTTATTCCATAAATACCTGTGAGAAATCCAAACACTTCCAGCAAGCGGAGATGGCGACATTCAGCACTGAACTTTTACCAGCTGATAAAGAAGAACGAAGAATATATTCAGTGGTTTCTTATGTTTACAAAAATAACTACAAATTGAATTGAACTTTAACGAAGAATTTTTTTTAAGAAAATTATCTTAGAAATTTATCGTGTTTCCTAGTATTATTGGAAAGGGTATGGCCCAGCTGTTGAATTGAATGGTGGAATTCGAATGCTAAAGATATGCTAGTGATAGTGATGCGCTTATCAACTGTACCGTGTAGGTTTATTTCGTAAAATTTAGTTTATCATTCCTGGTCAGCATTATTGAAGTTAACATAACTCACCCGCTTAATTTGTGGCGTTGTTAGTTTCTTATATAGTTATTATACTACAGCAGCGAAAAACTTAATATAATTGTTTTGATTAATTTTAAAAGATTTATAAGTAGTAAGTAACGTATTTATGGTAATTATAGTTTTGGGCGCTCTACTCTGTAAGCATAGGTGCAACTCGAGGCAAATGGAGCAAAGTCATCACGGCACCCCCTCCTACGCTTGCTGTGGATTTCTGCAACAAAAGGGACCTTCGTTCAAACCTTAATGCCATCCACCACCATCTCGAGACCACTAAACCGGTCTTGCTCTTTTTTACCGAGACTCAGTTGTTCTCTCTGACTAATACATCTTATTTTTCTTTCCTATATTACTATTTCACAAATTGCAACGCTCCTTTGTGCCTCGTGTCGGAGTTTATGCGTATGTCAAAGATGATATTTGTTCTATGGTGTTAAAGAATTGATATGTGATGGTTTTTTTGCAAAGTTTTTTTATTAAAATCTTTACTGATGGCCGAAATACGACAGCCCATATCGACTATATAGTCTAGACGACCACATCACATTGATTAAAAAGAAATATGGTTTGATACCTTCAGCCGGCAACTTAATGTAATGGAAGTCCCTATCCTTCCGTATCCACCTTGTTCACAAAAGTTGTCGATCATACGATCAAGTTCCAGTACGTAACAGAATATGCAGTTTTGGCTGAACTGGTCAAAATTATATTGCGCAAGCTAGCATCGATCCGGCCGGTGCTGCTTACCACAGCCAGTAGGCCACAGGGTTGTGAAAGCTTCGCTCGCCTCGCCACCTATGCCTGAAGCTGAAGTCGGCACCATCGCTGTTGTGGCCTCACTCACCTCCACGTGCTCTTTAGCTGCCTCAAGTAACAGAGCAGCTCGACCGCCTCCATTTATTTAATGATTTGTAAAAAAGGTACGTTAGAAGCTAAATATGGGTTATTTAAAATTTAATAAAAACTTCTAACAAACTGACCTGTACCAGCAAGTAATTAGTACAAATTCTGACATGTTTAAAGTTATTTCCCTTAAGAGCTTATAGCCTCGAAGGCGTCTTATTTTCTAATGTTGCCTAAGCAATTCAAGTTAGCGTAAACTGTTGAAAGTTTGTCTTCAGACCTCGTAGGTACAGAATGCATCTTGCAATGAATGCATCATTAAGTACGAGGAGGTCGCACTTTAAACTGCACTCATTGCGATAATGCAACTTACGGGTATTGGGTACATTTATCTCTTTTAAATATGTTAATCATGTAACTTAAGTGGACATTTTATGATTTATCATTCAGTAGTACTACGTAAATAATGTAAATAAATATGGAAATAGTATTCTTTATACAATTTAAAAAAATGTTAAAATCAAGCCTACTTGGACACTGCAGCTGCAGCGAATGCGTTATTATGTCGAGGACTAAGATGGAATTCATACTTATATTACAATTTCGCTACATTTATTTTTTATCTTTCAAAATGAACTTTTGTATAAATGTAAATGAAATAATTAATAATGGCCGGATAAACAATAGTGTAACCTAAAATCGAGTTTTTTCCTTACATAACTCAAAAGATGGTGGTTTGTATCCTGATAAATTGAAAGAAGGCTGTGTCAGACCTGTGCATAAGAAAGGAAAACGTGATGACTATACTCAAACTATCACCCCATTACATTACTTTCATCAATTGATGAAATTGGTGAAAAATTTATAAGCGACCAAATAACACGAGATTGTAATAAGTCCGTATCAGTTTGGTTTCATCAATCAATCAGGAAAAAGTACAACAGGATTTATCAAAATTTACTGATGAAGTCAATATTCACCTAAATAAAAAAACAACAGGTAATTGCCCTATTTATCGACTTCTCACGTTTTTGACACTTTTTACGTGAACAGCTAGTGGACAGATTAGACAAATATGGTGTACGTGGTCCATTACTTAATTGGTGCCATAATAATCTGAAGAACCGAAAATCTCTTGTTAAGATTGAAAATAACTAAAGTGAGCCGATGTTGATAGCGGAGGGTACAGCACAAGGTTCGGTACTAGAATCCTTGCATGTTTTGTACTATTGTCCTTCCTCAATCCTTTGTCAGTTGCACGTATTACCAGTTTGCATATGACACTTGTCTTGTAATCGGTGATAAAAATCCACAAAAGGCACGTGACCTTTTATAATCTGACGTAGATATCCTAACAAGGTGGTGCAATGATGCTGGGTTTGTCCTTAATGCTAGTAAAACTAAGTTGTTAGTAGTTAAATCTCCATACCTAAAACCCGCTTCAATTAAAAAATTTGTTGCACATAACCACATCTGCCTACGTAATAACAGCGCTGCTCAATGCTGCTGCCCAGAAATTGAGATAGTTGACACACAAACATATCTACGTATTTGTACTAAACTAAGACAGTTTTTAGCAAATAATACTATCCTCAATAATCGCATTCCTTTATAAAATGAAGTTAATATTATATAATGCATTTACGGATCGCTCATTCAATACGGACTAAGTAGCTACGGCCGAACTTACATAACATATCTTGACCAGATCCATAATTTACAAGTAAGAATACTTAATATTATAGTTCCAAAAAAAAATAAAAAATTTCAAGGATGACGTTAATGGTCTCTATAAACATTGTAAAATTTTAACAATACACATACAAGTACAAAATATTTTATAAAAAGAACAATTTTTTAAAGAATCGCTAAGAATCTCGATTGAGCATTCTGTAAACAATCGAGCAATTTCCAAGAACCGTCTCAGCGAGCCGCGTACTAGCAATGTGTACGGTGAGAGAACATGATGTAGCTACTTAATACCTCGGCTTATCAATAACTTGCCTTATTTCATCAGATCAGAATTCGTGGATCGCTCTAAAAATAACATTAGGTGTAAACTAAATGGTCACTTTCTTAAATTATTATAACGTGTTGTGTAATTTTTTTGATTGTTTGCATGTTTATTTCATGATTTTGTTTTTTCCTTTTTATAGTATCTTCAATACAAAATAACGCTTTATTATTATCTTATAAAATTGTGAACTCTCGATAGCTTAAGTATAAACGTTTGTGGTTTTTTTGCTATTGCTACAAATATTTGTAATACTTGTTCATGTGATAAATAAATGAAAAAAAATCTTAAGTTTGTTGAGCATCTTAACTAATGGCAATAAAAATATTTTGAATAATGTATTTAAAAATAGAACGCCTTTCGTTTGTAAATATATAGGGTGGAAAAGATGAGTTGAACTCGTCGTCATCTATCAAAAGTCCACTCCTGAACGTACACCTTCCAAATAAGCTCAATATCAGCCGTAATTAGTGGCGGTAAAGTAATAAGAAGCTGCAGTTGCGACGGACGCTCATCTCTTATTATAGTTTCCGTCCAGGACGCTATGTGGATGCTCTTTCATCGTACTACATGGCGAATACATTTCTACTCCCAATATGAATGGAGGTAGGGATGAACATGAGAATAACACGTTCACTGTAAAAGTGACTTTATTTATGAAAATATTTTGAAACAGAGTAGCATTTTATAATACCCCTAAATTGAAGCTTCAAAGTTAACACTCCCGCGGTTAGCCCGATCAGACAGACAGACAAAAACTAAAGAAATGGTAATTCATGTTTTAATGTAAGAGAGCAACGTACTCTCCCAGCTCAATATAAGGCACTTATTTCGATATTACTGACAAAGAGTAATAATAATAACATTAACTAAAAAATCATTCACATTCATTCAGTACTAGCAAAAAGTGTGTAGTGACCATATTGTTTTATTTTTATATTTAAAATATAAACTTAATGTACCGTTATAGTATTCATCAATATTGTAAGAATAAGCTAAACATACATAAATACTCACGCCTGTCACCCAGAGGGGTAGGCAGAGACTACAGACTTCCATTTGGCACGATCCTGACACACCTCTCTCGCCTCCTTCACATCCATACACCTACGCATACATGCTCGTCGGTTAAGGGTACTCCTAATTTGGCCCGTTTTCAATAAATCGCCAATTTGGTCGATACATTTTCGTCTAGGACGTCCCTTTCCGACTCTGCCATTCACTTCTGCAACATAAATTTTCTTTGTCACTCTTTCCTCATTCATTCTTTCCACATGACCAAACCACCGAAGCATTCCTTTCTTAATCCTGGTCACAACATCATCTTGCAAACCACACTCTTCTAATAATAACAAAAGCTAAAATCTAAAAATAAAAAAGGTTATATTTATCTTCTTTTACGCCGAACACACTAAATCGTAAATCCTAATTTGAAGGCTGTGGAAAATCCGCTAAGTCTAGCGAGAAATCAGTCAAAACAGCAAAAGTAATATTTGTGGTTTTACGGAATATATAGTAAAAATTTCGCAGAGATGGATTCTATGGTTACGAGCACAATTTGTGCTGATGCCCTCAACGAACTATAATATTTTTTGTTTTGAATTACTATATTTAGCTTTTCATAGTCGAATTGGAAAGGGTTTTATCTTTCTTTTTTAATGATGTTATAATAAAGTAGTTTTAATTTTGACGTTTTTCGTTTGATAAAATTACAACACAACACAAGATCTTTTGTAAATAGTCTAGCAACCCTTAGAGAGTTTTATGGCCTAAAGTCTACTAAACGTTGAAGTTTTACTCTCAGTTCTAATTAGTTCATCAGCAAGGCAAAAGTAATTTATAGTACTTCTATATAGTATAGTTATCATGTATTTGATAAACTTTATAAAAGAAATACTTTGCAAACCTATAATCAAAATAATGTGTGCCCGTTTGTCATTTTTCCCCCATATTTTATTAAAATGCGAGAGCGACCGTGTGGTATGCGTAAAAATTAAAGAAAATCCTTCCAAAAAGTGGAGAGGGCGATATTCAGCAGTAAACTTTTAACAGCCGATGAAGAAGAATAGAGAATATACTCAATGGTTTCTTTTATTTGCGAGAATAACTACAAATTGAATAAAACTAAGTGTGGTTTCTAGTATTATTGGCAAGGCCTATCCTCAGATTTTTTCTTAACTTAGGTAATAATAAATTTAAAAGAAAAGTTTTGCCTATGCCTCCAGGAGCATCCAAAAAAAGTTGGTCAGTGCCGTTCTATATACTGCCTAAAACTTATTTATAAATATGAAATTGTTCGCCGGTTAACGTTTTTTCTCTGTACTTCTGCTAATAAATGTGTGTCACGGCTTATCTCTCTGATATACTTTCTATTTTGTATCACATCTCCGTGTCTTAAAGGTTGAGGCAAACCATAGTTATCTAAACTCTACCCTCCTTAGGATAATACGATGTTTTCTATATAAATCAGACACTTACTATAAACTTCGTCCATTATGTGAAGAATATTCTCTTGCAAATCTGATTAAATTTGAAGTTTTATATCATCCAACAGACCACTCTATTTATTCTTCTCCCATAGCCTGGATGCTTCCGTTAGTTGACAGTATATTAACAAAACTGAGAATAGTTCTTGCAATTTAAAAGGACTATCACAAATAGCAACTTCTTCCATAGTGGCATCTCATAGTTTATCATAATCAAGCAAACCTAGAGCTTTACACGTTAAATGGTATGTGTATCGACAGTTTTTGAATATCTGAATGATGTTGGCCCTCGAATTTCATGAAGAAGAAGACGCAGATAATTACATTTAGAGTTATTAGGGTGTACTGTACACTCTGCCGTTGACGTTGCTTCCACGTTTCCACCTTTCAAATTAGTTACTTTTAGAGTTTTTGCAAAAATATAATTTTTACAAAGATCAAAAAATGCGATTAGAGTCGTTTTTGTGGGTTGTTTAATTTGTCAGCGATATTGTTGTTGTTAGTATTGAAATACATACGCTAGCGATTTTCCAAATGCATTGCAGGATGAAAAACTGCAGGAAATCTTTCGTGAATGGGAATTGCCAGGATTCTTCAGACAGCTTCAGAACGGCCTATACAGTATAATTTTATTTCATCGTTATCATTTTCAAGAACAAATGATGCCTGCTCCTTTATTCACGTATATAAATATATACTTATAAATATATAATTGATTTTACGAAGTTACAATATTCTACGTTTTAATATGAGCAGCAAAAGTCTGAGATTAAACTGGATTATATAATACCAACCATCGCATCGGTTATATAGGGTTACCACCTACCATTGAAGTCAACCGTGAAACCACCGTTAATGCGACCTCTTCACCTCTATTCAGGGTAACCGTCGTAAAAGAGGTGGTAACCTCTCATATATGGAGAATTGTTGTTTAAATTTCCGCAAGTTCCGTGGGTCATATTGACTTTTATATTTTATAAAGGTCGAGATCTCCTTCAAGATCCGGTATTTTGACACAAATGTGGTTATCTATATCGGCGGGAGAAATGCGCTGCTCTAGCCACAGTAAAATATGGATGTGAGGTAGAACTCCCTTCAGCCATTCGACAGAATGCATATAGCAATGAACGTTTTTACTTTTTTAGTAGTTCCAAAAATACTTTAACTTTTAAATTAAATTTAATTTGCACGCAGAAAAGATTTTGCTCAAAATTGAATGAGGTCTAAGTTGCATAATTATGCGTTAAATGAAGCTGGTCCAATGTCAATATCACTCTTTGTTCTCGAGATAAACGAGGAGAAAATTGAATCTGAATTCCCACTGGGTACTTAATAAAAAAATAAAGAGATATGGAGACCCATATAATTAACTTTTGTTTTCGCGCGAGCTACTGTTAAACATTCTGTACAATTCTACATCTATACTTATAAAAATACTTGTATAATAGTACGGAACCCTATGTATGCTGGTCCGACTCGCCTTTGCCAACAAAATATATTATACCACTATTATACCAAGTTTCGTGTATATAACTTGAAAAATAGCGAAATTTGATATATAAGCCTTTTGGAGGAGGCATTTTCGAAAACTGTGAAGCACATACTTCTTTATTTTAAATCAATGCTAAACTATTGAATATCGTGAAAATAATTTGGAAAATGACGGAATTTCATACAAATAGTCTACCCCTATTTAACCTCTTTGGAGTAGAATGTTCGAAAATTGTGAAATACATACTAATTGGTTTTTAATCGAAAGCCAAAATACCAAGTTTCATATACATACCTTGAAAAATGATGGACTTTCATATATATTATCAACCCCTATATAACTCGATTAGTAGCGGACGTTGTATGGCGTTTGACGAGATTTCCTGCAAAAATAATTGAATACACTTTTCCCGTCAACGTCAACAACTTTTCCTATTACGCGTTTGAAAGATTTAATTTAAAGTATGTACTTTTTATTTTATTATTTACCATCGAGCCGCCCCAGCTTCGCCTGGATAGGTTGTATCAATATGGCGTTATTTAGATTTATGTTAATCCAATACCCCGTCGGTTGTAGAATTTTCAAATATTGTAAAATATGTACTTCTTTATTTTTAATTAAGAGCTAAAATACCAAATTTCATAAAAATAACTCGAAAAATGAAGGACTATCATACAAATATTCAACCCTATTTAACTCCTTTGGAGATAGAATTTTCAAAAACTGAAAAACACACTTCTCTTTTCTAATCAAAAGCCAAAATGTACACACAAAATATACAATTCATATACATAACTTAAAACATGTCGGATTTTCATACAAAATATCAACCCCTATTTTACCCATTCACGGGTAGAAATTTCCAAAATTTTAAAATACGAGTACATACTTCTTGAATTTTAATCACGAGCCAAAATACCAAGTTTCATAAACATAACAAGAAAAGTAACATGTAAAATGAAGGACTATCGTACAATATTCAACCCCTATTTAACCCCTTTGGGGTTAGAATTTCTAAAATTCCTTTATTATTGCTTATCTACGTCATGAAAGCAACCTATTATGAAAATTTCTAACATCGGTGGTTTAGTCTGTGCGTTGATAGGTCGGTCAGTCAGTCAGGACAAGTATTTTTATAAGTTTTTTTTAAGTATAAATTAACTGTATATTACTAAAAGTTTTTGGTTATTATTATTATAATATTTTATACGAATATCCTTATATGTAATAGTAATGTCCTCCAGACCGAAACCGAATTTCGGCCACGGCGGCCTGGCTCAACGGAGGCTAGCCATGGGCGCAGGACAGGATTATAGTGCCCAAGTGTATGCGGAAGCTCAGGTGCACTCTCTATTCCCTCACTCTCATAATCCAATGGGACGGTAAACCGACACGACCGGGAGAGAGATCAGGAGCAGGACCAACGGCTTTACGTGCTTTCCGAGGCACGGGGATGAGACATCGCCATCTTCCTGAATCCGGGCAGCTACTGAGAATTTCGTGACAGAAAATCTCAATAATAGATTTTTGGCCCGACCCGGGATTCGAACCCAGGACCTCATGATCAGCAGTCTCACTACTACAACCACTGGACTAACGAGGCAGTCAAATATTTTCATGTATATGTATTATAATATATAGGTACTGACGTGCTTGCAAAATCAGCAAAAGGCGTGTTTATTAAGGGTTAGTAAAAAAAATTACTGGGTGTTAAACTTAAAAGATTTAGCCATTATAACATCAGGTACATTAGATAAACATTTGGAACACGTTTACATTTTTCTTAGTAAATTAAACAAAGCTGGCTTAACGTGCAACTTGTAAATAAATGCTAATTAATTTGTAAAGAAATTAAGATACTGGGTTTTATAATTTTAACAAAGGCCATAAAGACAGATCCCGATAAGTTTCGGGTAATTCAAAAGTTTCCAGCATCTAAAAAGATTAAAATGAATTGAATGATTGAAATTGAGGGCCTTTTTAGGTCTTTGCAATTTTTATAGAAGGATCATTCTAAATTATAGCGCGAGCACAATATCGCTCTGTGAATTACTAAAAAAGGGACATAAGTTCCAATGTAGCGATAAAGAACAGAAAGCATTTGATTTTATAAAACAGCAATTAATTAATACCATACAATTGAATCATCCTGTATTTAGTAAATCATGTTATTCGCAAAAAGATTCTTCCGGTGTGGTTATGGCCGGAGGTATATCAGGTAGATCATAATAATGAAATAAGAATATTAGGCTATCACAGTAAAGCCTTAAAAGGTTCTGAATTGAATTGGTCTGTCACTCAACAAGAGTTTTATACCGTAATGAGCTGTCTAAAGAAATTATATCATGTAAATATTTAAAGGATATTAATATCATATTCAGGGACCGTCAAATGACTGCATTCAAAGGATGTGCATTAGATAAACATTTGAGTCTTGGTCTGCGCCAGAGTACCCTTGTCTATCTTTCACACGAATTTTCACTAAGAAGACAGGCGATCAAGTATGGCCAAGGCGAAGTCTTATTATAACAGAGGTTATCAATTTACTGAAGTTTCGATGTCTCAAAAGCCACATCCTGACAAGTAGACTAGGCTAAATAGAACCAAAGAATCTTTTAACAATCTGGTAGATTGCCATTTATTATTCAAATTATACATTATATTGTTTTAACAAGTCGTGAGCAAAATTGAATTTATTTACATCGTAGCGATATAATACGGCTTCCTTAACAGGTCCATCTGCAATATCATTGCCCTTAAGGCCACAATGTCCAGTAATCCAAGCAGAATAAACTCATTACCAGAGCAGTAACACTTGTAAAAAGCTTGTGTTGTTTTCAAAGTCATTAAAAATTTGTAATAAGAGTGAAAAGGGAATTTAATAATTTCCTGCAAACAATTTTGTGAATCGGATAGAACGATACACTTATTTATTATGGGATTATCCGCATACGAAACTGCTCCTAGAACAACGACTGATTTTCCTGAAAAACTAAATACTCCGGAGGACATTTGAAACTTAAAATAATTTTATATTTAGGGATCCATACCACCGCGCCAACTTTATAACCGCCACCCTGTTTTGAGGCTACTGTGAATATAGAAAGAAAATCAGACCAGGCATTTTAATTATCTTACTAAACATTCTTTCTGCGTAGGGATGGTCTTTGTCAACACCCAGGTGCAGGATCATATTAGGTTGAAAAACAAGTAAGTTTAAATCAAATAGATACAAAGGGTTTTTGTTGAATTTTAGGATAGAAGTGAAAGCAGATTGGAGTGCATAAAACTTTCGAGTAGAGGAGGAATTTCATGGTGAATTCAATAGTAAGAATTAACAGAGCAAGAAACAGGACGCAAAACACGGACGAGAGCATGAGAGGAATTCTGCACAACATTAGGAAAGAATCTGTCGGAAAGAAATTAAACGAACAGAGGTATATACTATATTTTGCGAATCTGACACTAGTAAGTAATCGGTTTACCTATATCGATCGATGGGGTAAATTGTACCAGCATAGAAAAATTGACGATTAATGTCTTATTAGATTCTAACAAGAAGCTTATATTCAAATATATTTTTGACTGATTTATGTAATATTGATATTGAGTTTGATAGAGCGAAAATAATCGTTGTAATGATACCGAGCTCAATTGATTTATAGAATTTTACGCAATTTTAAGATTTCGTTATCTTTTTACTATGGTTTTAATATAAAATGTCGATTAACGATTACTGGTGGAATATAACGTTGTTAGTATTGATATACAAATACCCTTAAGTGCCGGTTATTTCTCAAATAAATAGTACAAAAACAAACGAATACAACTTTTTTGGCGATTATCTGTCGAATTTTAATTGTTATTTATCTCAAGAATAAAATTATAATTAAATTGAAATAAAGAAATTACACCTGGCAGTTAAATGTAGTTATTTACATCTGTTATTGAAAAAAATATCTGTCGAATGAGCTGTTAACTCGCCCTCAAAAAGGCAGATAGATTTATTCCTCCGGGAGTCAAGTTATTTGTCGACCATCGAATCCTTTCTGACATTCGAAAAATTCATTTATTAGATATCCTTGGAATAAACTGTGTCTGATTATATGGGGATTGAAAAATCGGCCCTCACAAATATTAAATTTTATGTTTATAATATTGTTCGTAGTGGTAAGATTCCTCAACGTAATTATTTTTTCCTTTATGTGACTATTTTGTTTATGTTTTATGCGAATACAAATATATTTAAATGGCCGTATAGTCGACGTAATTGTAAGACTAGTTTTTTTTTTATAGAAAAGGGGGCAAACGAGCATGCGGCTCACCTGATGTTAAGTGACTACCGCCGCCCATGATCAACCGCAACACCAGGGGAATTGCAGGTGCGTTGCCGGCCCTTTAGAAAGGAGTAAGCTCTTTTCTTGAAGGTCCCCAGGTCGTATCGGTCCGGAAAAATCGCCGGTGGTAAAATATTCCACAGAGAGGTTGTACGCGGAAGAAAACTCCTTTTGAAACGTACTATGGTGGACGGCCAAGCATCCAGATGGTGTGGATGGTATCGGGACTTTTGGCACGTAGTGCGTTCACGAAATTTGGCGGCTGGGATTAATCCGAACAATTCTTCAGAGCACTCTCCAAGGTATATGCGAAATAAAATGCAAAGAGATGCAACATCTCTTCGCAGCGCCAGTGAATCGAACCGATCGGAAAGCACTCGGTTGTCGACGATTCGAGCCGCTCTGCGCTGGATGCAGTCAAGTGGAAAGAGCAGGTACTGGGGAGCCCCAGCCCAGAGATGGGAACAGTATTCCATGTGCGGCCGAACCTGCACCTTGTAAAGTCGCAGGCGGTGTGCCGACATGAAATACTGTCCCGCTCTGCTGAACATGCCAAACTTTTTAGAGGCCAATTTGGCCTTCTCTTCCAAGTGACCACGAAACTGCAGGTCACTCGATATGTCAACGCCGAGGATTCCGATATTGGCTAAGGCAACAAGGGGAGTGCCTTGAAACTGAGGAGATACGACAAATGGGTTCTTTTTAGTGGTAGACGCGCAAACTTGAGTCTTCTGGGGGTTAAACTGGACTAGATTTAGTCGCCCCCAATCCGAGACTCTGTTCAGCAAAGACTCGACTTCAGACACAAGTTTGTCCCGGCACTCGGAGACGTTTTCCCGAGAAATATTGGCTCGGCCGGTGTAAAGAGCATCACCAGCGCTGTCATCTGCATAGCAATGAATGTTACGGGTTTGCAACATATCATTGATATGCAGAAGAAACAGCGTTGGCGATAGCACGCAGCCTTGTGGAACACCAGCATTAATAGGCTTGCAATCGGAGCTTGCACCGTCTACAACGATCTTGATGCTCCGATCTGCAAGAAAGCTGGTGATACAATCGCACAATTTCTCGGGAAGCCCATAGGAAGGGAGCTTCGAAAGAAGCGCTTTGTGCCAAACCCGATCGAAGGCCTTCGCAATGTCCAAACTAACGGCCAATGCCTCCCCTTTGGACTCTACTGCCTCCGCCCATCTATGAGTTAGGTAGACCAGAAGATCACCAGCTGACCGACCACGGCAAAAACCGTATTGGCGGTCACTTATCAGCTGGTGATCCTCAAGGTACCTCATGAGCTGGCAGTTTACAATAGACTCCATTGTTTTGGAGGAGAAGGAGGTGATGGCGATAGGCCGGTAGTTGGACGGGTCTGAGCGGTCGCCTTTTTTAGGGATCGGGTGGACGAAAGCCGTCTTCCATGATTTTGGGACTACGCCTAGGGAGTAGGAGTACCGGAAAAGACGCGTTAAAACCGGTGCCAACTCTAAAGCACACGTCCTCAGCACAATTGGGGGGATTCCGTCAGGCCCACTCGACTTGTGGATGTCCAGGGAGAGGAGTGCTTTGCGAACCGAGCGCTGTGTGAACTGCACTTCCGGCATGGAGCACTCACACTGCGGGATGGTCGGAGGCGTACTCCCCCCGTCATCGAGAGTAGAGTTGGACGCAAAGAAAGAGCCTAGAAGATCGGCTGTCTCCTTTGCGGTATGGGCCAGTAAGTAATCCTCTCTGTGCAGAGATAGAAGAGATGGCTGACGGAAATTACCCTGGACAGCCTTGGCGAGAGACCAGAATGCACGGGTTCCAGAAGGAAGGCGAACTAGTTTCTCGCCAATTCTGCCTATGTGCTCTGACTTTGCCTTGGCAATGACTTTTGAGGGACCTAGAGGCGGAATTGTACTTCTTTTTTATTTCGCTGGTGTTTACATCCCGGGACGCTGAGGCGTCAGCCCAGGCTCGGTAGCAATCCTACTTGTAGCATGATGCTATTTTACAGGAGCGACCAAACCATGGCTGAGATTTGCCTCCAATGTGCACCACAGAGGAAGGAATAAAAAGTTCCATACCCTGAAGTACCACATCGGCGACAGAAACCGCAACAACGTTGGGATCGTCCGGCGAGAAGCAAACCCGCCCTCAATGGTAGGATGCAAAGAAAGACCGCATCCCATTCCAATCGGCTGACCTATAGTGCCAAACACGGCGGCAGCTTGCAGAATGCAACTGCGATTTCAGCGTGAGTGGCACCATACTCCGGACAAGACAATGGTCCGAGGAGCCTAAAGGGGCTTCGACGGAAATCTGATATCCGTCCGGGTGAGAGGTCAGCAGAAGGCCCAACAGGAATGGTGCATGATCCTCCACATCTGCAATCCGCGTAGGCGAAGTAACCAGTTGTGTCAGACCATATGCCAAGGCAAAATCATGAACAGATCTCCCCGCATGATCGGTTAAACGTGAACCAAGCCATTCGGCGTGATGGGCGTTAAAGTCGCCGAGGATTACGATCTCTGAGGAGGGGATCTGCTGTAGCAACGAATCTGTAGCCATTTGGACGTGGTCGAAGAGTCGGTCTGTTTCAGAATTACCGCTATGGGACCTATAGAGGCACCCGTAGATGGTCGTCGCTGTCTACGCGTAGCCAAAGGATGGACAGGTCCGAACCTTCAAGTCTGCCGAGGCGTCGAGAACAGATGTCCTCTCTGACGTAAACGCAAACTCCAGCCCGAGGCACAAAGGAGTGTTCCAGTTTATACCCCGGTAGGAGAGATACAAAACATCCGCCGGAGAGGACACCTGCGTTTCGGTCAGGAAGAGCAGAGCCGGCCTCGCCGTCTCGAGATGGTAGTGGACGGCGTTTAGGTTAAAGTGAAGTCCCCTGATATTGCAGAAATTCACGGACAGCGTGGCAGGGGTCGCCTTGGTCTTGTTGCTCCGTTTGCCCCGAGCAGTTGTAGTCATGAGTGGAATTTGCCCCCCCCCCAGAATACGCGGGGCAGCCTGAGCACCCACGCTCAGAAGTGGAGAAACATGGTCATGGATGCTCAGCGAGGGATTCTCCAGGGGTGCTGGTACCCTCCTGGGTAGTCTATCATTATTTTTTTTATCAATAATACAACAAAACATTCGCAGTATCTCACGTAATATAGATGACTTCCTAGTTCTTTTAACGCAAATTAGAATACAATGTGATATTATTATTTTAACCGAGTGTTGGCTATTGTGTAATTCCATAATACCACAAATACCTGGCTACACATATTACAAGTCTATAAAGACCTATAACCAAAATGATGGTATCGTAATTTATTACAAAAATGATATTGGGGTTTTAATTACGGAACCCATGTTTTCTGAAGGAAACTGTGTGGTAATAAAACACAAAAGTATTGCTATAGTTGCAATTTATCGTTCGCCTAGCTTTCAAAATGTAGACTTGTTTTTACAATCTTTAAATGTAATTCTTACGTCGTTGTCTTCCCATAAAAACTTATCTGTGATGGGCGATATAAATATAGATATAGCAAATTATACAACGGATAACAGATCAACTGAGTATCTTAATCTAAATGCATTTCACGGACTTCTTCCTGCTCATAATATGCCTACTAGGCTCAATGCTTGTTTAGATCACGTTATGATGCGGTCAACTATGGCAGCCACTACAGTAGTGTGTAATTCGACGGTAACTGACCATCAAGCTGTGATATTATGTTTAAACAACAAGCAAAAAAATAATTTAACACAACACAACACAAAAATTGATTATGACAAAATTAAACTAGAATTAGAACAAAATAACTTTGATTTTGTATTCAAATGTTCTAACGCAAATGAGGCTGCTACACTTTTTGTATCATATCTCCAACAATTATTAATAGCGAATACAATTAAAGCTACAATTTCGAACCGCTTAAGACCTATTAAACCCTGGATTACAGTAGGAATTTTAAAATGTATACGAAATCGTGATAATTTATTTAAAAAATATAAATCTTTTCCTGACAATAATATCATAAAAATAACATATACTAGATATCGAAATTATTGTAACTCCATGATTAAAAAAGTTAAAATGGCTTATTATAGAGATAAAATTAGTAAAGCAGGTAAAGATAATAAAAAGCTTTGGGAAACCATTAAAGAGATATCAAATACCACGAAAATGAAAACTGATTCCACCGAACTGCTTAACAGCGCGAAGAAACCTCAAGAGGCTATCAATTCAATTAATAATTATTTTGTAAATCTAGGTAAACAACTTGCTGATAATATTGCAGTTAAGGAAAGGGTTACAAGTTCTTTAGCAATTAGATCAATACAGAACTGTACGTCGTCCTTTGTAATACTCGAAACTGACGAAGAAGAAGTTTCCAGACTCATCATGAGCCTAAAAAACAAATGTGCTAATGGATGGGACAATATCTCTAACTGTTTTATAAAAAAAATTAAAGAATATATTGTTGGGCCATTGACATATATATGTAATCTTTGTTTTAATGAAGGTGTATTTCCTCAAGTATTTAAACGGTCTATTATTCATCCAATTTATAAATCTGGAGACAGAGAAAATGTCGGCAACTATCGACCGATCTCAATTCTTCCATGTTTTTCGAAAATAATTGAACGAATTATAAACAAACAACTCACGAACTACTTAGAAAATAAAAAACTTCTATCCCCTAACCAGTTTGGTTTTCGGCAGGGCAGATCCACTGATGAAGCAGTGAACGACTTAACAGATTACGTAGTTAAAAATTTGGACAAAAATAATAAAGTTATTGGAATATTTTTGGATCTCGCCAAGGCGTTTGACACTGTGTCTACCTGCATTCTAATAGAAAAGTTGGAATTATGTGGTATTAGAGGAAAGCAACTTGCTCTATTTAAAGATTATCTATGTGATAGAACACAATGTACTAAAATCGGAGATTACATTAGTCACGAGGCATTAATTACCTACGGTGTGCCCCAAGGCAGCATTCTAGGTCCCACATTATTCCTCGTCTATATAAACGATCTCACTTCTATTCAGCTTCCTTATGGACATATAATATCATATGCTGATGACACATGCCTTCTTTTTTCTACAAATTCCTGGGAAGCTGTTCAGGATGCTGCCCAGATGGGGCTTGATTTGATGAATGAATGGTTGCAAAGTAATTCTCTTACCTTGAATTCTGAAAAAACCAAATATATTGCTTTCACAATACGTAAAGAATGCCTTGATCATATTATCAATAAACCACTGATCTCACACAAATGTCTCTCAAATATTAATATAAAATCATGTAAATGTAACAAAATAGAATTAGTACATAACATTAAGTATCTTGGTATAATAATAGATTCCAACCTTTCTTTTAAAAATCATATCGAAGTATTATCCAATAGACTATCTAAATTAATATACATATTCAAAAATGTACGCCATGTGCTAGATAAGACAGCTTTAACACGTATCTACTATGCCCTAGCGCAAAGTCTTCTTACTTACTGCATCACCTCGTGGGGCGGTGCTCCTAAAACAAGTATGAAGCGCGTAGAAATATCACAAAGGGCCATTTTAAAAGTTTGCGGATTCTTCTCTTATAGACATCCAACTGAACTTCTTTATCGACACTGGCAGGTACTAACGGTACGTCAGCTGTTTATTCTCTTTACCTTGTTGAAGCAACACAGTGGAATTACTTATGATCGCCATAAATTTGTAGGAGTTAGACGTAAAAACACAGTTTGTGCAACATATTCAACAAAGAAGACATATACAAAAAAAATTCTTTTGCTACATGGGTGGATTCTTATACAATAAAATAAATGAAAAGCTATCTATATATTCTAAAAATAAATATGATTGCAAAAAAAACGTACATGATTGGCTACTGAAATTAGATTATGATTTAACGGAATCGCTCCTATCAAGATAAATATAATGTACGCACACACACACACCCAAAATCACAAACACACACACACACACACACACACACACACACACACACATACACATGCACGCGTGCGTGCATGCGCAAACTATACACTACACTACACGAACATAAATATATAGTACTATACATTCATATATGTATTTATACATTTTATATCATAATACACTCTTAATTAGTATTTTATCCTGGATTTTCGCTGTAATTTTAAATAATATAAGAATTCCTTTGTTTATCTATCTATCTATTGTTTTCCTAGAATATTTTCATTCAATGTCATAGCATTCGAGGGGTGGGAACCTGGTGACTTGTACTACAGGCTTATATATGCCTACTTCAGGCACCAGCTTCTCACATAATAGAATTCTGTATATGTACTACTAGATTTACATTGTTTTACTTTATGTTATGTGAGAGGATAAATAAAGACATTATTATTATTATATTATTATTATTATATTTAATTCCGCTACCATGTTGATGGGGGGGGGGGGATTTGGGCCTCCGGCCACCTAAAAGTATAACGTCGATGAACAAAAAATATAAGTGCTTAAATTATATACTGTTTGTATGCTTAGGCATAAATGTTAAGCTAAAATTTAACACAAAGCAGTGTTTATCGTAAAAGTTGTTTGAACAGAAATGTCTGACGAATTATACAACACAACCGTTGTATGAGGGTTGTAGTTAAATTTTGTTTCGAAATAATTAATACAATGTTTTATTTTCACATAAGAATGGTTTAAACAATAGATTCTTATGCTAAAACACTTTACAGCTGCTTAATTGATTTATTTTTCTACAATACGTACAAAAAGCAGTTCCGACCATTTCATCATTTATTTCCATTAATTTTAGTTTTACGTGATTTCATTTGATAAAATGTGGAAATTTTCATGGCAATACAGGTGGCTCTCAAGTATGAAAACCCATGATACTGTTGTCTTGTTAACGACGGAGTTGCAAGATTTTAAATATTTGTTGTCCTTAAAGCAAAATGTATTAAAAATATATATTCAATATAACAGGTAATTCTTTAATTTTTTCCGTAAAGTGGCTTTCCCGTACTCGAACAGGGACTTGAATACTGTATTATTGTTACTATATTACTGCGGAAAACCTTATTACAAAGCCTAACACCCAAATAAACTCGGAGCATAACCCTCTCCATAGGTAGCTGAGCAACCTTTAGCTTCCTGATACGGCCAGAAGTGAAAGGCCATGTATTAGATCCACATGAGAGCGCTAGAAATATGCACTGGTTCTACAAAAATTATGTCGCCTTTCGAACGCTACCCAGCCGAGTTGAATCTATAGTTTTATTAATCAAGTAATTTTTCCTAGTATTGAAATTTACCCTACATTTGAACCTAATCTTCAATATTTTTGTTTAAAACAAAACATTTCTGTAAATAAAAAACATATAGCTGTCTATCACCAATAATCCGTAAAGTCTGCAGTCGGTAAAAACATTCCGGATCACTCACGTTATTATTACATGAGATTGAATAGACTACAAACGCTCACAAAAGAACTCCGATCCCTAGAAAGGATGATTCGCAAAAAATTATAATCAAAGAATAGCACGGGTTAATTGTGACAACAGGTCGTTGAAAATTTCTACCCACACCTTCCTCCCATAACCATGGGCTTAGTTAACCGGAACTTGTGTAAGTCTTATGTCCATCTAAACAACTGTAACGGAACGACACGATTTATCTTTGTCAGTAATACAACAAAGAAACAACGTTTAGTAACACGCAGTATTTACCTTTTTGTATTTGTGATTTATTTTTATACAAGGTTTGTTTAGTTTGTTTTCGACGACATAAATTGTGTTTATTATCTTTATGATTTAGGTACTTCATTTTGAGCATGGGTTATGTAGCGTGGTGGCGTGTCGAAATCCATAATAATCATATCGCTCCATGCGTGCAATGGTTGGAATCAACTATGGAAAAAAGCAGAAAGACTTCATTGCATCCTATTCACAGTATTCTATTCTATTCCTTTTTTTCGGGTAGCGAGGTAGTCTATCTTAGTCCTCAGCGATATTAATGCATCTACATTTTGATTCATAACTGAGGATGCATGGATAATATGTTTATGGGTCACAGCACTCACATGCTATCGTTTGTCTTTCTATTTCATCATATTCTAATTATTTATATAAAGAATCGTAATAGCTCAGTGGGCTAAGGGCTTGTGATTAATTTTTACCGTATGCGAGCAACCCGGGTTGCGTATTGCCATGCTGTGTATTGCCACGAACATACATGGTCTGTGCTGAAATATGAAGTGAAATATAAAGGAAAATGAATTCTTTATTATTATTATTATTATTATTATTATTATACTCCTTATTTCCAAAGCAAACAAGCATGGAATTTGGCGGGTTAGTGAAACACTTGTTTTGTAATGAAGTTTTTTTTGTTGCATATGTAAATTTTACTAAATATATTTATTGTTACACATATCAAGAAATATCAGCGACAGTTGGTTAGACCACCATGGATATCTACACTTATCCTGATTACGAATCCGTTTCACCTTGAGGACTGGACTGAAGATGGAATCAGGAAAAAGGATCTATGGTTCTCTACGCTCACTATACAAATGCTAATTTATGCTGATATTTTAGCGAGGTTCTAACCCAGTCCAACCAAGCCATTCGTGCTACAACCATAATATAGCGGCAGCGTAACTCTACTATATTCAGAATTTGTGTAATTCTTTGTAGATTTATTGGGAGGTAGAGAGTCTAAATACATTGTAGATACGAGAGTATATGGCGTATAAGATTTTTACTGTCACAAAAATGCTTTGTAACTTTCAATAATATGTCAAAGGAAATGAAATATTTTCGAAAGGTCTCTTAAATCCAAACAATGCATATGCAATATGTTAATGCAAAACTAAATGTTACTGAGATTATTTACCGAGTTTCTATTATATTGTTACGCGCTCAAGTCGACGGCACTAGCGCCATCTAGTCTCGAACCGAGGAACTAAACTTCTTGAAGTTGAAACACGAACTCTCGGTACCTTGCGCGTGTTTACTTGAATATTCTGGATATTTCGCTGCTAATTTATATAAATAGGCGCTGCAAGATGCGATCGGGAAGTATTGAATTTGGCGAGACAAGCGAAGCTTCGGAGCGGAATAAAGTGAATCAGTGTGATTAATTGTTAGTGTTTTAAGTTTTAATTTGTGTAAAGAAAATTAAAGTGTTAATTTAGGTAATTCTATCGGCAATTTTTATTGTCACGAACCTCAAGCTCGTAACAATTGGTGTCAGAAGTGGGATAAAATCATGCCGATTTAACCTAAGGAGGAAACGGAGGGTGTCCGTACCCGAAGTCAACGCCAGCAGGAGACGGACCAAAGAAGATTTGGTGGTGCAACGCCGCAGACGTCGGAGGGCCAGCCGCAGGCTGCAGGCCCGTCAGTAGCTCCTACATCTGCAGCACCTGACTTAGGTGCTCTGATGGTGATGCTGCAGGAGCAGGCTCGCCGACAGGAGGAACAGGCTCGCCGACAAGGAGAACAGGCTCGCCGACAGGAGGAACAGGTCCATCAGTTGAAGGAGCAGCTGCAGAGCGGACAAGAGAAACAGGTCCATCGATTGGAAGAGCAGCTGCGGGGCGGACAAGAGGAACAGGTCCGTCGTTTGGAAGAGCACCTGCGGGACGGACAGGAGGAACAGGCCCGTCGGTTGGAAGAGCAAATGCTCCTCATGAAGGATCTTCACGCTACCTTCGGGAAGGAGATCAAGGAGGTGAAGGATAGGGTTGCTCAGCATGACAACCGCCTGTCAGAAGCTGAAACCCAAGGAATGAAAGAATCGAGAAAGCTGAAACCCGAATAGACCAAGTAAACAATCGGGTTGACAACGTAATGGCCGACATGAAGAAATCACTGGACGAACTCAAACTTGGAGATAGAGCTACAGCTCCCGTAATAGCTACAGCAGCTTCGCTACGTGGATTCAAAGTGCCGCCGTTCGACGGGACTTCTTCCTGTTCGGCCTACAAAATCCAGTTCGAGGCTGTTATGAAGGCGAACGGCTGGAATAAAAGTCAGGCCATGACTGCTCTCACACTAGGCCTGCGCGACCAGGCCTTAACAGTTCTGGAAGCTCTCAGTGAGGAAGTGACTTATGAACAACTCCTTGAGGCATTGGAGGCGAGATATGGCGACGCTCACCTGGAACACGTCTTTCGTGCGCAGCTTAAAGATCGCGTGCAGCGCATCAATGAAAACCTGCAGCAGTGGGCTCTAGATGAAAAGCATACCGGTCTGTACCTGCGCTCGTTAAAGGGAACCTGGTGCAGACATTCATCGACGGCTTCCGTGACCTGGAAGTCAGAGCTGCTGTGAGGCTCGGGCACCACGAGACGCTTAAGGACGCCTTGGCCAATGCACTGGAGGTGGAAGCCGTGCGGCAGGATCATCATTCCCATCGCGTCAGGGAGGTTGCAGCAGCTACAGTTCGCGACCGCAACAAAGGATACAGCCCTAGGTGCTATGGCTGTGGGGAAAAGGGCCATCTTCGATCCAGCTGCCCTAAGCGAACCCTAGAAAGGGAAGGTGAACGATCTCAGGAGGGTAGTGCGGCCAACAGTACCGCCCAGCAGCAGCAGGGAAACGAGTAAAAGCCAGAACTGCGGGGCGGGTGCTGGCTGATGTTAAAAGAGCCCCAAAGATCTCGATCTCACAAACCCACGATGGGAACAGTCTAATCATCAAGGGCGAGGTCAACGGAATGCCGTGTAAACTGACCATAGACACTGGAGCCTCTCGTACGGTTGTTAGTTCCCAACTAATAAGTCAGTTCCTTGGGGACTCCGCATACAAGCGAGATCGCATTAATTTGGTAACAGCCACCGGTCAGCGTATACCCGTCCGTGGAGAGAAAGAGATGGAGTTGAAGCTAGGCAACATGATCTACCTGCATAATGTCATCGTGGCTGATATAATGGACGACTGCATCCTGGGCCTAGACTTCATGAGGAAGAATTGTTGTGCGATTGACGTTAAGCAAGGTGTCTTGAAATGTGGACAAGAGGAACTTTTTGTGGAAGATGCGTTACCAGGGAACGTGTACAGCCTTGGGAAGATTGTTCTTCCGCCGAGATCGGAAACGTTTGTGCCGGTTAGTCTTTCTCGGAATCCTGGGAACCTCGTCGTTGTGTACTCGTGGAAAGGTTAGAAAATGACCTTCCATGGAAAGTGGCTCGAACCTTGGTCAGAACCACTAACATCTCAGGAGTACGTGTACTGAACCTTTGTGGCCAGGAACAGATTATAGAAAAAGGCACACTGGTTGCTACTTGTGAGGAAGTGGATTGGTTACGTCAGTACCAATATCTATCGACTGGAACCAACAGCAAGGATGCACAAAATAGAGTGAGCACACTTTTAGAAGACTGTCGCAGCGTTCTCTCCCCGAATGAAATGGTCAAAGCGAAGAAGTTGTTACTCAAGTATGCCGATGTATTCTCATAAAACGATGCTGACATAGGAAAGACTGGCTTAGTTCAACACAAAATAAACACAGGTGAAGAATTGTCTATCCGTCAGCGGCCAAGAAGATTGCCGGTAGCACGTGAAAATGAAGTGGAAACCATGATTGAGGGAATGGTGAAGGATGGTGTTATTGAACCTTCGTCTAGTCCATGGTGTTCACCCGTGGTACTGGTATAGAAGAAGGATGGCAGCATGCGGTTTTGTGTTGACTACCGCCGTCTGAACGACGTTACTAAGAAGGACAGCTATCCCTTGCCAAGAATTGACGACACGCTGGACATGCTTACAGGAGTAAAATGGTTTAGCACGCTAGATCTAAAAAGTGGCTACTGGCAAGTTGAAATTGACCCTAAGGACAAGGAGAAAACTGCGTTCTCAACGGGAAATGGTTTGTGGCAATTTAAAGTAATGCCGTTTGGGTTGTGCAATGCTCCAGTAACGTTTGAAAGGCTGATGGAACTTGTACTTACCGGGCTAATTGGCGATGCCTGTCTGGTCTACTTGGATGACATCATCATCGTGGGCCGTACGTTTGAGGAACACCTTTAAAACCTGGAACGCGTACTCATGAAGATTCAGAGTGCCAACCTCAAGTTGAGTCCGAAGAAATGTTCGCTATTCAAACGGCAAGTCAACTTTTTGGGGTATGTAGTGTCGGAAGAAGGTATCCGCACGGATCCAGAGAAAATCGTAGCTGTAAGGGATTGGCCAGTTCCAAAAGACAAGACGCAGGTTAGAGCATTTTTGGGTTTGTGCTCCCACCTGCTTTTTGGGTTTGTGCTGTTACCGGCGACTTGTGAAGAACTTTGCAGATATAGCCAAACCTCTGCATAAGCTAACCGAGGAGAAGCGACATTTCTGCTGAGATGAAAGTTGCAATATCGCATTCCAGGAGCTCAAGGACCGTCTGTGCAAAACACCTATTTTGGGATACCCTGATGCAAGCAAAGAATTTATAGTTGACACAGACGCAAGTGATATAGGACTTGGCGGTGTGTTGTCTCAACGGAATGGTGACCAAGAGGTCATGATAGCGTACTTCAGCAAGTCGTTGTCAAAACCGGAAAGGAACTATTGTGTCACAAGACGCGAATTGCTAGCTGTGGTAAAGTCGTTGCAGCATTTTAGCAAATATCTTCTGGGGCGAAAATTTCACTTACGAACTGACCATGCTGCACTAAAATGGCTATTGCAGTTTAAAAATCCAGAAGGACAAGTTGCGAGGTGGATTGAACTACTGCAGGAATACGACTTCGAGATCGAACATCGCAGCGGGAAATCTCATGGCAACGCAGACGCATTGTCAAGAAGACCTTGTCCTGATGATTGCAAACATTGTACTAGGCAAGAGAGTAAGGAAGTGGTATCCGTGAGGATGCTCAGGGCAGACCACCTCAGCAACGAGTGGAAGGACAGCTTACAACGTGCACAGTAGGAAGATCCGGACATCAAGCCGATCCTGAAATGGATGAAGGCCAGTGCTCCCAAGCCCAAGTGGAGCGACGTCTCAGCGATGAGTTCGACCACTAAAAGCTATTGGGCCCAGTGGGACAGCTTGCTGCTTCAGGATGGAGTTCTGTGCCGTAAATGGGAAAATGTTCGGGGAGACAGCTGTCATTTACAAATGGTTGTCCCTAAAGCTAAAGTACCGGATGTTCTACAGCTGTACCATAATGATTATTCAGGAGGCCATCTGGGAGTTAAACGAACTCTACTGAAGATCCGAGAACAGTTTTACTGGGTCCAGTGTCGAAACGATGTCGAGGACTGGTGTCGCAAACGTACAAGTTGTGCGTCTGTAAAGGGACCTCAGACTCGTAGTAGAGGTGCATTGAAGTTGTACAATGTTGGTGCACCATGGGAGAGAATAGCCATTGACGTGGCGGGGCCGTTTCCGGAGAGTGAAAGCGGTAACAAGTATTTCATGGATTACTTCACTAAGTGGCCAGAAGTCTTCGCCATTCCAAATCTTCCAAATATTGCAACTGTTGAAGCTTCTTCAACAGTTGCAGATAAACTAGTTCATGAAGTCTTCTGTCGTTTTGGAGTACCTTTAGAGATTCACAGCGATCAAGGAAGGAATTTTGAATCTCAAATATTCCAGGAAACTTGCCGAGTTATGGGTACTCATAAAACAAGAACGACTTCTTATCACCCGCAATCTGATGGAATGGTAGAACGATTTAATCAGACATTGAAGAGGTACCTAGCAAAAGTTGTAGACAATCGGCAACGAGATTGGGACAAGCACATACAACCGTTTTTGTTGTCATATCGAAGCGCTGTTCACGAAAGTGCACAGCAGTGACACCAGCTTTCGCAAACTTTGGAAGATAATTACGGCTGCCTGCAGACCTGATCACCGGGATACCACCTGATATTCCACGTAGTATAACCAATTATGCAAATGACTTGCGGAACAAAATGAATGACATTTATGAGCACGTCAGACAATCGGGCCAGCAAATGTCTGAAAAGATGAAAACCCGGTACGACCGCAAAATGAACAACAAGGGGTTCGACGAAGGTTCACTAGTGTGGTTGCATAATCCCGTCCGCAGCAAAGGGAAATCTCCAAAGCTTCAAGCTTAATGGGATGGCCCGTACCGGATTGTGACCAGGATCAACGATGTAACCTACCGGAGCCGTTACAGAAAGGCGCAAGAGGGACTCCTAAGATCGCCCACGTGGATCGCCTGGCGCGTTATTATGGGGCCGATAATGCTCGGGACGAGCATGTCTTAGGAGGGGGGCAGTGTTACGCGCTCAAGTCGACGGCACTAGAGCCATCTAGTCTCGAACCGAAGAACTAAACTTCTTGAAGTTGAAACACGAACTCTCGGTACCTTGCGCGTGTTTACTTGAATATTCTGGATATTTCGCTACTAATTTATATAAATAGGCGCTGCAAGATGCGATCGGGAAGTATTGAATTTGGCGAGACAAGCGAAGCTTCGGAGCGGAATAAAGTGAATCAGTGTGATTAATTGTTAGTGTTTTAAGTTTTAATTTGTGTAAAGAAAATTAAAGTGTTAATTTAGGTAATTCTATCGGCAATTTTTATTGTCACGAACCTCAAGCTCGTAACAATATTATTATTTAGATCCAGTTGGAGTTTCTATTGTATACTAGTTAAGGTTTTTATATTATGTCTTTATAAAAATATAATATCATTTCTTTATAAAAATAAAATAATAATGATAGTATATATTTACCGTGTAGTAGTGATGTACTCTTAGGAATATCCACTACCCCATATCATCCTGTGGGTGTTGTAAGAGGTGATAGAAGAAACAAATCAGGAGATGGGCGGCAACGTCTTCCTAATAACGACTAAAATTAAAACAAACTGCAGTTGTCAACCCGCTTGTCAAGTGTGGCAACTATGGCAAATATTCCCCCTATGAGGCAATATGAGGGAGATGCCTATGTTTAGCAGTGGACTTTATAATATTATATTATTAATGTATATATTATAAATATTATATATTTATAAATATTATTATAAAGTTCCAGTTAGAGTTTATATTGTAAAATAATTAAGGTTTTAATTACAAATAATAATATTGTTGTTTACTAGCGATCCACCGCGAGGGGTGCACTCATCGCACTTGTAGCACTAATTAACTCCCGCCGGATGACTGGATTGCGTAGAGGTAAGTTTAACTACGAGTCTCTTAGTCTCTTTACGTTAGCGTTCTTGATTCAATTTATATTTAAATCTTTTTGACCCTCATTATTCACAGTGACCATAATATGTCAACTGTAGATAATAATAGCGTGTTATTAACTACTCTAAAAACTGATTCTAACGATAACCTTAAGACTTAGGACATCCTCAAATCTATCTTTAAACAAGTGAAATTTTTAAAAAGTATGCGTTTTTTTAATATGCCAAGTTTTTTTTAATATTCTTACCATTGAGCTCATTAGGAAGTCCGTTTTAAATCAATTACTAAATTTGACCCGAACAGATGTTGAAAAAATAAACAAAAGCGAGTTAATAAAAATGCGACTAAATGTCTTCAAACCCGAAGTGATTTGAGTTAAAAATAAAAAAGTAGCATAGTTATACACATAGAATTCGAGTGTATCGTATATGTGGGAAGGGTATTTTCTTGCTTACGAAAAACACTTGCAAATAGATACATAAAATTTATAAATAATTATAAAATAGATAAATAGGTGTTGTAAAACCAACAAATTGTTTTTATCTGTGTGTCATATAGTCTGTGGTTGACGTCTTTTTATTAAGAAATAATACTGTGTGTAAGTATGGTACGCTTATTAGTAATGGCGGTTGTAATAGTAATTATTACGCAGTAGAAATTAAAGTGAGTTTATAAAGTGTTAGTTGTTTTGCTATCCAAAATCTTAACAGGTTATGGGCCCAGGCTCAACTAGATAAAAAATTGTGAAGTCGACGTATACATATTATATATTCACTACGGAGCAACTAAACTTACAAAAATTAAATGGCACTAATTTTGACACGTGAAAGTTCGCCATAAAAATCTTGTTAAGAAGCAAAGGAGTGCTAAATATTGTAGAAAGAAGCAAGATTGAACCCGAAAAAGATGATGAATAGTGGATAAGAGCCGATTGTATGGCTCAGGATATTATAGTTTCCCGAATGGAAGAAAAAATAATTTCACATATGTTATCATGTACAACAAGTCATGAAATATGGAAGAAGTTGCTTAGTCTGTTTGAAAATATTTCTAAAATAAGTGTACATTTACTACAACAGAAATTAAACAATCTTTAATTTGAGGAGCCCGTCAGTAGCTTGTTTTCTATCCTCGAAACTATTCTTATACAAATGAAAAATGTGGGAGAAAATATTTCTGAAAAAAAAAATCATCACATTACAAAAATATTAATGATATTAAAGATATTTATAGTTACTTTGCAACCATCCCCTCAATTAAGTAAAATGAATTGTCTTCCCTAGTTTGAAGAGCACTTCCCGCCCTCCCTCAATTGCGTGCAATAATTTCGTCACCACTAATTCCAGCACCACTACTCCCAACACCACTACTCCCAGAACCATTGTTCTAGGAAAGACACACCATTGACGATAATATGACACGCTAAGCTTAGCGGTCAGCTGCCGTAGAGTCTACATCACCTGAAGATGCCTCGTGTAGAGGCGAAACACGTGTCATATTATTGCTCTTTTCGCCGATGATACGGCACTCTTCGCCGCCCACAACAAAAGAATTCTCATCAAGATGCTCCAAGCAGCCGCCAACCACTTAGGTGATTGGTTCCGTTTATGGAGAACCGAAGTGAATCCTGAGAAAATTGTAGCAATAAATACTTTCAAAGGACAACCATTTTCAATCGTCATAACCCAAATCCCGATAAATCGCTAGGTATGATCACCTTGTTCGGCTGACAGATCATCTGGCAATCAACGGCCAAATATCCAGGGGTCACTTTTGACCACGGCATAACCTTCGCGAAACATATTCGCTCCGTTCTCAACCGTGCCAAATTCGTCAATAGTCGTCTTCACCTGTTAGTTAACAGCAAGAGCAAACTATCCAAAAGAATTAAGCATCATCCTTATAAAGCTTGCGAAAGACCCATCATGTCTTACGCAGGCGTTTTTTTCGTGAATGCTGCCCATTGCCATTTGTACGACCTCCAAATCGTCCGAAATAGATTCATCCGCATAGCTACTGGAGCTTGGTGAGCCCAGCAGAACTCCTACTTATACAGAGACTGTCAACTACCGACAATCTCTGAATACTTCAAGAAAATCCCTCTCAAAGAAGCGCTGAGACACACCCCAGCCCGTTAGTGGTAAACGAAGCCACCTACGCCTCGACTCCAAACGTTACAGAAAGTCTCCGGAGGCCCCGTAACGTTTTAATTGAACCCCTTGTTTCGCTAGATTCTGATGACATTAATGCAACAAACACAAATAGAACGTTCAATGGGAAGCAAGAAGTCCGCAGAAGGGCGCACCGCGTACCCCTCCACACTGCGTACACACCGTGTACCCGCGTCCCTGGGTGGTTCTCACCGCCAAAATATCGAACGATACGAGTTAGCCGTTTGAGCAGGGGGCCCACCACCCGGTGTTTGAACGACTGCTAGGTAACTCATTTACGTGCACCTTCAACTAACGTAGGCGAGCATCGTTACGCAAATAACAATGCAGATCGGTGCAGACATTTTTAATTTTTACTCTAAGCTTGCGGCCTGCGCACCGCGAGCCCTGAGACCGATGAAGCTGTAAGAGCTGCATAGGCTAACAGCACCAACATTATCCAAACCGGTACTTGGAGGAAGAAATGAATATTGTTACGAGCTTGAGGTTCGTGACGATAAAAATTGCCGATAGAATTACCAAAATTAACTCTTTAATTCACTTTACACTAATTAAAACTTAGAACACTAATAATTAATCACACTGATTCACTTTATTTCGCTCCGAAGCTTCGCTTGTCTCGCCAAATTCAATACTTCCCCGATCGCACTTTGCAGCGCCTATAAATACACATTAGCACCGAAACATACAGAAAATTCAAGTAAATACGCGCAAGGCGTCGAAAGTTCGAGTGTCGGCTTCTAGAAGCTTAGTTCTTCGTTTCGACACCAGATGGCGCTGTCGGTTGAAAGATTAGTGATGTCATTTTCTGGAAAGCTCCCCCCGCTCTCGTCCCTGACACTACATGACGTCAACTTAGGCGCGCAACACTATTCTGAAACATACCCGTGAGAGAGAGCCGTGGTAGCTCAGATGGTTAACGCTCGCTGTAAATATTACAGAACGCGAGTAACCCGGGTTCGATCCCCGCCAGCACCAATGAAATTGTCAATTGCAATTTTAAGTGCTCATTTACCACGTGCTCGGCAGTGAAGAAAAACATCGTGAGGAAACCTGCATGTCTGAGGAATAAGAAAAAAAATATTTCGAAGACATGTGAAGTTCGCTAACACGCATTGGGGTAGCTCGGTGGACCCTTCCTGGCCCTAAAACCCTCTAAGAAGTGAGGGGAGGGCTGTGCCCAGCAGTGGGACGTATATAGCCTGTAACTTTACTTACCTTTAACTTTATACCCGTGAGAAGTTTTCTGCGTGTATGAAGTTAGAAGCTATAGTATAGGCGTAGAAAAACTATTATAAAGTATAGGTATTGTGTGTATGGGAAAAACGAATTTGTAACAAATATGAATTATAAGAATTTTAATTAAGTATTGTTATTTAAATAGGCCATGGTATTTTGGAAACCAGACGCTTGTCCTAAAAGGACAAAGTCCAAAATCGCCCTGTGCAATAAAAACATCGGACATATACGATAATTAATTATCTATTTTATTATATTTTTTGCAAATACTTTTCTTAAGATGAACATGGACAAAACGAAGATTATGTGTAACGTCCATGTCACCCCTATGCCGGTAGTTGTTGGGAGCACTAAGCTTGAAGTTGTTGACGAGTATGTTAACCTGGGACAAATAGTGCGACTAGCTAAGTCCAACTTCGGCCGAGAGGTCAATCGACGGATTCAACTCGTTCGGAAAGTTACGACACATCTTTTCGTCAGCTATACATCAAAACCTTTAAAAGAGACTGTACAACCAGTGCGTGTTGCCAGTAATGACTTATGGAACTGAGACGTAGTCCTTGACTGTTGGCCGTATGAGGACTATCTATTAAAGAGCTATGGAGAGGCCTATGCTCGGGGTTTTTGCATGATAAACTTAGAAATGAGGATATCCGCAGTAGAAGCAGAGTGACGAACATAGCCCAACGGATTAGTAAGCTGAAGTGGCTATGGGCCGGCCACCTAAGAACCGACAACTGTCGGGAAGAAAGTTTCTCGAGTGGCACTTGATGAAGTGACGACCTGGTAAGACACGCAGGAAGTCAATGGATGCAGGTGGCTCGGGACCGTGCCTTGTGGCATTCCTTGGAGGAAGCCTATGTTCAGCAGTGGATTTCTGAAGGACTGTAATGATGATGATGATGATAAAGTGTCATTTCATCATTATATATATTAGAACGTGGATGTGAAATTAGGAGATATACAAAGGGAACTTTTTAAGGGAGTCACCATTTACTTTAAATTGTACAAAGATAAAGTCTCGGATTGCAAGCTTCAATAATAAAACGTGAACGATTATATTTTTTAATATATTTCGAAAAAAGAGCACAAAAATGTATTTCGAATCTTGAAAGCAATCCATTTTAAATGATGTCCATATATAATAAAAAAATTAAAAACTTACTCACTACTTACTTACTACAAATTTCAAGTCATTAAACACTGGGAAAAATGGCATTACGAAATAATATCTTAGAGAAAGTTAAGTCAAAAATGTGCTGTTTGGACGTTTAAGCATGGAACCTTAATATTATTTACACGTTTTTTTATACGTCATTTACACGGTGTTTTATCAAACGATTTTTTACACACCGTTTTAAACACCGTTTACACGTGACGCCACCACAAAGAGAGGGCCGAGTAAAACCAGCCCGCGAGTTAGACGCCGGGAGCGTTGTTTACTGTCATTGCAAAGCAAATACTCATTAGGACCTGGATTCCTTTAAAATGAAACGGGTAATAATTTTATTTTTTTTAAAATTTACCCTTTCACCCGTAACACAAGATGTGTGTGTCACGTACAAATTTAAACCTTTAAAAAGTTTTCGGGGAATGTTTATCAAAATAATTAGGCCTGTCGGAAAACGTTTGCCTAATAATAATCTTTTTACATTGAAGTAATATGTCCTTACGTAGTAGAACAGCTATTTCAAACAAAAAATGTGCGCTACACCGTATTCGCGCGGTTGGTTTTTTATCATAGAATAAACATAAGTAGAATGATCAGTAGGTAAAAGTAGATTGTTTTGTTAAATAGGTAAATTATATCGAGTATATTTTTTAATTTTTTCATTTATTTTGGATACTATATTTGCTAATTTAATATAATATTACATAATATTATATCACAATTACTATTGTGATATATACGATATTTTCATCTGAATATTTTAAAAGGTAACTATGTCAAACATAAAAAACATACTAAATATATGTTTAACAAATATAAAAAAACATATTAATATAACATTTAAATTAAAAATATATTTATTTAAATTAGAATAAGATTCGTTCATAATAGCTGGGCACGCGAGAGTTAAAAATGGACGAATTTATTCCACTTTAACTTTGATGTGGAAACATAAAAATGAAATAAAAGAATAATGTGCAGATTTAAATATAAAAAATTAGCCTAATTATGATAACTTATATATGTTTCTACAACAAAAATTGTGCATAATAATATATTCGTCCTATACTTATGCACCTACCGAAATGACGCATCTGAACAAATTTCATAAATTTCATAATCTATATAACATTTCACGAGATGGCGTCTTAGGGACAATTTGTTTTATTATTAATCTATAATATTTTTTTTATTGATTAAGTACCTTATTAACCGATAAAAAGTTATTCCTTGGTATTTGCGAACATTACTTGAATTATTTGTGAAATATCTAGAAACACACCAAGACATATTTTATCGAAGTTTTTTTTAAATATAATTAAGCAACACGTGTCAACTTACTAGCTCCTAGCGAGTGACAGTAAAGTGCGGTGCTAACACAGCAATTGAATAGAACAGCGTAACTACGTGCAATGTCGCCTTTAGTACGTAGTATATAATAGCTCAATGTCTTTTTATGTGAATGTAGTGCAGGTAAATCGATAAATTACGCAGTATTACTTTATTTATTTATTTAAAATTAAATCATTTTTCGTAAAACATATTTGAGGAGAGTTTTCCTAAAGCAAAATATTTTCAAAAATGTTTTTTCAATACGTGTTTTAATTTTTCGGATAGGATTTATACAAAATTATTTACCAAATGTTTTAAGAATACAGGCACATATACATCAAATACAATGCATTGTGTTTGTACCAGGTTCTTTCACAAAAGCGAATTATCTTCCTTTTGTAATATCTTTATAGCAGTCATTCAAATTCGTCAAACTCACGTCTTAGGTATATCATCATTTTCATTCACAGGAACTGAATTTGCGCCAAACATTTCGTCATAAAACTTCTGAGACTCATCGTTCGGATCACAAAAAGCTAGCAGCTTTTTAACATCTTTTTTCCTTGAAGACACCATGTTCATTTTTAGATTTTTTGTTGTTTTATTTTTCGATAAAGTTTCCATAGATTTAATCCCTGGCTTTAAAATGGCCACATTGACTGGACTTTCCGAATAAGTTTCGCTTTAATAATGTTTAACTTTATTTCGCTCTTTTTCGTACTGCAAGATGCGAGCAAGAGTCATTTTAAAAGGTAATCTCGTTTTTAACATTTTTTTTGTTATTGACTTGAAATCGTATTTGTTCAACAATCACTTTTTTCAACTCCATGCTTCATAAGGATTTTACTTCAATCGTTTGGGCTCAAAACGAACTCTCTGTAGCTATGTCATGAATAGGAAAGTAATGAATCCCCTGGCTATATGCGTTACTTTTTGGTAAAATATGTGACAAGACGGTAAGAACGATAATTTTTTATTTTGGCTGCTACACGTGTCGAAAAATAGCTTCAAATTCAAGTTGTGTTCATTATTTTTGGAATCGATTTTCATCCAGTTCTTGCAAGTAATGCAGTAAGGCTAAAGATGTCTCATTGGCCCCTCTGCCAGCTTGTGTTTCTAACCATGTATAAAAGCTTCTATCTTCTTTAAGTTATTTTTAACATCCCTATGTGTTTTATGTATTACAACTTGTACAGCTAACCTTCTCGGGCATGTAAGACTTCTCCTACACTTATTTTAGGAAATGGTAGATTCTGTTGACAACACGCACTAGGGCAGTGCGATGGCTCCTAACCACAAACCTAAGCAAAATGTGAAAATGCTTGTGTATTTACAGGCATTTTCACATTTTCACATTGGGATATAAGGCTGTTACTTCAATTTTTAATTGAAGCAGAACATTTCATTTTTGGCACAGTTGCTGTGGAAACGTCGTGACCTCAGAGTAATTACAAGAATTTATTAAATTACTTTAAGATCGTGACAGTATATATTTGCAACTTTTGTATAAAATATTCAGAAATAACTTAAGTTGCCCTTTATTACTATCTTCATTTAATTTTTGCAACCTTTTAAGCAATTAGTTATTCTCGAAAATTCATTACTCCTAATTCACTGCCTTTTCATAGAACTGTACTAGGATTTAATTCCACACTACCAAGACGCGCCACTATACTATTTTGTATAATAGGCTACCACCAGAGATAAAACTAAATTGTGCAACCAGTGCGTATTGCCAGTGATGCCCTATGGAACCGAGACGTGGTGTGGTCCTTCACTGCTGCCCGTATGAGGACGCTCAAATTTGCTCATTCAGCTAGCGAGCTATGGAAAGGGCTATGCTCGGGGTTTCTCTGCGTGATAAACTTAGAAATGAGGATATCCGCAGTAGAACCAGAGTGACCGACATAGCCCAACGGATTAGTAAGCTGAAGTGGCAATGGGCCGGCCATGTAGCTCGAAGAACCGACAACCGTTGGGGAAAAAAGGTTCTCGAGTGGCAGCCTCTGCCGGAAGGCAAAGTGTAGTAAGACATGCGGGAAGTTGATGGATGCAGGTGACTCAGGACCGTGCTTTGTGGCATACTTTGGGGGAGGCCTATGCACAGCAGTGAACTAGTGAAGGGCTGTAATGATAATGATGATGAACAGAGATATTTCCGAACCAATATGACTTAAGGACCTTCAACAAAAGAATTTACTTCTTTGGCAACGCACTCGCAATTTCCCTGTTGTTCACGGACGGCAGAAATCAATTAACATCAGGTATCTCATAAAAAAATGGGACTGACTTTAAAATGAGTCTTCATGACTCAATTTAATGTCAGTCCCGCGCCGGTCCAGGGAATTGTGTCGGGAGTGCTGGCAATAATTGTTGTTATTCTAATAGGCATCTAAATAGCGACTACACTAGTCGGTATTAAGATGCCTATTAGAATAACTACATCCGAAGTAGTCTAAATAATGAAACACATAGCTTGAGATAAGTCACCGGAGCAGGACTGCTTAAACTTTAAGAATCTTTCGAAATGCGGGCGTTCATCTACCCAGGGCACTGGCAATGTAATTCACCATTCGAATTAGACATTCATATCTACCCAATAAATTAATAAAATTCACCGTTGTTTCTATCATGAAAGTTAAATTAGTTACAGGCTGATTTTCTTGACAACAAATATAGTTAAGATACTTACGGTGTGCTTGATATTGTCACTGAACTGAGAGATTTGGGTTGTACACGGAGTCAGCAATTATCTCATATGATGTAATAAGGAGTAAGATATATTTAGAAACTGAGTTACCTTTAGAATCCGTCGAGACATTCAGATATTGTTATGAAGTTTTAAAAAAGGGTACGGTATATGGAGTTGCTATCGAAAGTTTGCGAACTAGAATGTGGGGTGAGGCAGTGGGGCCTAACCTCACCCACCTCACCCCTAGTCTATTTAAGAACAGTAGTGCTGGTGACAGCTGTTCAGTTGATTCTGATGGATCTCTGTTGATCATATGATTCTGATGGATCTCTTCGATCAGTGCTCTTAGAAAATTATTGGCTACTTGTAAGCTATACGCTATGACTCACAGGCTCAGGCACAATCCAACTAAACGTAAATTGGTAGTGTTGAAAGCAGGTAACAAAACCAATTCTACCGTACCGCCGGTTTGTCCCAACAGCTTCCACCTCACTCGAGTGGCAAATTATAAGTACCCGAGCCACTGGATCAGCAAGGATCTGTACGAAGATTCTCCTTTTTCCTTTCATGTAGATTAAATTTTATTTTAAATTAAGCTCTTAAAAATGTTCAAAATTTTAATGCAAAAAATTAAAACATCAAAGTTTTACATTTATTACTTTTAATTAAACTAATGAAATAAACATATTATTTGCCTTACTTCTAGATATTTTGGATAAGATACTAACATGATTTTAAATATAATATACTAAGCAAAACTAATAAAAATGTGAACATATATTTATTATTAAGGTTGTAGCTATATCATATATCATATTATAGTTTTAATATGATAAGTGCTTTAGAGATCATGATTTGTTTTTATTTTTCGTTCTTAAGTATTTTAGTCCACACGGCCCTACAATTATAAATTGTATATATATATATATATATATATATATATATATATATATATATATATATATATATATATATATATATATATATATAGTAGTAGACTTAAATTTAGTTTTATTGACTAAATTAAATATAAATTCTTAAAGATTTATATAGTAAGAATATATCCCATATCGTCCCTTAGGGCGTCGAAAGAAGAGACAGAGGGAAACTATTACAGAAGATGGACAGCAGCATCTTCCTGAAAACAACTCAAAATAATAAAATCTGCAGTGACCTGCGAAGCGTAGCAAGTATGACAAGTTTTCCTTATGAGACTATCTATAGAATATGCCTAGTTGACTTTTATGGGCTGTAGTGGATTGATGGAATTGGTTTAATGGAATGTTTTATTTGCTGAGTTACGTACTTACATTACGTACGTTGGCATTACGTGTACTTTTTAACCAAGCCCGTGGTCGAAAATATTTGTATAGATTAGATCATTGTTTTTTCGATGAACAATAAAAATAAAAAATAAGTATACGTACCTAACGGTTTGTATGAAACAATAAAAGTACTTAGATAACATTTTACTTACGTAGTAGCACTACTTGTGCTTTTACTTTACAAGTTCTTTTAAGATTTAGACACCCAACTTGGACACTAAATAGCGTAATTTTAACGATGCTATGCGATGAAAATAATAAAAATCGGCTTAAATTTTTATGATATCATGTTAAATTTGTTGTGAAAATACACTTTTTGATAAGAGAACAATAAGAGATACTTTTTACAGAAAACGAGGCATTCCATCTTAGTCCTCAAGGGTGACAACTCATTTTCATTTTGATAATGTTGAAATAATACTAGTTTTTACAGAATTTATCGCGTATATACTACAATTGTATACTAAAATTGCGCTTGCTCAATCTCTTCTTCTCCCAATTGTGGACTATGCAGATGTCAGCTATCTTGATCTCAATGAGAAGCAACTTGATAAACTTGAGCGTCTTCAAAACTTTTGTATAAGATTCATATTTGGTTTGCGCAAATATGATCACGTATCTTGTTTTCGTAATAAGCTCAAGTGGCTTCCTATCCGTCTTCGCCGGAATGCTCATATTCTGTCACTTCTTTACAATGTTCTCTTAAATCCTTCCTATCCTCCTTATCTTAAGGATCGTTTTGAATTCCTTCACTATTCCCATTCGAAAGTTTTGAGATCATCAGAGAATTTTACATTAAAAATGCCTGCCCATAATAGCAAATTTATGGACAAGTCGTTTAGTATCCAAGCAGTCCGTCTATGGAATGTCCTACCTCTGTCAGTGAGACGCGCCCAGTCTTTACCTGTTTTTCAGAAACTTGTACACAGTCACTATCTTAATCTTTGAGTTCGTGCCATTTATATATGTAGTATACATTCGTATTTTGTTTTTGTATTTATTTGTTGTTTATTTCTAATTATATTATATAAAATAAGGATATTTTTATAAATATTGTTTCTGCATCACCAAACCACACAATTTACTATTTTTTGCGATCCTGTCCATCCAAAGGTTGTCTGGAAGAAATCGCTTTTAGAGATAAGACCGCCCATTGTGACACTATCTTTTTTTCTTCTTCTTTCGTTTATGTATTGATTTGGTGTACAATAAAGAATTATCTATCTATCTATCTATCTATCTATATTTTAACTTTTTAAATACCCGACGTTTCGAACGCTTTACAGCACTCATGGTCACGGGCAGGACTGAGATGTTCAACGTCCATCTGTCATAGTTAACCGCGGTTACCATAGATTAAAATTTAACTTTTGTTCCGATCTATGCAGTATGAACTTATGGTATCTTGAAGTCTTGCAGTTGTATGCTTGGGTTGGGATTTAATTTTATTTATTATAGGATCCCGAGCAGATGGTAGCACCCAGCCATCTTCTCTATTGAAATTAGGATGTTTTTTGATTTCAATAGCCTCGCGAATCATCCTTGGAGGGAATCGGTGTTCTTTAGCGAGGATCTGCGGTCTATCAAATCTGATATAGTGACGGGGGCGATCCTGTACGTGTTCACAGACTGCAGACTTCCCGGAGCGTCGATTCTTCACATCAGCTATATGTTCTTTAACGCGGGTTTTTATTGATCTTTTAGTTTGTCCTATGTAGGAGAGACCACATTCACAATCAAGCTTGTACACTCCTGAATCTTGCAGAGGGACATTACACTTGACCGGTGGTAAAAACTGACCAATCTTCCTCAGCGGCTTGAAGTATGTTTTGATGGAAGCGCGCTTCAAGATGTAGCCAATCTTGTCAGTGACTCCTCTAACATATGGCAGTACAGCAGGTACACGCTCGACAGTGGCCGGCTTCACTCGTTCACTGTGACGTAGGCGCAGGACTCGAAGCTTGTTGTTATGCAAAACTTGCTTGACATGGTGGAGCTCTGCAGCCAGGTGTTTATTGTCACAGATCCCTCGTGCTCTCTGAAACAAAGATTTACCCACGGTAGCTAACTGTGAAGGATGGTGGTGAGAATCACCGTTTAAATATCTATCTTTATGGGTCTTTTTTTCTATACACAGTATGGCTCAAGGGACACCTGAAATTCTGAGTGAGATTAAGAGTTTCTATGGGCAGCTGTACATCATCGTTGGAGCCACACGCAAGTGTGAGTAACGATCCAAGAGCAAGTCTTATCCGACACTATTCCGATGATATCCCGGACGTCAGTCTAAGCGAGATTAGAATGGCTCTCCAGCACCTTAAAAACGGCAGGGCCCCAGGCGAGGATGGAATTACAGCGGAGCTTCCGAAAGCGGGTGGAACACCGGTACTAGAAGTCCTTCAGAAACTCTTCAATTCCGTCCTCCATGGTGGCACTACTCCAGAGGCGTGGAGCAGAAGTACGGTGGTTTGTTCTTTAAGAAAGGCGAAAACGCTCTCTTGAAGAACTACAGACCGATTTCCCTTCTGAGTCGGGTCTACGTGCTGTTTTCGAGAGTCATTACGAATCGTCTCGCACGCAGCTCGACGACTTCCAGCCTCCCGAACAAGCCGGTTTCCGAAAAGGTTTCATTACCATAGACCACATACATACCTTGCGGCAGATTGTACAGAAGACTGAAGAGTACAATCTGCCACTTTGCCTGGCGTATGTAGACTATGAGAAAGCCTTTGATTCCGTCGAAATTTGGGCGGTGCTACAGTACCTTCAGCGGTGCCAAGTTGACTGTCGGTATATCGAAGTACTGAAGTGTTTGTACAGTAGGGTTACGATGGCTATCCGAGTACAGAACCAGAGCTCTAAACCTATCCAACTGCAGAGAGGTGTAAGACAGGGTGACGTTATATCCCCGAAACTCGTCACCGCTGCATTGGAAGACGTTTTCAAGCTACTGGACTGGAAAGGATACGATATTACCATCAATGTCGAGTACATCACTCGCCTTCGATTTGTCAACGATATAGTCTTTATGGCAGAATCGCTGGAGGACTTAAGCACTATGCTCAATGACCTCATTAGTGCCTGCCAACGGATAGGTCTTAAGATGAACATAGACATAACAAAGATTATGTTTAATGTCCATGTCACACCTATGCCGGTAGTTGTTGGGAGCATTATGCTCGAAATTGTTGACGAGTAGGTTTACCTGGGACAAATAGTCCGACTAGGTAAGTCCAACTTCGACCGAGAGGTCAATCGACGGATTCAGCTCGGCTGGGCAGCGTTCGGGAAATTACGACATATCTTCTCGTCTAGTATACCTCGATCTGTAAAAACTAGATTGTACAACCAGTGCGTGTTGCCAGTGATGGCTTACGGATCTGAGACGTGGTCCTTCACTGCTGGCCATATGAGGACGCTCAAGGTCGCTCAGCGAGCTATGGAGAGGGCTATGCTCGGAGTTTCTCTGCGTGATAGACTCAGAAATGAGGATATCCGCAATAAAACCAGAGAGACCGACATAGCCCAACGGATTAGTAAGCTGAAGTGGCAATGGGCCGGCCATATAGCTCGAAGAACCGATAACCGATGGGGAAGAAAGGTTCTCGAGTGGCAGCCTCGAACCAGTAGGCGTAGTGTAGGGCGACCCCCCACTAGATGGAGTGACGACCTGGTAAGATATGCAGGAAATCGATGGATGCAGGTGGCTCAGGACCGAGCTTTGTGGCAAACCTTGGGGGAAGCCTATGTTCAGCAGTGTACTTGTGAAGGGATGTAATGATGATGAATGATGATAGTACAAATAGTTTTATTCTTAAGCCTTTGTAATATTTTAGTAAATAAACAATTTTACCTAAAATACTGCCATACTAGTTTCCATTAAATTATTTTATTGACCTCTATCTTCTTAGATTTTATCACTGTCCTAAGTTGACTGGTAGAATGTTTTAACATTAATTCACCTTTTGTTTATATTGAATAAGAATAATATAAAGAATTAATTATTGAATAAATTGTAACTAGCAACAGAGCTAGAAAGAATTAACAGAAATAAGCCTACGTTTCAGCCTCCATCTAGGGGTATATGTTACTGAGTCGACTGAATGCATTGACGAATTGGATGAAGCATAAGTACAACAGTGAACCGATTGCAGGATTATGACGAAGATACTCGTAATAAGTGTTAGTAAATTAGTGTTGTTCTTTGCGTAATTGTATATTTATTCAAACGTATTCATTAATAATAATATTAAAAATAATAACCGCATCTCTTACCAATACTCCAAAAAATACAATAGGTACGAGGGTGGATTGAAAAGTACTCGGCCTAACCAAGAAAATGAACACATACTAAATCAGTTATATTTTTATTTTTCTACATAATCACCATCAAGTTCAATACACTTTTGCCACCTCCCCTTCCAAGCATTTAGACCGTTGAAAAAAAAATGATTCTTCCTTAGAGTCAAAATATGCGTCTACAGCTGCTTTGACCTCGTCGTTTGTCGAAAATCATTGACCTCCCAAGTGCTTTTTTAGGTTAGGGAACAGAAAGAAGTCTGATGGTGCCAGATCAGATGAATACGGCGGATGCGGTAACAGTTCAAAGCCACAGTTGTGAATTTCAACCATTGACTGTACTGACGTGTGAACACGGGCGTTATCTTGATGAAACAGGACTTTTCTTCTGAGCATTCCTCGACGTTTTTCTTTTATTTCCTCTCGTAAACGACGTAGTAAGGTGCAGTAGTAATCAGAGTTTATAGTCTGACCCCTTTCAAGACAATCAATCATAATCACACCTTTCGAGTCCCAGAATACTGAAGCCATCACCTTATTTGCCGACAAAATCGACTTAGCCTTTTTAGGGGGTGGTGAACCAGGTCTTCTCCACTGTTTTGATAGTTGTTTTGTTTCCGGTGTACAGTAATGAACCCATGTTTCGTCCATAGTAACAAAACGATTCAAAAAATCATCTGCATCGGCTTCAAATAACTCCAAACAGTCGCGTGAAATAGTCAATCGCGTCCTTTTTTGTTCAACTGAAAGCAGTCGCGGAACCCACCTCGCAGACACCTTGTGGAAACCCAACTCGTTGACAATGATGTTTTGAGTTCATTCATAAGAGATGCCTATAATCTCGGCTATCTCTCTAATTTTTAATCTGCGGTCTCCCATTATTAAATCAAGTACTTTTTTAATATTTTCGTCAGTAGTTGACGTCGAAGGCCTTCCAGAGCGGGGTTCATCTTTCACACTCTCTCTACCACGCTTAAATTCTGCTATCCATTTTTTGACGGATGAATATGACAGAGCACAATCGCCTAATGTACTGACAATGTGATTATGGATGGCTTTTGATGATAGCCCCTTCTTATGGAGGTACTTAATGACGGCACGCTGCTCGATTTGCTCCATTCGCGGAAATTATGTCCGATTACTTTGTTAATAAATTTATAAAATCACAACTAATTATCGCACACGTTTCGAACTTCACACAATGAACTAGTCTGAACTGAACTAAATAATGTGGGTAGATTTGATTTTTAGAATTGAATGGATCTGTGTTAGGCCGAGTACTTTTCAATCCACCCAGGTAGATGTGTATATGGAATTTTTTGTTTGGTATTTCACTATTCTAATGATTTAAACAGCTAAAGAAGAAACATTTCATCTATCAATGAAATTAAGTATTGCATAAAAACATTTCCAATTTTGTTGGTAAATTGAAAAGATAAAATATCTAAAAGGCGTTGGTGTAAAAGCCTCTTCATCGAAAACGTTCAGCACTCAGCCTCATGCAATGGTTTTCCGATACCAATTTTAACTCCTATAATCGTCCCGTCCCGCCGGAAAACGTTAATAAAATTTTAAATTGTAGTAAACAGTGTTTTTTCTAACATTATCATCGTCATTACAGCCCATTGAAAATCCGCAGCTTATCGTTGAACTGCCCCATAGATCGCACTCAAAGCGCGCTCCTGAGTTGACAGCATCCACTTACTACAACTTTCATCAGGGTGTCACTTCATAATAGTTCAACAAACACTACGCTAGGCAGTATGAGGCTGTTACTAAAGAGCCGGGCAGCATCAGAGGAATTAAGTAAATGGTGCAAATATGAGTCTTTGAGAAATGACTACTTATTTGTGCCATTTGCTGTAGAGACTATCGGTCCGTGCGGTCCACAGGCAGTGAAGTTCCTAAAGGAACTGTATCTACGACTGGTCGTCACTGCTGGTGATAAGAGGGCTGATTCTTTTCTCGCTCAAAGGTTAGATATAGCTTATCAGCGAGGAAACGCAGCCAGCGTTCTTGGCACTACACCAAGGGGAGCAGGTCATTATGATAATTTAAATTTTTAGTTTTAGTTTTTCTATATTAAAGTTTTCTTATACTGTGTGATGGATATTAATTAAAAATATTTAAAAAAAATATATGATGAATTTTAGTTTTATAGTTTTTTATTTTGATTTGCGATTTTATCTGAATTTGTATTTTATAGTTTTATACTGCGACCCGGGGACCTTCAAGAAAAGACCTTACTCCTTTCTAAAAGACCGGCAACGCACCTGCAATTCCTCTGGTGTTGAGGTTGATCGTGGGCGGCGGTAGTTACTTAATATCAAGTGAGCCGCATGCTCGTTTGCCCCCTCTTCTATAATAAAAAAAACGTAAGCCAGCTACTAAATATTTCTAAAAATAAATGATTAAACACTCATTATATTACTACGCTAAAATAGAGTCAGTAATTAAATAAGCGCTTGCAGAAAAACTTATTCTTATTATTATGGTATTAATATAGAATATAGATCAGTTTATTATAATAAAATATAGGTTTCAGTTTTTAGATTTTGTATTTTAGTTCTATAGTTTTATTTTGATTTTCGATTTTCTTATCAAACATGTTATTAAAGTATTGAAAAACTAAATGTGATTTACGGATTTATGATAGAAACCAGTGGATTAAATCTGGTATATTGATTTGATTTGATAGATAAGTAACACTGATTAAACTACTACTATTGTTAAACTAACGCTTAGTGGGATACAAAACTACACGAACGTTGTGATAATCTTCTTTGACGCATGATACCAAATGGGTAGCAGCCTTCAAAGTTAGGGTTTTCCACAAGAAAACAACTGATTTAAAGCTGATCACAGTATGCTGCCATCGGTTGGCTGACGGAATAGCCTCCTGCTCGCGGAATCCCCCGCTTAAAATCCCCGCTCGGATATGTTCAGAATCTTCATACTGGAAATAAAAAAATACTATTTAAAGCAACAAAATCATACTGATAAGCAACGAACAATAGTTATATTCCCTCCTACAACATAAATATATTTTTGTACAATGCTCACGACATTTCACTAACTATTGTATCAACCACGTCGATCAGCTAAGAATATAATTAAATACGTTTTCATAAAATAACCTATGACTTATAATTTATTTATGAAATCCATTCAAATAGAACCTAATATTTCATCACGTGAATGGGAATTCAAACAATTAAAATTAAATAAGATTTGCTTACCTCAGGATCTGGAAAAACGTTTAATTTTCGTTTCTTGGTGGTTGAAGCTGGGGCGAGCGATGGTGATGTATCAGCCTCAGATTCCGAGTTGCTTCTGAATGGTTCAACTCGTTTCTTAGACTTGGGAACTGTTATTTTAGTCGTTAACACATTAGCCGGTTTCTTAGCCGCTATGTATAATATGTGCCGCTATTCCTTTGCGAAGTCAAGTGTACTTCAGCGTCTGACTCGAAGGGGTTGGAATACCTAAAATGTAACACAAAGTTACTGCAAGAAATATACTTCACTATACGGAAACACTCATATAAAACTTATAAAGCGAACCGTAATATAAATTTATTGTAACATTATATAAAAATTAATCATTATTCCATTGTATTTAATGAGTGAGGAGACTGTTAGGTACATACTTGCCGTCTTGATGATGACGTTAGACACTCCCAAGTCTAGTAGACTGTGGAAAACACGTTGTAACTGATGGTCAAACACTTCCTAACATCTTATTTTATATCCTAAATTATAAGACTAAGCTCAACGTAAGTATTTTAATTTGTCATATTTTTGAAATAAAGAAATATTTCATTCGGTAACTTTTAGCATAGACGGTTACCCAGACGGGCGCTCACCAATCCAGACATATAAGAACATGCAAATGGCATTCGATACTTTTGTGGCGTTTTCATGATGTAATAGTGGTGATATGAGGTCCACTATTAACAGACTCCGAGTGGTCTAGTGGCGGAGAAATGAAACTACTATTTTATGTGCAGACGAATGGTGTATGGAGTATGGAATATATTTTTTGGTCAACCCTGCCTATATTTATATGTCCGGCTACGTCGTTAGTTTACCAATAGTAACAATTTTTATTTGCCTAGCCAATTACAATTCATACATTATGACCAATAAAGATTAATCAAAAATACAACTATTATGTGCGCTCCATTTGCCGGCGTGAGACTCGTGTATAGCTTCTCGTAGCTGCGTTGCTGGACTGGGCTATAAAAGTGGTGCAGGCCGATCGCAGACGACACTGCCATCTATTGCAAAGGTGTCTCACTACCCTTCATACGGAACAAGATCCAAAAGTCAGTTGATGACCTAGGAGCTTGGTTCAAAAAATGGCGCATCGATGTGAACCCGGAGAAGAGCTCCGCCGTTCACTTCGATTATAAACGACGCCGTCTCAAAAACACTCCACCAATACGTATGCTAGGGACCCCTGTCCCCTGGCATACGTCCGCCAAATATTTAGGTGTCACTCTAGACACAGGGCTTACTTTCAAGCCCCACGTCAAAAGAGTAACCTGTCACGCACGATTTTATCTGAGTAGGCTCAACAGTATGTTGGGCCGACACAGTAAAATGTCCCTTTGAAACATGCGTACCCTTTACAAGGTCTGTATACGACCAGTCATGTCCTACGCGGGCCCCGTCTTTGCCCACGCTAACCCTAATATTTTAAATGAACTCCAAATAGTTCAGAACCTCTTCTGTCGTCGAGCTTCGAACGCACCTTGGTACGTCCGTAATGCCGACCTTCATCGGGACTTAGAGCTCCCAACAATTCAACAATTTTTTTAAAAAACTCTCTGAGAACTTCTTCAAAGCCTCAGAGTCACACCCAAACCATTTAATTCGTGAGGCAGCTTCTAATGCAGCCCCACCCCCCTCTCGCTATCGTGTCCGCAGGCTGAGAAACTCTCTCTCGGACCCGCCTAATAAACTTTCAAACGACCTGAACTGTCTCCTGGCGGCTCAGGCCAACTCTAATTAAATAAAATTATTGTAATAACTAACATTAATTCGCCTTCGTAGGCACTCCCTCAGCGGCACTTAGCCGCCTGCGCCCTCTTTTGCCAAAAGAGGGTCGCTCATGATAAGGCACAATAGAGCTTAATCAGCCGGTTGCCTGTCCCTAAAGGCGGTTTTTAGAGGGTATCACTTAGGGTCCCCGGTAGGACAGTGAGCCCTCATAACCACGATAGCCCGGCTATCGTGGTATGCGTAATGCATTTTCCGCCTCCCTACGTATAGGGTAGCCCTTTAATTGCTTCGGGCGCAAAAAAAAAAAGCGCGCGCGCGTAATCGGCGAGCGGCGGCGGCGTGGGACACAGCTCCGGAACAGCAAGAAGAAGCGAGCTGCGACGTTGAAGAAACGGCTCAAAAATGGTCGACGGATACATGAAGATAGCGGCGTGTGAAGACGATGTGGCGCTGAATGATATTTGCGGCTGTTTATTGTTCAAATTATCTCGCATCGATATGCAATCCGCAGTATTTCAGTAGCCGGGGATGATTAGGAAATAAATGTTGTCTTCAGACCTTCGCCTTCTGTCTTATGGTAGCAGCAGGGTATGTATTATTTATTGCCGTTTAGGGTTGATTAGCCTGGCTGCCACAATGAGAAATAAATTACCTTTGAAACCGAGAAAGAATGTGGAATATTGAATTTGGATAGCTACAGAAAACCTGGAATACATTGGTTAGCCTTTGTAAAGCACAATAAATACGTAGAGTATTATGATAGTTTTGGTAATTTAAAGCTACCGTTAGAATTAGTTAAATATATGCATAACTTACCTATTAAATAAAATTAAGCGCGACATCAAGCGTTTGACGCTAAAAACGGTGGACATCTTTATCTAAAACTTTTAAGGAATTACTGGAAAAGGCATTTATATAGTGTATGAAATAAATAAACGTATTAGTATAAAAATGTCTTTCACTGTGTCTTTAACTGGGACAGAGGCCTCTTTATCAACAAACTATTCACCGACAATGGACCTACGTGGAGACTACGAATTTGGCCCTTTGTATTTTTCAACTTTCAATTCTATTCCCAATATAGATGAAATAAGAAAGAAATAAGAAATATATATTCAGTTCCAAAAGTATACAGATACTGACTTAGTTACTGTTATGTTACATATTTTATAAGTCTCATATATTTTATTTATTTACTAGTAATATAAATGCGAAAGTGTGTTTGTTTGTTTGTTTGTCCTTCTTTCACGTCGCAACAGAGCGTCGGCATGGCATGATTTTTTGTATTGAGATAGTTCGGTGGCTGTAGAGTGACATAGGTTACTTTTTTCCGCGGAAAAACATCTCATTTCCGTGGGAAAATCGAATATGTTGCACAAGTTTGTCGTTCTTTCACGTCGCAACAGAGCGTCGGCATGGCATGATTAAATGCGAAAGTGTGTTTGTTTGTTTGTTTGTTTGTCCTTCTTTCACGTCGCAACAGAGCGTCGGCATGGCATGATTTTTTGTATGGAGATAGTTCGGTGGCTGTAGAGTGACATAGGCTACTTTTTTCAGCGGAAAAATATATCATTCCCGTGGGAAAATCGAATATGTTGCAAAATTAAATTCAGCTAGGTGGCGCCACCATGATTCTACAAGCCGGATGACGGTACGGTGGACGAACACAGAAGGTCAGAATATCTGGATTATTATGTCTTTTTACCAAAATTAAGATAAAAAATGTATGGATCTGTATTTTTCCACGCAGGACCGGGAAGAGAGCGATAATAAACATAAAATTCGACAGCTGATTTTCTTCAAACGTTTTGGTGCATTGTAATTCACAGAATAGGCGATAACCTCGTAGACGATATTAAGTAATCCGTTGATGCTCTGCCTACCCCGCAAGGTTTACAGGCGTGATTAAAAGAATGCATCAGAAATACTATCACCACCTGTCATGCTTTCATCATTAACTATTACTTAACTGTGGTAGAAACAGTTCTTAGTAAACCTTATTAATAAGCCTTAGTAATACTTATTGAACGGAAATTAATACAGTTCTTATATGTGGTTATGGATGAAACGGTATTACATTATGAAAAATTGTGCAAAATTATAAGAAAAATATTTTTTGAGAGTTCTTATTAACTAACGTATACATAGTTTAAATTGATTCCGCTAGATGTCGTTACTAGGTTTTTAAAACGCGGTAACGAAATGTTTCCTGACATGTACTTAACTCCCGCCGTTGAGCCGCGCGTCAACTTATAGTGCATACGGTATCTATACGCTTAAATTATTTCTTAGACATGTGTAAATCACTCATTTCTAGCGACCGAATCATTCTAGTACATTTGGGCACGCGTACTGGTACATTTGGATCGATCATTCAAATGGTTCATTTCAGGCTCCAGTACTCTGTGAGTCTGTGAGATCCATTGCGAACCGAAAATTTTGTATTTGAGATTTGTAATAGCGCCATCTACTACGTGCTTTAGGTAATAAAGTCATTTTATGGAACTAAAACTTATTAATTTTCAAGGTTATAAGAAAAATCGACTCTAGATGGCTGGCATAATCACAAAAACCTCAAGTTATCATATATTTTAAATATTTAATAAATTTGTTTATTCTTAAATTTCATTCCTAACAATACACAATTTCATCTTACTTTACATGTCTAAAAATAGGGATTATAACATTTATTTGCTACGAAATTAAACTTTTACCTAACTTATATTTATATAAGATGGTTGAAAATTATCATTAAATAAATCATTTATCATGAAATCTTTTGAAGTGTTATTTTTAGTAAACTCTACGAAATGATATTTTTAACTCATAACTTAAATATAATAAAATGTAAAATGATTTTTAATTTAGGTAACAATATTATAATTAAAACCCTTATATAATAAATACTGCTGATATTGTGCAGTTTCCGTATATATTCTCCGCTAGGAGTAATGGTGTTCTGTGTATATATTACTCTACTCTATGCTCTGCAGTCTGCATTGTCAATTCAATTCGCGTGTTAAGTGGTTTGTGGCTCTTATGTCCAAAAGTGATTGGTTGTATTGCTACATTCAAAAACAAATGAATGAACCATCAATACTTCTAAGTGTACCAGCTCAAACGAACGAATCATGATTGACACATGTCTATTGTTTCTATTTCGTAGCTTATTCGACTACCTGCTTTCGATTTCGGTTGTTTGTTATTTGTTTTGTGATTTGCTTAAGGTTGAATGGATTTATATTGGCTTTCATTTTCGGATTTGTGTGTTTTCTTGGATCGGTTTTGTTGATTTGGTTGGTATTCCTTTATACATATTTAGACTCTGGCTTTGGTTTTGGATTTTGTTAATTTAGAATCGTGAATTGGTTTTGGTTGTTTTAGGTTGTTTAACAATATTTTAAAGGAATATTAATAGTATAGATAGTGTATACGGTACCTATACACTTACTTCTTTTTTCGTTGGTTATACTTATATTGACTACTGCTTTTGATTTCGGTTTTCTGCGATTTGTTTTGTGATTTGGTTTAAGTTGATTCGATTTTTTTTTTGACTACCGTTTTCGGATTCGTGTTGTGTCTTGAATTGGTTTTGTTGTTTTGATTTTAAAAAATATTTAAAAGGAAATTTAATTCCTTTTAGGTATTTTAACGTTTTTTTATAAATAGGTTTTTTGTTACTTCATAATGCCTCGCAAACGTAAGTCCAGCATTTCAAGAGTATCTTCTCAAAGACAAGCGAAAATATTGGCTCGATTGCTAGAATCTTTAGAAGATGCTGAACTGAGAAGACAAGAATCATCTGAGACACCTTCTCAACGTCAGCAAAGGCGTCTTGAACAGACAGAGCGTCAGGTTGCTTTAAGAGCTTCCGAAACACCTTCTCAAAGTCAGGAAAGGCGTCAAGAACAGGCAGAGCGTCAGGCTACTTTAAGAGCTTCTGAAACACCTTCTCAAAGTCAGCGAAGGCGTCTTGAACAGGCAGAGCATCAAGCTACTTTAAGAGCTACTGAAACACCTGCTCAAAGTCAGCAAAGGCGTCTTGAACAGGCAGAGCGTCAAGCTACTTTAAGAGCTACTGAAACACCTGATCAAGGTCAGCAAAGGCGTCTTGAACAAGCAGAGTGTCAATCTACTTTAAGAGCTACTGAAACACCTGCTCAAAGTCAGCAAAGGCTATTCGAACAAGCGGAACGTCAGGCCGCCTTAAGAGCCGCGGAAACACCTGATGAAACTCAACACAGACTCATTGAGCAAGCTGAACATCAATCTACTATAAGGGCATCTGAAACACCAGAACAGACAGAGGCGCGAAGAGATGCAAATGCACAGCTCCATGCTGAATGTCGACAAAATTTGCAAAGAAACAATTGGTCGGTTTTTAATGACGCAGCATTCGATTATGATCCATTGATTGACTATAAAAATCACAGGTTAGTTGTTATCGGACTGATGGACAAGGCGTGTCGATTTTGCAGCGCTTTAAAATGGAAAGATGAGACCGCAGGCATGTGCTGTTCCAATGGCAAAGTGTCTCTTCCGTTACTTGGGGAACCAGAAGATCCTTTGAAAACTCTCTTTTTATATGATGCTAATGTGTCACGGCGCTTTTTAAACAGGATCCGGAAATATAACTCATGCTTTCAAATGGCGTCCTTCGGAGTTGACCGAGAAATAATAATGCCAGGATTTTCGCCTACATTTACGATGCACGGGCAAATTTATCATAGAATAGGTTCACTTTTTACAGCTGAAAACGACCAGCATAAATTTTTACAAGTATATTTTATGGGTGATGAAGAAATTGAGGTAGACCATCGCTGCCAATTTATTCAGGGAGTTGAGAGAGACACAATGTTCAAAATTCAAAGATTCTTGCATGAACGTAACATTTTAGTTAAAACATTTGAAACTGCTTTAGAAAACCTACCTGAAGAGGATTATAAAGTCGTCATTCACGCAGATAGGACCCCTCGAGGAGAGCATGAAAGGCACTACAATGCACCTTTGATAAACGAAATAGCAGCCGTAATTAGTGGTGATCAATTTTCTTCACGAGACATTGTCTTGCGAGCACGTGATGATACGTTGCAACGGGTAGCCGATACACACAAGTTTTATGACGCTCTGCAATACTCATTGATTTATTGCAAAGGACAAGAGGGTTATCATTTTCAAATTTCACTCATTAACCCGGTCACTAAGGAGCCTACTCCGAACAAAAAAGTATCATGTATGGATTTTTATGCGTATCATATGATGTTGCGAGAAAATGATTTTAACCTCTTAGACCGGTGTAGACATTTATTTCATCAATTTTTGGTAGACATATATGTGAAGGTAGAAAGTGAACGTCTCCGTTATATATCTTTAAATCAAAAAAAGCTGCGCGTTGAGAATTATATACATTTACAAGATGCAGTTTTTAGCGACGCCAATGTAAACCCCAGAGATTTAGGTAAAATGGTAATTATGCCCTCATCATTCGTTAACAGTCCCCGCTACCTACGTACGAACTTACGGAAGACCTGATCTTTTTGTTACTTTTACTTGCAATCCCACATGGAAAGAAATAACCGAGAAGGTAATGCCGGGCCAAAAAATACTGACAGACACGATTTAGTTGCTAGAGTATTTAGATTAAAAGTTACAAAAATTAATGTATGTAATTAACAAAGGGAAAATTTTCGGAGAGGTGCAGTGCTTCATGTATTCAATTGAATGGCAAAAAAGAGGATTACCGCATGCCCACATTCTAATATGGCTTAAAGAGAAGTTGCGGCCCAGCTAAATAGACGACATAATAAGCGCCGAGATTCCGGATCCTGAGTTAGATAAAGAATTGTATAATACCATCGTCCGAAATATGTTTCACGGTCCTTGTGGAGCACGAAATTCAATATCGCCATGTATGAAAGAAGGAAAATGTACAAAGAAATTCCCTAAACAGCTATTAAAAGAAACAGTGCACAATGACAATGGCTACCCTTTATACAAACGCAGAGCTCCCGAAGATGGTGGCAGGAAAGTTACAATCAAATCTCGCTCTGGAGCGTTCGAAACCTTAGATAACAGCTGGATTGTCCCGTATTCGCCCATTCTATGTAAAATGTTTGATGCCCACATTAATGTAGAAGCATGTAGCTCTGTCCGTGCAATCAAGTATATCTGTAAGTACATAAATAAAGGAAGCGACCAAGCAATATTTAATCTCACGAGTGAAGGTGAAGCAAATCCCGTTAATGAAGTACAGACCTTTCAAGCAGGGCGTTATGTCAGCAGTAACGAGGCAGCGTGGCATCTCCTTGCTATGCACTTAGAAAATGGAGAGCGTGTATATTTCAACGAAAGAAATTTCCAAGAAAGTATTGCATCGCCGCCAAAAACTACGCTAACAGCCTTCTTTGAACTTTGTCAAACCGACCCCTTTGCAAAAACGTTGTTATATTCTGAAGTCCCCCGCTATTATACTTGGAACACATCTAGGAAGGAGTGGAAACGCCGCATTCAAGGCAGTGCAAATTGGCCCGGTGTAAAGTCATCAGATGCCCTTGGTCGTGTGTATACCGTCCATGTAACTAATTTTGAATGTTTCTGTTTACGATTGCTGCTGCACCATGTTTGAGGTCCCACAGAATATAAATACCTTAAAACTGTAAACGGTCAGGAATGCGCAACTTATAGAGAAGCATGTGAAGTAAAACTCCCTCTAAATCTAGCACAGGAAGAATCGCAGATCTACAACTTTAGCAATAGTATATTAGTATATATACTATTAGTGTACGAGGTATAATGCTACGACAATGCAAACTTTTAACGTGAGACAAAAGTACAATGTTGCATAAAAAAGCTGTAGAAGCACTAAATCGAACGCTCCAGGATTTGCGCAGCAATACCGATGTAATCGGAGGAATGGTGGTTTTACTGGCTGGTGACTTTCGCCAAACTTTACCTGTCATTCAAAAGGGCACACCTGCAGATGAAATCAAAGCATGCCTCAAGTCGTCTATTTTATGGTACAAGGTGACAAAATTCAGTTTAACTACGAATATGAGAGAGCATTTGTATAATGATATCAATGCTGGAAACTATGCTGACACACTATTAAAAATTGGCGATGGGCGGTTGGAAACGGATGCTGAGGGCTTCGTTCATTTGACGAGAGATTTTTGTAATTTAGTACAGAGTCATTCCGAATTAATTGCGAGCGTTTATTCAGATTTAACGAACAACATGCATGAAGACAAATGGTTATGTGAAAGGGCGATTCTTGCACCAAAAAATGAGAGCGTTAACAAAATAAATTCAGATATATTAAGCGAAGTAGCAGGAGAAATAACAGAGTATTTGTCAGTAGACACAGTTATGGACACAGAACAGAGCACTTCATATCCCGTTTCTAAATTGTCTAGAGTTGTCAGGTATGCCCTCACATAAGCTTCTATTAAAATTAGGCGTCCCAGTCATGCTAATGCAAAATTTAGATGCTCCTCGGTTATGTAACGGGACAAGGCTGCGTGTGATCTTGGATGGAACATAATCGGTGCTACAATTTTGACAGGCATAGGAAAAAGTGAAAATGTTATTATACCAAGGATCCCTATAATTCCCACAGATCTTCCTTTTCAATTCAAAATGTTGCAGTTCCCTATTAAGCTCAGTTTTGCAATGACAATTAATAAAGCGCAAGGGCAAACGTTACAGGTAGCGGGGGTCAACTTAGAAAAACCGTGCTTCTCTCATGGTCAGCTGTGTGTAGCATGTTCGCGTGTTGTGTCGAATCCCCAGAATCTCCATATTCTTTCCCTGAATGGAAAAACATATAACAGTGTGTACCGTAGCGTCTTAAAATAGTGTTCAGTTAGTTTTTTTTTTCCAAAATTCCAACAATCAATTAATCAGAATTCCCACAGATCTTCCTTTTCAATTCAAAATTTCCTATTTAGCTCAGTTTCTTTTCAAGTCCAAATGCTGCACCTCTGACGGACCTATTAAGCTCAGTTTCCTTTCAACTCAAAAGGCTGCATTCCAGACGGATCTTTTATTTGGCTCATTTTCCTTTCAATTCAGAAAACTGCATCCGTGACGAATCAATTTAGCTCAGATTTTTTTTCAAAAGTCTGCATCCCTGACGGATAATTATGCTCAGTTTCCTTTAATTAAAAAAATATCCCATTTCCATTTGGAATAAACAGGCTATTTTAATGCTTTCCTATACGCTGCGTTTCAAAACATTTAAATAGTCTGACGAATCAATTTTGCTCAGTTTCCTTTTAAGGGCTGCACCTCTGACAAATCTATAAAACTCAGTTTTCTTTCAATTCAAAAATCAATGGATAGTTCATTTCCCAGTGACCATGCGAGCGAAGCCGCGGGTAACAGCTAGTTTATTTATAATTTCAAACAGTATCACTGGGCTCCACACTAGGATTCCCTGTGTCGTGGAGACCAGTCTTCTCATTTATCTAGAACCTAATGGTTAGCCGATGTTATGTCCGAGTGGATTTCTCATATTCATAATTTACTACACATAAAAAAGTTGAACAAAAAAAAATAGTCTACTAGTATACTTTTATATTATAATTAACATTGGTTGCATTTGAATTTTGAATATTTCTGTAGTATTATACATTAGTAGTACAAATTCAGACCTTTTGTATGATTATTTAATCTCAGTATGTATTTAGATTAACAGGTTTATTCATTTATTTAAGATATTATTATCCATTTGAGGCACAGTGTACGTCTATAGGCTTAATAACGATACAACATCTATTGTGTCTGCTCGTGTATACTCTCCATGAATGTGTTAAGCTTTATTAGTTTAGATAAGATTTTTAATAATGCTTTGGTTTCTTCGTGTTTTTTGTTTTGTAACCATTTATGTATTGTAATTTTGTAACGTTGTAATTTACAACCTGATCTGGTAATATTCAAGACCTTATTATTACTTTTATATATTTTAGTGTATAGAGTAGTGTATTAGAGGCAGTTTTGATCTTTGGCCGGTCCCATTTAAATGTTCTGTAAGAAATGCATGCCAGCTCTTTAGCTTGTCGATGAAATAGCAATATTGCTGAAGCTATGTACAGTTGACGAACACTAAGAACCTGGCATTCAGTATAAAGTTTGCCAGTTGAATATCTCCTAGGTCGCCGGTATGCTATTATCAGAATGGCTCTCTAAACACGCCCAAGCTTAAGTAAGTGCGATTTGCAAGTAGCTACCTATACTGCTGTACAATAATTTAAAACTGATTGGCACAGAGTAAGGTTAATCATTTTTATTAGGTCTAAATCAGCAACAGTGCTCAGTTTTTTTTGAAAATATGCATAAGTTTTTTTAATCGTTTCGGGACGGCTTCTATCTATGCCAACTATTTGAGATTTTGGTCGATAATAATACCCAGATATTTAATAGTACTAACTTGTTCATTTCGCTCACATTGGAATTGTAGAGGATTTTGTTTAGACAACAGTGGATTTTAAGTTCAAAATTTTCTGAGGGTGTTGACTTATTACTTATACAAAAAGTTTGGCTTTATTAATGTTAACATGGAGTAAATTTCGTTGAAGCCACTCAATCACATCGTTTGATCCTTTCTGTGTAATAAAACGGAGCTGGTTCCATGAGTTGGCATTAATAAATAATTGCTGTGTCGTCTGCTAAAGTGAAGATCCTTGCATTTGTTAATTTTGTGGAGCAAGTCATTTATATATGCTAAGAACAGTGTAGGGCCCAGGACGCTTCACTGCGGCACGCCAAACTTGATCTCTGAATAATCACTGAAAGAGTTTCCTATGGACACTCTTTGTTTCCGATTAGAGAAATACGAGCGCAACCAGTCGAGAGTGATCCCTCTCACTCCAAGCATCTCAAGTCTTTTTAAGAGTATTAGCCGAGAAACCCTATGGAAAGTCTTCGCAAAATCCAAGAAGACAACAACACACTTTTGATTATTATCGTTGATCTCACTATTGAAAGAAGCAATAAATTTTATGATGGTGAAAAAGTAATGTTAGAAATGCCTGAGGAGTTATAAAACTCCAAGATATTTGTAATTATCTAAAAAATAATATTTAGAACACTGTTTTAAAACTAACCTGTAACAATAATACATTGAAAACAAATATTTTTTGCTCTGAAGATATGCACTTTAATAGAAGCTAATCACTTTTTTAGGCTTTGATATGGAAACAATAAAAGTAAATTTAGGGGCTGAATCAAAGTATCCTGTCAGAATTCTATCAACAACCATCGTGCGATTCATTTGTTAAACGGGAAAGCAAGCCATTTAATTTATGAATTTGCACATGGTTATCGAATAATTGAAATATCTAGATGCTTAATTTATTTTCCTGTTTACTAAAGTTTCATAAGTTCTATCGATATAAAGCTATTGAACGCTGAGAATTATAAGATAAATTTACGAGATGGACAACTACAACTATATTTACGTTTCCGCAAAAAAGCATAGTTAATATTCCATATTTCGCCGTATATAAGCGCTTATAAAATTATTGATACATAAATAAACCCATTTATCAAAAAATAATAACTATCTATAAATAAATATCTTATTACATTTATCAATTTTCATCAATCAAAATTTAATTAAAATTACTAAATTACTTTTAATAGCCGAAAAAGATCTCAGAAACCAGAATTATATGTCCGTGCACGGCAAAATGCAAAGAAAAATATGCAGTACTTTGTTATTGTTATTACTAACTATATTAGTTCGGATAACAAACTAAACTAGTTCGGACATGTGCAACTTTATTTGTGTTTTCATTTCTCAATCGTGCAGGTTCTCGAGAGGATTTTCCTTCGCTTCTGAAAACGTGATAAATAAGAAGTTAAATTAGTTACGCACAGCTATTTTGGATTTTGGTATTTTATTAAAACTGCTATAAATGTGCTAACAGTCTATCTAATAATAAGTGGGTGTCTTCAGACAAACTACTATATTGAAATGAAACTCTATTTGGTATATAATACCTGCAGCACGAATGGGCTGACTTGACCGGAAAAAGAACTCTCTGCTCTCACAAAAGAAAATGTAAAATATCGGTATAATCCCGATGTGTTTTGAAACGACGAAGGACAAGAATTAGAAACTTTTTTACTGACAACGTGGTATACCATTTTAGTCCTTAGGAGCTATAACAAATTTAATTTTTTATCTTGGATGGTAGACGTGTAAGGGACTACAGTACCCACATACCGTCAGGTGAAATATGTACTTATAATAACATCCAGCATTATAACTTAAAAAACCAACCACCGGCGGGAAAAAAGGTTCTCGAGTGACACTCTCTTACCGGTAGATGAAGAGTAGGGCACCCCCCAATTAATCAAATGACCATTTGGTAACAAATTTAGGAAATAAACTGATGCAGGTGGCTCTGAACCGTTCATTGTGGTACTCCTAGAGAGAGGTCTATGTTCTTCAGTGGACTTGAGATGGGCTGTAATGATGATAACAATGATGTAATGATTGTTAACGAAATATGTGCACGTTTGTATTGCAATAAAAATATTTTCAACGTAATTTGCAACAAAGGATATTATATTGAAAATATGTCAACAACATAAAATACCATCTTATAAATCAAGATTTATCAAAGAATCTTTGAAGATCACTTATACTAAATAACGGAGTCGAAGCTTGATATTATCTCTTTTCAAGTGTAAAGCTTAGTTTTCGAGATTCACTCTGTATTATCTCTTTTCAAATATAAAGCTTATTTTCGAGATTTACTCTTTTTGACGTGACAACGTTGGGTGGAGAGGGGAAGAAAGGGCAAAGGTTTTTTTTTTATAGAAGAGGGATTAAACGAGCACACGGTTCACCTGATGTTAAGTGACTACCGCAGCCCATGAAATACCGCAGCACCAGGAGAATTGCAGGTGCGTTGCCGGTCCCTTAGAAAGGAGTAAGTTCTTTTTTGAAGGTCCCCAGGTCATATAGGTCCGGAAAAATCGCTGGGGTTTAATTATTCCACAGAGAGGTCATACGCGGAAGAAAACTCCTAGTGAAACTCACAGTGGTGGACAGCCAAGCATCCAGATGGTGTGGACGGTATCAGGAGGTTTTCCGCTTAGTGCGTTCATGAAATTTGCCGGCTGGGATTAATCCGAACAACTCCTCAGAGCACTCTCCGTGATAGATGTGATAAAATATGCAAAAAGATGTAACATCTCTTCGCAGCGCCAGTGAATCAAGCCGATCGAAAAGCACTCGCTCGACGACGATTCGAGCTGCTCTGCGCTGAATGCGGTTAAGTGGAAATAGTTGGTACTGGGAAACCCCAGCCCAGAGATGGGAACAGTATTTCATGTGCAGCCGAACCTGCGCCTTGTAAAGTTGCAGGCGGTGTACCGGCATGAAATACTGTCCCGCTCCATTGAGCACGCCAAGCTTTTAAGAGGCCAACTTTGCCTTCTCTTCCAAGTGAACATAAAACTGCACGTCACTCGATATGTCGACACCGAGGATTCCGATACTGGCTGAGTCAACAAGAGGAATGCCTTGAAACTAATAAGATACGACAAAGGGGTTCTTTTTAGCGGTATACGCGCACACTTGTGTCTTCTGAGGGTTAAACTGGACTAGATTTAGTCGCCCCCAATCCGAGACTTTGTTCAGCAAAGATTCGACTTCAGACACAAGTTTATCTTGATACTAGGAGACGTTTTCCCTAGAAATATTGGCGCTGGTGTAAAAGAAGTGCTGTCATCTCTAGCAATGAGTGGGTTTAGGTTGTATTGGATACCGTCTACAACAACCTTGATGCTTCAATCTGCAAGAAAGCTGGTGATCCATTTGCACAATTTCTCGGAAAACCCATAGGAAGGGAGCTTCGAAGGAAGCGCTTTGAAACCCGATCGAAGGCCTTCGCAATGTCCAAACTAAAGGCCAATGCTTCCCCCTTGGACTCTACTGCCACAGCCCATCTATAAGTCAGGTAGACTAGAAGATCACCAGCTTATCGACCACGACGGAAACCGTATTGGCGATCACTAATCAGCTGGTTATTCTCAAGGTACCTCATGATCTGGCAGCTTAAAATGGATTCAATTGTTTTGGAGAACAAGGAGGTGATGGCGATGGGCCTATAGCTGGACGGGTCTGAGCGGTCACCTTTTTTAGCTGGACAAAAGCCATCTTCTATGATTTTGGGACTACGCCTAGAGAGTAGAAGTATTGGAGAAGACGCGCTAAAACCGGTGCCAACTGTGGAGCACACGTCCTCAGCACAATTGGGGGAATACCGTCAGGCCCACACGACATAGATGTTCAGGATGAGGATTGCTTTGCGAACCGAGCTGTGTAAGCCGCACCTGCGGCATGGAGCACTCACACCGTGGGATTGTCAGCGGCATACTCCCCCCGTCATCGAGAGTTGAGTTAGACGCAAAGAAAGAGCCTAGCAGATCGGCTTTCTCCTTTGCGGCGTGGGCGGGTGAGTCGTCCTCGCTGTGTAGAGATAGATGAGATGGCTGACAGAAATTGCGCTTGCAGGACAGAATGCGGGTTGGGGGTGTGTTTCTTGCCCCTGCCTGGGTTGCTTTGTGTTGATGACTCTTGTGAAGGAGCTGGAGGGGAATTGTGATTACTTTTTATAGCGCTGGTGTTTACATCCCGGGACGTTGATGCGTCAGCCCAGGCTTGGTAGCACTCCTGCTTATAGCATGATGCTATTTTACAGGAGCGACCAAACTATGGCTGAGATTTGTCTCCAATGGGCACCACAGAGGAAGAAATAAAAATGTCCATGCTCTGAAGTACCATATCAGCGACAGAATCATCAACAACGTTAGGATCGTCCGGCGAAAAGCAAACCCGCCCTCAAGGGTAGAATGCAAAGAAAGACCGCATCCTATCCCAATCGGCTGACCTATAGTTGCTCGAGATTACGCGGCGGCAGCCTGCAGAATGCAACCGCGATTTCAGCGTGAGCGGCACCACGCTCCGTACAAGGAAATGGTCCAAGGAGCCTAAAGGGGCGTTGACGGAAATCTGATATCCGTCCGGATGAGAGGTCAGCAAAAGGTCCAACAGGGACGGTGTATGGTCCTCCACATCTGGAATCCGCGTAGGCGAAGTAACTAGTTGTGTCAGACTATATGCCAAGGCAAAATCATGAACAGATCTCCCCACATGATCGGTTAAACGTGAACCAAGCCACTCGGCGTGGTAGGCGTTAAAATCACCGAGGATCACGATCTCTGCGGAGGGGATCTTCTGTAGCAAAGAATCTGCAGCCATTTGGACGTGTTCGAAGAGTCGGTTTATTTCGGCAATACCGCTATGGGACCTATAGAGGCACCCGTAGACGCGCGGATGGTCGTCGCTGTCTACGCGTAGCCAAAAAATGGACAGGTCCGAACCTTGAAGACTGCCAAGGCGTCGAGAATAGACGTCCACTCCGACACATACGCAAACTTTAGCCTGAGGCACAAAGGAGTGCTCCACTTTGTACCCCGGGCAGGAGAGATACGAAGCATCAACCGGAGAGGACACCTGCGTCTCGGTCAGAAAGAGCAGAGCCAGCCTCGCCGTCTAGAGATGGTAGTGGACCGCGTTTAGGTTAGAATTAAGTCCCCTGAATTAAATATTGCAGAAATTCACGGATAGCGTGGCAGGGGTCGCCTTGCTCTCGTTGCTCAGTTTGCCCGGAGCAGTTGTTGTCTTGAGCGGAATTTTGCCCCTCCTCCCCAAAATACGTGCGGCAGCCTGAGCACCCACGCTCAGGAGTGGAGTAATTTGGTCGTGGATGCTCAGCGAGGGATTCTCCAGGGATGCTGGTACCCTTCTGGGGTAGATTTTTAATTAGTTCCACTACCATGTTAAGGGGGGAATAGGAGGGGGGGAATTGGGCCTCCGGACACCTACACTCACCAGACGAAACGCGGAAGCTGAGCTTTCACTTCCCGGTTTGAGCCGGCTCAGTCGCAGAGTCACGCTGCTTGTATTATAGCTGTAACACGAATGGGTTAGCTCAGCCGGGAAAGAACCACATTTTCACTGAATACCAATCAACAAAAATATTTGCTAACTTGTGACTTATATTTATAAGTTTGATAAAAACTTCATTTGATTTTGAAGTAAAACACATTAACCAACTTATATGTGGTAAAACTGAGTAAGCTGATGTTGGAAAATCTACTACAACGTAATTTCAATTTTTATCTTTTTAAGAGTCATTTAATACGGTAACAGTAGTTACGGTATAGTAACAATAATTTAAATAATAATGTCCTCTAGACCAAATTTCGGTCAAGGCGGTCAGTTTCAACGTGGACTAGCATTCTTTTTCAGTTTTGCAGGTAGATTAGACTTAAATATTTCTTTTAAGCTCCAGAACTTTCTCCATGTCATGTTTATTCTCCTGTCAATCTCATATTTGTTTCTAGAATTAAGAAATGAGATGGATTTCCCTAGGTATATGTATCTATCTACGTATTCTAAGCTCTGTAAATTGTTAACGTGTATAGGCGTTTGCCTGTGGTTGTGTCATCACCTTAGTTTTTATTGTGTTTAGTTGTAGACCTATTCTGTTACTTATTTTGCATAGTTCTGATATCATTTCTTCTAGTTGTTTCGATAATCTCGAGAAGAGTATTATATCATCGGCGAATCTAAGGTTACTCAAATTTTTCCATTTATGCTGATACCTTTATGTTGCCAATCTAAGTCTTTCATTATATACTGTAAGACAGATATAAATATAGTGGGGGATAGCGGGTCCCCCTGTTTCACGCCTCTACGTATTTCAATTTTTGGTCCAAGCCTATCGAGTTTTACACGGCTTACGCTTTTGCTGTAGATGTCTTTCAGGATGTTTATAAAGGTTTCTGGAATATTGGTGCTCGCCATAAGCTGTTATGTGAGATAGAGTCGAAGGCCTTTGCGTAGTCGATAAAGGCTAGATATAGAGGCTGTTGATATTCCTGGTGTTTTTCAATTACTTGTTTCAGAGTATGTATATGATCGATTGTGCAAAAGCCTTTTCTAAAGCCTGCCTGTTCTATGGGTCGATGTGACTCTATCCAGTCTCTATTCTCTTATTGAAGCAGGCTGCAAATAATTTGTATACAGCAGGAAGTAAGCTGATAGGCCGGTAGTTGTTCATATCCGATGGGTCGCCTTTCTTGTAAAGAAGTATGATTCTCGACTCTGCCCAATTCAAAGGTACTTTTTGTTCTAGCAAGATTTTGTTAAAAAGATTTGTAAGTAAGAATTTTCCTAGTTTGAGAGCTTCGTTGGGTTGGGTTGGTCGTATTATCATGTCCGGGACTTTTCTCTTTTTTGGGCATGTCTATTTGTCTTATTATTTCCTTCTCTTCAAACGGTTTGACTGGTCGAGTTGGTAGTAGAGTTCTTGAGGTGTGAACTTGAGTGTACCTTGTTTCGATTTTTTTGCTACAGTTTTGGTAGCTATATAGATTTTTGTAGAAATCCGAGACAGCTTTAACTATATCAATTCTTGTTAACGTATGTTTGTTTGAATTGTTGATTGTAGCTTTGGAATCCATGTTTTGCTAGTATTAAGTTGTTTGAAGGGCCTTTTTTGGCTTCCAGACTTCAATAAATTTGTTTCTGTAATTTACATTCTATAATTATTGCAGTCTTTTTTAAGCTCTTGTTTGTACTTTTATATAGGTTAGAGAGTTGCTGCCTCTCTTTTCTATATAATTTGCACATATAGCTATTATCTATTGTTTCATTATTTTTTGTCAAACGGATATGAAAGTCGGATTGTTTGCGAACATAAAAGCTTAAGTTTTTTTTGTTATTAATAAAGTTTATTCAATAAAACCCATCTTCTGGAAACCTATTTAGACCAAAATCTACCATACGCAGTTTGCATTTCGGAATCTTGGCTGTCTAATTATAAGCTAGAATTAGTTGTATTTCAAAACTATCATCTGGCAACCTATTTCTGTCGAAAAAATTACTCAGGAGGTGATGTATGTATCATACTAAAAATAATTTAGAGTATATAGAACTAAAAGATGTAAGCAGCAAGAATTTTGTGCAGTGGAAATCACAAAATTAAATATTATTATTGTTAGTCTGTACTGGAATAATAGAGAGAGCGAAGTTTTCTACACACATAAAAAAAATGTTTCTATAATTTAAATGAATATATTGATACAAATATTATTTAATTTATGTGGACAACTTCGGCCTGTGCCTATCTAATTTAATTTAATTTTCTTATTCAATTGCTTTTTTTTTACTTGACATTGTGTTCAAATGCGGACAGTATTACTAAAAACATAACATCTATTATAACCATTTGATTGCAACAAAGACTATGACTATGACTATGAAGTAGTATGCTTGGGTTTAGATTTAATTTTATTAATTATAGAATCGTAAGACGATGGTTGCACCTGTTTACAGACAGCAGACTTCCTAGAGCGTCAGTGCTTCACGTCAGCTATATGTCATTTTACAAGAGTTTTTATAGATATTTTTGTTTATCTTATGTAAAAGAGACTAAATTGAAAATCAAGCTTGTGCACTCCTTGATCTTGTAGAGGGATATTACATATGACGGATGGTAAAATTGATCGCCTGTGTGATGATTGGTGGAAGCCCGTGCCGTGCCGTTATTACTCGACGTGTTCGCTCGATCGAGTAAAACTGTATGGGAGTACGGATTACGAATACGCATTAGATTTCGCACAAATAATAACACAACAAAACTAACACTAACAATATTAAATAATGAAATACGACAGCTGACATAATTTAATGTTCATGTCACACCTATGCCGGTAGTTGTTGGGAGCACTATGCTCGAAGTTGTTGACGAGTACGTTTACCTGAGACAAATAGTCCGACTAGGTAAGTCCAACTTCGACCGAGAGGTCAATCGACGAATTCAACTCGGCTAGGCAGCGTTCGGGAAATTACGACACATATTCTCGTCAGGTATACCTCAATCTCTGAAAACTAAAGTGTATAACCAGTGCGTGTTGCCAGTGATGACTTACGGATCTGAGATGTGGCCCTTCACTGCTGGCCGTACGAGGACGCTCAAGGTCGCTCAGCGAGCTATAGAGAGGGCTATGCTCGGAGTTTCTCTGCGTGATAGACTCAGAAATGAGGATATTCGCAGTAAAATCAGAGTGACCGACATATCCCAACGGATCAGTAAGCTGAAGTGGCAATGGGCCGGCCATATAGCTCAAAGAACCGACAACCGATGGGGAAGAAAGGTTCTCGTACCGGCAGGCGTAGTGTAGGGCAACCCCTCACTAGATGGAGTGACGACCTGGTAAGACATGCAGGAAGTCGATGGATGCAAGTGGCTCAGGACCGTGCTTTGTGGCATTACTTGGGGGAGGCCTATGTTCAGCAGTGGACTTGTGAAGGGCTGTAATGATGATGATGATGACAGCAGAGACGATTTTGTAAATGAGCGGAGCGGAATTGTGAATATACTGCAGGTGGCGTTTATGCATTATTGTTTTACTTATTATCTAATTAATAAGAATCTGCCACTCCTCATCCTGCATCTCATCAGCCGGCTTACAATCACAGTGTTTGCTTTAGAGAAACAAGCAAATAATATAATTTTTTTTTAATGACCATTACTTTACGATAAATAAAACTGCAGTCATGTTCCCCCTAAACCATTGAATTGAGATGTTATAGAAAGAATCGTAGATTATAGCAATAATCCTATATCACAGCATGCATTCTTGTAGAAAAGATAAATTGGCTATCGAAATATTTAAAGACAAAATTATAAATGAGGATTTCAGTCCATTTATGAGTCTATTTATGACGGTTCAGTTAGGCTTACAACGGCATTTTTTGAATGGAAATGCCCATTTCTATACCACTAAGATGAAATATGACTACGAGCAAGTGGACGATATCCGTTGCACGGAATAGCCGGCCCGCAGCCCCATCTTAATTCTGTCGAGCGCGCTAGTGTTCAATACTATTGATCTCAAACGATGAGTGAGATAAAGAAATCTTCCTACACACACTTTGCGATATTAAGAATGCTCATAACTACGCAAAGTGAACCGGCTAGAAAATGGCTATCCGAAGAATATTCCCTAGGATTTGCTTGGAAACCTGGGGCAAAGTATGTTAAATAACTTCTGTATTGACCTTACAAAAAGATAATATTATATTCATAAAAATAACACAAAGAATATATTTTATAACTTAAAAACATTTTTTGACATTTATTATTTTGTAAGTAAACGCATTTCATGTTTATGTCGATATTTTTAAGAATATAAATATAACTTAACTTTATTTTGCATATTTGAAGCTTTTAATGAGGCTATCAAACAGTTTTTATTTTTTTAAGTTAAAATTACTAATATTACGGAGACATTCAAGATTTTTCGTCTGACCCAATGTCGTTTCTCATGAGTTTACGTTAACAGAACGTAAAATGTTCCAAAAACTAAAGAAAGTTTTCAACTAAGCAAAAGGTTCTGCTGATAACATAAAGTCACTCTTTATGAAACGTTTATATAAAGTAAGACTGTGTAGAACAATAGCTTATATTGTGTACGAATTATTAAATTGTATATCATAATTGATTTATAATTTAACAACTTGTTATTTTTTTACTATCTACTTTATCTTTCACTAATGGCTAGTACAAGTCTTTATAAGTAAGTATACCACTTAGCCACGCATTTTTCTGCCCTTTATATATTCTGTTAAGATATAGGACGTATAAAATTGTAATATATTACGTTACGTGTCGAAACTTCCGCTATTTCGCACAGATGTTGTAGTCATAAAAATAATATAACCGCATCATATTGTTAGGACATTCTTCTTAAACAGTGCCCTAATAAAAATAATGTTTAATAAAGCCAATTTTGAGTATTGACTATAAAACAGCGTTACGGTAATTATATTTTTTATTTTACCTCTTTCAATCGACAGTACACCCCCTAAACACTAGAGAAGTACTACCTTGTGTGGCTACCTTAATAAAAGAGGGGTAAAGTCAAGTTATATTAGTTAGCGTGACGAAGTAAACACTTCATAATCCTCTTAGAAAAAGGACCTATGTGTGATCAGTGTTACGTATATTACGCAACATTACTTTTTTAAGGCAGTAAAATCAAATGTGTTTAACGTCGTGCTAAATCGGCAGGGCTTAATATACTGTAACAATCATTTACACTCATCTAACATCTATGCTTCAAGTTAATCCTGCCGAAAAGAATATAGGTCAAGATGGCCCCTAGAACAAGTCTGAAGCATTTTCTTCTTGTTGTTCTTGTTCAAAGTATCGTGAAGTAAACTATGTGAGGAAGCGGAGACTTTTTTGCAGAGTAAGTCTAAAACGCTGTCAAAAGTAAAACTTATAATCGGACATATAAGCAACTAATGGGGTGAAGCCATGCTGCAGATATATTATTATGTCTGCAGCATGAGTAGACCATGCATTGAACTGAGAGGAACAATGCTGCTGGATTTCTTATGGTGAGGGTAGAGAGCCGGACCCCCTTTTTATTAGTTAGTCTTCAGGGGTAACAACACATCTACATTTCGATTCTTAATCGAGGATAGACGTAAGTTGTCTATGGATCATGGCATTCGCATATCATCAGGTGGACTGCATACTCATTTGTTACCCTTATTCCTTCCACAAAAAGTGAAATTGTAAGACTGGATTATTATAATAAACTTTTCTTCCAGCTTTACAGACGATCTTTCAAACACTTTAAAGGCCTTGTCATGAGGACTAGTATTGGTTTTAGTTAAAATAAGACCAAATCTCAGTTAAACAGATTAAAACGCATAGCATATGGCGATTATGGAATAGGGGAGTATTCCAACAACAGCGAGGTATTGTTAAGATCCTTCTTCGATTTCTTGTAAGAATCTGCAAAGCAAGTTTTGCATGGTGACCAATTTTATTTATCACGAACCCTAGGCTCGTAACAGTATGTATATGTACGTATGTATGTGCATATGAATTTATGTATGTATTTATGTGTATGTATATAAATATATGTTTTAAGGATAATTGTTATGTATGAATTATTATGTATTTGTTTGTACTCACATGTATTAGTGTCATTTACAAGCCTTAATTTGAGGTGTGTTATATCTATATACATTTATTAAATTTAGTTATTTACTAGGGTACTTAACTATGTGTAATTATCTGGTTCTCATATCACTAGTTGCAACACTCAGTAGTATTATTAAAGCAATCACTAATTAAGTTTGAACTCATAGTTCAATTATTTACTGAACAACAAACATCACCATGTCGGCCGAATCTGGAAATTTTTGGAATTTTAAACACCGCGCCGTGATCAAAATTCTTCGTGAAGAAGGGAAATACAGTGTAAGAAATTTTTGAAGAGATGTCATCGGTTCTTCGGGATTCTGCGCCTTCATATACAATGGTGAAAAATGGGCCCGCATGTTTCAACAAGGACGACAGAGCTGTGAAAACGACCCTCACCCGGTTCGCCCTGTCGTGTCACGGTACTGACCGAAGAAAACGTCCGAAAAGTCGAAAAAATCTTTCTGGTCGACCGAAGAATTAAATTGCGGAAGAACTATACAAATTAGGTTAATCCCCTCATTTTCTTCCACTTCAGCCGTGCGTATAGGCGATAGCGAGAGAATTTCGCTTATCGGCTACCTACCCAGAAGAACTAAGATGAATGGCCAATATTACGCCAATTTATTGACTCAGGTTCGTGAGGCTATTATACAGAAACGACGTGAGAAACTGACGCGCGGAGTGCTCTTCAAGACAACGCGCCCATTCACATCGCACATGTTTCGAGGCAAGCCCAGAGGGGTTCTAAGAGATTGACTATCTTCAATGTTGCCCAGACCTAGCACCTAGCGATTTTTTCCTGTTTTCCAATTTGAAAAAGGTCTTACGGGGCCGGAAATTTGTAGATGACAACAGAATGAAAGCTGCAGTTGATCTTCATTTTAAAGAGAAAGATACAGAATATTTGTGGGGGTTGGGTTAGAGGCATTTTATGCGAGATGTGAGAAATGTATTTCAGCTTGAGGGAGATTATATTGAAAAATAAAAAATAGAAACCATATATTTTCTGTCATGTACCTCAGGCCGCAACTTATCAGCCCTCGTAAGTCTCCAAACATAATTTACCACGTCATGTGTTGTGAGGAATTAACTGCATTAAGTCGCTCTTTGTCGCAACATAGTAGAAATAAAGTTTTTAAATAAATAAATAAATTACAACCTAATTACAGATCGTCTGGGATTGAGAAAACCGGATTCGATTAGCCCCGAGTGTTTCTGCAGTAACAGCCATTTACTTTATAAAACATTTACATTAGCATTTACATACGTTCTGTAAGTAATCGTTTGCACGTAAGTTCCGTAAAATAATAATTAAAAGCAAATAAATAAATATATATGATTTTATAATAAATAAATATATATCTATTATACAGTTAGTACAGGTAAATGGCCCCGAGTTCCCGGCGCCCCTTTAATGGGGCAGGGGTGCGAAGAATCTCCGGGAGGAAAACCGGCGACGAGGTTCGCCACCCGTCACGTTCTGTCTCCCGGAGAGGCGAAAAGTGGATTGCAGAGGCCCGTCTGGCTACGTTGAATGTATGTGGGGTAATGAATGATAAAATGGATGAAGTACGCGATATGATGTATGATAGAATAATAGCTGTGTTATGTGTAAATGAGACGAAAAGAAGGGGAAGGATGTCACTACACATGGCATGTATACCGCATACTGGTCTGGTGTAGACGAGATCGAGCGGGCATGCCAGGGAGTAGGTATCATCCTTTCAGAAAGAATGGGCCAATGTGTGAAAGAGTATGAATGTGTAAGCCCAAGACTGCTATGAATACGAATGAAAGTGGGCTTAAAGAAGTTGTTTGTGTTAGGGGTCTACGCTCCAGACATGTCTAAGCCCACTTACACCAGGGAGCAGTTTTGGGAAATGGTAAGGATGGTGTTAATGAAGTGTAAGGGAAATGAAAATATTATTATGCTAGGAGATTTTAATGGAAGGGTTGGGGTGAGGAGGCTTGGTTATGAAAGGATATTGGGAACGTTTGGTGATGAAGGTATAAATGAGAATGGTGAAGGTCTCCTCACCGTATGTATGGAAAAGAATCTTTTTGTGACGAACACTTGCTTTCGCCACAAGAGGATTCACATGTATACTTGAGAAAGAGGTGAAGATAGAAGCATGATAGATTTCATAAATGTAGATGAAAGATTGAGGGGCGCAGTGGTAGATACAAGGGTTTACCGGGGTTCTAACGTAGGAACGGATCATTATTTGGTTTTATGCCGAATTAATGGACTGTTCAGGCGTTGGCGCCATCGATCATCTGTGTCTACCACTGCGTTACAGCGTATTAGAATAGAAAAGTTACAGGATGAAGGTGAGAAAAACAAGTTCCAATGTACACTGAAAGAAAATATAAGTGGTTTGGATGAATTATGTATGAAGGAGTTAGACTTGGAGTATGTATGGCAAAATGTAAAGAAAGGTTTAGTGGATGCAGCTGCCGAAGTATGTGGTGTTAGTAAGAGAAAGAATGAAAGGAAAAATAATACGTTATGGTGGGATGATGAGATACGTATGGAAGTTGAAGCAAAGAAGAGAGCATGGCTAGATTTACTAGCAACAAAGGCTGATAATTCTAGCGGTACGAATGATGATATTGAAAAAAAAAGCAGTATTTAGACATCTAAATAAGAGAGTAAAAGAAGTAGTTGAAAGAAAAAAGCAAGAAAGAACGGATAAGAATGATAGAAGAGTATCGGATAACTTCCAGGCAAATATTAAAATGTTCTGAAAACTTGTAAGAACTGCCAGGGGACATTCAAAACAGCCTATGATGAATGCTATAAGAGACGAGAATGGCTATATTCTGAATGATCAAGTTTTGAGTTTAAAGAGATGGAAGGAATATTTTGAAAGCGTGTTTATGAGTGAGGAGACAACGTGTGTACTATGTGAAGTAGAAACTCCGAAAGAAGAGGAAAGAGGTAGCGAGGTAAGTATAGATGAAATAATGAAAGCAATGAAAAGCATGAAAGCAGGTAAGGCTGCCGGATATGATAGAGTTTCACTCGAAATGCTAAGGGCTGGAGAGGAAGTGGTGGCAGGCCTGCTGCACACCTTGTTTAATTTATGCTGGGAACTGAAGCGGGTACCGGTAGACTGGTGCAAAGCCAGTCCCAGTATATAAAGAAAAAGGGTCGCAGCAGGACTGTAAAAACTACTGTGGCGTCAGCCTTCATAGCATTGTGGGAAAACTGTATGCTAAGGTACTGATTGAAAGGGTCATGAAAGAAACTGATGGAAAAATTTGGGATGTGCAAGCGGGATTTAGAAAGGGAATGGGATGTACAGATCAAGACTTTTCCAAGCGCATGATCGTGGAGAAATTTTTGGCCAAAAACCAAAAGGTTTTCTGTGCGTTCATGGACTTGGAAAAGGCCTATGATAGAGTGGATAGGGATGTGCTATGGCAAACACTGAACTCATTTGGGTTGAGCGCTGGCTTGATACAGGCATTGGAGTCTCTTTATAGGGACTCGAGTGCTTGTGTTAGGATCAACGGGGTCTTTTCGGACTGGTTTGACATCCATAAAGGTGTCAGACAGGGCTGTGTGGCTTCCCCGTGGCTGTTCAACCTATTTATGGACAGTTGTTTGCAAAATTTGAAAGTTGAAGAATGCGGATTAAGAATGGGTGATTTAACCGTCAAATGCCTTTTGTATGCCGATGATCAAGTTATCCTTGCGTCGTCGGCGGCCGAGTTGCAAATGATGGTTACATTAATGAACAAATCATTAAAAGAAAGGGGTATGAAAGTGAACGCAAGTAAGACGAAGGTTATGGTTTTTGAAAGAGAAGAAAGTAAAACGATTTGTGAAATAAGAATAGAAGGGGGAGTTGATCGAGCAAGTAGATGAGTTTGTATATTTGGGCTGCGTATTTAGCAGGGATGGGAGATATGATAGGGATATATAACGACGTGTGAATGCGGGAAATAGAGTAAATGGGGCCCTGCACTCTATTGTGAAGAGTCAAAATGTGTCAAAAAAGGCACGTATGGTAATTCACAATGCTGTGTTGGTACCTAGTTTAACGTATGGTAGTGAAAGTTGGGTGTGCCAGAAGAAGCACGAGAGTAGAATCAACGCAGTAGAAATGCGGTCGTTAAGGAGTATGTTAGGGCTGAATCTGAACGACAGGGTAAGAAATTGTGTAATAAGAGAAGAGTGTGGTTTGCAAGATGATGTTGTGACCAGGATTAAGAAAGGAATGCTTCGGTGGTTTGGTCATGTGGAAAGAATGAATGAGGAAAGGGTGACAAAGAAAATTTATGTTGCAGAAGTGAATGGCAGAGTCGGAAAGGGACGTCCTAGGCGAAAATTTATCGACCAAATTGGCGATTTATTGAAAACGGGCCAAATTAGGAGTACTCTTAACCGACGAGCATGTATGCGTAGGTGTATGGATGTGAAGGAGGCGAGAGAGGTGTGTTAGGATCGTGCCAAATGAAAGTCTGTAGTCTCTGCCTACCCCTCTGGGTGACAGGCGAGAGTGTTTATATATATATATATATATATATATTATACACTGTTAGATCAGCACATAACTCTTGTGTTTCTTTCCAACCCTTTTGTCCATTTCTTTAGAACACTAGTCTTCAGAACGAGCGGTTAACAAAACTGCGTGATTTTCATACACTCCAGGTCGCGGAAGTTTCTAAACAATACTCTTTTCTTTCTGAATAAAAATATAAAAGTATTAGCTCGAAAGAGTCAACACACATGGAACGGTTATAAACAATAATCATTCACGATTGCGCGTGAAAACTTTCTCGCATTCAATCGCGCACACTCCGATCGCGAGTGAAAGAACGTGTCGTGTAAAGGCGGCTTTTGGGATGATGGTTATTTATAACTTAGAAATGTTTCGCTGAATTATAACTATGAAGCTGCTCCTGTTTGGTAAATATCCTACGTAGTTACGTAATATTATATCCACTATAAGCACTTTAAACGTGGTTTCATAAAAATTGTTTTTGTTACATTTATTTTAACGGAAACCTCAAAATAATGAAATGGATTTTCCAGTACGTTACGTATTTTATGAATGAAACTTAGACCATTACCATATTATATAAAAAATGCGACTTAATTAATTTCATACATCATCATTAGCATTTGAGATATGTCTCTTTATGTTTAGTGTTGAAATGTTGGCGTGATTGTAATAATAATAAACTTTCTTTATTATTAGTAAAAGTCTTCTGCTGGACAAGGGCTTCTCACCTGACCTGCAACCAACTTTAAAAGTTGATTGAGCAAAGGAGACTGCAGAAGTGTTGTCACCTCTGAGGAATACCGGCAGAACTCTTTTAACTCTCTTATGCTTATAGCTCATAATGAATTTTGGGTCACGGCAGCCTGTCTGCACGAAGAATAGACGTCTGCGCAGGACAGAATTATGTGTCCAAGTGTATATGCAAGCACAAGTGCACTACCTATTACCCCTTTCTCATATTTCATCCTTCCATGTAATCCAACACGATTGGAGATATATCAAGCGCAGGAACAACGGCTTTTAATGCATGATAGTGTAACTCCGCCAACTTCCTGAATCGGAGCTGCTACTGAAAACTTCTTGTCAGAAAAACCCAACAATTGATCTTATGTCCAACCCGGGATTCGAACCTGAGACCTCAGGGTAATCAGTCACGTTTACGAACACTGGACCAAAGAAGAAATCATTAATTAGTTAGTCTTATATACTCGTAATCATCGTGTCATTAAAATATTACGTACAATAGTTCAAAATGAAAGTTTAACCAATCCAAAAGATAACAATTAAAATTTATTGGCGTTTAATAATTACCAACCTAATAAAAGCGTACTTATAAAAGCATAATCATGAAGATACACGTTATGATATTTTACACTCGATTTTTAATAGGTAATATACTGATTTTATAATGAAAACTAATTTTGGTCACAAGATAAAATAGCCTCCTGAATCGGAAAAGGTGTAACTTTCTCACTGAAATTTTTTACAATCGGATCACCAGTTCCAGAGATCACATCCACCTTCCTCTTTATATATCTACACTAACATGTAGATATTATTTATTAGTGTAGGTTAATTATTTTAAATGGCATCCTATCTTAATTTATCATTTACATTACTAGTATACATTTAGGTACAAGAGTCAATCTGCCAGATTAATTTATTTAGGTTAATTATACGTCTCCTTTCACTGGACACCAAAATTTATAAAACTGTCATTAAGCTAATGAGTCCTGCTTAGCCTAATGTATCTTCCGATTGCCGATTTTTCTTTTTGCTTTCGTTATATGTTTTTCATGTATCATGTATGAGAGGCTATTACGTAAAAAATATATTTTAATAAAAACTAAAGCTGACTTCATTTATCTTAAAATAATAAAATATTTTCATATAATATTAATTTTATATGAAGGGATATAGACAAAATTTGACTAATTTTGTTGGTATGTAAATGTCCTTTAAGTTGTTTAGCCGAGTAAATTTATGTATTATACTGTCGGATGTTAATTAATAACTCTATTAAGTATATAAAAAATAAACAAATAAAAATACAATAAAATAAAATAATAATGACAGTGCATCATCGCTGAACCAATAGTAAGATCATGAGACGGAGTAACGTTATCAAGTTCTAGGTTATTTAATGAGTGCTAGGAAATAGCAGTAGTTCATCTGTGTAGGTACCATTTTCTTAGTAAGATAATTACAGACTGAAAGGCATTAAATTTTAGTCAACAGTGGTACGCATCAGTAGCCTACTTTGTTTTAAGTTGGATTTAGTAGCCACTTACCATTAGTTGGATTGTAAGTTCGTTGGAAACTTCAATTTTAAAGAAAAAAAAATCGAAGGGAATTTTCATAAATTGTTACAGACTTACACTTACACATTACTTAGTCCTTGGTTTAATTAGTAAAGTGTAACACATAAGAATATAACATAAGAATACGGCTCGAAAACAATGAAAGAGCGCTTCGCTAATAAAGAGGGTCGTGTTGCGTGTTTAGCATCATTTTGTATGAGAGAAATATGGAATAAACCTAACGAAATTATTTTTGAGGTATCTTCTTTCTAACATTTATTTTATAAATGAGGTTGCCAAAATGAGCCCCAAGCTGTACAAAAATAAGACTATTGCTATTAATTTAAATAAAATAAAAAAGAATTTTGAATAAATATTAACATTTTATAGCAGCTGTTGAAAAATAATCAAGTTTAAAAGTATTTAAAATGATTTCTTCTCTTTGAAGTCACTCTATAGCGCCTTAGATGTGGCCATATAATACTTAAAAAGACCAGAGTGGGGAAAAAACAATAGCTATGTTCATAAAAATATTTTACTTATGATATCTTATGTATAAAAACAAGCCTTCAATTAATGAATTAATACATCAAAATAATCAAATGACACTAAAGGATATGATTTTATTTATTTGTTTAGCACAGAAACAGCTTAAACATGTAACGTTACATTATAGGGTAGGGTTATTTTACTTTAGTACTTGCAACACTGAATCCGTCCGTCAAGCATCAAAACAGTCAAAGTGTCAATATCAAACTTGATCTGATTCACGTCTACCGACTTACGCGCCGTTTTTAGGGTTCCGTAATCAACTAGGAACCCTTATAGTTTCGCCATGTCTGTCTTTCCGTCTGTCCGTCCTCGCTTAATCTCTGTGACCGTTAGCACTAGAAAGCTGAAATTTGGTACCAATATGTGTATCAATCACGCCGACAAAGTGGTAAAATAAAAATTGGAAAAAAATGTTTTATTAGGGTAGGCTATATGTAAAGTGGGAAGTGATTTTTTTTTTTGAATTTCAACCCTAACGTGTGACATATTGTTGGAAAGGTATTTAAAAATGAATAGGGGTTTACTAAATTCATTTTTTGATAATGTCAATAATTTCGTAAATAATCGCTCCAAAAGTAAAAAACAATGTGCCCCCCCCCTCTAACTTTTGAACCATACGTTTAGAAAATATGAAAAAAATCTGAAAAGTAGAACTTTATAAGGACTTTCTAGGAAAATCATTTTGAACTTGGATGGAAACACCAGTACCCATTACCGGGAGCAGTTGCAGGAGCGCGGAGCGCTGCTGGAGCGCGAACATAATGGATACCCACCTTTAAACTTATAAGTGGGAACACTTATTGTGACGGACGGGAAACTACGGAACCCTACACTGAGCGTGGCCCGACACGCTCTTGGCCGGTTTTATTTTTTCATATATGATATATGTGCGTACGCTTTTCCATCGTATTTGTGTTTTATCACATTTTACTTTTATTTAATAAGTGCCGTAGCGACACGCGAGTGCTCCACTAATTATAAACCGGGTAATACGTAAGTTTAATTATTTTCTGTCTAATATACTTCGATCAATAATAGTTATGTTACAAAAACTAGTTACAAATAATAATTTCAAAGACTGAAAAAATCTGCTTTCCTTGTTTTTCTTAGCTAAACCAGTTAGGATACATACTAATCATCATGCATATATATAAACCTACATAACACTCATTAATTAGATTTTTATTAATATCTACATTGTGTAAAAATGATAAAAACAGACTGCCTAAATCAACTTTTTTAAATCTTCATAACTTTAGTCCACTACTGCATGCACTTTTCTAATTCTTTATATAGAAGATCTGTACTTTCAAATGACATAGATTTACAGTCTGGGGCATAGGTTCATACAATTTTTGGCCATCTCCTTTGAGATCGAAATCTTGTATATGATTTAATGTTATATCTTAAAGCTTTGGTTGATGGTAGCAATTAGTTTCACGTGGTAGAGCCATGCTGCTATATTACTGGTATAGTTGTATCACAAACGGGTCAACTCGAAGACCACGCTCTCACAGAATATAGAGAGACTGTGTTTCGATTGGTGAGCGTAAATAACCGGAGACCCTTTTTACTGGAAACGAGACGTTCCACCTTAATCACGGAAACAACGTATCTGCATTTTGATTCGTTATCTAGGATAGATGTAGAAGTCTATGGACCAGAGCAACCACTTACCAACAGGTGGACTGTGTGCTCGTTTGCCACTCATATACTATAAAAAGAAAGTAAAGGATGAAGAGACTAAAAATTCGGCTTACATATGTAAGTAGTACGTGAGTAACCACAATTCAATCCATTTATTTCTTTAGCCCAATTTTAAGTTGCCTGGCCGTATGGGTCATACGACAATGTGCTTTGCTTTGTGACAGACACATCAAGCCACATTCATTGGAGCTATCAATTAAAGGCGGAAATCAAGTAACCTGGTAAACTTAATTAAATTTATAATGTAAATTATAATATTCATCTACAAAAAAAATTGAATACATGTCTATCAGAAATTCAAACATGTACTATATCGGAAGATGACTATAGTGAAACATATTTGTAAGGTCTAATTTTTTTTCAGGAAAATTACACAAAACACCACGCTTTCACTACGTTTTCAATACAAAGTAAGCATGCCTTTCAGTTATTAAACAAAAGCAGAAGCAAACTCTTATAGCCCCATAAAGAAGCATTGTTTTTATTGTGCTCGCTATTTGTATTTTATTGGTGACGAAAACGAATTATATATATATGTATATATATATATATATATATATATATATATATATATATTATTTATAATAAAAAGAGTGGAGTATCATTAATGCTAAAAGTAAAGGGTATTGTATCCTCTCATTTCTGAGAAAGTTTAAAGACAGTTAAATTTTCACCGTGCTGGTACTGGCGTAAGGCGTGTTGGCGTACTTCACATGTCTTCGAAATAATATATAATATATTTATTTAATTTTTCAGAAGTGCAAGGTTCCTAAAAATGTTTCTTTTACCGCCTAGCACGTAGGAAATCTGCACTTAAAACTGTAATTAACAATCATTGAATCATTGTTGCCGGCGGAGATAGAACCCGGGTTGATAACATATTATGTGATACATATACTAACTTATATTCAAAGATCAGATAATACTAAACTAAATTATGTGTAAGAAAATAATTTGATACTATTTCGAAGTGCAGAGGGAAACTGAGAAACTAAGCGTTATTTGCGCACACTCTCCATAATGTATTATGAAGAACACTGAAAGGCTTGCTGCTTTGCAGCCGAGACTGGTACGATTGGCTTTAACTAGACTAGGGGTATTATTAATAGACCTATTACTATGTCTTTCTAATAAGTTCAATGTTTCTAGGTGGTATTTTGCAACATCAGCCCATTTATGGCAGCAATACTTCATCCACAACCGGACTTGCGCTTTATATAGAGTAAGAAGCTGCCTTGGCATCAAGTACTGCCGCACATTTGCAAGAGAGCTAAACTTAAATAAAATGCGTGAGCTTCCTTGCAGCTGCTTTGACTCTGGATCTCATGAACCATAGTTCAGGTTTATGAATAATTATTTAATAGGTATGTATTATTTATGTATAATTTTTATGCTTTTATTAATTTATTTATTGCATGTCGTTATAATATTAATTTTTAAAACCATAATGTATTTTTTTTTATAATTTAGGACTAAATAATTTCATTCTATCGTTAATCCATGCCAAATCACAAATTAAATTCATTTCACCCGCACTCTAAGTTTTGTTTATGAAAATTCTTGCTAAAAAATTATCAAAAAGTAAAAGTATTTCATTCACTTTAGATGTTTGAAATTTTTCCCCCTTTGAGTAGACTGAGAAATATCACAATTTCAATGTCGTCTAAATAATGCATTTAACCACTTCATCCCCTATTTTACCACCCTTAGTGGTTTAATTTCTTTTCTTGTATGGGAGCACCCCTAAAGTATATTCTATTCAATAAAAACCATCTTCAAAATCGGATCTCAATTTTATATTGCGTAAATACGTACAGAAAATTCGAATTGTAACCCTCTTCCTTTTTTGAAATCGGCTCATGATATTAATTTTACACAGCTCAAATAAAAGTGAAACACTGTCTCAGCTTTCATTAGCATTATAATATGTCCTCTGTCGGGGCATTACCATCCTTTAAGTCTGTGAAATTACTAAAATGTATATGTTTATTTACAGCCGAAGGATTTATCGTAATATTTTTTAGACGGTTTTCTTTTGTCTTGTATAAGAATTATAGGGAGTAGTAAATTTTGTGGTCTTGATTGAATAGAGTTTTTGCTAAAATACTCCTGCAATAAAACCACTGCAGTGATCCTAATTATGTAAGATATACTTCATATACCTACTATACCGTTTGCGTGATATCATACACAATACATTTGCTTATTGACATTCATAATATGATAGCTTTATAAATGACAGATGCTATGTACGTAGCAGACATATTATTCTACTATTAGATGAAATGTAGACAGAGATAATAAAATATTATAATCTATTAATAATTAATTTAGGTATGAACACTGTACAATAAATAAACAATTATTAATAAATTTTAATTATTATAATTATATAAATAATTTTAAAAATTGCTATTGCCATATAATACAAAGAGTATATATTTATAAAGCAATGTCAGCGATTGCTTGCGAGTCGTCTCATCTCGTTTCGACAGAATATCAGTACTGCGTTAGCTTCTGTTGCTTCTTTTAGAAAGGTGAAGGCTCTAATCTTGAAGATTCCTAAATCATTTCGGTTCGGAAAAACCACTGGCGACAGTATATTCCACAATCTAGTACTGCGTGGGAGAAAATTCCAGGTGAATCACATGGTTTTCACACACATTTTTTTATTATAATGTTAATTCAATATTCGATTCACAAAACATCAAAAGTTTTTTAGATCCTCTTTTAAAGATTACACTAAATGGCATGCATGTCACGCACTCGAGAATATTTTTAATCTTCACGCTGCATAGTCTGGCCACATTCCTCGCATTAGTCTGGCTGCTTCCCTTCGTCAGTTTTAGATTGATTTTTCACTGTCAAGGGTAACCTTGTCTGTGAAGTCAGTAAATTCAAGTGACAAAATTAAAAGAAAATTGCCATAATTTATATTACGCCTGTTACTTGATTAAACGTAAGATAAATTATCCGTGGTTATTACATCTCAACCCTCAGAATTTACCTCAGTGAGTAATAAACACAACATAGCGTTTTGATTAGTTTGCTAGTCGTTAGAGCTCTAGAGAAAGATTAATTCAAGGAATCTACTAAAGTAAGGTATACTCTGATCATGAACACATCAGTAACAAGGCTTCATTTTTTTCCTTATGACTTAAGTGATAACGACCTTTTTCAATTTGTTTACGATCCTTCTCTAAAAATGCTTTCTCTTGAAATTCAAATATTTATAGATTATCTGCACGGCCAAAACCTACTTTAAGCGTGCCAAATGTATCTGTTTTAAAATATTTATTTTTTAAATATACGTATGCAGAAACGTTCACATACCCGAGGACTAAGACGAGTTGCAATCGATGATGAAGATGAACATGTTATCGGTACTTGCCGCATGAAACGCGGCAGCAGGATGTTTCCATTTCACGCTGGTATTCCGTTTTTTTATAGGAGGGGGGACAAACGAACATACGGCTCACCTGATGTTAAGAGACTCTGTGCGAGCTGTGCAGTACTACACGGCTACGTAAGGCGAGCACAAGCGTGGCGGTATATATATCCCTATATCATAGAGAGATTTGTTTCCCTCTGGAAACTATTATGATAGGGGATAGTGACTCTCTGAAGCTACCTGTAAGTTAGTAAGGTTTAAAAAATTCTGTCTAAACAATTGTCGTGTTGTAGGGAGGTCGTTCATTTAGTTGCCTGTTTACTTTTTTTATGTATATCGTATAATTTGCGAGTGTGACTTGATAATTTATAGTATCAACTGTAACAAATTATTAATAAGTTTATTATTATGACTTTCTTCAAAAAAATATGTACACGTATTGCCCAAAAAGTAAATTTCGAAAAAAGGTAAACACTTTTATTTGAATTGAATTGATACAACTTATTTTTAGTATCGGGGTTTCCTTTTATCGAACTCAACCGAAAGGTCGGTTGATTGATTGCCTCTGTGTATGAATACCCTTCTCGATGTAATATTTCGTGATGAGTTTTAAAGCTTGCATTTGGTCTGAATAAGATGATGCGCTATATTGTTGGCACATTTTGGTGAGCAATTTTTATTTTATATTTGCTTACTGAGAATTTGAATGTGCTTGATTTAATCGTCGTTCATTCTATGAGATACCCTTGAAAAGCCATAATCTTGTAATTAATTTAAATAAAAGACCTCACCTGTTCAGTATTTAGTAAACCGTTGTAGTTGTAGCCCAGAGGTTAAGCATTCTTCGTAAATTTCACAGAACTCGAGCAACCCGGGTTAGGTTCCCATCGATACTAGTAAAATTGCAATTTAATAATTTATATGAATTGCAAAAAAAAAAATACAATTCTAAGTGCCCCCTTGACCATGTGCTTAGAAATGAAAAAAAAAAAACATTGTAAGGAAAACTGCATATCTGAAAACTTATATAAAAGATACTTTTTATTTATATACTTACTATACTTCAAGTTAGCACAGACTTAAGCCTTTTTAAGAATGTGGCGGTAACAACATTCACTTCTTAAAAGAGTTACTTGATTTCGAAACTTGCGTTCATTATTTTTAGATTAGTTTTTATCAAAAATATCTATACATTATTTCCTTCTCGCCATCACCTAGATTAATGTGGCTTAAATTAGATTTATGATAATCATTAAATACCATTTATTTACTGTTATGTATGTATATACATTTGTATAGCTATGTATTAAAATGCGTGGCTGTGCCCACGCGCCCTCTGTTATTAAACCAGTGCATAGCAAGCTACCGGCCGTTTAACTCGCTCCCCGACCGTATACATAACATTGGCGACGAGTACCCGCGTAAAAAGTAATTACAAATGGCTAATTCATATTTTGGAATATTATCCAGTTTTAACCACGATATACAGGAGTGGAAAACTTATAAAAGCCGAATAAATCAGTGGTTCTTGGCAAATGAAATTAATAATACGACGGATCCGAGCGGGAAAAAGAGAAGAGCAATTTTGCTAAGTGCACTCTCGGAGGGTACCTATAGGCTCGCTGAGAATTTAGCCTTACCCAAGGATGTGCAGGAGGTGCCCTACGATGACATCCTACGAATCCTCGACATCCATTTTAACCCGAAGATTGTCGGTTTCACGGAACGACACAACTTCTATGCAGCATCGCAGCAACCCGGTGAAACACATTCACAGTGGGCCGCGAGACTGCGCGGTCTTACGTCACGCTGCGCTTTCCATGATATCGAAGAGGCCCTACGAGACCGGTTCATTATGGGAATGTTACCTAGTCTTGAGAAAGAGAAACTTTACGCCCAAGATATTACCAATCTAACTCTCACGAAAGCTGTAGAATTTGCTGAAAACGTCCGTTGTGCGAAATCAGCTGCAATCGCCAGTGCCAGTACGTCCGCAGCTTCTACTGGCGCTTTGTACAAGATTAGACCAAGAGATAAAGGTGCAAGAAGTGTAAAAAGTGATCTTTCGGTAAAACAAAAGTGTAAAGTGTGTGGTTATACGAACCACAAGGCTTCGGAATGCCGGTATGCGGATTTCGTATGTAGGAAGTGTAACGTCGTAGGCCATTTACGTAGAATGTGTTCGTCAAATAAAGTTAACTACGTAGATAATGGAGCCGGAGACGAAGACATCGGTGATGATGGTAAGGTATTTAAAATTCGTTCCTTGCGGGGTGAACCGATGGTCGAGACCGTGTTTATTCGTGGAACGGCGTTTAAGTTTGAAATAGATAGCGGTTCAGCCGTAACTGTGATACCGGAAAAATTATATAAATCTCATTTTAAAGATATTCCATTGATCGTTCCGCATAAAAGGTTGATGAGCTACACGGGTGATAGCATAACATGTGTAGGCACAATTCGGTTGCCCGTGTACTATACTAACCGCTCACACACGCTCGACGTGTACGTCGTCCGGGACGGCGGGCCGCCGCTCCTCGGGAGGGACTTTATATCTACATTCCAATTAGAGTTATCATCAGTTTTATCAACGGTGAACTACTGTCAGGGTACCCTTCCCTCCGTGGAAGAACTGCAATGTCAATTTCCAGTTCTTTTTTTCGGATAAATTAGGTCGTTTTACTAAACATAAGGTGCACTTACAGTTAAAAGATAATGCAAAACCAGTTTTCTTTAAAGCGAGACCGATTGCATTTGCCCTACGAAATAAGATAAACAGTGAACTAGATAGAATGGTTGAGTTAGGGGTATTAAAACCGGTTGACCACGCAGACTACGCGTCCCCTATAGTCCCTGTTTTAAAAAGAAATGGCACTATTCGCTTGTGTGCGGATTACTCGGTTAGTATTAATAGGCAATTAATTATCGACCAGTATCCTCTGCCAACTGCCAAGGAATTGTTTGCAAAGCTTTATGGTGGAAAAAAATTCACCAAATTAGACTTATCTATGGCTTATAACCAATTTGAGCTGGATGACGAGTCACAAAGGTACACTGTAATTAATACTCATCGTGGATTATACAAGTATACTAGGCTAGTCTTTGGGCTTGCTCCAGCGCCAGCAATTTTTCAGCGCGCGATGGAGGGCCTAGTTGGTGGACAGGAGGGCGTGCTATGTTTGTTGGATGACGTGCTCATTACGGGGCGTGACGACGCCGAACACGCTGCACGCCTTCGGGCGGTGTTGCAGACTTTACAAGAAGCAGGATTGACCTTGCAAAGGGAGAAGTGCGAGTTCTATAAAGATGAGGTTAACTACTTGGGTTATGTTATCAATAAAAATGGGTTGAAAAAGTCTCCAGATAAAATTAAAGCAATAGTAGACTCCCCTGCACCATCAAATATAAGCCAACTGCAATCGTTTTTGGGCCTAGTAAATTATTATAGAAACTTTGTACCAAGTGCAGCGTCTGTTTTAAGCCCACTTTATAATCTGCTAAAAAAGGGGGTACAATGGTCGTGGGGTCTAGATCATCAAGAGGCATTCACTAAAATAAAACGGGTATTAGCTTCAGACCAGGTACTCGCCCACTTCAACCCCGAAGCAAGGCTAATCCTAACTGTAGACGCGTCTCCGGTTGGCTTGGGTGCGATACTGTCGCAAGTAGGTTCCGACGGGCAAGAAAGACCGATTTCGTTTGCATCGCGAACTCTAAATACCGCAGAGAAACGATATTCACAAATACAGAAAGAAGCGACCGCAATTATATTTGGAGTTCGGCGCTTCCATCAGTATTTGTACGGTAGAACAAATCCGTTCGTATTAAGAACAGATCATAAGCCACTATTTCGATATTCGGGCCGTATAAAGGCATTCCGGAAGTATCGGCGAATCGACTACAGAGGTACGCAATGTTTCTAAGCGCGTATAACTATACGATCGAGTATATACGAAGCGCTGATAACAGCGCCGACTATTTGTCTCGCTCAAGTATTTCGGAAGCGAGGCGCGCGCCCGACACGGGTGCAGGCGCACTCGATAAGTGCACTGCGGACGACTTCACTTCGAGCGACCGCGCGGCTTACGTGTGTTTTGTGGTCGACACGAGTTTACCGATTACGGTTTCGGAACTACGAGATGAAACAAAAAGGGACAAAATTTTATCTAAAGTAACCGAATATGTTAAACACGGTTGGCCTAAGAAAATAACTGATTTGTACCTTAAGCCTTATTTTTCATGTAGAACGCAATTCTCGGTTGAAAATGGATGCTTAATGAGAGGTCATAAGGTCGTGATTCCCGAGACGTTGCGTAAAAAGGGTGTTAGCTGAGTTACACAAAACACATCTGGGTATCGTAAAAACCAAGGCCGAAGTTCGATCCAGATTTTGGTTTCCGGGTGTAGATGAGGCCGTAGAACATATGATAGGGACATGTGAGGTATGCATCAATCTGCGGCCATCCCCTCCGCGCGCGCCGCCGGCCCCTGGCCTCGGGCACACCGCCCTTTCACCCGCGTACATATGGATTTCCTGGGTCCCATAGCCGGTCGAATGTATTTAGTGGTCATTGATTCGTACTCTAAATGGCCGGAGATATACGATACAGCTAGTTCTACTTCCTCCGATACAGTCATTGAAAAGATGTACGAATTCATGTCTAGGTTCGGCATACCGCAAACGATTGTAAGTGACAATGGAACAGCGTTTACTTCACAAGAATTTAAACGTTTCTGTGAAATAAACGGGATATCACACGTTACGTCCCCACCGTATCACCCGGCAAGTAACGGTCAAGCCGAAAGTTATGTAAAAATAGTCAAAAAGGGTATAAAATCAAGTATTATGTCCAGCAGCAACACAAAACAATCAAAAAACAATTTATTAAAGTTTTTGTTTGATTACCGGAATTCAAAGCACTCGACCACCGGCATGTCACCCGCCGAGTTGATTTTTGGGCGAAAGCTAAACTCGCGCTTAGACAGATTGGTACCTACGTCATCGCTGTCTACGTCTGCGGCTTCATCCGATTTAATAAATGCGCAAAAATGTTCACATAAGGAAGAACCAGTACGTATTAAACAAATGCTACCTGGAACTTTCGTTTTATATAAAAAATATGTAAATAACAAGTTTAACTGGTGTAAGGGAACGATAACAAAAAGAATTGGCAAAGTTATCTACTTAGTAAAAGATTGGGACACGCAAATATGTTATCGAAAGCATCAAAATCAATTAATTTTATATAAAGCTCAAAGTGATGACTATAACGCATGGGGCGTGGACGCTTACGAGAAAGGGAACAATTGCGACACCGGAAACACTTTTACACCACCGCCATCGCTGCCGACATCACCATCACCATCACCATCATCATCGTCACCACTTCATCCGGCGTCTACCAAAGACCCCGGCCTAGTTACCACGGCAGAACGAGAAGGTTCGCCACGTCGTAGGGAAAGTGATCAAGTAGAGAACCCTGTGCCGCCTCGGTCGGAGGAGGACGACGAGTTCCACGAAACAGAAGCAGATTTTAATGATGGTCGAATCGAAGCCACTAGATATAGACTGCGCCCCCGTCCCAAGGTTGATTATAAGCGTTTCTTTTAGGTTATAGTTGTCGTCTTTTATTATAATTTATTTTATTCTTGTATTCTAAAATAGGGTGGGGAATTGTTATGTATGTATATACATTTGTATAGCTATGTATTAAAATGCGTGGCTGTGCCCACGCGCCCTCTGTTATTAAACCAGTGCATAGCAAGCTACCGGCCGTTTAACTCGCTCCCCGACCGTATACATAACATTTACCAAATATTCGATTTAAAAAAATCTCCAAGATTGCCGACGAAATATGGCCTAGATCACTCCCGGCATAAACTCTATATATATAATTATCAAGTTTCATTAAAATTGGTGCAGACAGTTTGTCCGGGTCTCTCTCCTAACAATAAATCTGATCTCCTACAAGCAAACTGAGTCTAAAAACCAGTTATTAATTGACAGTAATCCAATGGTCATTTTATAAAATCCAGTTCTACTTCGTGATAGAAATACGAGTATGCAGTATGTAACTTTTAGAAGGAAATAAATGTTACGTAATTATTTTATATATAATTATTTTCTAAATATAAATCAAATTATTTTTTTAAATAATAGTCACAAATTAGTCACCAAATTTTGACACATATTTCACAGCAAAAGATATAGGGGCGTAGTGGATATGTTACATACCTAATCTTCAAGCCAGAATCGTCTCTAAAACTCCGGTTCCGTTAGAACAATATTATGTTTCAATCTCGCTAACTGAAAGTCACCAATTGCTAAATAAATCTTAAAATAGGATTCATATCTTAAACGCGGACAGTAATGGTAATTTCGAGGAGAGGCCGCTAGCCTGAACTCAAGCTAGAATACTCTCAACGAAAGGGCTATATCTCATCAAGTATTAAGTCACTAATTGCTTTCTTAAGTGACCTATAGTGAGATATATTACTAATATTTGTAACGTCGCAGGAGGCAAAATAAAACCAAAAAATATAAATGTTTGTAATTTCTTCTTAGTTGTTAAAAATACCAAAAATAAAAAATATTTTAAAGGGGTCGAAGCAGTTACAAAATATCTTGTAATGGAAAATACGCGTAGGATTACACAATAGGGATTTAGGTCTAAAAAGAGCGACCATTAAAGAATTTAACGATTTTTAAACGGCTCCATTTTATTATTTTCCCAAAGTATTGTTTAGTCCTTTCAGATCTTCGAAATAAATATTTAATTTTAAGCTTATATATATATATATATATATATATATATATATATATATATATATATATATATATATATATATATATATATATATATATATATAAGAACAAGAGTTCGAAGAGCTATACTTAACCACAAGTTTCTAAGTCATTTTCACTTTTCACAATACTCGGTATTGTTTCGGATCGAGGAACATATTATTATTATTATCTGTAAGTTTCTATTTACATGAAGTTTATAATTTAACGAAAAAAATATTCTAATTATATCAGTATTGATAGCTCATATATTATGGATAATATAATTAATATAAATTACCATTACAAGGTAATTTATATTAATTATATTATCCATAGATTAGTAATAAAACTGAGTTTGCATTTTTGAAGATGCAACTTTATTTTATTTTATAGTAGCACTTCTTTACTAATTAAAACAAATTTTTTCAAGGAAATTAATTAAGTATATAATAACATAGGTCTTTTAATGTATACGCTACTTATATGTAATAATTTATTTATTGTTGAAGAGGGCTTCTACAACTCGTTCTGCCACCAGGGCGGCGACAATTTAGATGAGGTGAAATCATCACGTGGCGGAGATCAGAAAAGTGTAAAGAATTAATTTTTTAATGAAATAATATTTACGTTTTGTATTTATTAGATTAGATATGCATAAAACATACCACGGATATTCCTCAAAGTAAAAAAGAGTTGAAAATGTGTAAAAGAAAGAGCACACTACTGGGGATTTAACATAAGATAACATAAACACTCACGCCTGTGTAGTGTAGCACCCACGACAATTTATATTAGTGTTTATTTTACAATAAAGCCTCAGATGAAGTAAAAAAGGTAGATACCGCACTTAGAACAAGAAATTGTAACCAATTTTATAACTTTGTGTGAGTCAGAGAAGTGTTGCCACTTTTTTTCAAAAGTCCCTGAAAATCGAGATACAATGCTACAACTACAAGAGTAATATGCGATGCGAAAGCGAAAGTATATCTGTCTGTTTTAATGTCAAATTGTTTGAAATTTAAATTAAATTTAAACAATTTGACGATTCAAAAAAAGATGAAGCACATAGCAGGTGTCTGTAGATCACTTAAAAATCTTCTTGATAGATTGTCCAGTGAGCATGTAAGCATCGATAAAATATACAACATATGTAATGTAAAACATGTTTATTATAAAAAATAACTTAATACTAAAAAGAACTATTTAGAATAAAAAATAAATTTCCATGGAAATAAAAAATATACTTTTCTAAATGAAAAAAAGTATATTTTAGTAAATGCAAAATAGAACAAACTACATCCGGGGGCACAAAGGAGTGTTCTAATTTGTACCCCGGGTAGGAGAGATATGAAGTATCAGCCGGAGAGGACACCTGAGTCTCGGTGAAAAGAGCAAGGCTAGCTTCGCCGTCTCCGAATGGTGGTGGATAGCATTAAGATTAGAATGAAGTGTCCTGATGTTGCAAAAATTCACTGATAGCGTGACAGGAGTCGCCTTATTCTTATTGCTCCGCTTGCCCCTAACAGTTTTAATTGCGAGCAGAATTCCTTTTTTAATAGAATTCCTTTTTTTAATAGAAGAGGGGGCAAACGAGCATGCGGATCACCTGATGTTAAGTAACTACCGCCACCCATGATCAACCGCAACACCAGGGGAATTGCAGGTGCGTTGCCGGCCCTTTAGAAAGGAGTAAGTTCTTTTCTTGAAAGTCCCCAGGTCGTATCGGTCCGGAAAAATCGCCGGTGGTAAAATATTCCACAGAGAGGTTGTACGCGGAAGAAAACTCCTTTTAAAACGTACAGTTGTGGACCGCCAAGCATCCAGATGGTGTGGATGGTACCGGACTAAAGTCTATTAGAAAAACAAGAAAAATGTTATGGACAAAGCGAAGGTCAACTTTAGAAACTAATACTAAGATAATTTTGAAGGATAGCATGAAGATTAAACGAATAAATTAAAAAAAATTATAAGGCCAATAAGTCAAAAAAAAATAGAAGAAACTTAAGTCTTGCAAGAATTAGTCGATAAGAAAATAGACAAATTGAACCGAAAAGAACAAAGAACAAGTTAAGAGGTAACATCGCACCAGTGTGATTTTTAACTATATTTAAAATTTAATTACTCTAAGATTAGAAGAGAAGATACTTCACGATTCAATAGATTTTTAATAGTTTTATTACTGTATTTATTCATATAAATACAACGGGGGTGAGAGCCGTGCTGCAGTTATATTAGTAGTATAGTTGTAGCACGAATGGGTCCGCTCGACCGGGGAAGGACCAAGCTCTCACAGAATACAAGCGTAAAATTGCTGTAGCTTAATGCTGCTGTGTTTCATATGGTGATTGTAGAGAAACGAGGCATTCCATCTTAGTCCTCACGGATGACAACGCATTCGCATTTTGATTCGTAATCGAGGATAGATGTGGATATCTGTGGGCAACAGTAACCACTTACCATCAGGTGGTCTGTGTGCTCATTTCACCGTTCTCACCCTATCCTATAAAAAAAAACCTAAATAAAAATAATAACGCATTATTGTAAATTAAGCTACTAAGCACTTATACGTACACATTACACACGTTTGATTTAAGGCAAGAGTCGATTTTATAATCACTTTTATTCAGTTTTTGTTTATTATTTATTATTATTTTATTACTGTGTCCTGAAAAAATGAATGAAATAATATGAAATGTCACATTTTTACGTACTTCAATTTGCCATAGTTCATCATCAAATAATTTTCCATATTTTGTAGATAAAAATTGTATGTTTTTTGTAGTTTTTTATGTAATAGTGGTACATTTTATTTAAATATATACAATTTCAAAAAAGATTATAAACAAATAACTATTATTGTATTATTGTCGTTTTTTTTCTAATAGCTATGGACCTTAAAGTTAACCAACTTAAAAATTATTATTCTATTGAATGTTTGAGTAAATTAATATTTTGTAATATAAACTTAACATCTGCTATAGAGATTTTGGAATTATGTTCTGTATAAGGTGAACATAATTCTTCTAGAACCATAATCTTTTAAAAACTAACACATTATTTCGATGGATGTAAAAGTAATATGTCTTTAGCTATCTAAAATTTTGAGTAAATTTAAAAATAAGTGAAACTGTAATGTTAAGATACATTAACATTATATTACATACATTTTACTTGTATTCATATAATAATAACATAGTATACAAGCAATGCTTAAAATATGTGATCATAATATGTAATCGCAAACGTTTCTAAATACGCATTTTGGTAATTAAAACAAAGGTGTCATAAATCACTTATGCGACTGGGGTTCCATTTTGTTTTTTGATCTGTCTGTTGTTATGTTAATGAAAACGATTACATTGCTTTACGTTGACTTCTTTGTTCTGTATGTCTTAATAAGAAAAGCAATAATTAATTTTCTGTTTTATATTGATTGCGGTTTCAAATAAATTATTGCTTTTAACATTTATAATTCCTCAGAGTTTTAATGTGTACCTTATTTATGTAGTACATGAAAACAATTCCTTTGTAATGCTCTTAAAACTCACAACATGTACAAATAATTGATTTAAATTTTGTTGCGGTGATATTATGATCCTCATTTCCTGATTATAAATGATATACGTAAATACTATAAGAGACTTTATAATATGAATTTGTAAAGATGTGAGTAAAGCTTAGGACTAAGTTAAGGATGCTAGGAAATATGTAGGTAAAAGGTGTGACGTAGGTAGTAAAAATTATCGGATGTTAGCATATCCACATATAATCAGCCTGATCAGCTGAAAGTTTGGAAAACCTAATAACCGATTAATTTTTAAGGTTATTCGGATACTATAAAATGCCGGATGAATTTTAATGTATTGTTAGTGAGGGAAATGAAAATTTATTAAGCTATTGCATATCTTCTATCGTGGGCCTTGAGCGCGGGGACCGAATCCAGAAATTCCGTAACGAAAAAAAAACCTCACGCTCCCCACTCCGACGGGCACGAAGGTGTGGCGTTGAAAGCCGTGCATCGTCTAACGTCGTTTCAGTTCGGCGAGTTCGGCAGACTTCGGCACTCGGCAGAGTTCGGCACGGTGTTTGTGTGCGTGCGACTAGACGTATGTGTGTACACTAGCTGCTAACTCAATGATAAAAATTCCTGAATAACCTACATGTATTGTAAGATATTAAAAATATTTTAAACAATATTAACTTCTCATTTATTCAATAAGAGAAAAAAAATTGTTTTCTTATCGGTCACCACGCTCACAAAGTGTAACTTGATTTAATAACAAAGACTTAACTGCATAAATAAAATAAATAAATAATTATAATTGCATAAGTTGATAAAAAATGCTATGCAATAGCTTTACCGCGGCAGTCACCGAGTGCCACACGTATTTTTTATGAATTTTACAGATTTTCGATTATCTTGATCATGTAATAATTATATTATCTTTAGATTAGTAATAAAACTGAAAATCATTTTGCATTTTTGAAGATGCCACTATATTTTATTTTAGTCGTATAGTAATACTTATTTACTAATTAATACTAATGTTTTCAAAGAAATTAATTTAGTATATAATAGCATAGGTCTTTTAATTTATCCTATACCTTTAAACGAGCAATTCTTGTATATATATATAATCGGGATCTCGGAAACGGCTCCAACGATTTTCATAAAATTTAGTGTCCAGGGAGTTTCGGGGGCAATATAATTTTAGAAATTTTGTCCGTGTTTTCAGACAATAAAAAAAACTGCTACAATATAAGAAGGTAAATTTTGATAGGTTACCAACGACAGTAATAGCTCAGATGGGATGTTGTTCAGGCTTGATATCGGAGTTCCGTGGTTCGCGTCCCGTCTTGAGTCCGACTTTTTTTCCTTTTTTTTCAAGTTCACTTCTTTTGTGAGAAAATCTATTATTTCGAGCCCTTTTTAGTATTTTTTAAAAATACGAAAATTTTAATTAAACTAATTGCACTCATGATTTTTTATTTAAATAACCAGTTCAGTTTTTTTCTATTATGTCAATAAGATCAAAAACTATTATTCATGTAATTTGTATATAAATGTAACTTAAAAAAACCGAGCAAAGCTCGGTCATCCGGGTACTAAGCTACTTATATGCAATAATTAATTTATTGGTAAGGAGGGCTTCTACAACAATGTACGCGAGCCATATACATAAAAGTTTTAGTCCAATTATATATTAAATTATATTGGCTGAATGTAAAGAAAGAATGAAATAATATTGGTCATTGTCTTGATCATGTATGTACGCGAACCGTGTTCGTGAGCGAAATTACACAAATCTATCTTCAATCTTCTTCTATGTATTATGTATACATTTTATATTTTTGTAACAAAAGTGATTGAGAGGGACTAAAATAAGTAATTGAATACATTTCTATCATTTTTAGAATTGTCTGTCTGTCTGTTTGTTTGTTTGTTAACGTATCATGTATAAGTACAAATTTATATCAAAATAGTCGTTAGGAAAATTATAAAGCGTATCTTTGTTTTGTAATTTTCCTAAATAGTTTTGTAAATTTCCTGTTTTGTTTTGTTTTATTAAAATCGTTTCATACTATCAAAGGTTACGATTAATATTCTGAAGTTGGGTACGTGGTATAGGTACGAATTTGTTCAATGATGGTGTTGAGTGATCAAGGGCGTTTTGTAATTAAATAATGTAGTAATGTATAGTGTTCTATAATGATATAATTGTGTCTAAACGCAGTAAATAAAAATCATGAGTAATAACCTAATAAATATTTATACAAAATATAATATAACTCGGGCTGAATCTGAACGACAGGGTAAGAAATTGTGTAATAAGAGAAGAGTGTGGTTTGCAAGATGATGTTGTGACCAGGATTAAGAAAGAAATCCTTCGGTGGTTTGGTCATGTGGAAAGAATGAATGAGGAAAGAGTGACAAAGAAAATTTATGTTGCAGAAGTGAATGGCAGAGTCGGAAAGGGACGTCCTAGGCGAAAATTTATCGACCAAATTGGCAATTTATTAAAAACGGGCCAAATTAGGAGTACCCTTAACCGACGAGCATGTATGCGTAGGTGTATGGATGTGAAGGAAGCGCGAGAGGTGTGTCAGGATCGTGCCAAATGGAAGTCCGTAGTCTCTGCCTACCCCTCTGGGTGACAGGCGTGAGTGTTTGTTATGTTATGTTATAATATAAACCCTAATAGCTTAGTGAAAACAGTACAATAGTTAAACAACGTCATCGATAGATGGTGTTGTGCAAATTATTTATTAAATTTTAAATAAGTAGGTTTGCCTATTTTTTTTCTTAACCGCCGACCGGACCTTGAGAGTAGACATATTATACTTCCCTCTTGCAGTTCCAAAAAGTTTTAAAATTTACATTGTCGTGAAATTGAATAACTACGTTACCCGATTTTGAGTTGTTTTTATATTATTCCTGCCCGTTCTTTTCTAAATATCATAAAATTTTCATTTTTCTGTAATAATAAATTAAATACTACAATTTTTAATTTTTATAGATAGCGCTATAAGTATTTTTAAGTACCATAAGTTTTAATTATAAGCGAGATATTAAGGCGACACCGCGAAAAGTATAGGACTATGACACCACTAACGAAAGTGGAATTTTGATACAGGTAAATTCATGTCTTTATTTTGAATTTGCTTGTTCAAAAACACGATTGTATAATTTTGACTCGATCATAATTATTTGCGAAAATACCTCTAAAAAATCACTATAGTTGAAATTACAACGAAATTACATAATCCATGTGAATCTATGGGAATCACTCAAATAGATTTCAATGAAATGTATGCATAAAAAAGGATATCATCGTAGACATTCTCATACTTATTGGAGCGTTGAAGAGTCCATAGTGCCGTCCTGACGCATTTTTTTCTCTTTACTATAAAATTTGGAATTAGTAATAAAGAGCATATTTAAGTTTTTATTTGCTAAGTTAGTAGGTACTTAAAATTAGAAAAGATTCTTATTTTATATATGAATTTTTTATTTCATTTGAAAATAGTGTTTATAAAATTTCATTTAGGTATATTGGACATAGTTAAAACGGCCAGAATAAAATTTAATGTGCCGTAAAGTTAGTTTTGCCATTTACCGACTGATGTCACTTTTTACTGTGTATCAACTATATACTCTTTATAAACTGAGTCATATATGATATACTATACTGAGTGATTAATTCATCTACCAGCGTACAATATCAATCTAAACCGTTTGAAGTAGAAATCTAAAATTTGGACAGTGGCTACCCTTTATGACGTAGAAATCCACTATGAAATACGTTTGGAAAATTCGATCCCTAAGAGGGTGAAATAACGGTGTAACAGTTCATTATTTTATTAAAAAAATATTTTACATGGCGATAGTCTCGATACTTACTGAGAGTACTGTGTTTAAAAAAACAAATGAATACGTATTTTGCGATTTCAAAATAACCCATTACGGTAGAGAGGGCAGGAAGAGGGAGTGTAGTTTTGTATGAAGATGAAATATTTTGGTACTTCTTAAAACAACCTCTTACCGAGGCAGGGAGAAGGGGGTGGATAATGTTTAATTTATGTGAATAAAAAAACAAAGTAATTAAGTAATAAAATTTGTCTCTTATGTTTTAAAACATGGGTGCAAATTTTGTATAAAAAATATTGTATTAAGTCTACAGCTCAAATCGCTGGACGTAGATGTGTGAAATTTTGACAATAACTTCCTTTTATAACTAGGCATCCACTAAGAAAGAATCTTTGGAAAATTTAAATCCTTAGATAGTAAAATATGGTTTTGAAGAATCTTATATTATGAAGTGATTTCATATTTGTGTAGGTAAAAATTATTAAATGATTTTTATAACTTTAAAGTTAGTATGAATACTTTAGGATTAAAATAATGCAATTAATTTATTTTTCATTTTCCTAATATCTCAACTTAAACTGTTAAAACCAGGATACGGTTTGCGATATGGTTTGCGCGGAAAAAATGTTTTTTTTTTAATTGCATGCTGGTGGGGAATTCCGTCAAACGAAATGATAATTAACAATAATGCCTCTTATAGAAACTTTACAAAAAAATGCCCCTATCGATCATTATATACAATATATAAAAAATTGCCTGTTCATCAGTGTCCGAGTCAGTAATCCGACAAAAATATAGTGAGATTAGATACAGATAAAACGGTTAAAGTAACTAACTGCTTAACTCTTGACTCCGGGCTACTACTGAAAATTTCTTGATAGAAAAACCCAACCGATTTTAAGCCCGATCACAGCTACTACTTAAAGTTCAAAAAACTTTCCTATATTGAGGTTAGTTTTATTTTTCATTTGTTTGCAAGATGATACAAAATATTGATACTTACGCAATTTCATTTATTTTGTTAGTGTAGGTAGTTTTAGTTAGGCATTGTATATTTTTATTTTTTTATTGAATTGTTTAATTTTCAAATAAATTATCATCACTTAGAATATAATAAGTACTAATTCCACGCAAACGAACTTGCGGATAAAGCTAGTATTTAATAAATAGCAAAATGCTATGGAGTAAAATTCAAAAATATCTAATGATCAACTAAGAATGAAGTAAATACATGAGGTTTAAAAATAATTATGTATATATAAATATATATACAATATGAAAGTAAAAGAGTACTGTCCGGGATAGATGAGATGATTTAACAGCTTGAAGTGATGTGTTTTCTTTCATCATTTGGAAATATTTAATTATGTTGACGTTCCATCGTCATCATAATTACAGCCCTTCACAAGTCTACTGCTGAACATAGGCCTCCCCCAAGGAATGCCACAAAGCACGGTCGACGTTTATCATTAATAAACTATGACGACAGGGGGATCTGGCCACCCGAACTATACTTGATAGAAATAATATGAGTTGTAGTGTAGCCCTTATGACAATTTATATTAGTGTTTAGTTTACAATAAAGCTTTATAATTAAAGTCACAGCAAGACTAACACGGTTTTCTCATTATTTGGTCGATAAACTTTCGCCTAGGGCGTCCTTTTCCGACTCTGCCATTCACCTCTGTAACATAGATTTACTTTCTCACTCTTTTCTCATTTATTCTTTCAATTTTTTTCGAATGACACTCTTCACTTATAACAGAATTTCCCGCCCTGACATTCAGATTCAGCCCTAATATACTCCTTAATGATCGGATTTCTAGGGCATGTACACTAGTCCCGTGCTTCTTATGCCGCACCCAATTTACACTACCGTACATTAAAGTAGGGACTAGTCATAGCACTGTGAATTGCTTTTTGACACATTTTGACTTGTCACAGTAGAGTGTAGAGCCCCATTTACCCTATTTTCTCGTTCACTCGTCGTTCTATATCCTTATCATATATACCGTACCTGCAATATGCTACTCATCTACTTTCTCGGGGATTTTTATTGTGTACATAATTAAATGAAAATAATTAATTTGTACAAATATAACATAATTTTAAGCAAATTCCCTTTATCTCGTCTACTCTGTCCGTTACATGCGTCCAATTACATTTTGTTATTTTTTTACATACTCGTTGTTACAACGAAGTTCGCTTTTAAAATATGTATCTAAAATATATAAAGGTGACGAACGAGCACACAGTTCAATTACTGATGCTAGTAGATAATGTTTTCCTAATATATCTATCTATAGATACGCTGTCATTCCTAATGATTAAGCTAGAAGAAGTATGGGTTTTTACACTGAAATTGTTAGTTGAGAGGGTAGTCTTCCTCTGGGCGAGCAGACTCATTCGTGCTGCAGCCGTAGAACATCTGCAGCGTGGTTATACCACGTACGTCTCGATAAACTTAGTTATCACGTATGCGGATGAGAACTAATTTGTATGGGGGCTAAAACATTATGCTTATCATTTCAAAGAGAATGATAATAAAGAGAATATTATGATAGCATTCCTTTGAACCTGAAAGCGTGCGCATATAACTTAATATATAATATAAAGTATCTAATGGGTCCACAGCTTATTGTTGCCTTTGACTCGGATGTTATATTCATCTAAGAACCGAATCAAATTATTGGTTATTATAATGAGAAAAGAATTTTTTCAATATTTTTAACGTTAAATCTTGAAAACAAGAGATTTTTCTTTTATTGCAGAGGCGTTTTGCATTCATACATTGCACATAAATAAGCATCTAAGGCCCAAAATAATGATTTGTCAATCAATCAATCAATCAATCAGTTTGTAGGCAATCAAACACAAGTTTCGTACCGTGCGGGTGTTCCGATTCTGTACGGAATACACTCAACACGGAGAAATAGGCCATACAGCCCCGCAGCCAGTTGTTTGCTATAGAGCTGATGTAATTATATAATTATATTTATTTTAATTATTTATCATTGCTGCTAACTAAAAAAAAGCAAGGACTTCTCGCTAACACAAATTCAACGTCGCGTAGATTTTAGATGTTTCTCACAATCACCGATCACCTTTCTTAATACTTTAGTCATGGTATCTTTTTGTTCATCTAAATTATAATTTAAGTTCATCAACACTATTTCTAATCGATATTTACACTTATAAATGATTAAACACGACAAAGTGATTTTATGGATTTATTTTGTATCACACGAAATTCAATTCCTATTTTGGCAAATATCAAAGACGATTTCCAGTCCAACATAAACAAATTCAAATTTTAAAATAAACTCGAGATAATAGTGGTTCGGCCACTTCAGAATTGTAATTAATTTTACTTTATTGCCTTAAACACTTAATACTTCTCGCTATTTTGCATGTAACTGTAAGTTAAAAAACAAAAAAGTAAGCTTCTGCGTCAGCTCAAAAGTAACACTTAGAATTGCAGCGGATAATTTTAGTGATGCTAACCCACACGTACTGTAACCAAAGTATGTAACATACCACATGAGGTATAATTTCTCATAAACAACACCTAAATAATCCGTTTACATATATCTCATGCATGTCTATGTCTTTTATACCTACTTACTACTAGAATTTATTGACAGTAAAAACTCAGAGACTGAATTTGGTGCACCTCGCGATTAGAACCCGAGACCTCATAAGCAGCAATCGCGTTGATAACCATTAGACTAATAAGGCAGTAGTTTTTTTTCATAGAATAACAGTAACAAGCGAAAAAATAGTCCACCTGATGGTAAGTGGATGTTGTAGTTAATAGGCACCTACATCTCAAATCAAAATCAAATCAAAAAACAACAACTATCAAAACTAGATGTTCACACATACACATCTTTAATTAAGAATCGAAATGAAGATGTGTTTTTGTCATTGCAAAGGTAAGGTTCTCCGGTTTTTTACACTCACTATACGAAACACAGCAGCATTACGAAGCATCTATTTTGCGCTGGTATTCCGTGAGAGCGTGATGCTTCCTCGATGGAGCTAACCTTGCACCACACTCACGTGCTACGACAATAATAGCGGCATGGCATAGCATGGCTCTACCACGTATAAAATGCAAAAATATATAGTACTGGCTTTTGGCCCCCGGGTTCGCTCGCGTGGGCTTGAATTTAGAAACATTGATGATACTATTTCGTAATAAAATTAGCGAATCTGAATCACTTGTAGAGATACGTCGGTATCTGTGTTTACATTGGCAATATTATAGAACACATAAGTTAAGTTATCAGAATCGCATAAATATCATACGCCAAGTAACATCTTTCTCAACATCGGGCACGTCTTCCGATATGTCTTTATGAAGTGAAAATTGTCCTGGAATCGGAAATGCGTTATTTATATAATATGCATTATTTAAGTTGATATAGTTTTGATAAATTAAGGTTTGATTTCATGTTATTTATGATCCTATTGAATATTGATTTCTACCACATGCTAGTTTTTTTTACGTTCGAGTAGACTTCGTAATTTCACAAATGTAGTTTTATTCATGGTGAACGTGTAAGAAGAACTAAATTCATGAACAGAAGTAGAAATCGCCATAAGATGGGCAGCAGCGTCTTCCGGATCATAAATAAAATAATAAAAATAGGCAGTTGGCAATCAGCATGCCAAGCTTGGCAACTATATATCAAAATTATTTGGCAGTCTGTGAAGAAAAACCAATTGATGAGTAGAAATAATATATAAGCCATGTATAGGTGGCGAAAAAGAAACCACTACCCCATTTCATCCCGTGGGTGTTTTAAGAGGCAACAGAGGGAAACTGAAACAGGAATAGGCAGTTGTATGGGGTATAGCCACACTGCAGCTATATTATAGTTGTAGCACGAATAGGTTGTCTCAACCGTGGCAGGACTAGGCTCTCACAAAATACCAGCGTAAAATATCAGCATAAAGCTGCTGTGTTTCGAATGGTAGAGAACCGGAGACCCTTTTTACTGGAATTGAGGCATTCCATCTTAGTCCTCAGTGATGACAACGCATTTGCATTTTGATTCTTAATTGACGATAAATGTGGATGTCTATGGGCCACAAGATCCACTAACCATCAGGTGGACTGTGTGCTCGTTTGTCACCCGACACTATAAAAAAGGAGATGGGAAGCATCTTCTTGATAACATCGCAAAGTAATAAATAGCTGATGTTGCCAACCCGCTCGCCAAGCGTGAATGCTACTGCAATTACCCGGTCTATTTGATAAACAATTGGGGAAGCCTAAGATTAGCAGTGAATAGCCCTATTAAAAGTAAAAAATTAGCAGCCTAAATACATCCCACTAATGGGCGCAGGTCACAGCGAGTTTTAGATCAAAAAGTAGTCGTTTAAGTTGACTCCAACGCGTGATGACCGACTTCACATATACCTAAAAATGATTTCCGAAAATATTTTTTTAACTTCTCAGATTTGAAGGTTTTCTTGCGATCTTTTTCTTCACCACCGAGAACGTGGTAAATCGAAATTCAAATTGTAGTTAAAATATTGTTACGAGCTTGAGGTTCGTGACAGTAAAAATTGCCGATAAAATTACCTAAATTAACACTTTAATTTACTTTACACAATTAAAGTTAAAACACTAATAATTTAAACACACTAATTCACTTAATTCCACTCCGAAGCTTCGCTTGTGTCGCCGAGTTCACTCTGCCTCCATCGCATCTTGCAGCGCCTATATATTTGAATTAGCAAAGAAATATCCAGAATGTTCAAGTAAACACGCGGAAGGTACCGAGCGTTCGAGTTTCGACTAGGCGCTGTCAGTTGAGCGATTTGTGATGTCATTTTCTCAATGCTCCCCTCGCTCTCGTTCCTGACACTAGATGGCGCTAGTGTATCGTTGACTGGAGCGCGTAACACTGCCCCCTCCTAAGACATGCTCGTCCCGAGCATTATCGGCCCCATAATAACGCGCCAAGCGATTCACATGGACGATCTTAGGAGTCCCTCTTGCGCCTTTCTGTAACGGCTCCGCAATGTCAAGGGCTGTCCTATCCCGTGGTGCACCAACATTGTACAATTTCGGTGCTCCTCTACTACGTGTCCGAGGTCCCCGCTCGGCCGCACAACTTGTACATGTACGACACCAATCCTCGACATCGTCACGATAATGGACCCAGTAAAACTGTTCTCGGACCTTCAGTAGAGTTCGTTTAACTCCCAGATGGACTATTGAACGACCATTATGGCACAACTGTAGAACATTCGGCACTTTAGCTTTAGGGACAACCATTTGCAAACGACAGCTGTCTCTTCGACCATTGTCCCATTTACGGCACAGGACTCCATCCTGAATCAGCAAGCTGTCCCATTGGGCCCAATAGCTTTTCGTGGTTGAACTCATCGCTGAGACGTCCCTCCACTTAGGCTTGGTAGCACGGGCCTTCATCCATCCCAGAATCGGCTTGATGTCCGGATCTTCCTGCTGTGCATGTCGTAGGTTGTCCTTCCACCCGTTGCTGAGGTGGTCTGTCCTGAGCATCCTCACGGATACCACCTCCTTACTCTCTTGCCTACTACAATGGTTGCAATCTTCAGGACAAGGTCTTCTTGACAATGCATCTGCGTTGCCGTGAGATTTCCCGCTGCAGTGTCTGATAGTAAAGTCGTATTCCTGCTGCTGCTGGGCGGTGCTGTTAGCCGCACTTCCTTTCTGAGACCGTTCACCTTCCCTTCCTAGGGTGTGCTTAGGGCAGCTGGACCGAAGATGGCCCCTTTCCCCACAGCCATAGCACCTAGGGCTGTATCTTTTATTGTGGTCGCGAACCGTAACTGCTGTAACCTCCCTAGCGTGAGGTGAACGATGATCCTGTCGCCGCCAGGCAGTGCCGTTAGCTGCACTACCCTCTCGAGATCGATCAACTCTCTTTTCCACGGCTCGTTTAGGGCAGCTGGATCGAAGATGGCCCTTTTCCCCACAGCCATAGCACCTAGGGCTGTATCCTTTGCTGCGGTCGCGAACTGTAGCTGCTGCAACCTCCCTGACGCGATGGGAACGATGATCCTGCCGCACGGCTTCCACTTCCAGTGCATGGGCCAAGGCGTCCTTAAGCGTCTCGTGGTGCCCGAGCCTCACAGCAGCTCTGACTTCCAGGTCGCGGATGCCGTCGATGAATGTCTGCACCAGGTTCCCTTCAATGAGCGCAGGTACAGACCGGTATGCTTTTCGCACCAGCTTCTCCACTTCTAGAGCCCACTGCTGCAGGTTTTCGTTGATGCGCTGCACACGATCTTTAAGTTGCGCACGAAAGACGTGTTCCAGGTGAGCGTCGCCATATCTCGCCTCCAATGCCTCAAGGAGCTGCTCGTAGGTCACTTTCTTACCAAGAGCTTCCAACACAGTTAAGGCTTGGTCGCGCAGGCCTAAGGTGAGTGCAGTCATGGCCTGGCTTTTATTCCAGCCGTTTGCCTCCATGACGGCCTCGAACTGGATTTTGTAGGACGACCAGGAAGAGGTCCCGTCGAACGGCGGCACTTTGAATCCACGTAGCGAAGGTGTTGTAGCTACTACGGGAGCTGTTGTTCCATCCCCAAGTTTGAGGTCGTCCAGCGTTTTCTTCACGTCAGCCATTACGTTGTCAACCCGATTGTTTACTTGGTCGATTCGGGTTTCGGCCTCCGACAGGCGGTTGTCATGTTGAGCAACCTTATCCTTCACCTCCCGTATCTCTTTTCCGAAGATAGCGTGAAGGTCCTTCATGAGGAGCATCTGCTCTTCCTTATCGCGTTTGAGTTGCTCTTCTAAACGACGGGCCTGTTCCTCCTGTCGGCGGGCCTGTTCCTCCTGTCCGCCCCGCAGCTGCTCTTCCAATCGGCGGGCCTGTTCCTCCTGTCGGCGAGCCTACTCCTCCTGTCGGCGAGCCTGCTCCTCCTGTCGGCGAGCCTGCTCCTCCTGTCGGCGAGCCTGCTCCTGCAGCATCACCATCAGAGCACCTAAGTCAGGTGCTGCAGATGTAGGAGCTACCGACGGGCCTGCAGCCGGTGGCTGGCCCTCCGTCGTCTGCGGCATTGCACCACCAAATCTTCGTTGGTCCGTCTCCTGCTGGCGTTGACTTCGGGTACGGACACCCTCCGTTTCCTCCTTAGGTAAAATCGGCATGATTTTATCCCACTTCTGACACCAATTGTTACGAGCTTGAGGTTCGTGACAATAAAAATTGCCGATAAAATTACCTAAATTAACACTTTAATTTACTTTACACAATTAAAGTTAAAACACTAATAATTTAAACACACTAATTCACTTAATTCCACTCCGAAGCTTCGCTTGTGTCGCCGAGTTCACTCTGCCTCCATCGCATCTTGCAGCGCCTATATATTTGAATTAGCAAAGAAATATCCAGAATGTTCAAGTAAACACGCGGAAGGTACCGAGCGTTCGAGTTTCGACTAGGCGCTGTCAGTTGAGCGATTTGTGATGTCATTTTCTCAATGCTCCCCTCGCTCTCGTTCCTGACACTAGATGGCGCTAGTGTATCGTTGACTGGAGCGCGTAAAATATGAGTGGAGTTAGGAGTAATTGGGTAACGTACCCATAACGAAATTTACGTTTAGATCAGTTTGATTACCGGCTAATACAGATGACTTTCATGATTCTATCAATTCAGTTCTACTCATAGTTAAAATAAAACCGTGTTTAAAATTTGCTTTCTTTGTTATTTATAGTACTTTTCACAAAAACCTGTTCATTTAATCATGTGAGCCATGAAACCGGGACTGTCACAAAAATTTTAATAGTTATGTCTGAAAATAAAAAAATATCTTAATATAATATGACAAACTGTTTTAAAAATCTCATTAAAAGTAACAGAGGCTATGTCAACGGTATCACAAACTTTTTCATCAATTATGGCTAAAAATTTCAAAGTGCATTGAATTTTCAATTACTTATATCGAATTAGATACAAAAAGAAATTGGTGAAATATTGTTATTCCGTTAGACACACAACATATTATTCAACTAAATACCTTCTCTCTTAATCAAAGTTTTGTCTACATAATTTTGTTGGTAGTTTTGTTAAAATTTACAATTATGATAAATCATTTTAGTCGAATCCGCTAAGTACCGATTTTTAATCTTGATATCTATCAAATGAATAACTATAAAAGTAAAAAATTAAACAATTCAATTCATAGAGGTACAACTTTTAAATTTATTTGTGTTGATGAGATGATTATAAAATCATCCCGAAATGAATTTGAATACCTGACAAACACTAATTTCAAAAACAATTCATTTACTGTATACTTAATGACAAGCTACACCTGTCTTAACTCGAGTCACAAAATAATGCGAACAAATAATTTTAGATACCAGTTAAACACGGGATTTAGCTAGGTAATTATTTTGTCGTCCTAAATTAATTACTTGTCCTTGCATTACGCTTGCAAATTAACAAACTTAAGCTTTTAGTCAATCTATACGGAATTCTCTCATACTTTTCTTAACAAATCTGTTAACTTTTATTAGGAAATAAAAATGACGGTGGTAAACAACTTTCAGGTAACCTGATATTTAGTGGCTACTGCAGCTCTTAGACATCTGCAACCAACTTCGTACTAACAAGGGTATATTTATCACGCTGGGGAACAAGGCGAAATGCCTCACAGCCTGTTTATTATATTATTAGCTCCCTAAATCCTGCCAATCTGCAGCTGCAGATGCTGCTATTTTGCGGCAGTAATGCGTAAGAGGGTGGACTCACCCAGAAAAACTCCTAGGTAGAAAAGAAGTTCTTGATAGAATCAGGCGTTACTTTGCGGAAATCCATTATAATAAAAATATTAATTATTTTGCAACCTTCCGCTAACTAAATACAATGATGTGTCTTACCTGGATTAAAGAGCACATCCCGCCTTCCCCTCAATTGCATGCACTAACTCCGTCACCACTAGTCCCAGCACCACTACTCCCAACACCACTATTCCAGGTAAGAGACACCATCGACGATAATACGACACGTGTTTCGGCTCTACACGAGGCATCCTCAGGTGATGTAGACTCTACGGCGTCTGACCGCTAAATAATAATAATATTACTGACTATAGTCTTTTCGGAAACTGGCTTGTTCGGGAGGCTGGAAGTGGTCGAGTCTGCGTGTGAGACGTTTTGTAATGACTTTCCTGAGACCTAACCTCTGCAATTTAATGTTTAGGTTTAGTGTACCTAACCATTCGTTAATAGTTGCCATTTTTCTCCCTCCCGTTCACTGAGACTTTACTGAACAGTTGCCGTCTAGTCATCATAATGAAGCCAATCTAATTTTTTTGTCGAATCGTCGAGGCTTGACCAGATTCACTTTCTGTGGGGCCTCTTCAAGAAGGAAGAGTTCATCATAAAGAGTCCCTCTTCCTTCATGAGATTTGTGGGCTGCTGGCCCCTTGGGTTTAATTGCCCTACCCCGAAATTCCCTACCTTCAGTTCACCGTTCTCTCGTGTGCCTAGTTTTGCGTTGAAATTCCCAATTAACATCATATAGTTTTGCACGAGGTAGAGGCAGCAGCCAACACCTGCAGCTACATTATGGTTGTAGCACGAATAGCTCGGCTAGACTGGGGAAGGACCACACTCTCACAGAATACCAGCGTAAAATAGCAGTTTAATACTGCTGTGTTTCGTATAGTGAGTGTAAAAATCCGGAGACCCTTTTTACTGGCAACGAGTCCCATCTTAGTCCTCAAGGGTGACAACACATCTGCGTTTTTTAATTCTTAATCGAGGATAAATGTAGATGTCTATGGGCCACAGCATCCACTTACCATCAGGTGGACTATGTGCTCGTTTGTCACCCTCATTCTATAAAAAAAATATTGTCGGTCCTCAGAGTGCATGTGTAAAATGCTGTCAGGTCGAGTCTGAATTGAGATTGAAAACTGGAGATTCTTAGCACCCCCTGCCACTTCATTACCATAGTCGCCACAGTAGCCAGGAATAGCGGGGCCGCCAGGGACTGGCGACCATCTTTTTGTTACTCTCGCCATGGTATATACCATAGTCACCTCTCTTAGTGAGCGGGTTGGCAATCGCTTTTTTCAAATTGTTATTTTGCTGTTATTAGAAAGATGCTGCTGCCCATCTCGTGCCTCAGTTTTCTTCAATCGCCTCTCACGACACCCACAGTAATATATGGGGTAATTTATATTCTTACACCGCCACAACACGGAATTATTACCGCTGATAAGTGGCGAGATAACTATATTTTTATATCACGTTAACAATAATCTCTAAAACTAGAAGAGAAATCAAATTTTAAGTCTAAATGAACCTTATAATATTCATTAAAAATTAATATAAAAGTAATTTTTTTTAAAAGTTACTTAAAATTTGGCAAATTTTTTAAATATTTTAATACTCGAATAATTCCTTTTTGTATTAGACGGCCACAATCATATTTATTGTAAATAATTATAATTTATGCTAAATGAAAGCCAAAGGTGAAGTTGGAAGTTAGCTATCTTAGAAGATATTAAAATACAAAAATTAATTTTACGCTGCCTGACTAAACTGTACTTTTCTTTGAAATAATAATCTCGAAAAGAGTATATAATAAGATATATCGCAATAAAGTATAAATTGAATTAAATATATAACAGGAACTCGATCGGATAATATCGTAGAAACGTGCACTTTAATCACTGCGTATGACGTTTCAAAGCAATCTCATTATTCTTTGAAAATAATAAGGTATTATTTTTTCTCGTTTATTTTTAATTTCTTTGTTTCTATTTTTTTGAAAGACATACTTTATATTCATTTGAAATTACCACCGATAATTTGTAATATTATATGAGAAGATAGTACATAGTTGAAAATGTGGCTTTACATTTAAAAATAAGTAAAATGGTTCAATGATATATTTTGATTTTCGAATTATTTTGATTTTATTTATATTTTGTGTACAAATAATAAACAGTTAAAATTTATCTTATAACCTTAACCTCGGAACAGTACAGACTACTGGCTGCGGGTCTTCTCAAACTTGTGACGTATACAGGGTATTTTAAATACGTTGTTCTTACTAGTTACATACATCATGTGTAAAAATATTACAAAGACGCAGCCTATATATGTTCTAGTGCTAGGCACAAGCCTCTTCTCATTTCTGAGAGGTTTTTAGTGTAAGGAAATGTCTGCCACTCTGCCCCAACGCGTGTTGGCGAATTTCACATTTCTTCGAAATATTTTTGTTACTATTCAGATATCCCGGTTTCCTCGCGATATTTTCCTTCATTGTCGATCATCTCATTCAAAATCACCAATTAAAATTTTTATCTAGTTATTTCAGTTTATTGCTAACTGTCACGAAACAATTGCGACGATTAATTCAATCCACACAAAATTTTTTAGTATGCCGCACCCCACTGTTCATCATCTCGCTGAGGTTTATTTCGCTCTGTCGCCTATTATGGCACCCACGGGAAGAATAATAATATTATGTCAATTTCATTCTTCTTTTAAATTATACTTTTAATTAATTTTATTTTATTAGTTGGCGAATGACAGGTTTGACCGTCTTGTCAACGGTAAACGCAAAATACCTAGATCGGGGACTAACACACAATAAATAAAAGTGGGCTTAACACCTTTGAGTATTCAACCAACTTTAACACATATTATTTATTCTGTGCTAACACTATCATCACCGATCTGCCTGCGTGGCAGTAATGGAAAATAATTGAATGGTATACTACCACTGAACATGGGCTTCCATGTAGTATTTTGTGAGCAAATAGATAAAAAATGTTTTTAAATCAGTAATTATTATCATACATAATCATTACAACCCATGACAAGTCCACTGCAAATAACGGGGTTGATGATGAATTTAAGATTAACTGTGTACACTGTGTGTTTATTTATACAATTTATATTGTATTAATATAATCTTTTTAATTTCTGCATAATCCTAACGTACGGTATCCGTTCGCATTTCGTTATTGGTTCTAAAAGTATTTTATTAGAATTTTTAAAATGCATGCAGTAATTCAAGTCACTCTATAGTAGCTACTACAAGAAAATAGTTAAATATATAAGTCAAAGTTTGTTCATTCAGTTAGTGCTATACAAAGGCCCTCGCATACATTGCTATATAGTACCTGCAGTTTTTTATTTATATTACAGACATTATCAGGAAGGTATTGCTGTCCAACACTTATTTCATTTAGATCTTACGAGACCCATTTGATGATATAGAGTAGTATATTTTCTTACGCACACAGCACCCTAGGTTTATCTATCTTAAATTGTAATTAAACGTTCCATTTTATCGTATTGCTTTCCCTTGTGTTAAACGGTAAGGTATTGATAATAATAAATTATGGCTACGGTTTCATTATTTCATTACCTATTGAATTGACAAGCTACTTATAAACGTAATTGCTTTGAGTATTAATCCATAGGAGGCGGCATCGCAAGGCTTACCCCTCTGTAAAAGGTACGAGAGTCCGACTCATGCCCGTTATATAAAACCAGTTGCTCCGCGTCGTGTGCCATCATAGCGCAAGTGCCAGTAAATGCAGCTCCGACAAAATTGTATGTATTGCAAAAAAAAAAAAAGTCAAAAACGTCAAATCTACAAAAGGATCACATTTTGTTGACTTTTCATCTGTGAGTATTTTAACATAATATTAAAGTAATTTTGAAAACCCGCGTAAAATAGCAGCTTAATGCTGCTGTGTTTCGTGTGGTGAGTGTAGAGAACCGGAGACCCGTTTTACTGGGATCGAGGCATTCCATCTTAGTCCTCAGGCACAACGCATCTGCATTTTGATTAATAATCGAATGTAGATGTCTATGGGCCACAGCATCCACTTACCATCAGGTGGACTATGTGTACGTTTGTCACCCTTATCCTGTAACAAATATTATCATTAAAACTCATACTTTCTGAATATTTTTGTCAAATACTAAGTATTAACATCATAGTTAATGAAGCGAAAAATAATCTATTTTTAATAAATATAATTTACTACATAATATTAACGTAATAACTAAATCAGTTTGTGATGAATAATAATTATTACATATAGCTGTGAAGTGGATTTTGTTAAATTATTTATATATTCAGCTCAATTTCAACATTATTCTGAATATTATATAATTTAATATAACTGATAACTAGTATTTATCAAAATATTATACAAAATAAAGGCCAAATAAGTCAAATCGAAACGTGCTACGTCGCAGCAAAAGTGTGCAATTTTTATTAAAATAAACTGGTATCACTTCAACCGAAAGTATTGCACTATAGTGATGTACGCCACAACTTTAGCGATCGATAAATTAATTAACCATGCGGGTTTGTCTGCCGAACCGGTTTGTAGTTTTTAATTAGATTTTATAACAAAATATTACCAAAAAATAGTAAATTTTTCTATTATTGGTTTGTTTTACAGATTTCCAAGAGATCCTCTTAGGCGGCAAACTTGGATTGCGGCTTATAGAAACCGTGAATCTTGGATACCTAAACGGACTAGCACCATTTGCCCCGAACATTTTAAGGAATCGTATTCCATGTCCCAAGCTAATAATAAAAGAAGGTTATCCGACACTGCAGTACCGACCTTGAACTTAAATATTCTGTTAAATTTATAATTCAATTATTTATTTTAGGCTGATTTTCCGGAAAATTCCATTAGTTGTCTCGACAGTCACATTTCAAAGAAAATTCCTTATATAGCCCCAACTAGTCCTACTTCCACTGAAAGTACGAGCTAACACTCAGAAGACACGCCAAGGAAAATTTTACTGGAAAAATGCCTTGATATAAAAAGGCTTCAATCGCAGAAACGGTATTTAAAGAAAAAAGTTACAAGTTTGCAAGAAATACTAGATTCGCTGACAGAGACATCTTTGATAAATAAAGAAAACAAACAGGTACTAGAAAAGATAGGAATTGAAGAAAGTGAACTCTTAAAGAGACAATTACTTAAAAGTAAAACTGGAAAACTGCCCAGAACTAAATATTCCCCAGAATTAAGATGTTTTGCCCTGACACTGTATTATAACTCACCAAAAGCCTATCGCTATGTACGTAAAACATTTGGAACATGTTTACCTGCACCACGGACATTGGCTAAGTAGTACAGTACCATCGATGGCCGACCAGGGTTTACTTAAGAAGCGCTGACGGCATTAAAACTGAGAGCGGAGAGTAACCCTGATAAAAAATTATTGTACCTTGTTCATGGATGAAATGAAAATTAAGCAATTGATGGATTACCATGCTAACAGCCAAAAGCATTATGGCTACGTCGATTACGGGTTCGATGTTATATGCGGTAATTTCGATGAAGCTACTGACGTATTACTGTTTTTATTGGTCGGTATAAACACAACATGAAAAGTACCCATAGCAAACTTTTTGATTAATGGTACGAGCGCTGAATTAAAAGCACGGCTAGTAACACAAGCTCTCTATATTGTTTACGTAATTGGCAACGAAATAAAGTCGTTGATATGTGATGGTACAAAAACCAACCTCGCCATGGCGGAAGAGTTTGGCTGCTTTTAGGTCAGCACTTGTACCCTTTACTAAGAAGTTCCCAATGGGTACTTTACAAGAAGTATTAATACCCATTAATAAAAATTAAAGCATCAGCAGCATTCTCCGAATTATCAGAAATGAAGTCAAATCCGTAATTATCATAACCAAAATGTCTTTTAGAACTTGCATGGTACTCCATCAACTGTTTTATTTTCATTTCATCTATCACTAATATACAATTTCTTACCGTACAATACAATACAATTTCTTGTCAGCGTTACTCTCTCGTCTAAGTTTTAAAACAGCTAACGCCTTTTTTGTATAGCCGAGTTGGCCATCAATTGTACTATACCACTTTGCTATATGTGTGATGAAGGCAGATAAATTTCAAAACTGTTGATATTCGTGTCTTATAGTAATGTAAGTTAAATATCTTTGGTTTATTTTTAAGTAGCTGTCTGTTTAAAGTTCACTTTGTTCAGCTATTATATTTTGTAAAACTACTTTATTTTCCTAATTTATTAGTTAGTTATGTACTTAACTATTAATTATACATAATATTAAAAAATTGGTTGACCCTGCAGACCATCCCTGTAACTTCCCGCTAATTTCAAATGCAATGCGCTCCAAATTTCACAAAATTATGTTGCGAAATCTCGAGGTTAAGAAAAGTACATAAATTAAGTACATAACTAACTGACATAAGTTAAGTACATAAATATTTTCCAGATATTTCATTAAATGATTTTTGAAAATCAACAATTTTTTTTAAATATCGCTTTTGTGATTGAATCCTTATAATAAAAACAAAAATTTGGTTAACACCATCTAAGACGATAAACTGATACGTCTTTTCTTTTTACAAATCTCATTTTTTATATAAGTTAACTAAAACTCCCATTTCAATTTTTACATGTTTTAAGTTTTAATTTTATCCTGCATTGTGTAAAATAAAACAGTAAAATCATAAACTTACTTTCAATAATTTCAATTTTTTTTTCGAAGATCATTTTTAAATATTTAAAAAAAGGAATTTCAAATAATACCTTGGTATTATTTATCTTTGTATTACTTATAATCAAATAAAAACATATAAGTACTATGGTGACTTTTTATCGATAAAAAATATCGACATAGTCTACGCCCTACGTTGCTTATGCATGTGGACAGCGGAAACAGTGTATCGATACGTACACTATTTGATCCCGTATGCGTCAAATGCAGGTATGATTACACACTAACACTAAATACGCGGCCTTCCTCATAAAGCCAGTAGTAATGGGCTACATCTTGAATCTGAATGAGAATGTAAATAAATGACGTTAATGCCACCTGGTTGACGTCTGTGGAAAACTATATCGCACTTTTCTGAAATAGATCAATCTTTTTTTGTCGTTCTTTGTTCTCTACGCTTTATTTCGGTTTTTGTCCCTTTGCTCATTTTTGCAGGCTTCAATAACATAACATACTAATAAGCAATTTGGATATTCTGCGTATAATTATAACCGAATTAACCATTATATCAATAACATATACATAGTGTTAATGTATACAAATGTTTGGAGTATGACTATTACTAACTTCTTAATTTTACTTAATTTTAAAAATATTTTCATAGAAGTGTTTTAATTATCCTGATGGTGAGTGAATGCGGTGACTAATAGATAACTATCGTCGATTAAGTATCAAAATGCAGATGCGTTGTCACCCCTGGGGACTAAGACGGAATGCAACATTACCAGTGCATGATAGCCTCCATTTCCCTTCACTCACATAAAAAAATACTCATATAATCTCCTGCTTTATTATGTTGGGATTCTGTACGAGCGTGGTCTTTTTCTGGTATATTACAAAAATAATACACCGGTACATAAAATATTTTTAAAATTATTTTTGATAACTGGTCTAAAGTCAATAATTAAAGATGAATTCATACGCCGCCAAAGGCAGAATCTTCGCTTTTCCATTGTTAACTTTGTTCTTTGACAACTTATAATTCAACAATTCTAACGAGGCAAGATAAATAATGGTACTAATTGGTTCTGTACCTTCTGTGTTAGCTTTTATTGTTGAAGTTGAAAAACATATTTTGAACAAAGTGCTTGTATAATGTAAATTATAATAATACAACATATTTAAAAGGAACGTCTGATAGCAGGTATGTTTATAAGTTACAAACAAATTTCAAGTCATGTCATCATATCGGTAATATTCCATTGTAAAATGACAAAAGAAGCTTTAAAATGAAGCCCATAAATGTCCTACAGCTCACATGGGCACATGTCTCCTCTCATTTATAATAAAAAATAAATCAGCAGTTAAAGTAGCAATTAACAATTTCATTGATGTCAGCAGATATCGCACCCAGGCTGCTCGTGTACTGTGAAATGCGCTTAACCTTTTTGCTACCACAGCTCTACTGTTGGTAATACTTTCAAAAAATATTAAGCTCACGTTACGTTACGTTAGCTTTTTATTTATTTTTGTATGTTTATTTTTTCTTTATTGTACACCAGAATACAGAATATCGTGGGTGTCTTAAAGGCGACAGAGTGAACAATTTCGGAGTTAGGGGGCAGATCCTTACTAATAACAACTAAAATTAAAAAAAGAGCGTTCGCTAACTCGCGTGCCAAGTGTGGTAACTATGGAAAACATCCCCCATATAAGGTAATCTATGGTTAGGAGTGTGTTCAGCAGTGGACTTTAATAATCTGTAATGGATAACGGATACAGGATATACCTACTCTTAGCCAGAGAGCATCGTAGAGGAAGCTACGCGACGAAGTTGAGCCTTTGCCTTGCAGTGCAAGACTACACAAAATGCTATCGAAAATTACACCAAATCAAATCGGGCTTTCCAAAAATCCTGATGGTAACTTCACTACGAGTGAAATAAGAATATTGAAATTACTAGTATCAATCTATTTCTCAGGGTCACATAAGTATTTGGGCGTAAAGATCACCCAAAAACTAAAGTTGAACTCTCACCTTAGCAACGTATGTCGTAAGACAAAATTTGCTTTAGGTATGTGCAGTCATTTGGTCGGGAACAACTGGGGCTTGTGTTCCAGTATGATCCTATGGCTGTACAGCAGCGTAGTGAGTTCGATCCTCATCTACGCCTCCACTGTCAGGTGTAACTAGGCCAACCATAAGATGACTGTGGACAGACTAAATAGTCTACAAAAGACTGCCTGCTCAATGGCAACTGGAGCGATGAATTCATCGCCTGACTTATTGTGGACCCTTGATGCTCAAACGTAACACTCGACTGAGAAACTATGTACTCCGCCCAGAAAAAGTGACTCGATAAATAGTAAGCGATGGAATTTTAGTAAAGCCAATTTAAACCAATTGTGCCACGTGTTAACTATGATAGACTGGAGTGAAATCTATATTTCAGATAAATTAAAATTTACAAATGCTTAGTAGCGGTTGTCTTTTAACATCAGGTGAGCCACATGCTTGTTTGCCTTTTTTTTTAGAAGGGCCTTCTATAAAAAAAACTTCGCGATTTCGCAACATAATTTGGTGGAATTTGGAGTGCTTTGCATTTGAAATTAGCGGGAAGTTCCAGGGATGGCCTACAGGGTCAACCAATTTTTTTACAATTTTAATATTTTGTATAATTAATAGTTAAATACATAACTAACTAATAAATTAGGAAAATAAAGTAGTTTTACAAAATATAATAGTTGAACAAAGTGAACTTTAAACAGACAGCTGCTTAAAAATAAAACGTGACATCTACGTAGGGTTAAGTATTCCCTAGAAAGATGTTTTGCTTCAACTTTACATTACTATTCACCGAAAGCTTAACGATATGTGCGAAATATCAAAAGTTTTGAAATTTGTCTGCCTTCTTCACGTATTATAATAAAGTGGTGTAGTACAATTGATGGCCAACTTGGCTACACAAAAAAGCGTTAGCTGTTTAAATATGTACTCCATAAAATATAATTGAAATCTTCAGCATTCCGTTTCGTTACATGTCTACGTGAATTATAATATTCTTCAGACCAAAACTAGTCAACGGTAGGCTACTTCACTAGGCTAGGTCACTTTTACACGGTAGGCAGTCACTTTCACTTTAAAATTGCAATTAACAATTTCATTGGTAACGGCGGGGATCAAACCCGGGTTACTCGCGTTCTCTTTTATATTTACAGCAAGCGTTAATCATCTGAGCCACCACAGCTCTCAGCTAAAGCTTATATACCCTCAAATTAGATCAAAATCAAAGAATCCGATTGGGTAAACAGTACGATTTATATTTATTTTTATCAAAATTGCAAACTGAAATAATACTAATTTTTACGGAATTTATCGCGTATATTTAACTTTTTTACCCGACGTTTCGAGAGCTTTACAGCACCCATGGTCACGGGAAGGACTGAGATGTTCAACGTCCAGCTGTCATAGTTAACCGCGGTTACCATAGATTAAAATTTAACTTTTGTTCCGATCTACACAGTATGAACTTATGGTCTCATGGAGGCTTGCAGTTGTATGCTTGGGTTGGGATTTAATTTTATTTATTATAGGATCCCAAGCAGATGGTAGCACCCAGCCATCTTCTCTATTGAAATTAGGATGTTTTTTGATTTCAATAGCCTCGCGAATCATCCTTGGAAGGAATCGGTGTTCTTTAGCGAGGATTTGTGGTCTATCAAATCTGATGTAGTGACGGGGGCGATCCTGTACATGTTCACAGACTGCAGACTTCCCGGAGCGTCGACGCTAATTTCAATAGAGAAGATGGCTGGGTGCTACCATCTGCCTGGGATCCTATAATAAATAAAATTAAATCCCAACCCAAGCATACAACTGCAAGACTCCATGATACCATAAGTTCATACTGTGTAGATCGGAACAAAAGTTAAATTTTAATCTATGGTAACCGCGGTTAACTATGACAGCTGGACGTTGAACATCTCAGTCCTTCCCGTGACCATGGGTGCTGTAAAGCTCTCGAAACGTCGGGTAAAAAAGTTAAATATACGCGATAAATTCCGTAAAAATTAGTATTATTTCAATGTGTAGTGTTCGTGTAAATATAAGAAATCATTATAAAATTGCAAACTTTAATCAGCTCTTTTGTAAAGTTTCCTATATATATAGTACCGACTATAACCAATATCACAGTGTGTAAATCAATTTGAGAATACAAAAGCTGTTATTGTCACTTAATTGAGTTTCAAGAGTACAAGGGTGAAAACCGACAGCGATCACCGAATGGTTAGAGGCACACTGAACCTAAACGTTAAGTTAGAGAGGTCTCGTCTAATGAAGTCAACGCTCCGTCCCCCTCGTGCTCTAATCCAGAATCCCAAGACTTTTCAGCTCGAGTTACGTAACCGCTTTCAGTGCCTAGAAGATTGCAATGCAGTGGACGATATGAATGACAAGCTCGTGGAAACTGTCCATGCGGTCGGAGCTAAGTTCTGCAAGACCCGCCGCAGAAGAACAAAAAAACTCTCCGATCACACTCTTAATCTCATGGCTGTTAGACGGGAGATGAGGCTGCAATCGTCAATAGATTTGACAGCATACAGGCAACTGAACAGACAGTCCTGCATGCGGCGAGACTTACGCAACTTTAATACTGCTCGTATTAAAGAAGCGATCGAGCGGAACCAGGGCTCCACAAAGTCTTTGCCAAAGATCTGTCTGCCAGAAAGAGCCAACTGTCAAAGCTGAAGACTGAGTGTGGCAGCATCGTTTCCGGGACACCCGAGATTTTGAGTGAGATTGAGAGGTTCTATGGGCAGCTGTACACATCATCGTTGGAGCCACACGCAAGTGTGAGTAACGATCCAAGAGCGGGTCTTATCCGACACTATTCCGATGATATCCCGGACGTCAGTATGAGCGAGATTAGACTGGGTTTCCAGCACCTTAAAAATGGCAGGGCCCCAGGCGAGGATGGAGTTGTAATTCATCGCTTTCAAAAGCGGGTGGAACACCGGTACTTGAAGTCCTTTAGAAGCTCTTCAATTCCGTCCTCCATGGTGGCACTACTCCGGAGGCGTGGAGCAGAAGTGCGGTGGTCTTGTTCTTTAAGAAAGGCGACAACGTTCTCTTGAAGAACTACAGACCGACTCCCCTTCTGAGTCGCGTCTACGTGCTGTTTTTGAGAGTCATTACTAATCGACTCGCACGCAGACTCGACGACTTCCAACCTCCCGAACAAGCCGGTTTCCGAAAAGGCTTCAGACCATAGACCACATACATACCCTGCGGCAGATTGTACAGAAGACCGAAGAGTACAATCTGCCACTTTGCCGGGCGTATGTGGACTATGAGAAAGCCTTTGATTCCGTCGAAATTTGGGCGGTGCTACAGTCCCTTCAGCGGTGCCAAGTTGACTGTCGGTATATCGAAGTGCTGAAGTGTTTGTAAAGTAGGGCTACGATGGCTATCCGAGTACAGAACCAGAGTTCGAAACCTATCCAACTGCAGAGAGGTGTAAGACAGGGTGACGTTATATCCCCGAAACTCTTCACCGCTGCGTTGGAAGACGTTTTCAAGCTACTGGACTGGAAAGGATACGGTATTAACATCAATAGCGAGTACATTAGTCACCTTTGATTTACCGACGATATAGTCCTTATGGCAGAATCGCTGGAGGGCCTTAGCACTATGCTCAATGACCTCAATGGTGTCTCCCAACGGATAGGTCTTAATATGAACATGGACAAAACAAAGATCATGTTTAATGTTCATGTCACACCTATGCCGGTAGTTGTCGGGAGCACTATGCTCGCAGTTGTTGACGAGTACGTTTACCTGGGACAAATAGTCCGACTAGGTAAGTCCAACTTCGACCGAGAGGTCAATCGACAGATTCAACTCGGCTGGGCAGCGTTCGGGAATTTACGACACATCTTCTCGTCAGGTATACCTCAATCTCTGTAAACTAAATTGTACAACCGGTACTTGTTGCCAGTGATGACTTACGGATCTGAGACGTGGTCCTTCACTGCTGGCCGTATGAGTGCGGTCGAGGTCGCTCGACTAGCTATGGAGCGAGCTATGCTCGGATTTCTCTGCGTAATAGACTCAGAAATGAGGATATCCGCAGTAAAAGCAGAGTGACCGACATAGTCCAACGGATTAGTAAGCTGATGTGGCAATGGGCCGGCCATCGTATACCTCGAAGAACCGATAACCGATGGAGAAGAAAGGTTCTCGAGTGGCGGCCTCGTACCGGTAGGAGGCGTAGTTTAGGACGACCCCCCACTAGATGGAGTGACGACCTGGTAAGACATGCAGGAAGTCGATGGATGCAGGTGGCTAAGGACCGTGCTTTGTGGCGTTACTTGGGGGAGGCCTATGTTAAGCAGTGGACTTGTTAAGGGCTGTAATGATGATGATGATGATGATGAACTGAGTTTAAAAGTTGAACATAGTTATCTGCTTATGTAAATTCTCAATCAATTTTAAATCACTACTAAGAAATATTAATTTTGTATTGCAATCAGGCTGAGTTGGAGGGCAACATCAACTCACAGGTGTAAACATATATATGCCGGGGTGGATTTTTCACTTCACCCATACCTTACATTGGCTTTTCGATTTATATTTTGAAAATGAATAGGTAAACTGAAATTATAATTTATTTTGTGTTGTATTTTATCCTATGAATAATTTTAAGCTGATGATTGTAAAATTAATTGACTGACATTAAGAAATGACAAAGATTAATTTCAAAACATTTCGTTTACTGACTAATTAACTACAAAATGGAGCTACACCTGTCTTAACTCGATTCACAAAATAATGCGAACAATCAATTTTACAAACGAGATAAAGAGAGGAGATAATTAACAATTTGTCTATCTAAATTAATTACTTGTCCTTGCAGTACGCTTGCAAAATAACAAATGCAAGCCTTTGGTCAATCTATACGGATTTCTCGCATACTTTTCTTTACTAAGCAGTTAACTTTTTTACGACTTATAAATGAAGGAACGTTGCAAAATAACAAATGCAAGCCTTTGGTCAATCTATACGGATTTCTCGCATACTTTTCTTTACTAAGCAGTTAACTTTTTTACGACTTATAAAATGAAGGTGACAAACAAACTTACAGGTTAACTTACAACTGCAACATCTTCGAACTAAGAAGGGTACAGTCACCACGCTTGAGGACTAAGATGATCAGATGATATACCTCACAGCCTGTTTATTATATTAGTTCCCAAAATCCTGCAGAATGGTTCACAGCAGTGCAGACACTGCTATTTTGCGACAAATAGTTATTTACTGCAGTATTAGTTAAAGGTAAGAGGGTGGTACTTACCTGAACGGACTCCTGGGTAGAAAAGAAGTTCTCAAACCTAGATAAGCTTGTGATACGTGATCGCATTTGCGCAGGCCAAAGATATGCGGTTGTCAAGTAACCTGTCCAACCTATATAGCAGCTCCTAAGAAATATTAGTGAGACAAACATCGGCATAATCAAATAACGAAAGAATTAGAGATTGGATGGGAAAAAGTTTAGTTGAAGGAGGTAGAAAGAACTAAGGAAGATGGAACGATGGTATGTCTGTGACTTTTTTCATAAAACCTAGACTCTAGACTAAACTTAACATAGAAAAGAAAAAACAGATTGAAACTAATAAATAATAAATAGACAAACAACTATCAAATCGCAGAAACACAATTATAATCAATAATATTGGAACTTAAATATAAAAGTGTAAACAAATATAAATATTATTACCATTTTACGTTTGAACAGATTATTATTAAAATAAAATCTTAAATATCTTTTAGATTCCTTGTGAATTTTAAGTAAAAAATAAGCATATTTTAGATCAAGCGATGCCATGAAACAATTTTTATCAATAAGATGTAATGCTGTCCTAATATCTTCTAGTTTACAATGCAAGGTTGGTATAAATCTATTTTTTTTAAGTTTAAAATAAATCTGGATGAACCGTTTGGTTTTGGAGTTGTAAATATTTTTGAAAAATATTGATATTTTAGTAGCTGTGTTTCTAGTGTGACTGCACCTATTTTTATTAATTCATCTAAACATAGTGAGATTTTTTGCTTTTCAATTACATTAACAAAGAGTTATTTTGGGGCACTTAAGATTGGTATACTATGTTAGACAATGGTATAGAATATCCATTATTTATCCAAATTCGCTCCTAACAGAAGATCGACCGGGCGACTGATATTAAATTCGGGATCTGCTAGTGTGATGTTATTTAAATATGTCCAGCTAAAGTTAGGTAAATTTTTGATAAGGCTTTTCATTATGCATACCTCCGGTTCAAATTCAAAATCGTTATTTATAGCTTTGCATTTGATAGTCATAACGCCCCTACAATTGCTCTCCTTAGTGCCTACTCCAGATATCACTCCCCTACATCGAAGTCGAGGTTGGTCGAGCAACTGAGCCGCACGCTTGTTGACGAAACTCCCATCATATTTATGTACCTTAAGTATAGCTGTAGCTAAAAGAATTTCAGGCACGTCACATTGCATTGACACGTGTAAGTTGCTTCGTACTTGACCCGAAGTTTCAGGTTTCTGGTTGCTTACGCGGGTTGCTGTACCCATTAGCCGCGAAAAGCCTCAAGTATCATCTAAGGAGGGTGGTTGGTTATCAGAAACTCCCCTACGAGGAGTACAGCACGCTGCTAGCACAATTAGAAGCTTGCTTAAATTCGATACCACTATGTCCATTGACGGAGGACGCTGATGATTTAAATTATTTAACCCCTTTACATTTTCTATCAAGCCGTCCAATTCTATCAATTTATAAGACGGAACAAGATCTTAGGACTAGGTGACATTTAACACAAAAAATATTCCAAGACATTTGGAAAAGGTGGCAACAAAAATATTTAACAAATCTATCAGCCCGGAGCAAGTGGCGCCAACCTCAAGAAAATATAAAATTGAATGACATCGTACTCATCAATGATGGTAACCTTCTTCCAGGCAGATTAGATAGACAGAGAACACAGCACACAGAACACAACACAGCACAGCAGAGGCCCTCGGTAGGGTGGTCGAATTGCATCCTGGCTACGTGCGTGTTGTGACGTTAAAAACAAAAAGTGGTTATATGAAAAGACCTGTTATCAAACTATCAATACTCCCTATCATCTCCGAAGAAACACAAGATCAAGAATTAAAGCAAGAAAAACCAACGAAGAGTAAGATAAAACAAAGGAATAGAAGATACAGTTTCATTACAGTTGCAACTTCTATCTTATTATTTTTTATGACCCTTATAACTAATACTAGCGGACTATATACTATAAATAAACTGCAAAATAATACTAGCCTATTTTTCGAAAAGATTGTAAAGCTTTGATAGCTGACGATTGGAAACTCGTTGTCTATTATGATCTCTACCCATATTGGGAAGGCACCGCCGCGTCCTCGAAGTACATGGAATACCTAGAAACCATCTGTTCGAAGATAAGAGGGCATTCACACTGCGAGGGTGTCATGTATCAATTGAATCACGAGCAGTCGGAACTACGGCGCTACAATATCATGTTGCAAGATAAGGGCGACCTACTCACACGTAAGCGCAGGGGACTTATCAATGGTGTAGGTAATACCGCAAACGCGTTGTTTGGGGTGCTTGACAGCAACTTTGCTGAAAAGTATGAAAAAGATATCGACTTAATCAAAAAAAAAAACCAAGGACACCTAGCCAAGCTGTGGAAGAATCAAACTAAAGTCGTAGAAGCGGAGTTCAATGTCATCAAGAGGGTAGAGTCGATCATGGAACAGCATCATAAAACAGTCAGTAAAAAGATGATCGAACTTGAACAATCGATGAACGTACTAAAGTCACAAGTCTCAAATAACTCATATATCAACGAATTTGCCTTGGCCGCTATAGTTACAAACAACATTTTGAACAAGTGAAAAGAAATACAAACTTATCGTATTGAAACTATCACAGGCGTATTTCACGGGAGGTATGATATTCATCTCCTAACCCCCAAGCAACTCCAACACGAATTAAGTGCCATCTCTACACAGATACCAAAAGACCTATCACTACCTACCGATCTTGCGAATTATTCAAACATATACAAATTACTTAACGTAAAAGCATGCTTATCGAAGTCCTTTCTTATTTTCGAAATCCGAATACCATTATTAGCACGAGACGCTTACGAAGTCCTTAAATCAATTCCCATACCTAAACAATCGGGTCGCGTTGTCCCAATTAGCGAATATCTCGCTTTAAACTTAAAAAAGGAATCGTTTATATCGCTATCGTTTACTGATTTACATGACTGCATTGATCGCGATTTAAATACTGTGTTGTGTCGATTCAAGAAGCCTATTTATCATACGATCAATGATAAGAGTTTGTGTGAGAAGGATGAAGGACTTGGTAGCTGTAGAACGATCATTAACACCTGCAAAAATATTTTCATTGCAACAAGTAAACTTAATAACTACTTTTATTTCTGTTGTAATAAATGATACTTCAAGTTGTTATGCGAAGATCAAGTTACGGCTATTCAGTTAAGTGACGCCGGACTTATTACGCTGGGACGGGACTGCCTTATCAAATGAGCTGATTTCCATTTTTATGCATACAAACCAGATGCATCTCAAATCAATTTAAAGCCCGACATTGGTATACCGAAGATCGCTTCGATTAATCATTTAATAAACATCTCGATACCGGAGATGAACGCCAGTACGAGCTTGGAGACTATCAGCCAACAACAACTGCTGGCCATACGAGAACAATTGGATTTCATGAAACAGACTGAGCCGTTAGCAGCAGGTGTATCCTATCACGACATTCGCCATTACACCGTCCTCTACCTGGTGATTGTAACGGCTGGAGTAATCGGAGGATTCTACGTGTGGCGGCGCATGCGGCACGTGCGGAGCGAGCGGCACGCGTGGAGGCCGGCAGGTCGCGATCGCGTACAAAATAAGTGTAGTGAAGTGCAGTGTAATAGTGAAGTGCAACTTGTAGATGTAGAATTGCAAACAAGTGCAGTGCAGTGTAAAAGTGATGACATTACCCGCGAATTAAATGAAAAATTTAAGAACTCGCGTAAACAAAAACAAAACTGTGGCACCTCACCAGTGCTTCAGTCGGTGTTTACTATCACGGACACGGGTATCTAAATAATACACTGTTATTGTCTTTATTTGTATCAATTATTTGTAACTAGTTTTAAGCCAAAATGTTTACCACCTTGTAATTAGTTTTAAGTTCATCTCATCTTCATGACTGTCTATCTTTCAGCCCGGGAGCATGTATGGGCTGCAGTACGTACATTTTTATGGCGTCGGCAGTTTACGCTATAACGCTACAATAATGCATTTTGAGTCAGTACGCTAATTGAGCCCAGCAATACCGGTCACGCGTGCTCGCAGTATCATTTCCCATCTATCATTAAATTAGATTTAGTTGTTTCTATCAATAAACTATCAATTATCAACTTCCCAGTATTGACTATCATTTACTATCAACTACTATCAACCGACCACGTGGGGGTCCCGACGCAGCCCTTACATTGATCATATTATTATCAGCTATTAAATTAGTCTCAGTACAATTTATAGTTGAATACCTGTGATCCGTGTATTTTGTGGTTGTAAATTAAGTCTATTTAACTACCTTCCTACATATATATGTATATACAATATGTAACGTAATTAACGCACACCCTCAGACACGCCAATTAGTATATTATGTTATAATCATAACACATACACAGAATTTTTAGTTAAACATTTTTATGCACTGATTATTTATCAAATTAGTTATACTAATTCCGGAAGAATGTTGTGGTCACAGTATACAAATCCACGAACGCAAAGACTTTAACGTGCTTAAAATAAAGTTCATTTTTCTTTATTTTTATTGAATGACAAAATTAGTAATAATAAAAATAAAACTGCACTCTCAAAAGTCTTATTGCCTTAAGTTACGGTCCATTTTAGTTTGTTTTGACTGTACAGATTTAGTGTGACTGCAATTTACATAGTTTTAATTATTTTTGGAATAAAAAATTACCTATATTAAAAATGATAGGAATCGATTCAGTAAACGATTCTGAACAAACTACTTTCTCAAAGTGCGTTAATTATGTTACATGTTGTATATATATATACACACACACATATATGTATATATATATATGTGTGTGTGTGTGTGTGTGTGTACCTACGCAATACGCATACGTGCTCGCCGGTTAAGTGTAGTATTATTTGCCATCTGTTTATGCGCGTGTGTGAATATGCGCGCGCGCGCGCGCGTGTGTGTGTGTGTGTGTGTGTGTGTGTGTGTGTGTGTGTGTGTGTGTGTGTGTGCGTGTGTGTGTGTGTGTGTGTGTGTGTGTGTGTGTGTGTGTGTGTGTGTGTGAGTGCGTGCGTGCGCGTGCGCGTGCGTGTGTGTGTGTGTGTGTGTGTGTGTGTGTGTGTGTGTGTGTGTGTGTGTGTGTGTGTGTGTGTGTGTGTGTGTGATTCGATAAAATGAAAAACCGCGGTTGTTTTGTCAAACGTGACAATTACGACCCCACTATGAGGCAATTTATGGGAAGCCATATGTTCGGCAGTGGACTTTTGTTAAGCGATAATAAATTAATGAAGGAATATCCGTTTCACCCTAGATTCTTTATTAATTGTTTGTAGTATGAATGACCAACGAAGACTCAACGTGCAACCTTTAATGGTATGTGGATACTTTGGCCCATAATAAATATCCATCTTGCATCGTTTAAATAACAAAATATAGCTACGTTATCACTACCAAAAACAGTAGATTTATGATGCACGAATTAACTGAATTAAGATTACTATGTAAGAGCGTGGCTCCTCTCCTATAGACAAACTATTTGTGCTGTAATCGTAAAAAAATGTTCCGCCTTGTCTGTTTTATGTGTAGAAGAAAGATGAATAGCGATCATACACTCCATCTGATGGTAAGTTGATGATGGACACCTATATCTATCCTCGATTAGAATTAAAAATGCCTCGTTAACAGTAAAAAGGGTCTCCGGTTCTCTACACTCACCATAAAACCCACATCAGCATTAGGCTGCTATTTTAAGCTAGTATTTTGTAAAGTTATAATCGTTCCTCGATCGAACCAATCAATAATAATATAACTGCAGCATGGCTTTGACACGTATAAAATATCACGTAAATCTCTAATTATTATTTTTTTATACAAAACAAACTAAGTAAATTAACTAAATACGACATAATATAATATTTTATTATCCTTTTTTGTCACTTTATTAGTAAAGGTTAATTTCTAGTTGTATGATTATACGATGATATGAATATGATTGACCGATTGCTAGATAAAAATTATCAAGAAGTTTTCGTCTAATTCAATCATTTTACAATTTTTTATAATCATATTGGTGATAATATTTAAACTTTTTGCCGTAAGTGCCTGTCGATCCAATACCGGTATTAGTTCACCGATTCAGCGTATTGTTGCCACATATAATGAGACCTTCGAGCATATAGACATTTTACATGCTCAAAGGAAAAGTTTAGTAATCTTTTATACAAGACACTTTCCAAATAATAATTTTGTTACTTTAGTCATATTATAATATCATTGTTGACTTTGACATTTGTATAATACCTTCTGTACAACTGCAGATCTCCTAGCGTCTTAATTATTTATCCCAAGAGGTAATCTGTGAACAGCACTGTGGGCTGCATTGTTACTGTACTACCTGCATGTAATATAAATAATGTAGTGGTTAACTGTTCCACTTTGAATAAAAAAAATGTAAAAAATGTTAAAAACTCGTCCATATTATATATAATAATAAATATTTTATAATGAGTGATATTTTCAGTGCTATTAATTGTTTCTATACTATTAATTGTTCTAAGCCTGGTTGTTTAATATGTGTAATTTATGTATTTTACGTAGCTCCGCACTGTACACGTGTAAGGTAAGAAAAAGATTAAAAAAAAAAAACTAAGTACACCATTTATGTTATTTTCCAAGGTAGGACAGTGTTACAAATTCATCACACCACATTTACAACACTCTTTTTTAGGGAGAGATTCTCCAACGTAAAATTGCATTATCGAAATAATTTCGTAGCTCATAAAGGCAAAAAGCGTGTCGACAATAATAGAATTTTCCTCTATTCGTAAGATGTTCGCAAATGATAATACTCACTTGTCGCACCACGAGCGAAAGGTGAATGTCCTTACTTTTATCATTAACCGAGATGTGAATAATAAATTGCAGTTTGAGTTTTTTTTTAAATAATATATACACTTTTCAATTGTCATGCTAAATATAAAAACTTTTTTTTTAATTTTATTAATCTGTAAATAATATAAATGAAAAAAAAGAGCCTTAGAGTCAAGAAATTACCTTGGAATTATCTTATCATCATCATCATTAGGCTATCGAAAGTCCTGAACATAGGCCTCCGCAATAGACTGCCTCATATCATCATCATCATCATCATCACAGCCCTTCACAAGTCCACTGCTGAACATAGGCCTCCCCCAAGTAATACCACAAAGCACGGTCCTGAGCCACCTGCATCCATCGACTTCCTGCATATCTTACCAGGTCGTCACTCCATCTAGTGGGGGGTCGCCCTACACTACGCCTACCGGTACGAGGCTGCCACTCGAGAACCTTTCCTGGCTACGGTGCCTCATATGGGGGGAAATTTTTATGAATTTGAGTTGTTATCGCGATGATGCTGCAGTCCATCTCCTGTTTCTTTCTCTCTCGATAGAGAGAAAAGATGACTCGCCCTTGCTGCTTATTTAAATCGTGATTCAAATGCGAAATTATTGAAGTTTATTTATTACGCCTCGTAAAGTTTAAGTTACTGACTGTGTTATCAAATGGTTAAAGATACTAACCGTGTACCTAAGCGTCATGATTTTAAATTCATCATTCCAATATTTCGTGAAAAACTCCTAACATCTTCTTAGGCTTACTTGAAGTTGGTAACGAAAAAATTATTAATGTTAAAAGTTTATAAAGAAATTTTATTTTAATAAAAAAGTCCTCCCTCCGCTTAGTAGTCGAAAATAATATTTTTGTTACTACAACACAACATGGAATATCATATTTTCAAGAATTTACTGACTACAATTTCCTTTGCGTGTAGTTCAAATCGCTAATGACATTACATACGAAAACACTAATAACTGAAGTGGGTGGCTCATTAACGAAGCTCTATAACTATATAAGACAAAGAAATAACTGGTCGAAATACTGATGTGACTAGTTTAATAGCTATAAAAACTGGCCAAGTGCGTGACGGGCTATACATAATGTAAGATTCCATCACAATACGTGAAATTTGAAGGGGTCTTCTTGATACTATGAACATATTAAGAAATTTCGCGGTTTGACCGCTGTAACGGCTAAAAACTTGCTTAAATAAGATGATAAATAAAGCACTTATTTTCCAAGCAGACGTAGGAAATGGTATTCAAGGAAGATTAAAAAAAACTTTTGATTTTGAAAATAATAAAATCTATTGCTTAAAACTACTTTTACGGATTTTATCGAGTATAATTTTTAATTATTTTTAATTCCTGAGGTTTCGGGTGCTTTCCAGCACCCATGGTCATGGGGTACTGAGGAGACTGACGTCATTCAGCTTTTTAATTATTATTTTTGGTCTGACCGACGCAGAATGAACATACTGTGTCTTGAAGTCTTGGAGTGGTATGCTTGGGTTTAGTTTTAATTATATTAATTACAGGGACCCAAGCACGGGGTTAGTGGTGATGAGTTTAGTGCAAGCAATAGTGGGAGGGCGGAAGGTGCTCTTCAAAATAGGTAAGACACATCATTTTATTTTATTGAGCGGATGTGTGCGAATTAATTCTTAACAAATTTAAATATTTTTATACAGTAAATTAGTTAGTCATAATATTTCTAAAAAACAATGCCAAACTCAGCCCCTGGATGATACGTAAAAGCGCTTAAAAATAAAAGCATTATATATATATATATATATATATATATATATATATATATATATACATATATAACAGTTGGGCTGAAAAGTTCGTATCGTTTTATAGAAAAACAAATTTTTTTGGCAAAATTCGATTTTATTATTCAACATAGTTGCCATCGAGGGCGATACACCGATTATAGCGATCTTCCAACTTTTCAATACCATTTTTGTAGTACGATTTGTGTTTAGCCTCAAAATAGGCCTCTGTTTCGGCGATTATTTCCTCATCGGCTTTAAATTTCTTTCCAGCGAGCATTCTCTTGAGATCTGAGAACAGGAAAAAGTCGCTGGGGGCCAAATCTGGAGAATACGGTGGATGCGGAAGCAATTCGAAGCCCAATTCATGCAATTTTGCCATCGTTTTCATCGATTTGTGACACGGCGCATTGTCTTGATGAAACAACACTTTCTTCTTCTTCAAGTGGGGCCGTTTTTTCGCGATTTCGTCCTTCAAACGCTCCAATAACGCTATATAATAGTCGCTGTTGATGGTTTTTCCCTTTCCAAGATAGTCGATGAAAATTATTCCATGTGCATCCCAAAATACGGACGCCATAACCTTACCGGCCGACTGTTGAGTTTTTCCACGCTTTGGATTCGGTTCATCGCGTGCAGTCCATTCAGATGACTGCCGACTGGAATCCGGAGTGTAGTGGTGGATCCATGTTTTATCGATTGTCACATATCGACGCAAAAATTCACTTCTATTGCGGTTGAACAGCTCCAAACATTGCTCTGAAGCATCGACACGTTCTTGTTTTTGGTCGATTGTGAGCTCGCGCGGCACCCACTTTGCACATAGCTTTCGCATACCCAAATATTCATGAACGATATGTCCAACACGTTCCTTTGATATCTTTAGAGTGCCAGCTATACAAATCAACCTCAATTTACGATCTTCCAAAATCATTTTGTGGATTTTTTTTATGTTTTCGTCCGTAACAGCCTCTTTTGGACGTCCACTGCGTTCATCGTCTTCGGTGCTCATATGGCCTGTACGGAATTTGGCAAACCACTTACGAATGGTTGCTTCGCCCGGCGCAGAGTCCGGATAACACTCATCAAGCCACTTTTTGGTATCAGCAGCACTTTTTTTCATCAAAAAATAGTGTTTCATTAAAACAAGAAATTCCTTTTTAACCATTTTTTTTTCAAAATAACAAAAGTTGCTTCACTCAAAATGCTGTATCTCACAAACTAATAATCAGACAGCTGTCAAATTTATACACGTTTCTTTTGAAGGTTGGTACTACCTAAAATGATATGGATTTTATTCTAGTGGCGCCATCTCATAGAGACGATACGAACTTTTCAGCCCAACCAATATATATACGCCTGTCACCCAGAGGGGTTGGCAGAGACTACAGATTTCCATTTAGCACGAACCTGACATACCTCTCTTTCCTCCTCCACATCCATATACCTACGCAATACGCATACATGCTCACCGGTTAAGTGTAGTATCATTTGCCATCTGTGTATGGGCGTGTGTGTGCGCGCGTGTGTGTGTGTGCGCGTGTGTTTGTGTGTGTGTGTGTGTGTGTGTGTGTGTGTGTGTGTGTGTGTGTGTGTGTGTGTGTGTGTGTGCGTGTGTGTGTGTGTGTGTGTGTGTGTGTGTGTGTGTGCGGCGTGAAAATTTATAAATTTATACAAGACGCTTGAATATTATATAGACATAAAAAGGCAACTTTTAATAACTGTAAAATTCAATTGGCCATTCCTCTATAATTATGTTCCAGATAAAGCAGCCTCTTACATTTTCCTCGCAAAAAGTACAGCAGCAATTTTCGAACACAATGTTCTCTGTAAAAGCGAGAACCCACTCACGGAATGACTCTTGTACACAATGCAAATAACCGCAGCGAAAATAACGAAATGTTGCTACTGTGTCCGCATACTTACTTTATCTTAAAAACTCACGTACTTATGTCATAATTGAAACCTAAGTATGTTATCCTAAAAATACTTTTTTAAATTAATATATATAAAAATAAAATTTAATATATAAAATATTTTTTTTAATTTTAAATTAATATTAATTTAGAGTTCTAAGTAGATTAAACAATAAAAAAGGTTGTACAAGACAATATTTTAAATGAAACATAATTTTTCGGATTAGTTTATTTTAATCACAGACATGAGTAGTTTTATTAAATATTTTATGAAAGTGATATGAAATGTTTTACTAAAGTAAAAAAAAAATGAAAAATAGGTGAAGAGAAAATTAAAAAAAAGATGTTAATTTTAAACTTTGCTCGAGATAGATAATTCTCTATTGCACTAAAACAAAAAAGTATTGGTACATAGGTGAACTGAATTCCAAAAATGCATTCTCCAAAACCGAAATACTCAGTTTTAAGAAGTTGCTGTATATATGTATGTCGTAGCCATATCAGAGAACTGTTTATTTCATAAAGTAAAAATTGTAAAACAAGTAAATATCCGTTGACCACATCATAATATGATCAATGACTAATCAGCGTTTGATGATATAAACAGCTAAAAGCACGGCTACTTCATGATATGGTCAAACATTAGCGATCATTTCGTGAAATAGTTACATTATCAACCATTAGAGGCGCTTATTTTGGGATGCATCATGGCGGCTGACAACTATTCTGACAAAATACGCACGCAAACGTGGCGTGGATTTCAAAATATGACTTCATGAAAGTTGCTGGGAAAGATATTTTAGTTCTTAAAAAGAAAGTGTTAACTCACTTTTAGGCACTCAATTTTTGGCTCTCTTCAGGCTATACGGTGTAGATACTTACCAAAGCATCCATGCCATATATATATATATATATATATATATATATATATATATATATATATATATATATATATATATATATATATATATATATATATATATATATTGCTTTCCACGAGTACAGTTTGCAATAAAAGTATACAGCACAGAAAAGAGAGATGAAGAAGGAATATAAGTAATAAGATGTATAAAAAAGAATTAAAGATAGTGTGACGGCCCAATATTATTATTAATAATTAAATTCAATATAAAGGGGCATCAAAAATAGTCTTAATATATATATAATGTAATAAAATCACATTAATAAAGATAAAGTTAATATAAATATATATCAGACATTAGACCAATAAGATAGTAAATTAAAGGCAAAATATTGTCTTTCATAATAAATAATTTTATTTAAAAGCTTGAAAAAATATTTAAAATAAGATAATTAATAGAAATACGCTCACCGTGCACGGCGTGTGTAAGGCCGTGTGCCTCCCCTACATTTTTTTTAAATGAATGTAGGAGAGCGAAGCCCTTGTATCGGGTATTTTGTATAAATATATTTTTGAGCCTTTTCCGAGCGGGAAGGGATAATTAATAATGTAAACCTGATACAAGTGGAATAGAACATTTTATGTTCTTAACCTTTCTCGAGCCCTGTCTTCGTGAACGGAGTTCACTTAGCTTATAAGGCACTAACAACAGCTTTCAATTGCTCTAGTGAATATTCATTCTTCCAAAAGACACCTAAAAGAACTAAGTTACTAAACAAACACAACGTGTGATTAAAACTACTTTTACGGATTTTATCGCGTTTATTTTTACTTTTTTATTTTTAATTCCCGACGTTTCGGCGCTTTCCAGCACCCATGGTCACGGGGGACTGAGATGACTGACGTCCCGATGTCATTGTTAAACCCGGAGAACCTTCAGCTTTTTTAATTATTGTTTATGGTCCGATCTATGCAAAATGAACTGACTATGTCCTGAGGTCTTGCAGTGGTATGCTTGGGTTTAGTTTTAATTTTATTGATTATAGGATCCCAAGCAGGTGGTAGTACCCAGCCTCCTTCTCTATTGAAATTAGGATGTTTTTTAATTTCAATAGCCTCACGTTTCATCCTTGGTAGGAATCGGTGTTCTTTCGCGAGGATTTGTGGTCTATCAAATCTGATGTAATGGTTGGGGCCGTCTAGGATATGATCACAAACTGCAGACTTCCCGGAACGTTGATGCTTCACATCAGCTATATGTTCTTTTACGCGGGTCCTAATTGATCTTTTGGTTTGTCCTATATAAGAGAGACCACATTCACAATCAAGCTTGTACACTCCTGCATCTTGTAGAGGAATATGACACTTTACGGATGGTAGGAACTGACTAATCTTCTTCGGCTGCTTGTAGAATGTTCTAATAGAAGCTCGCTTCAAGATATAGCCAATCTTGTCTGTGACACCTCTGACATATGGTAGTACAGCAGGCACACGCTCGACTGTGGCCGGCTTCACTCGGTCACTGTGACGTAGGTGCGGGACCCGAAGCTTGTTGTCGTGCAGAACTTGCTTGACGTGCTGAAGCTCGGCGGCCAGGTGTTTGCTGTCACAGATCCCTCGTGCTCTCTGTAACAAAGATTTGCCCACGGTAGCTAACTGTGAAGGATGGTGGTGAGATTCACCGTTTAAATATCGGTTTGTATGGGTCTTTTCCTATACACAGTGTGACCAATGGTGTTATTAGGATTTCGGATGACTAACACATCTAGGAAAGGTAAGGAATTATTTGCCTCTAACTCCATAGTAAATTGAATTTTAGCGTTTATGGAATTAAGATGTTCTAAAAATGCAGTTACTTTGTCTGATGGTAAAATTGTGAAAGTATCGTCTACGTACCGCTTGTAGATCCTTGGTGTAACAGGTGCAGTAAGGAGGGCTTTCTCCTCAAAGTCTTCCATGAATATATCGGCGACAATGGGAGATACAGGTGAGCCCATCGCCACACCATCTACTTGCTTGTAAAACTCTTCCTTCCACAATAGATAGCCAGATGTAAGGCAATGTCTTAGTAATACTGCATATTCTGCTGGCATGTTATTTTCCTCTAGTTTCCTAGTTATAATTGAGATGCAGTCTTCAACAGGTAGGCATGTAAATAGAGACTGAACATCAAAACTGACCATGTGTGCTCTTGTGTGTCCTCTGAGTGGTGATAATATTTTAGCTAAGTATTGAGCCAATCTGTAAGTTGGCGAATCAATCTGACTCATTTACGTCCAATATTGAGTCAGATTGATTCGCCAACTTACAGATTGGCTCAATACTTAGCTAAAATATTATCACCACTCAGAGGACACACAAGAGCACACACTAAGGATTCATACCATTTTGTCAGTGAGATAAAAGACCTACATCTTACTGACAATGAAACCATGGTCAGTTTTGATGTTCAGTCTCTATTTACATGCCTACCTGTTGAAGACTACATCTCAATTATAACTAGGAAACTAGAGGAAAATAACAATACCAATATTACTAAGACATTGCCTTACATCTGGCTATCTATTGTGGAAGGAAGAGTTTTACAAGCAAGTAGATGGTGTGTGACTCCCTTGTCGCCGATATATTCATGGGAAGACTTTGAGAGAAAGCCTATTTTGCGTAGACGATACTTCACGAATTTACCATCAGACACAGTAACTGCATTTTTTAGAACATCTTAATTCCATAAACGCTAAAAATTCATATGGAGTTAAGGCACCCTTTCTAGATGTGTTAGTCATCGAAATCTGATTATACCATTGGTCACACTGTGGAAAAAGACAAACCGTAAACCGATATTTAAACGGTGAATCTCACCACCATCCTTCACAGTTAGCTACCGTGGGTAAATCTTTTGCAGAGCAGGATCTGTGACAGCAAGCAACCGCTCGCTGAGCTTCAGCACGCAAGCAAGTTCTGACACGACAACAAGGTCCCGCGCCTACGTCACAGTGACCGAGCGAAGCCGGCCACAGTCGAGCGTGTGCCTGCTTACTACCATATGTCAGAGGTGTCACAGACAAGATGCTATATCGAAGCGAGCTTCTATTAGAACATTCTACAAGCCGCCGAAGAAGATTAGTCAGTTCCCCCCATCCGTCAAGTGTCATATTCCTCTACAAGATGCAGGAGTGTACAAGCTTGATTGTGAATGTGGTCTCTCTTATATAGGACAAACCAAAAGATTAGGACCCGCGTAAAAGAACATATAGCTGATGTGAAGCATCAACGTTCCGGGAAGTCTGCAGTTTGTGATCATATCCTAGACGGCCCCAACCATTACATCAGATTTGATAGACCACAAATCCTCGCGAAAGAACACCGATTCCTTCCAAGGATGATACGTGAGGCTATTGAAATTAAAAAACATCCTAAGTTCAATAGAGAAGGAGGCTGGCTACTACCACCTGCTTGGGATCCTATAATCAATAAAATTAAAACTAAACCCAAGCATACCACTGCAAGACCTCAGGACATAGTCAGTTCATTTTGCATAGATCGGACCATAAACAATAATTAAAAAAGCTGAAGGTTCTCCGGGTTTAACAATGACATCGGGACGTCAGTCATCTCAGTCCCCCGTGACCATGGGTGCTGGAAAGCGCCCGAAACGTCGGGAATTAAAAATAAAAAGTAAAAATAAACGCGATAAAATCCGTAAAAGTAGTTTTAATCATGTGCAATGTTCGCGTAAATATAAGAAATCATTAAACACAACGTAAATAAGGGTCCTAACTAAGACGATCACGCCAAAATATTACAAACGGCCTATTATTAAACATTTAGAAAGATCAAAACATATCTTATTTATCCTGGTCACATATGTATAATTTTATTATAAAGGGGACCTAATTATATTTAATCTAATATATTTATTATTATGAGAGAGGGGGGGAAGCGTTACAATAGGAAGCCGAGAATAAGTTAATCGCGATTTAAAAAAAACCGTTACTCCAGCGGCGCATGCGTAGTATCTAATGCTGAGGCCGCTTTCGCTATTTAAAGTCAAAACAGAAAAGATATTTTAGTGATTCATTCACGTTTCTGAGTGCGACAGAAAGTGTTAAAAGTAATTTTATTATTTTGTTTGGATTAATTATTGCTCTCAATCAAAATCAAAAACATAAAAAATATTGTCGTTATTAACATTTGAATTAAATTTTTTATTTACAATATACTTTTTTACATTCTTCACAAATGATGAACGCGGAATGAGCGCGGTTCTACCACGTAGAAAATCATTACAGGACTCATTTTAATAAAACAAAAATGAAAATCCTCCGTCTTTTTGGGTCTAAGTTTGATTAATTGCAAAACGATTAAATCTAATTTTCACTTTTGATCCTCTTCGCATTCAATTTCATTTACTGGCTAAGAAATTTATTAAAAGCTTTGGCCGTAAGCCATAAGGCTTTGTAAGACTTATAACTCAATTTAGAAATCATAATACATTCGTTGGTATATATACTCGTACCTTTCATTATTATTATTAGTTACGAGCTCAGATTAATAGAGCAAACTTATAGAGACTTGAAATCTACGCAGAAACCTAATATATTTATTCTAGCTCCTTCTATTATCTCGTATAATTAGACATCCTTTTTATAGTGGTAGAGCCACGCGGAAGCTTTTGCTGTTGTACGTGGGCCGGCTTGAGCAGGGGTGGTACCACGACCTCACAGAATACCGACGTGAAGTGGAAGCTCTGCTTCCGCGTTTCGTCTGAGTGAAGTGAGTGTTGTGAGTGCAGGTGGTCGGAGGCCCAATCTCCCCTCCCCTCCATCAAAATGGTAGGTAGGACTTAAATGTAAGACTACCCAAAGAGAATACCTGCATCCCTGGAGAATCCCTCACTGAGCATCCACGACCAAGCTGCTCCACTTTAATTCCGATCAAGACAATAACTGCTTGGGCCAAGCTAAGCAACAAGACCAAGGCGACCTCTGTCACGCTAGGAGATCAGTTCAAGTTTTTTCCCTGGCATATGGTCTGACACAACTGGTTTCTTTGTGTGTACACACAAGTGGGTATGGAACTCCGCGTCACTGAGTACTTGGGGTAGCAAGCGCACTCACCCGACTTAAACTCTATAAAGTATGCATGGCATAAGCTTGAAAGACAAATTATGAAAAGAAATCCTGTTCTCGCTAATTTGAGAGATCTTAGAAACGCATTACAGGAAGAATGAAACGATTTTATTCATAACTTGATTAGGAGTATGCCAAGAAGAGTAAAAGTTTAAGTAAGTTTAAGGGGTAACACTGAGTGCTGACTATCGCCTACGTTAAAGTTTTTCCTATGCATTGATGAAAAATGAATAAAATGTTATTTACGAAAATGGTTCTTTAATGTAAATTTAACTTTCTTTCTGAATTTGCTTAATTATTGTCATTTTACCTTTTTTAATTTGGTGTTTGCAATTTTGATATAAGTAAATAATAAGCGAAATCCTAATTAATAAACTAAATTGTCACAAATATTCATAATATGTCGTAACAATATTTTGTTTTAATATGATATTTTGTTTTATACACACGTTCTTTCAAATATTTCCATGAGTATAATTATATGTATGTAAGAAATAAAATAAAGTGGTAATGGGCCGGCCATATAGCTCGAAGAACCGACAACTGTTGGGGAAGAAGGGTTCTCGAGTGGCAGCCTCGTACCGGTAGGCGAAGTGTAGGGCGACCCCCCACTAGATGGAGTGACGACCTGGTAAGACATGCAGAAAGTCAATGGATGCAGGTGGCTCAGGACCGTACTTTGTGGCATAACTTGGGAGAGGCCTATGTTCAGCAGTGGACTTGTGAAGGGCTGTAATGATGATGTATGATGAAGAAATAATAATAATAATAATCTTTATTTGCGAGAATATGGTTGTACAATGGTGTTTGAGTATAATTCGTACTACTTATTCTACCTTAGTCGTGTGCAAATATTAATGGTCAAGTAACCTAAACAACAGTACTTATCGAAAACAAAATATAAAATTAATTATTTATAATAAATTACTATATTGAGTAAAATGGCATATTATTATGGAATATCAATACGATACATTTATCAAGATTATCCTTTTATAAGATTTAACCTTAATTTGGTTAAATGTTCTTATCATTTATATTTGGTAAAATCTTAATTTGTCGATTGTTTGATTTCTAATGAAGCGAGTGACCATTAATGTTTTTATATGTAGCCATGCTCCATCTGTGCGTTCTGGTTTGAATTGATAATGGGCTTATATAATAAATGACAGCGTTAATTTTATTATAAAATATGGGAGACAAACTAACACAGTCCACCTTATGGTGGGTGGGTGCCGCGGCCTATAGACAGATATATATATATACATATAAAGACAGTGATATCAACTAAGTGCACATTCCATAATAGGTAAACACCGCATGCTTAGTGCTCACAGCATTTCCTACAAGCCTTTACATAATAGCCAAAAATATACAATACACAATTTAAAAAAATAATACAAAAAAATTGGTACCACAAAGAAATATTAATAGTTTGATAAATCTTGTACCGAAAAACGTTAAAAGAGTCGTGGTGAATATCTACTACATTATTATAAGTATTTAGAAATCTGCAAAGTCTGGGCATATGGGAATTAGATCCTAGTACAGCTCTACGAAGGGGCGGCGAAAGAGGAGTAATCTACTTACGAGGATATCTACTTGGGATACGAAAATTAAATTTACTTAGTAATAAAGGACAATCCAACTTATTTCTAAATATTTTATATGAAAGTTGCAAATCCAAAATATCCCGGCGTTTAGACAGTGATACTATTTTAAATGTCCTTAATCTGTCAACATATGATGCATTTTTATACGATTTTCGTGTTGAAAAGGCAAGATGCCATAAAAATCTTTTTTGTATGCGCTCAAGCCGAAAAAATATTCTAATATACTTCTAACAATTGAGAAGTATAAAAGTTTTTTGTGGTAACATTGCGGAATTCTCTACTACTTCTTATAAGAAAACCTAATGATTGAGATGATCTTTTAATAACACTTTCTAGTTGTGGTATAAATGTAAGCTTTTTATCGAATACTACACCTAGGTCCTTAACAGTTTCCACTTCGTGGATAACTACTCCATTGAGGGTATAAAACGGTGGGAAAATATTATAAAATATTATTTTTGCGCGTGAATTTAACGTATACACATTTTTTTAGATTAAGATTCATTCCATTAACATCGCACCATTTAGAAAGTCTAATTAAATCCTACGAAGAAGTATCATGTCTGACGATTTATTAACGGATTTGCAGAATTTTGCAAGTTTTTTTTGCAAAATTGCGTTGTCACCCTTTAGAACTAAGATAGAATGCCTCGTTGCCAGTAAAGAGGGTCTCCGGCTCTCTACGCTCACCATGAGAAATGCAACTGCATTAGGCAGCTATTTTACGCTGATATGCTGTGAGAGTGTGGTCCTCCCCTGGCCCAGCCGATCAATTCGCACTGCAGTCATAATAATAGCTGCAGCATGACTCTACCATCTGATCACTCGTAAGTTCGTTTTTATATCTAATACTAAAAAAAATATACCTACATGCGGTAAATGCTTCATGCGGCACTAGAGAATCCATTATCACATTTTGTCCCTTGGGTGTCGTAAGAGGCGACCTTTGAATATTGTAAGTGTTAGAGCCAATAGCAATTAAGATTAAGCGGAATTCAATTTTGTTATAGAATTGATTATTATAGTTGCACCCAAATTATGTCTTTTCTTTAGTCTTTCACGATTGTTGAATAAAGTTAAGATTAAGATGGAACTCAATATTTTAATACTGAAAAATAAAACACAATCACAAACAGATCAATTAAAACGCAGTTCACCTGTTGGTAATTGAATTCTGTAGCCCTTAGACACTTAACTCTATTCTCAATTAAGAATCGAAATACAGATGCGTTGTCTGTTGTGGTTCTTTCGCAAAATTTTAGTTTACAAGGTACGTGATGTCGCCAAAATCTATTTCAATTTGGTAAAGGTAAATTGGACCCTTATTATGCAAACCATATAATCGTAGCATAAAATAACTTTAGCAAAAATTTAAGCTAATGCATCGCATGTCAGTAAAAGTAATGTTGCTAAATGTCTTCATTATTTGAAATAAATGAGATGGCCAAAATATGCCTCAAGCTGTACAAAAATAAGACTATTGCTATTAATTTAAATTCAATAAAAAAAGAATTTTGAATAACCATTAACATTTCATATCAGCTGTTGAAAAATAATCAAGTTTAAAAGTATTTAAAGTGACTTCTTCTCTTTGAAGTCACTCTATAGCACCTTTAATGTGGCCATATAATACTAAAAAAGATCAGAGTAGGGAAAAAACGATAGCTAAACTCATAAAAATACTTTATTTATGATATCTTATGTATAAAAACATGTCTTCAATTAATGAATTAATACATCAAAATAATCAAAGTACACTTTAGTGTATTTTGATTAAACAAATAAATAAAATCCTATCCTTTAGCTTTAGTTTAATACAGCAACAGTTTAAACATGAAGGGTTACATTATAGGGTAGGATTATTTTACTTTAGTACTTGCAACACTGAATCCGTCCGTCAAGCATCAAAACAGTCAAAGTGTCAATGTCAGACTTGATCTAATTCACGTCTACCGACTTACGCGCCGTTTTTTGGTAAATGATATATGTACGCTTTTCCTTAATTTTTGTGTTTTATCGTACTTTACTTTTATTTATTAAACGCCGTAGCCACACGCGAGTGCTCTACTAATTATAAACGGTGTAATACGTAAGTTTAATTATTTTCTGTCTAATATACTTCGATCAATAATAGTTATGTTACAAAAACTAGTTACAAATAATAATTTCAAAGACTGAAGAAAACTGCTGTCCTTGTTTTTTTTTTTGAGCTAAACCGGTTAGGATAGATCCTAATCATCATGCATATACATTAATCTACATAACACTCATGAATTGGAACTTTATTAATATCTACATTTTGTAATAATGATAAAAACCGACTGCCAAAATTAACTTTTTGAAATCTTCATAACTTTTGTCCACTACTGCGAAGCTACATGTACTTTTCTGATTCTTTATATAGAATATCTGTACTTTCAAATGGCCATCTTCTTTATGGCCATAAATTCTTGTGGCTATTTATATACCTAGTACAATGTCTGGTACTGCTTGCTAAGCGTGACGATTTAGGCAAATCGAGGGAAGTATATACGTGTTTTAATGGATGATGAAGAATGTAAATTGTACAAGGCATTGTATGTATCACAGGCACATGTTAAAGACAATAGAATGTAAGCTTAAATTTCCCTAACGTGGAAAACATGTCATAGTGCTGAAGTTCGTTTAACATGACATTCAGTGACAAAAAAGTGAAACAAAATTGTTTTTGTTGACGCATGTCAAGTTATTTGAACAAAAACTCACGTTTTTGTTCAAATAACTTGACGTCGGAAGCTCTACGGAAAGGACAAAACGTTAACTTTATTTAATTACAAATGTAAGGGAAAAATCTAGTGTCCCTCATCAATTAATTAAATAACCTTTTCTATATGTATATTTATATGATTTAGTTAGCTGTTGTTCACTTAATATTTTATCTAATATGTCCACTTGAATCTTAGGTATAATATACAAATCCTGCTCAACAAGATTGTTGGAATTTTCTAAAAACACCTTTTTGAAGTTCGATACTGCTAATTGCAATTTATTTTGTATTTCAAATATTAAATTAAAGCCATATCACATTACAACTAAAACTACTCTTCATTTTAATTTCCGATAAATGCAATTATGTTCTCACAACAGACTGATTTGTTCAGCTGTACTCTGAACGAATTCACAAAGGCCGCTTATTGTAAAATATCTTTAAGTTGTGCATAATATACCTATATTATGTTTGTTCTAGTTTCTTAGTTTGTAACTGCACTATTGTATTAGGTAATACACCTGTGATGATAGTTGTAAGTGGTAAAATAAATAAATAAATGTAAATAAATGTAATAATAATTGTATAAAAATAAGTAAAAATAATTGCTTTTTTTAAATTAAATTTGATATTTTAGAATTCTAACGTATACGTGCGTGCACCCGCACAAGCACAAGCACTCGCACAAGCACATGCATACGCACACGCACACACAAACGCCACGCACACACACATCATGCACACGCACACGCATATGCATATGCACACGCGCTTGTGCACTCATACGTACACGCACATGCACACGCAAATACACACGCACATGTATACGCACACGGTCACATACACGCACACACACATGCACACGCACACACACACACACGTAGACGCACATGCACACGCATACGCACACACACACGCACACGTACACGCACACGCAAACGCACACACACACACACACACACACACACACACACACACACACACACACACGCGCGCGACGTACACACACACACACACACACACACACACGCACACACACACACACACACACACACACACACACACACGCACACACTCACGCACACACTCACATGCACGCACACGCACACGATCATGCACAGTTTTTTTCATTATTTATGACAAATGTGTAAGTAGATTTATTCTTCTGTTTCTGTATGTCTATACAGAAACTGATCTACTCATAGATTATAGACATTATTCGGAGAGCTGGAGACCTGGTGACCTGTAATACGGGTGTCATGCCTATCATAGGCTCCAGTGATCCACAGCCAAAGTTGATATGTACTACTTAGCTGTTACTCATACCTTTTAATGTAATGTCTTGTTTGTGGTGAGAAAATAAACGTTATTCTTATTATTATTATTTGTATTACTTTAATTTTCTTTTATAAAAAACGTTAATAGTTTTTTATATGTTCTGTAATTTATTTATCCTTTTAAATTCGGTTTTTTTGCAATTCGTAATACATACGTGTATTTTTAACTAAATTATATTATTATTCCTTTTTATGAAGACTTATTCCGTTGTTTAGAAATAATTTAAGGATAAATGTTTGTAGAAATAGGATACCAAATGACAGTTAGTTTGATTACATAATTCGTTTCAGTCGCTCCCTGATTATGCTAATGCGATCTCGCGGCACCTAATGAATAAAAGTTGGCTTAAATTTTCTCTCTGTTACAATTTTTCTCGGAAAGGTTATTAAATTAACAATTGGAAAATTAACTGCTACAAAGCGAATAGTGAATACAACTATTATTTAATAATGCTTCAGGTTTGTAATTATTCCGGCTTTAAAAATGTATGTCTACTGTAGCCTAAATGACTTGATGAATTTTTAAGTACAGGATGTAATAAGATTCGTTTTTAAGTCCTTTGGTTATTATACCAATAGCAGCTTATTTATAGAATTAGGGTGAAAAACGAGCACACAGTCCACCGGATGATAAATGGATCCTCTGGCCAATAGACATCTATACATTTAACCTCGATTAAGAATCAAAATGCAGATGAATTGTCACCCCTGAGGACTAAGATGGAATGCCTCCATTCCAGTAAAACGGATCTTCGGTTTTCGACGCTCACCATACGATACACATTAGCATCAAGATGCTATTTTACGCTGATATTCTGTAAGAGCGTGGTCCTTTCCCGGTCGAGCCGACTTTTTTCTGCTACAACCAAAATATAGCTGCGGCGTGGCTATACCAATACGTCTCACAGAAAAAGCAATATGATGCTGGTTTGATGCAAATTCTGACAAACCTGATGTTTTTACAAGATTTATTACATCCCTTTAGGTTATCTTGACATGAATGTATTTATAATTTTTTTAAAACTTTATGAAATGAGGGTAATAAAGGAATACACAGTCCTCATGATGTACCATCACTATGTAACACGCAATACTCGCGTCTTATAATCTCAATATGTGCGTTTGCTTTGAACTGTGATATTTTGTGCAAATAAAAAGCACTTTCGAGCAAATACAGATTTTTATTGCTAATGTTGCTTTGAAACACGAAAGCTGTCAATGAAAAAAGGAGACGTGTTACTCTTGCAATGACTTTAATTATACTGCTTCCTTTATCCTACCTTAACACTAATATATACTGTCGTGAGGACAGTTAATACATTCATTGGTGCCGGCGGAGATCGGACCGGGGTTGCTTGCGTACTGTGAAATTTACAGAAGGCGCTTAGCCCCTGACCTAGCACGGCTCGTAACCATACCATCAACTGAAAAATATTTTCACAAGAATAAATAATTAAATTGCGAAGGTTATTAATAGATCGCACTAGCATTTTTCCGTCCTAATAATTTTAGCATATCATAAAAGTCCTACAGAGCTTTTGGTAAAATATACAATGTTTAAGACATTTCCCTATAATCCTTAAATTTTATGCGTAGCTTTCATTCGATAGTCTACATGAAAATAAATGTCTGTATCCTGTCCTATCTGTATCCTAAATGTTTACCCCTAAAATTAACATATAGAATCAGATTTCAAATTTGCACACATTTTGTATTCGAGTTATCATACTTCTCTCTTATTTATTAGATTTAAAATTTTTACGTCGATTCGGAAATATTTTGCTAATTATGGAATGGAACAATAGACGGATAGAAGCGATTCTTATATACCTATGTGTTTAGTTTTGCTTTACTTTACTGTAAAATATTTAAGTGTATTTTAGTCAGGAACACGAAAATATTTTGTAACAAAAGCTTTCACATAAATATAAAATGGAGAATACGACGTAGATGAGGCTGCGTGCGACAAGTAAGTGGTTTTTGCACTTCGTAGGTTTAAAGCTGGCAGCGCCGCCTGCGGGCGCGGTGCGGTGAGCCCGGGGTGTCGCATGCCCGGGCCGCGCTAGTATCGTGTCAGACGCCGCACGAGCCACATTCCAAAGTTCACGTCATGCCCCCACAACAACTTTTCCGTTTTCACCCACGCGCTTATTTGTGACCATTTTCCCGCTTTGTTTTTTTAATTGATTGTACCCGTGAAGGTCCGAGTTCAACGGTTAAACTGAAAAGAGAATTCAGTTCAGTGATTTTTTTGTGATGTTGATGTGTACATTATATTGAGTTTAAAAATTGTTATTGTGTTTAATTAAGTAAGTATTTACTATTTAAAATAATAACTTTAACATTTTTGAGATGGTTTTGGAGGAATAAAAATCCGCCGGGCTTATCCAGTGTGTGTTGGCGGATTTCACATGTACTCGAAATATTCCATCCCTCAGACATGCAGGTCACTTAAAAAATGAAAAGTGTCCTGTGCCCATCTGTGGGACGAATAATTTAGTTAGTAAATGTCCCTTCTCTACTCATTAGTACGGGCATTTATTTTAAAATAAAAAATGAAAATTACATACGCATTGGTATTTAAATAGCCTCGCTATTAAAATATCTACGTGTAGCTAGATTTGTAGCACAATAGGTTTAATTATGCGTTCTTTATTAAATATGTAAATCTTACGTTATAATATCATAAATTATACAATATTTTAAAAATTTCCTAGATATATCTTACATTTAGGCGAATACTACACATTTAAAACTATTTTAAACGCGATGAAATCCGAATAAAATGGTTTTACTCAATATTCCAAGTGTAGAAATTGATGCAAAAGTTTTATTGTCCACTAGCTTTAACAATTTAAAAACTAACACTAGTATATCCATCTCCTTAACACATGCAAAATATTTTAATAATTTTATTAATCAATATTGATATTTACTATAATTAATGTTAAGAAAATAATACTCTTCTATCCCTTACTATTTTTATATAGCATGTCTTATTCCGCCATTTTGTATGAGAATTATCAACATAGGATATTCTATAGTCTGCCTAAGATCTTTTTTAAAAAGTCAATCCATAGACAGATCAGTAACTTGATTACCATTTGGCATAACTTTTGATATAAAATAGATCATTAATTAGTATTGGCATACGCAAAGTCAAACAGTGATTTTAATATAGGACGAGATTTTATGATCTTAAAAAAAAACAGTTATAAAATTTTATGAATACAAATTCATGAAATTTTATAATTGTTTTTTTTTACAATGTTTTAACAAAAAGTAAAAACAGGGACATTATAATATTGCAAAGAAAGACTAATGGTTTTGAAATACAAACAAAGGGTTTCGAAGTTAGATTTTCTCTTGAAGGCAGTCATTGTTAATGATGCGATTCACGAATGAAACGTCCGCGGACCTAGTTTCGCGTACTTGACCGGGTCGCAGATTCTGGATTAGACACTGAGTATTTTTGGACTAATATATAAAAAAAAATTAAAAAAAGAAACAACTCCGGCCAATCTAATAATTGCATCAGATTCGTTAATAAGGGTACAAGTGTACATCGATGGCCTAAGCTAATAATATGTAAAAATTATTTGCACTATGTTAGGTTAAGTAATAAATATTTTTATTATTAGCTCCACAGGGGACGCTTAGAGACGTTAAATATTTATGTACAAAGTTTAATTAGTGATATATCTTTAATCGATGATATAACTCGAGCTTGATATAAATTCACAAGAAAATACATAATAACATCGTATGCGTATACGCCCGGAGCCGTAACAAATATTTGTAGGTCATACTCGTTCCTATCCAGAGCGTTACTTAGTTTTAACTACATTCTAAAATTTTGTATTATTATTTATTTATATATTACATTTAAAATATTTCTGGGGATTACAGTCACCCTCAACAGGCATTTTTAACTTTTTTTATTTATGTTTTGGGAATAATTACATTTAACGTGTATAAAAACGACTGGGTACACTGGTAACACTCGTGAATGTTTATGATATGCTGAAAAACGACTCTTATACTTAAATGTTACTTATAACTTAATTGTTTTAATTAGGGTAGATATTAAAAATAATAAATATCACATTTTATAATAATAGAGCAATTGCGCTGGCGTCACTAGATAAACGGTTTTTAGAGGCCTTAATAGAAATTAGTCGCCTACTAAAGTATAGTGTCATGTACAAAAAACTAAATCCAGGTTTATGCTTAACAGAATTTGTTTTGTTCAATTTTTTATAAAGGAGAGTGATAAACCAGCTTACAGTCTACCAGATTTTAAATGGATGGAATGGAATTAAAATAAAGATAATTGCTACCTCGGCGTACAGAGACAGTTTGCCTCATTATTAGTAAAAATTATCTTCGATTTTCGTCACTCACCATATGAAACAAAGCAATCTTAAAATGCTGTTTTCCGCTGCAAACTTTAGGCTTATCATATATTAAAAAAAACGGCTATCAACATAATTTGCTTTGTAAACTTAATAATATGTTAATACGAGGGTGGCACTGAAAATTTCGGGAATCAAGGAAGTGACACAACATTACTATTTAAAAATGTATTTATTGCTTTTCGAAGTATATTCTCCGCGAAATTTGACATATTTTCCATATGATGGAACCAATCATTGAAGCAACCATTTGATTCGGAAGTTGGGGTCTTCAAAATGGCCGTTTTGTAGGCGTCCACAACTTCTTCAGGTGATGAAAATCTCTGTCCACGCAATTTATTCTTTATTTTAGGGAAAGTGTAGAAATCATTAGGGCTTAGGTCGGGGCTGTACAGCGGATGATCTAATAATTCTATGTTTTCTTGCTCCAAAAACTCTTTTGTTCTGTGTGCGGTGTGAGAACTCGCATTGTCGTGATGGAGGATGATGCGTCGGTTGCAGTTCTCTTTACGGAGTTCAGAAACGACCTGTGGCAAACAAATGCTAGCATACCATTTTGCATTAACCGTTCTTTGTCCCTCAAGAGGAATAGTCGTAACATGGCCGGTTTTGGAGACAAACGTGACCACCATTTTTTTGCAACACTCCGTGAACGAACAATTTTTGTTGGCTTTAACTCATTTTCGAACACCCAAACTCGTAACTGGTTTTTTGTTTCGGGTTCGTACGTGTATATCCAAAATTCGTCACCTGATACGATGTAGTATACAGCATTTGAGGATCCTGCGTGGAATCTTTCGAGAGTTCTGATGCACCAAGTAACGCGAGTCGCTTTTTGCTTTTCACAGAGCGAATGCGGTATCTATCGGGGAAACAAGTTTTTTACACCTAATTGTTCATGCAAGATTATTTGTATTTGACTCATGCCAATTTCTAAAGTTGCCTAAATTTCGCGGTATGTCACATGTCGATCTTCCTCAATCAGCTTACGCACAGCATCAACGTTTTCTTGGGTGAAAGCAGTTTTTGGACGACCTTTACGGGGATCATCACTGAGCTTGACACGTCCACGTTGAAATTCAGGAAACCAGCGATAAATTGTGGTTTTGGATGAGGCTTCATCACTAAATGCAGAAATCATCCGGTCAACACACTGTTTTTGTGTTAAACCACTTCGAAAGTCATAATAAATCATCGCTCTTGAATTTTCTCGAGTCAATTCCATTTTCTCAACTACTAAACAAGTTTGACAAAACCTTGTGACAAGACCTGGAATCTTTTTTTAAGTAAATAAATGGTATTCGATTTTTAAAACCAAGGAGTTTTCAATTAAAAAGGTTTTGATATGATAGGAACAGTGGAAATATTCCATTCCCGATACTTTTAGTGCAGCCTAGTAACTATTGTTTTATTTGTGTACCAAAGTTAATAATATCCACCCTGTTATGATTTTGAGTTAGTTAGCTTAGTTATCAGCAGATTTTTGAAGTCTAGTCGAGAATGAGCCATGATAATTATAACGGTGTATCGCTAACAACTAGTCGAATATGGTACGGTATCGCTAATGATTTAAAGCTAAAAAACCAATCTCGTTGCTACGATACTACGGAGACGATATTCCACTAGAGTAATAACCTTTAGGGTCAGCTCACACCGAGGCGTGACGCGACACGACGCGGTGCGCACTTTTTAAAAATATAACTTATTTATTATAAAAGAAGATGCGCAATGCACATTTTATTGAGATAATTCTAAAATGCCCCGCGGAGTCGCGCTACGCTATGCTGAGCCTGGAGACACCTCGCGGCGTAGCGCGGCGCATCACGACGCAACGGTACTTCGTCGGTATTCGCAGCGCTCTAGTGTGGTACGCTGCCAGCAACTTTGCGATGCGCCTCGCGACGTCGCGATGCACCTCACAGCGGCGCACTACGCGGTGCAAAACTACCGGCCTCTTCAAGCATCGTCACGTCGCGTCGCGTCGCGTCACGTCTCGGTGTGAACTGACCCTTACTCTCGATCTGACAGATGATATTGCGCAGACATATAAAATTACATGAACGGACTAATGAAAATTGATCTATCCGTAGGATTTGCCGTAAAATATTTCCCTTTCGAAAAATGTAAAAAAAAGTTTTTTTTTATAAAATTTAAGTGACAAGCTAAAGCATAATATTGATTATTTGACTTATTATAAACTATTATATTTTTCAACCAATCTCTTAATTTTCTTTTTCCGCTTGGAAAGAAAAGAGTTTACGTTACTTATGCAAAGTAATATTATCCTTCTCCACATCTAAAAAAAGATGTGATGAAAGCACATGACATTACTCACACTATCGCAGTGTATAGTGAGTGCATTAAGAAGGAGGAAATTACTGGACCGAAGTCCACAGTAAAATAAGTTGCAAGCCCGCGAAATGAGACTTGACCATCGGTCGTTCGCTAACATAAACATCGACTGAAGTAGTACTTATTCGCATAAATTTGTTAGTACTATTCTCTACTAAAATTATCTTTAATGCATCATAGCAATAAGCTACTAAAACACCTTTATCCAAATCCGTGTATCATAGGCCTAATGCTCCTATCCATTGAGCTAAACGTTTGAGCGTGTTGTCTTAACCAATGCTAACAAACACACTATCCTTAATTCGACAATAGGTAAGAACGTTATTTTACAACACGTACAGACTCCGTCCACATTCGTTAGGCTAGCACGATGCCCAAGAGTAAGCAGTATTGTTACAATAAATCCACTTGCCATCGCCAAAAAATGCGTCTGAGACGTAGAGGTTACACCACGTTTACCGCGGTCCCGCTTATACTAAGAAGTCTGATTGATGCTATCTTTTTTCTTATTTTCTATTATTATTTTCCATTCCAAAAGTCAATCACTGTATTGTTCTTCAGGTACCGTTTTTTATAGAATTAGAGTGACAAACAAGCACATAGTCTTACTGATGGTAATTGAATGCTGTGGCCTATAGACATCTACATCTATTCCCGATTACGAATTAAAATGCAGAAGAGTTGTCATCCCTGAGCACTATGATGTAAAGCCTTGTGTCCAGTAAAAAGTATGTCTAGTTATCTACATTCACCGTACAAAACACAGCAATATTAAGTATTCTGTGAGAGCGTGGTCCTTTCCTGGTCGAGTCGACTCATTCGTGGTACAAGCATAATGCACCTGCAGTATGACTGTACTACGTCTAATACGTAATTATATGATCATCATCATTACAGCCCTTCACAAGTCCACTTCTGAACATGGGCCTCCCCCAAGGAATACCACAAGGCACGATCCTGAGCCACCTGCATCCATCGACGTCGATCGATCCACGATCGTGGGGGGTCACCCAACACTACGCCTACCGATACGAGGCTGCCACTCGAGAACCTTTTTTCCCCATCGGTTGTCGATTCTTGGAGCATAAATATAATTATGTATAATTGCTTAATATTATCATAACTGCTTTGATTTCAAAAACCTTTGTTACATAATTATTTTGCCACATTTCCTCATTTTGCCACATAATAGGGGTATAAAATAATCCTCTACCCTTTTTATTATTAAATTTGGTATATATCATACCAAATTTAACTTGACTAATGACGGCTTTTCGTTCCGGAATAAAACTACTTTTACGGATATTATCGCGTTTAATTTAACTTATCATTCATTTTTGACGTTTGAGGCACTTTACGGCACCCATGGTCACGGCAGGACTGAGGTGTTTGACGTTCTGATGTCATAGTTAACGAAGGCGATAAGTATAATGCACTATTAACTTGGCCCATAACATATACAATGCAAGAACACGCTTAATAAAATAAAAGTATTTTAATACAAAACAACTTGTGCGCTGATTATTAGATATTTCAAGAATTTTAAGCAAGTTCAGGGAATTCATGAGGCCATATATTTTTTCATATTAGAAATTAATTTTCAATAGTTTAAAGTTAGAAAACTATTTTTATGAGAAGCGAACATGTGGCTCACCTGATGTTGAGTGACCACCGCCGCCCGTGTACAAGTGTAACACCAGGGGAATTGCAGATGCGTCACTGACCTTTTAAAAAAAGTAGGCTCTTTTATTGGAGGTCTCTAAGTCAAAAATCTTTGGTGGTAGTCGATTCCGCAAGAAAATTGTGCAAGGAAGAAAACTTCTTGTGAATCGCACAGTTATGGATCGCAATCATACAGATGGTATGGATGGTATCTCGAGTTTTGTTGCGATATGCGATGAAATTGAGCGGCTCGAATTTGTCCGACCAATTCCTATAAGCACTCCCCTTGGTAGATATGAAAGAATACGCAAAGAGATGTAACATCTCTTCGCAGCGCCAGTGAGTCATACCGATCGGAAAGAGCTCGGTCGCCGACGATTCTAAACGCTCTGCGCTGGATGCAATCAAGTGAAAGGAGCTGTCACTGGGAGGCCCCGACTCAGAGGTGGGAACAGTATTTCATGTGAGGCATAACTTACGCCTTGTATAGTTAATGGCAGTGTGCCGGCATGAAATAGTGTCCCGCTGTGCTGAGATCGCCAAGTTTTTTAGAGGCCAATATGACCTTCTCTTCCAATTAACCACGAAGATTCCAATACTGGCTGAGGTAATAAGGAGAGTGCCCTGAAACTGAGGATATACGGCAAAAGGTTTATTTTAGCGATAAACGCACAAACTTGTGTTTTCTGGGGATTAAACTGGACTAGATTTAGTCTTCCCAATCAGAGACGTTGTTAAAATAAATCTCGATATCAGATACAAGTTTGTTCCTAACTGACTGACTTCCTGCGCTTATCAGTGTGTTAGGTTACCAAGAAGATCACCAGCTGAGCAACCCCGACGGAAACCTTGCTGTGGCGGTCACTAATCAGCTGGTACTCCTCTAAGTACCGGATTCTGTCATTCCATCTCCGTTCTCAGGGGTGACAACTTATCTATCTTTTGATTCTTAATTGAGGATAAATGTAGATGTCTATAGGCCACAGCATCTACTTACCATCAAGTGAACTGTGTGCTCATTTGTCACCCTTATTCTATAAGAAAATTGTAAGCTATTATAAACTCTACCGCACATCCGTGTAGTGTTGGCAAAGGAGAATCCAATAATCCATATTATCCTGTGGGTGCTGCATGAGGCGACAGAAGGAATCCGTAGCAGGAGATGAACAGCAGCAACTTTCTAATAACTACTCAAAATAATAAACAACTCCAGTAGTCAACCCACTTTCCAAACCTGGCAATTATGACAACTATTGGAAATATCTCCTCTATGATATAATCTAATAGAAAAGCCTCTTTTCAGCAGCGGAATTTTATAGACTAAGCCGTAATTAATATTTATTTGTTGTTCTTAATTTAAAACCTCTTGATCCGTATTAATAAACCATTTGATTTAATAAGTGTAAAATAAGTGTAAATAAGTAAGTTGAGCTACATAGTTTTTTTTAAATATCATGTTTAATGTTATCAAAAACGTCTATTTTTATTCTACTTTATGAGTTTTGTCATCTAAAAACAAACATTTAGTTTATTTTTCACAGTCGCTAGAATAAGATTTGTTAGGAACCTTGCAAATCATCACTTATTTATAGTTATAACAACGTGTAATCTGAAAAATGTAAACTAAATAGTAAATAATAATAATATCTTATATAACAACGTGTAATCTGAAAAATGTAAACTAAATAGTAAATAAAAATGCAAGCTCACGTTGTGGCCTAAGAAACACTGGCACTTGAATAACAAAAACATACTATTCTCAATTTTGTCTCGAAAATTATGCGTGATAGAGCCACTCTTTAATATTTACTGCAGCACTTAAATGGGGTGGCTCTATCAAGAATTCCATCGAAATATCCATTTTCCACGTTTATTTTAGTTAGTGGTGAAAAAAAAGTAACATATACTGGCAACTAATCAATCCGTCGTAGATCTCTATTATGACATGAAAAATATTTAATTATATGACATGAAAAGTATTAAATGTATATAAGTATATAGAATGATTGTCAAATGATATTTAAATTTTATTCGATTTTTGTTTTATTTATGTCAATTGCATGTAAACGTAATTTTTGATTTTGTGTAATTAATTTTCCAATACAATGTAATATTGTTCTATGGAATAAATGACTATGACTATCTCTGATATACAAAAAACCGTTACAAATTTATTTTTGATCGAAGATGGACGTTAATTTCGTAGGATTATGATAAAGATTTTATCAAAATACCTTGCACATTTTTCCCTTCTTAATAGCGTCTCGTAAATTTAAATTAACAATAATTCCATTTAGCGACGCCAAAATAAATTTCATGTTAAACTCATAGAGCAACCCGGGCCACCTGGACCGGAACGAAATAGTCCACACGGTCCTATGCGTACAGTAAAACAAGTTGCAGCCATACTGTTTACTAGACTAAATCGATCTGTATTTTGCTGCAATTGTCACGTCAAATTTACAAAAAGATGGCGGTACCTTTCATATGTTATGATATGCATAAGAAATTTTTAAGCACATTATAGCTTCTAACTTCTTTAAATTTTTTTTTAAAATTGCAATAATAATGGTCGTGTTGTTTCGAATTTCGTAACCAAAACAGGCTGCTTGCCCTCATATAATATGCGGATCGGTCGAGCGACTGTCGCTGTCACCGAGCGATATCTATTTGTGTATTAAATTGATAGTTTATTGTTTTAATAGTTATGTGTGAGTTCCGTAATCACACGATTGTTTTTGTGTGCGCAGATTTCCTCCCACAAAAAATGACACCCCGGTCCACCGGTGGCAGTTATGGTTAAACTACATGAATTTACTCAGCAGGAATTAAAATAAAAGGAAATACACCAAAAAATATTTTAAATTTTATTTGATCTGTTTTTGTCAACTTCTGTTTTATAAACTAGTATTTTAACGCAGATTGATCATAAACTGTGAAGTTGTCGGTATCTATCTGGGTATCTGCAAAATTTTTGAATACAGAGCCAAATTGAATTATAAAACTCCACTAACCACTGTACCACATTTCTTTCTTTCCTTTTATTGTTAATATTTATGTTTTTTTTTTGGCGTGCAATAAAGTGTTATCTATCTATCTACCTAAAATTAAATGAAATGAGTGATTTATTCTATATAGACTATTGCAAAATACTTATTGTACTTATTATACTTAATATTAAAAGTCATTTTTTTATTATCACTGGTTCGGAAACTACCTCTGTCCTGGGAAGAACCAGCAAGAAACACAGCGGGTCTTCTGTTTTTAAATACAATTTACTTTACAATAATTTTGTTTTTACAATTTTTAAATAATTTTTAAGGAACCAGCATGGTGACGATCACCTCATTTACAGGGGTTATTTTCATTTATGTATTCTTTGATATAATAATAACCCTTTTTTAAACTTTTCTTTAATAAACGTTTAAACTTGTTTTTGACAAATTTGTACTTTTTCTGGAATTTTGGGACTTACTCACATATTTTAAGATATACGTAAAAAAAACACCCTGAGTGGCCTTTTTACCATATGGCAAAAATAGGGTATATCGTGTGAAGAAATAGAAGCTTTTGGAAATGATAATTTATAAAAAATAGAAACAAATTTTGAACAATTACTTTTCCCTTTGCCCTTGAGCCTGTGATCTTGCGAAGTGACAAGATCAAAGATGCCTACTAAATTTATTGATTTCTTGCCGTTCGTAAAGTAGGGTGGATATGATTTGAATTTTGATAGATTTTAATTAAGTTATTTATTTAATTCAAATTTTTTTTTTGTAAAATATCAGAGCCATAGGCTTCCGTTCATATGTTACACCCTATTTTTTTCCAGACGGTAAAAAAGGTCATTAAGCATATAGGTTATGCTAATAAAAGCGGCTTAAAACTTGATATTCCATTTTTGAAAACATAGTAACACGACATTGATTAAAATATTGCGGAAAAATCAACTTTATACCTTATTTTATTTAATGTAACCGGAAGTTTTGTGATATTTTCAGCAAGTGTTTTAATTACTATTAATGTTTAGAAAAAAAAAGGAATATACATTGCTATCTACATACTATAAGCATTTAGAGCACAATATTTTGAATAAGAAATAGCCTGACCTACATTGGTTGCATTGAATTGAACATGCGTAGAGTATATTTATTCATTTGTACTAGCAGTATTTGTGTTCAGAAACAGTTTATAACAGAGCTAGTCATAATAAATTATTTCCGTATCCCATTAATCACTGTAATAGAAGCATTCTCCTCCATTATTTTAACATCGCGATGTCTGTGATTACGCCGACTTACTTACTTTATAAATTGAAATAAATTGCATTAATTCAGACACACGGTTCAATTTTATGCAGAGTAGAAAGGTGTAATAAATTGGAGCGCGTCAGGGAAGTGGACATTGTTAAAAGATGACGTAAATTTACACTAGACCACAAATAATACGATTCGTTTATATTTTAACTGTTCGTTATTTATTATGCATTCTCATTTAGTTTTACGACCTTAAAAATAAGTAACTTATATTAAAATTGTTTAAGAATGCGATGAGATAAATAATAATTGCTTTCAAGTCGAAGATAGGAAATTTACTAGGTGGTAGGGATTATTTTCTGCTTCCGGGTAGGTTATACCTCATTGCCTAATATCGCCGCCATGCAGCAGTTTACTGCGGTGTTTTGTGCGAGTGTGATTTCACCCTGTGAAATATCCTCAGTGGTGATAATAAGTATAGGATATATTGTATACTATGAGACAATCTATGTAATCCTATACTCAGCAGTGGACTTTTGAAATAAATTTGAAACTACTTACTATTACAGCTAGCTTACGCAGTGGCTAAGAAAAAGCTTGGCAATATACTTAATAGTAACGTCGCGAGTTGGGTTCCCGCATGGGCAAACTATTTTTTATGGCCGGCATATAATTCTTCCGACTTTGGATTATTATAAATATATATTTAATTTATTTATTTATTTTTATATTATTATGCAAATTGCGAGCATTTTAAGCGACTACAACCTAATGGTTATGGATACGTTGTCCGAAATTAAAGAAATTGTAATTTGGAATTCGCCTTTCGGCTGTTGTCAATAACGACTTCCAACACAAGCATTTAACCTAAAGCGAAAAGCGGAATTATAAATGTTGGTATCGTTTCCAGTACTTTTAAGAATTTGATAATAAAATAAACAAAGAGAAATTCAATCTGGGTTTTTCATATAATATATCAATAAATAGTTGTAGTTTTACTTTATAACTCTTCCGTTGATAAGGGTTTAACAGCAGTCAAGGAAAATATCTTTGTGGAATTCGTCTATCCATATAAATGTATCCAAAGTCGGCAGAGCCTTTTGGAGGATATTTTATGCATAGTTAAGGTTTGGGTACAGGGCAAGTCATAACAAGACATTGATACCCTTCAGTTATCAAATCCTCATTAACCCCGAAATAGTTCTACTTCAAATGTTGTTCTTCCAAAATGCTTCTTCCAATGTAATAATTCTCATGCTTGGCTAGCGGATTTAACGCCGTTTTACGACTCCGGTTTACTTATACTACCTCCTATCGGAGCCTACGTAACTTTGGTCGTATTTCTAAGTCATCTGTTACGACACCCGTGAGTTTAAGTCTGGTAATGGATTTCTTACATACTCCAGTTTTTTTTTTTTTTATTTAATTCACCTTTGCCGCAAAAAATTAATTAAATGAAGTACAAAACTGGGCCACAGAAGAATAACAACCGACAGAATCCTTTGAGCATAAATCGGGTTAAGCTTCCCAATGGTTCAAATCGCTATAACATAATTGTTCTCCCTATAAGTGCATAAGCTTTATATAGCATGCTTAAACGTTGTTAACGTCCAGAAGTCCTCCAAATTCGTGTAGTTATTTGGTATCAAAGCCCGTCCATGCACCAATTTATGGCAGCTGCAACGATTTTGTTATTTAATGGATCTCAGCGCCTTTTGAGTGCAGTAGTAATATTTAATGTTTAATTTGTTAATTAACAGGTGGAGTGTGGGAATGTTGTAGGTGGCTGCATGAAGTCTGAGGGGGGTGGCGGGGGGTAGCGTAAGGAGCAAATGTGGGTAACCAACATTTTAGCAGTCTCTCCTATTTATCAAATATTTACAGGTGCAACGGTGTTGTTGTTGATGATGCGGGATAGTCTCCCATTCCACCAAGCTACCAGTCCGAAATCCGATGGTATGCAACGCTCTTCATTCTACAATATATACCCAGCTTTGTGAGTTTGGGCACTTCTCCATATAATCCCTTAATTTTTTTATAAAACTGAATCGTCGTTTACTGTGAACCTATAGTCTACCCGATGGTAAGTTACTGCTGGTGTCCATAGACACCTGAAGCCAACCAGCAAAAGCCTGCAAATGCAGTTTCATACAAGCTAACAACGATGAAGGGAGAACTATTTATTCACGACCCAAAAAATATTCATCCTTTCTCTTTCCATAAATTAAAAACAAATGAAAATAACTCTGGCAAAACATATTTAACGCCACCATTATCTATGCTTACTGTAACTAGGCAAGGTTATGTCTGTATTTGTTACCTTCAAAAGATTAAAGCAGTTTGTTTATATCATCACTTGTTTGTTACCGTTATAATGTCCAACCAAAAGCAGCTAATGTTCAACGATACTCTTTACATAAACTAGCTATTCACGCGGCTTTGCCCATGTTCAGCTAAGTTCAAAAACCGTGAGAAAATCGGCATGTCTAAGAATTGAGAAAAAATATATCAATGACATGTGAAGTCTGCACACACGCATGTAGTAGCGCGGCGAACATTTGCTTGTCCTAAAATCCTCTCATATATGAGAGGCGGCCTGTGGTAAGTTTAGGACGTATATATAATACAATTTCCCTCATAGGCATATAAAGATTTAATCAAATTTTTATTTAGATCTATTACGAAATATGAATGCGTTTGCTTGGACAGATGCGTGGGTTTGTATTCTTGCGACCAGCCATTGTTCATATCAAGGCGTGGCTAACCACGCCCTTCATTCAAACACCTTTTGTAAACTCACTTTCAAAAAATTAATGTAGGCTACTTTAGGTTATTACCTACTAACTAGTGTGAATATATTAGGCACATCTTCTAAGTTATGCTTACTAAATGGCTAGTCTTAACAAGCCTTAACGAGATAAACCAAAATTACAAATATTGCCTCATCACTTACAGGACTTAAATTGGATATTTAAAAATCCCCCGGAAAAATAAGTGCTGATGATATTCCAAGGGCTTAAAAGATTTTTTTTGAATCATAACTAAAAATACTCTAGATCAAGTCATCTATCAAACAAAATAAACTAAATCTAAATGGGTTTATCCGTATGGGGCCTACGATTATTATAAATATATCAATATCATAGTTTTATATATAAGTTTATTGATCGATATACCGAAAATCCAATATTTTACAGAATATCAACAGTTTTAGTTTGAACTGATCATTTGGAATGATCAGTTAAACTGACCGTGTGGCATCCATTAGTATTTTTAAGTACAATGTAGTTCTAACAAATATTAAAATTAAGATATCAATTGTTCCAAAGTCTAAATAATAAATAAGAAAAAGAAATGAAAACCTACAGAATTACCTCGCGCCTTCTAAAATGCTTTATTGCATTTAAAAAAAAATTAAAATCTATTTCTGCAATGTAATCTTCGTAAGTAACCAGCCACAAGTAACAAGTTTTTTTAGAGAATTTCATACCTTGCATCTTCCGAAGCGTTTGAAGCGAAATAACTTTAAAGTATAGAAGTCGGATTGATTAATATCAATCTAAAGTTTCCTAGACATAACAGCTGCTGCTCACAGAGGATGCTCTAGTGACCAACTGAAAGCAAGTAATCTCTCCAAAAATGATAAACCCTAATTTCTTAGTCACAGTAATGCAGTCACTAACCCGCCTGCTCAGCACGAGGAGTATGGGTAAACCTTTTAAGTAGTACATGCTAGCTGGCGCTGCTTGTTAATGTGCAACCGTGGTCCGTAAGGATTTTTCAAAAAAAAAAGTAACCATGATTCTTACTATCAGTGGATAAGTACAAAAGCTTTCAAATTTAAGGATTAACAAACGAAAATTTTCGGGTTTCCAAGGCTACGTCAAATGCCTATTTCATATGGTGGATAGTATTAACTGGGTTGACTGGGGCTGGTAGAGAATGCCTCAAGTCATTTAGTCCGCCCTTTGCAGTCTTTTGTTAGGAACGCAATAAATAATAATAAATAAATTCATAAATAAATATTTCAACTTCCAGAAATTTTTAAATTAAGTTTGAAGTTTTACAAGTAATAGCTGTTCTTGTTTCAGCGAACGACCTTAAAAATGAAAGCATTATTGGTGTTACCGATTGTAGTAATAACTAAGTAACGTTTAATGTAAGTATGTGGAGAAAAGGCCTATACATGAGAAATCAGATGAAAGGAAATATGTGGATGTGCGCAGTTTGACAACACGCAGAAAGAAAATCGAATGAGGCGCGGAAGCGTCTATAGCGTATGTGAGGACGTGGAGCGGTGCGCCTGTACTAGGTAAGCATTTGGAATATCATGATCAAATAAATATTTCCATAATAATATTTCCTTAACGATGCTAAGACGTAAACAATGGGTAGCGAAAGTCATATATTTGGACATTAAATTTGGTTTTTTATGTAATACAATTCATTCATTATAGCCTATCAAGATTCCACTGCTGAACATGGGCCTCCCGAAAGATTGCCTCGTAGGAGACATATATAAAAAAATAATCACTGCAGATACAAGGCGGTATAACCACCTCGTTAATATAAGACGTAAAATATAATGGTGACAGGCAATACCGTCAAAGGTATAAGACGTCTGGTGCAGCGAAAGTCAACATGACGATTTAGATAAATTCTCCCTACAAAGGGAGCGGCCCATGTCCAACAGTGGACTATTTTAGATTGATAAAGAAGAATAAAGACGATTATTTAAAAATTATTTATTCTTTGGGAATATAATATTTAGATATAACTATAAAATTCTCCCCGTTCTCCTTCTTCTCTTCATAAGCCCGTAGGCAGTTCATTGATGCACTTCAGGTACCGTAAGAAAAATTACCCGTATCCCTTAACGCTAAGCCGGTCGATTAGCTACAATAAATAACCTTTGCATCAATTTCTTTTGCCACTCCGAGTACAAACGGAAAAATTTGTTATTTCGCCTCTTCTGAGTTGGTAACTATATCTATGTCTTCTTCTATCCTAAGTCATCTTTTGCAACATCCATGAAATGCGAACCCTACTTTTAATCGAGGTCCACGAGGAGAGAGAATGAGACTATAAAAAGTTATTTATAGGTAGCGCGGGCGCGGGTGCGGGTGTGGGTGTAGCCATGGTCGGCTGATGGACGCTGACTGGTGGTCGCCGTCGCCGTCGGCTTCACCGCCGCCGCCACCCCGCGCCCCTCCGCCACGCTGTAGATGTCGCCTTACTCTTTCGAACAGCTACAACTGTTTGCCAAATTATGGTTAGTAAAATAATATAGATCATTACGATCATGGAGTGTAGAGGTAAAGAGAACCGACTCTGTATAAAAAAGTGTCCGTAGGAAAGCGCTAAATAAGGATGGCGCCACTATAGCTAGAGGGTAAATTTTAAAGAACTTTTGATATTTTTTTGTTGCACAGACTTTCACTATTATTCTCTTTTTAAATAATTGTTTTATTATTTTCAAAATTTTAATTTTCAAAATCATTCAACGTGTTTCACGGTGACTTTTTCTTGGCTATATTTAATAAATTATTTTAGACAACGTGAGTAGTTGATTACAACGCGCGTCTCGCGTTCTTGTTCACGCCTTCAGCCAGCCTCTCAGCTGCAGCCATGCACCCAAACCCATGGTCCATATGGACAACTCTCTCTCCCATTACCCCACTGCCTTAACTCTAGTTTCTTCTGCGTCAGTATATTAAGACGATGCGTACCTCGCGCCTTCTGCGATGTCCACCTGTGGCCCCTCTCCGATCTTCTCGGGTGTTGAATCGGGGTCCGACATGGAGATCGAGACGCATGCCTTGTCCAAGCCCAAAGAGGAAGGCTTCACCCGAACTTCAGGCTAGCCTAACTCTCACCCCCCCCTCCCGTCCCCCCAACACTCGGGTGAAAACCAGCTTCCGCGGAGAGTGCTCAACCCCCAAAACCGCGGCTAAGCCGCAGCGAAAGGGTCCTCTGCCGAACATAGGGAAAAGCTGCCACCACCCATTATTGTTCAAGATAACACAAAGTGGAATAACTTATCCAACTCGTTGGATGCCAAAAAACTACTGCCCGAAGTTGTAAAGCACCAACCAGGGCATAAGAATTTTCGTTTATATGACGAAGGACTTCCGCAGTGTGACTAACCCACCTGCGCGCCCAACCTGTAAGCTTCCACACTTACGCTCTCCTTGACGAATGCAATCTTCGCTTGATCATCCGCGGGCTCCTTAAGGTGCTCGAGACCGTCCACATTCTAGACGACCGCAAGGCCAAATATCTCATGGTCTGGAAAGTGCATAGAATGCACCATGAGACCGACAAGAAACGATTCTTAGACCTGTGCCTTCTTAGACAGGTCCAGAAAGACCTTTCTCCAGATGGCAAGGAAATATTTAACGTCCGGCGTATCTATAATCTGACAGGGATGTCAGTTGAAGCACCCCGCAACAGGGGCATCGTTGGCCGTAAAAAGCCCCGCGAAGAAAACAGCGCGGAGGTAAATCCGTCACAGACTGCCACCTAACCTGCACCATCATCGCTGCCCACACTCTTGCCTGCTTTAGACCCGAACGCTTGTGCACTAATCAGATACACCGCCTTGCGGAGGATATTCTACAGGGTTGAACAACACCGGTGTCTTCTTCGATATCGCAAAAGCGTTTAACAAAGTCTGGCACGACCGCTTGCTGTCCAAGCTGTATAAACTTAACATGTCTGATAGGCTCACTCAGACCTTGAGAGCCTTCTTTGTCAACCCCCATTTTCGCTTTCAAATAGAGGTAGCTCGCTCCTTAAAACGCCCCCTCAGGGCTTTATTTCCTTAGAGTTCCGTCCTCTAGACCCTCTTCTCTTTACACTCGAGACGAATGACATTCTGAAGGACCCAGATGTCACCTAATCTTTTCGCTGATGACACTGCACTTTACGTCACCCATTTCAACAAAAAGTTTCTCACTTAGATTCTCCAAAGAGTCGCCAATCGTTTAGGGGCATGGTTTCGCTTAAGGAAAATTGGAGTGAATTCTGAGAAGAGTGTAGCAATATATACTTTCAAAGGTGGTCCCTCTCTTAGTCGTCGGAACCTAAATCAGAAAAAAATCTTGGGAACGATCACCCTCTTCGGCCGCCAGATATAACGGGAACGGCGGCATCATCAGAAAACAGATTTTAAAATAATATCTTATTTTATACACACGCAGTTATTTAGTGTTATGAAGGCCAAAAAAGGAATCTAAAAACCCGTTACTAAAGTTAAAACACGAAAGATAGAAAATTAACGTTCTTTGCACTTTAATTTTCCCACCTGTAGTAAATGATGATACAGCCGAAGATGCTAAAGTGCACTAACTTAGTTTAACCAAAACCTTTTCACTTTTGCCTTGACCTGCATACGATTTTATGTAAGTGTAAACGTGTGCATATTACATAGTATATCTTTTAATTTTTAAAATGCATATTTTTCCTAGAAGGATGGCATGAAGGTGAAGACGAATCAACCGGTGGAGCTCTACGTGAACGAGAATTGCGTTCATTACATCGCACCGTTCCGGCTTTACGCAGGCGTGAGCTCGACACAAGAGCAATCAAGCACCATTTCTACCCTGAAGGGGGCTGGGGGTAAACATTTCAAGTTCTATTAAAATTTTTCAATCAATAACAAAGATAAAACGATTAATTTGAAAAATATACCTACCTGATTTTCTTTTACCAAAATTTGGTTTTCATTTTTCATTGTACTCATGAAATGTTGCTAAGCTATGTATGTCTGAAAAATTTATAAGTAATAAAATCATTCTATAATATTATATACTGATAAGTATTTGAGGTGTTTATATATGGGATATAAAAATATCAAAAACTGAAAAGAATAGGAATGAAATAGTATTTATAAATAGCTTATGACATTCTTATAGCATTTTTAGCGGACAGCCTTTAGTGATTGTTTTGTTTTAGGAATTACAGTAAATGATTGTCATAGCATTTAATAAATAATTTATTATTGTTTTCAATTAATATTATAAAAATTGAGTAAACGTATGAACTGGTAAATTATTCGAAAAAAATAGACTGGTGTGTTTCACATTAAAATGGAACAGTGATGTCGTAGTACGGTATATATACTAGTAATAGAATCCACGACTGTGATCTAATTTGAAGCCTTGATATAAGCCATTGAAACGCAATTATGCTATAGACAAGCTGGATGCTTGATGTAATGATACGGTTAAAAATAAAAAGGGTAAAGCACCTTATGATTTCTGAGGGTTGAGAGTAAGGAAGAGATCGCTGCGCTATTACAATGCGTGTTCGTAAAGTTCACACTTAAAATTTTCATATATTCAGATTTCTTGATGGCTGTGGATGTATTGAAATTTGCATTCTAAACAATTTCACGCGAGTTGATAGAAAATTGTGTGTAATTTAGGGGTTATCTTTGGAACTTACACGTTTTGAAACTGCTAATACATCATTAATCTTAACTAAATTATTTTATTGCAGCTGGATTGTTTGCGGTGCGGCATTTTTGGCTCATCTTTTATCCACTGGCTTACAATTAGCTTATGGGGCTCTTCATGTGTACGCTTTAAAACATTTAGGCCCAGCTGCTGATCATGCTGGTAAGTGATAATTTTTAAAATTTCATAAGAATTAAAACTACCACACGCTTAGTACATCATAGGGTACGTGCTTGCTATAAATTTCAAAGTACGTGAGCAACCTGGGTTCGATCCCCATCGGCGACAATGAAAAATTTTTCTAAATACACATTACACGAACATCTTTATTCTATAAACAAAGTATTCAAAAATTCTACGTATAAAAAAAATATTTTACTAATACAATGAGGTTACTTTTAATGCCTTACATTGACTTAAATATTAACTTTAATTCTGAACAAATTAGAAATCGAATACTAAAGGAGCACTCGCAAAAAGAGACACTTTTCAGAAGTATCTTCTTTAATGGTAATGTTTGGGACTTAGAATGCCTTTTTTGTGTCACATTAGAGTGGAGTAATTAAGGTTAACGAGTGAGTGAAGAGATCAATTTATAGCCTAATTTGTACGCTTGCTTATTGAAAAGTTAATGAACAAGCGTGCTTTCTCTTCGAATGACATTTGTTTACTTACGCAGCATTTAAAATTAATGTTTTGTTCAAACAGGAAACCGTTTTGAATTACGCTAGTAATCTATAAGTCAATGGTTGAATTAATAAGCGGTAAAATTTATTTCATCCGTGAACAAAGCCACAACTGATTGTGATTAGGGCGGGGCAAAACATAATATTTTAATCAGATCCAGATTTGGAATTATGATGTAGAAACAACATATACAAACAATTTTTAATTAAAATATCAAAGTGATTACAGCAAATACCTGCTATCGTGTAAAAATGTATATTAAGATAACTAATAAATATGGTATGAACGGGAATCCTACGCTCACACACAAGTTAATCATCGTCTTAATTTTTTTTCTAGAAGAGGGAGCGAACAAGCATACGGTTCACCTGATGGTAAGTGACTACCGCCCCCCATAAACAACCGCAACCCGAGGGGATTTACATGTGCGTTGCCGGCCTTTTAGAAAGGAGTAAACTCTTTTCTTCAAGGTTCCTAATTTGTATCGGTCAAGAAAAATCGCTGGTGGTAAACAATTCCACAGATAAGTTGTACGAGGCAGACAACTTCTAGTAAAAGGCACATGGTATGGGCACAAGGTATCGTGAATTTTGACACCATGTGCGTTTGTGAAATTTGGTGATTAAGTGGCTAAAATTAACCCGAATAATTCCACAGAACACTACCTTTAGTAAATGCGATAAAAATGCAAAGGGATGCAATATCCCTACGTAGCGCCAGTGAATCGAGCCGATAGGAAAGAACTCTGTCGCCGACGATTCAAACCGCTCTGCGCTGGATGTAATAAAGTGAAAGGGGTTGTCACTGAGGTGCCCCGGCCCAGAGATGAGAATAGTATTCCATAAGAGGCCAAACTTGCGCTTTGTAAAGTTACAAGCAATGTGCCGGCATGAAATATTGTCTCGCTTTGCTGAGCACGCCAAGCTTTTTAGAGGCCCATTTGGCCTTCCTCTCTAAATGACCACGAAACTGAACACTATTTGATATGTTGATGCCGTAATTTCCGATACTATCTGAGGCAGCAAGAAGACTGCTTTGAAATTGAGAAGATACGACAAATGAGTTCTTTTGAGTGGTAAACGCGCAACTTGTGACAACCTCGCAAAGACTGGACTTTAGACACAATTTGGTCCCGGTACTCAAAGACTTTTCTCCGAGATATATTGAGACGGCCAGGGTATAAGGCATCACCAGTGCTTTCGTCTGCATAGCAATGAATGTTACCAGTTTAGAATATATTATCACGAAACATTACAAGAAACAGCGTTGGTGAATAGCACGCAGCCTTGTGGAATACCAGAGTTAATATGCTTTTAATTAGAGCTTGCACTGTCTACTACGACCTTGATGCTCCGATCAGCAAGGAAACTAGTAATCCAATTCCACAATTTCTCGAGAAGCCCATAGGAAGGGAGCTTTGTGCCAGGCCCGAATGAAGGTCTTCGCTTGTCCAAATTAACGGGCAATACCCCCCTTCCTCTCTTTGACTCTACTGCCTCCGCCCATCTGTGAGTCAGGTAGACCAGAAAATCCCAAGCTGATCAACTACGACGAAAACCATATTGCCGGTCACTAATCAGCTGGTGATCCTCTAGGTACCTCATGAGCTGCCAGTTTATAATGGACTGTATTATTTTGGAGAACAAGGAGGTGATGGCGTTAGGTCTGTAATTGGACAGATCCAAGCTGTCACTTTTTTTAGGAATCGGATAGACCAAAGCTGTCTATGTCTATGATTTTGGGTCTACGCCTTGGAAGTATGAGTATCGGAAAAGATGCGATAAAACCGGTGCCAACTCAGGAGCACAGGTTTTTAGCACAATGGAGGGAACCCCTTCAGGCATACTTAACTTTCTGAGCTCCAGGGAGAGGAGTACTTTGTGAATCGAGTGCTGTGTAAACCGCATATTTGTCATGGAGAACTCACAACGCGGATGGGCGGCGTTGTGTTCCCCCATCACCTAGAGTTGAGTTGGACTCAAAGAGAGAGTCTAACAGGTCGGCTTTCTCCTTAGTAGCATAGGCTAGTGATTCGTCATCACTATGCAGAGATGAAAGATATGGCTGACAGAAGTTCCTTGGACAAAATTTGCGATAGACCAGAATGCACAGGTTCCCGAAGGAAGGCGTACTAGCTTTTCGCCAATTCTGACGTTGTGTTCAGACCTCACCTTGTCAATGACTCTTTTAATTTTTTCTTTCTGCACAAACAAGTTACAGTTACTTCATAGAGATAAGGTGACGGGAGGTATTAGCCATAAATGCCATCAGGCAGAATAACGATTATAGTATCAGAGTAAATATATATTCAAATTAATTTTGAATTGCGTTTTTGATACTAGCTGCTAGGTGTACTTTTCTTTCTAGCAGGCCTATTTCCGACAAATAGAAGTACTTGCACTACTGTATTTCTATCTGAAGGATATAGAAAGATTTAGTATAATTACGAGCTGCAGGGAATTCCGTCTTAGTCCTCAGAGGCAATAACGCATCTAAGTTTTGATTCTGAGTCGAGGATAGATAGAGAGATAGAGCTCATTGGCCACAGCAACCACATGCCATCAGGTCAAAATAAAGTTTTTGTTTGAGGTTGGTTGCAGTTGTTCATAGATAACACTAGCCGCTTACACTTAGGTGGACTGTAAGTTCGTTATCACTTTAGTTTTTATAAACGAAATATAGCTTCCAAATGTTTATTCCGTAGCTATTTTTTATCTAAAACGTACGAGAAATTTACGCAGTCTTTTATTAAAACCAATTTTTTTACATATGGCTCATGTTTACCTATAATCTTTTAGGTAGATATTTAAAATTAACTAATATAATGTTAGTAAAGAGCACGTTAATCATGTTTGAATAAACGACCAGGAATAAATGACCTAATTATCAAAAATCGCATTGAGATACTATTACAGTGCTGGTCCTTAAATATAAATAGAATAATCCGCAAGCAATTTATGAGCTATAGTCATAAAATTGTTGTTTAATAAAGACATTGCCTCGTATATATTCATATTCGTAATTTACTGTAGTTACTAATATAAAAAGTATATACACATGACCTAAATAATTGGTTGCTGTAACACAAAATATTAATAGAGACGTTTCATTTCAGATATAATATAATGTTAAAACACTAAACACATTGTTTGCATAATGGACGAATATTCAAATAATAATTGAAAGTTTATGTTAAGTTTTTTGCATAATGATTTTATAATTTTTCGGATTTTTGTTTAATTACTTTATTTATTTTTATTATTTCCCGGTTTCGGGGTACGCTGGAGGGGGGGAAGTCGTCCCCCGGTTTGTATGTATTTTAGTTTTTGCTTCAAAAAAAGTCACAGTTCATGCTTTTATTTGAATATAAACCAAAACGTAATTGATGTTAAAATATTATTGACATAATAAGCTTTAACAAATTTTTGCGTTAGCTTATACCACAAAAAACTTAATAGATATTCCTATAGGTTTGTGCTTCTGAAACGAGGGTTGTTAATATATATTCCATTGAACCACGCAATCATCCATAAAAACAATAATTACCGACGAGAATAATCCGCAATCAGTAAATTCTTTGAAAAATATTTTTCCCAAATCAGGAAAATAGTCCTAAATGTTACATAAGGCAGACAAATTGACAATCATTGCGTCTTGTCATCTATTTTTATATTTCATTAAGATTATTTTATTTTTCATACCCCTTAAGATTTTCCATTAAGTTCGTCAAGTCGACATTTACGACTTATATGAAGCAAAATGGGGTAATATATTCTCACATATCGCCAACACACAGAAACTACTATGTTACCATATGATCTACTGGCGCTATTAAATAATATCAAATGTATAAAATCAAAAATCAATGGGAAAAAAGGTTCTCGAGTGGCAGATTCGTACTGGTAGGCGAAGAATAGGGTGACCTCTCACTAGATGGGCTGATGTCCACATAAGAAATGAAGGAAGTCGATGGAGGTTGGATCAGGACCGTGCTTTGTGGCAGGGGAGGCCCATGTTCAGCAATGGACTTTTGAAGGGCTGTATTGGTGATGACGTACATTGTCTTTGTTATTTTTATTTGATAAATATACGTATTAGCATATCATTTAATAAAAAATTACTGGATGTCTACATGGTGAGAGCTATTTTCACTCTTGCTTTTTTATGGCTATAACATGATTGGGTTGGCGTTCGACTAGGAAAGAATTACTGTCTCACAGAGTATCAGATTAAAATTATGTTTCGAATGGTGATGGCATTCCAACTAAGTCTTCGGGGGTTACGGCACATCTAGATTTTGATTCACATTTGGATGTCTATGGACTACAGCATTCAATCATCGGTTGTTTATCTACCTTATTCTATGACAAAAAAAGAAGAAAGAAATAAGGAATGCTTACGTGGTAGAGGCATGCTGCAGTTATATTAGTAGTATAGTTGTAGCACGAATGGGTCGGCTCGACCGGGGAGGGACCACGCTCACAGAATACCAGCGTGAAATAGTAGATTAATGCTGCTGTATTTCGTATGGTGAGTGTAGAGAACCGGAGACCCTTTTTACTGGAAACGAGGCATTCCATCTTAGTCCTCACGGGTGACAACGCATCTGCATTTTGATTCGAGGACAGTTGTAGATGTCATGGGCCACAGCAACCTTACCATCAGGTGGATTGTGTTTGTCACCCTATCCTATAAAAAGAAATAATAAATGATTTCTTGGAGACAGAATAGCCGCACGATATAAGAATGAAGTTTTCCTTTATTAACAGTTTGGGCTGGAGCGATGTGCGTTGGTGTCTCGCGAGCTGCAGGTGCATTGGTGGCAGGGCGGAAACGATCTCCAAGGCTAGCTGCTTTATTAGGAGGTCTTTTGTTGCCTCTAGCGTGCCTCTTTACTTCTTTCGCTACCCAACTACATCAAACATTACTAAGTTATGGTTTGTGTTAAATGTATTATTTTACTTTTAAAATTTTTCGATGCACTTTCCTGATAATATCTGTACATTGCGTACTTTAAGTTATTATAAAATATCATGAAAGTACATTAAGATGGTTGGTCATATGCATGTAAAGTATCTTTATTTAATATTAGCGTTTCTTCAATTCGTAACGGCTCTATATGCGCCATACATACAAAATATTTTTAAGTTACACATATAATTTTCAATAATTTGATTTCACCTTTACTGACTAATCGAAAAATGGTTTTCTTATCAGGGATAGTCCTTGGAGTAGGCTGTGGGCTAGTTCGTGAGTCCGCTGGTTTGGTGCTTGGAGCATACTTTCGTCGGCGTCGACAGTTTGTGGAATTAGTGGCGCACGCCGGCGGTGGCGTTGGTATAGCTCTATTTAGTGTCGCATATAAAGAAGCTGTAGGGTAAGCAAGGAAGTATTTTTGTCAATTTAAAACTTTCAGATAAACATGTAAATGATCTGAAAGTAAAAAGTTTTTAAGTAATGTAAAGCTTACCAGTTTAAAAATAACAATATTCTACGAAATCAAACGGGATAATTTCTCATTTCTTTCAGATGAAAGCAGATATTTACATTTTAAATTGTTTTAAAATAAATAACATAGGAAATAAAACCCTGAAAATTGTTTAAAATGAAAAATTAGTTTTGGGTTAATATTAAAATTTTATTAAAACTAAATGAATAAAAACCAAGTTATTTTTTAAATCATAATTACGCACAATTATTTCAACAGTAAACTTGGATGGCGATTGGGATTGCAAGCAGTGACTATAGTACTAGTTTTAGCATTTTTTCTAAGCGCCGTATATCGGAGTGCTTCTTTATACCATCCTCAGCGGCGAGCTATTCAACATCTTAAGAATCAGAGACGAAAGGTAAACAGATTTAAGAGTATTTTATCTTTTCAGTTTATCATTTTATAACTGTATATTAACGAACGGCTTAAGTAAAAAAAACGAGATAGCAGCCCACTTGATGATGCTGCATGGTGACAACTAAGTAAGTGATCTCTACTACTACTATTCTATTCATATCTACCCAGACAGATTTAAGACACAAAAATTTTAATTTTGTTTTTTTTTTTTTTTTTTTTTTTTTATTTATCAGTATTATATTTCGATATTAATCACGAAATTAAACTAAGTTGGTCTATCGCCAAGTTTAAAAAATATTAAATCAAGATTTTATATAAAATATATTATTAAGTAATACCGTGTAGTGTCATCATCATCATGATATTATTAAGAAACATTGTCGTGCAGTGGAGGTGTAAGAATTATCCACTACCCCATATCATCCCGTGAGTGTCGTAAGAGGCGACAGAGGGAAATGGAAGCAGGAGATGGGAAGCAGCACCTCTCTGACGTAAACAGAAAACAAAACTCTGCCAAGCTTGGCAACTATGGAAACTCACCTCTATGACGAAATCTATGGTGAGGTCTATATGGACTTATATAGACTGTAATGAATGGAATTATGTAAGCCCCGAGATACATTTGCGTTTCGATGAATCAAGATATTTTTTAAAGAATATTAACAATGCTACAAAACATTACTAATATTCCCCTTAATCTGGTAAATGGTAATCTTAAATTTCTTGTGTTACGAGTGGTTTACGCCAGTAGTCGAATGGCGGATTCAAACTCACGACCTTTTGTAGTTGGCGGTCCGCGCCCTGCTATTAAGCTACTGTCGCTTAAAAGATATCTTTAAAATTATGATTTGTACATACGATATCACTGTTACGGACGAGTTATAGACTGAATGATCATAATAAGCATAAAATATAATCATAATATTATGTCGTGGGTGTTTTTAGAAGCGACAGAGGGAAATGAAGCAGAGAATGGCAGCAGCATCTTCATGATATAAACTCAAACGCTAAAAATCTGTGGATGCTATTTGGCCAGCCAAGCGTGGTAACTTTGACAAATATCTATCATACCCTATGAGATGATTTATGGTTTTCTTTCTTACTTCTATTCTGGCGACCCTCAATATACTATAAATAATGAAAATAAGTTCAACTAACACAACAGAATGAATTTAAGTGCGCGTTAAAATGTTTTAAGTAAAACTGATAATAAAATAAATCGTACGAGAATATATTTTTATTACATTTATGTTAATTATTCATAACGTTTTGCTTACTTTATGACTTATTTAAGTTTGATTTTTAATATACAGTTAAAATGTTATATTTTCAAACAGGTAAAAGAAAAGAAGTTACTAAAAAACGCACCATTTATTGATTTAAGTTCGCTTCGCTCTCGGCCTGCAAAAGTATTGTCGTTATCTACAGGTTTGGCAGCGTTTGGTCTCTACACTCCAGTATTCTTTTTGGTACGTAAAATTTAAGAGTTCAAAATATGGATATTTAAACTTTAATGATATTATCTTTAAAATTATAATAATATTAACTTAATTAAAATATTTTCCCTGATAGGCACTACAAGGTTTACAAGAAGGGCTAGAAGAAAGTGCACTGGTCTTATTGCAAACTTTTTTGGGTTTTGCTGTTGTGCTTGGTTGCGCGGGTTTTGGACTAGTTTTAGTAAGACCATCAGCACAGTGTCTAGTTTCAAAACAATATTTATGCCAAACAGCTTTGTTAGGTATAGGTACGTATGAACAGAAAATAAATCCTGTTTGCTTACATTTATATTACTGTTAGCACTTCTAAGTATAAAAATTGTTCCAGGAATTTCAATGCTCGCGTTAAGTAGCGTCGAAGGTTACCATGGTTACGTTCTCTTCGCTTGGATGTACGGTTTATGTTTAGGGGGATTTTTATATTCGATAAAAATGTTAACAATGGAAAGGGTGCGAGGCCGACATTTTACAAAAGTGTGGAGTACGTATAAATCTGTACAGTTAGTTGTAGTAACACGCATTAAAAATAACTTAGTTGATTTTTTTCCTAAATAGGTTTTGTCCAAGGAGCGGAAGCACTTCCAGTTATAGTGGGAGTGCCAGTAACAGGCTACATAAATCAACAGGCGCCACGAGCCGGATTTTATTTTTCAACGGCTGCAACTTTAGCTGGTGCTTTAATGCTATTCTTTGTGGGATTTTCAAAAAGGGAACCAGATCCACCAACACCAGCAGCTCCAGCTACTATTACTGAAGCATGTGTTTGTATGACACCACCACGTTGTGAGCCTGCGTGGTGCGCATGTAGTGCTGGCGGGGCAACAGCATATTGCGCATGGCCTAGTTCTACTTGCACTTCTCGCCTTCCCAAATCTCTATCATATGCTGCTCCTCTTAACCGCACCTGCTGTTCGGCTGCTAATTATCCCGATTGCTGCCGTCGTTATGCACTTCGGCCATCTCGAAGTGTTCCGGAAGGTCTAGCTAAATGCAGTAGTACGTGGAACCGGTCGGCTTCCTGTAGAACTCCTTGCAATCGTCGTGAACATCATCTCATAGAACAAATCACTACGTCTGTATAATATCATTGTGTAAATTATATTAAACATACATAGCATTATTTTTTTTTTCCTCAACATGCAAAATTTTTGCAAAATAATTTAGTGTAAAAATGTGAATAACGTATGTTGTGAAGTTTTAAATCAAGATTCACAAGAGAAAGCAATAAGTGAATTTAACTAATGAAGCTACCAAAAAAAAAAAACTATGAATTTATTACATGAATTTACTACAACGCACGTAAGAGTAATATGGTCACCTTAAGCTCTACCTTCCTATAAAACCAAAATTAGGAGGAGGACAGAGATAAAAATACAAAGTCGTACACTATAAATAATATATTAAGAAAATAATAGCATACAAGCTTTGGAAATTATTAGGAACACTGAAAAATCAACTTAAAATATTTACTACACAACAAAATACTAAAATCGGATAAAATATTTACTATAATGTCAACGGTCAAAGTGGCATAGGTAAAGTAGCGCCTTATTGACCCTTTATTATTTTTGCAATGATGAAGAGCTATCGTATCATAGAGACATCTATGCAAACAAGGCGATATAAGAAAGCGACCATATTAACAGGATGGCCATATTACCCTCATGTACTATATTAGTATTGTATTAAAACATTTAAAATTTGGTTCTCCTTATGTAAACCTCTATCAAAGTAGTTGGTTTTTCTATTGTAAGAATTTCGAATAATTTACAAGAAAAGATTTTTATTTGTGTAGAAAGAATATCTTCTCTAGTCTTAATTTTCCGGTGCCTTAAGGCAATTTTTTTCAGATTGTTATTGCTTTGTTAAATCAAAAATAGCGACGAGGTTTGCTCTCGAAATTAAAATATTTTTTTGTTTAGTGCATTTGAAAGTTATAATAAGAAATATAAATAATTTTGTAGAAAAAAATGTATAGTTAATGAATGTATTGTACCAGTCTCTAATATGTATTTCTAAATAACTTAAACAATCAAAGTAGAAATTGATCGTCTTTTGCATTAGTACTTTTTTTCTTAACATTCTCTTAAAATAAATACCTGTGGGACCTACATTGCTGTAGTTTAAATTTTTAAAAACATCTATTTACTCGACTTCAGAATTACACTATGCTAATTAAACTAGAAGAAAAAAATACATAGCACCCAATTTACTTAAAATGAGTTACCTATGTAAATCGTGTAACAACGTAAATAAATTATTATTACTCATTGTAGACGATGTCAATTAATTGGTGTAACTAAATATTTGTATAGCTTAGATAGTAAAATAATTAAGATACTTAAAAAATAACTGATTTAAATAATATCTGCATTATAATTGCTTTTCCTAATTAAGTAGCTTTACCCCCAGAGCTTCTTCCCTGTTCTTTGTTGTAGAGGCGATACCTTCATCTCATTGGTAGAAGTAAGCAGATTTTGAAGTTCATCTGTTTACTATTGAAAGTGTTAAACAAGTATTAACTTATTAACTAGAGTAGACTAAAACATCGGAATTATTTAAGTTAAAATCTTAACTATAATAACATTGGTGTCCATTTAGTATTAAGACTCACTTTTGAACAATTACGTGACAGAGACCATCTCGAGATCAATTGAATAACCTAAAAAGTGCAAAATGGACCTCGAAAAAATTTGTCAAGTATTGTAAACCCCAAAAGACTCTTTAGATGCGAAAACATGAAAAGATAAATCAGCAAATTGTATATTATATTTTTGATAAAAGTCACCTCAACTTACGAACACATAGTTTATCTGATAGTAAATGTGCTTAGAGGTCCATAACACTCATACATACTCGTCTCGTCTCGTCTCGTCATACTCGTCAACATCTATACTCGATTGAAAATCAAAACTACTAGTGGATTATAACGGAATGCCTTGTTATCAGTAAAGAGGATTCTGATTCTCGTTATTCACCATACGATAAACAGCAGCATTATGCTCCTATTTAACACTAGTAGGTATTCTTTTCAAGCGTGGTTCTGTCCGGTTTGAGCTGAGCTATTCGTTATGACCGTGTAGTGGCGGTTAAGAATATCCACTACCCCATATCTTCCCGTGGGTGTCGTAAAAGGCGACAGAGGGAGACAGGCAGGAGATGGGCAGCAGCATCTTTCTGATAACAGCAACTGTACGACAAAAAAAAACTGCGGTTGCCAACCCGCTCGCCAAGCGTGGCAACTATGGCAATATACCCCCCATGAACAATTACACAAATAGACGGCCCCCAGTCCCCGGCGGCCCCGCTATTCCTGGCTACGGTGGCGACCATGGTAACGGCGGGGCAGGGGGTGCTAAGAATCTCCGGTGGAGGTTCGGTTGCCACCTACGACGACTCGACCTGGCAACATTTAACGCACGCACACTGAGGACTGACGAGAAGATCCTGGAGCTGGAAGAAGAGATAGACAAGTTGCGCTGGAGTATTATAGGATTATCCGAGGTCCGAAGAGAGGGGGAGGACACGGTGATTCTCGAATCCGGCAACTTGTTCTATCACCGGGAGGGCGACCATCTGTCCCAAGGAGGTGTCGGATTTATCGTCCACAAGTCTCTCGTCAACAACGTTGTAAAGATAGGGAGTGTGTCGACGAGGGTCGCGTACCTGATACTCAGAATCACCAAACGGTATTCGCTGAAGGTCATACAGGTTTACGCACCAACCTCGGCACATTCCGATGAGGAGGTGGAGGAAATGTATGAGGATATTTCCAAAGCCATGCATTCCTCCAAAACCCACTACACGGTGTTGATGGGAGACTTCAACGCAAAACTAGGCACAAGAGAAAACGGTGAGCTGAAGTTAGGGAAATTTGGAGTAGGGCAACGGAACCGAAGGGGCCAGCAGCTGGCCGACTTTATGGAGAAAAAGGGACTGTTTATGATGAACTCTTTCTTCCAGAAGCGGCCCCACAGGAAGTGGACCTGGTCGAGCCCCGACGGTTCGACAAAAAATGAGATTGACTTCATTATGACGACCAGACGCCAACTGTTCAGTGATGTCTCAGTGATCGCAAGGGTGAAAATTGGCAGCGATCACCGAATGGTTAGAGGCACACTGAACCTAAACGTTAAGTTGGAGAGGTCTCGTCTAATGAAGTCAACGCTCCGTCCCCGTCGTGCTCTAATCCAAAATCCCGAAAACTTTCAGCTCGAGTTACACAACCGCTTTCAGTGCCTACAAGATTGCAATGCAGTGGACGATATGAATGACAAGCTCGTGGAAACTGTCCATGCGGTCGGAGCTAAGTTCTGCAAGACCCGCCGCAGAAGAACACAAAAACTCTCCGATCACACTCTTAATCTCATGGCTGTTAGACGGGAGATGAGGCTGCAATCATCAACAGATTTGACAGCATACAGGCAACTGAACAGACAGATCTCCAAATGCATGCGGCGAGACTTACGCAACTTTAATACTGCTCGTATTAAAGAAGCGATCGAGCGGAACCAGGGCTCCAAAGTCTTTGCCAGAGAGTCTGTCTGCCCGTGTTTTGGCCTTTTCTGGGCAGCGTGCACATCATCGTTGGGGCCACACGCAAGTGTGAGTAACGATCCAAGAGCGGATCTTATCCGACACTATTCCGATGATATCCCGGACGTCAGTATGAGTGAGATTAGACTGGGTTTCCAGCACCTTAAAAATGGCAGGGCCCCAGGCGAGGATGGAATTACAGCGGAGCTTCTGAAAGCGGGTGGAACACCGGTACTTGAAGTCCTTCAGAAGCTCTTCAATTCCGTCCTCCAAGGTGGCACTACTCCAGAGGCGTGGAGCAGAAGTGCGGTGGTCTTGTTCTTTAAGAAAGGCGACAACGCTCTCTTGAAGAACTACAGACCGATTTCCCTTCTGAGCCGCGTCTACGTGCTGTTTTCGAGAGTCATTACGAATCGTCTCGCACGCAGACTCGACGACTTCCAGCCTCCCGAACAAGCCGGTTTCCGAAAAGGCTTCAGTACCATAGACCACATACATACCCTGCGGCAGATTGTACAGAAGACTGAAGAGTACAATTTGCCACTTTGCCTGGCGTATGTGGACTATTAGAAAGCCTTTGATTCCGTCGAAATTTGGGCGGTGCTGCAGTCCCTTCAGCGGTGCCAAGTTGACTGTCGGTATATCGAAGTGCTGAAGTGTTTGTACAGTAGGGCTACGATGGCTATCCGAGTACGGAACCAGAGCTCGAAACCTATCCAACTGCAGAGAGGTGTAAGACAGGGTGACGTTATATCCCCGAAACTCTTCACCGCTGCTTTGGAAGACGTTTTCAAGCTACTGGCCTGGAAAGGATACGGTATTAACATCAATGGCGAGTACATCACTCACCTTCGATTTGCCGACGATATAGTCCTTATGGCAGAATCGCTGGAAGACTTAAGCACTATGCTCAATGACCTCAATAGTGCCTCCCAACGGATAGGTCTTAAGATGAACATGGACAAAACAAAGATCATGTTTAATGTCCATGTCACACCTATGCCGGTAGTTTTGGGAGCACTATGCTCGAAGTTGTTGACGAGTACGTTTACCTGGGACAAATAGTCCGACTAGGTAAGTCCAACTTCGACCGAGAGGTCAATCGACGGATTCAACTCGGCTGGGCAGCGTTCGGGAAATTACGACACATCTTCTCGTCAGGTATACCTCAATCTCTGAAAACTAAAGTGTATAACCAGTGCGTGTTGCCAGTGATGACTTACGGATCAGAGACGTGGTCCTTCACTGCTGGCCGTATGAGGACGCTCAAGGTCGCTCAGCGAGCTATGGAGAGGGCTATGCTCGGAGTTTCTCTGCGTGATAGACTCAGAAATGAGGATATCCGCAGTAAAACCAGAGTGACCGACATAGCTCAACGGATTAGTAAGCTGAAGTGGCAATGGGCCGGCCATATAGCTCGAAGAACCGATAACCGATGGGGAAGAAAGGTTCTCGAGTGGCAGCCTCGTACCGGTAGGCGTAGTGTAGGGCGACCCCCCACTAGATGGAGTGACGACCTGGTAAGATATGCAGGAAGTCGATGGATGCAGGTGGCTCAGGACCGTGCTTTGTGGCATTACTTGGGGGAGGCCTATGTTCAGCAGTGGACTTGTGAAGGGCTGTGATGATGATGATGATGATGATTCGTTATGTCATCATAATTCAACTACAGCGGTTCTATCACGTTATTTTATCTGCAACTCGCGTCTCGGCCCAACTTTGTCTGCATATTAATGTCTTTATGGCATCATTTATATTTAAGGTAATCATCGACGACCATATTTTTTTATAAGATAGAATGACAAACGAGCACACAGTCCACCTGATGGTAAGTGGTTGCTGTGGTCCATAGACATCTACATCTATCCTCGATTACGAATCAAAATGCAGATGCGTTGTCATCCGTGAGGAATAAGATGGAGTGCCTCGTTTCCAGTAAAAAGGGTCTCCGGGTCTCTACACTGACCATACGCAACACAGCAGCATTAAGCTACTATTTGACGCTGGTATTCTGTGAGAGTGTGGTCATTCCCCGGTCGAGCCGACCCATTCGTGCTACAACTATACTACAAATATAACTGCAGCATGGCTCTACCACGTAAAATTTTTCTCATATTTCGATTTCACTAAAAAATCTTCAAGATTTACGGGTAAAATTTAGCCATGACAACTCCTGGAATTGCTCTGTGTCAGTTTGTGAAGTTTCATAATAATCTGTTTAGTTATTCTGAAGAATAGCCCGGAGGGACAGACAGACAAACAAAAATTTTGGAATAGTTATTCGTATCTTAATACGAGTAGCATGCAAATAACCCCTCAGCTTAATAGAAGTCAGTTATTTAGATATTACAGGCAGATATTTCAATTTCGTAAGTATTCGAGATTTGCTCTTATCGACCTATATTTCATCCACTAAAACCTACCAAAGTTCACAGCTGAACATAAACTTGCCATAACTGCCACGCTTGGCTGGCAGGTGAGCCATGGTAGCTCAGATGTTTAACGCTCGCTGTAAATATCACAGAACGCGAGTAACCTGGGTTCGATCTCCGCCGGCACTATTGAAATTGTTAATTGCAATTTTAAGTGCTGATTTACCACGTGCTCGGCGGTGAAGGAAAACATCGCGAGGAAACCTGCATGTCTGAGGAATAAGAAAAAAAATATTTCGAAGACATGTGCAGTTTGCCAACACGCATTTGGGCAGCGCGGCGGACACTTCCTTGCCCTAAAACTTTCTCATAAATGATTAGGTAGTTACAGTCTATATACGACATAGACCTGTGCCCAGCAGTGGGACGTATATAGGCTGTAACTACCTAACTTTTGGCAGACAGGTTGACAGCTGCAGTTTTTTTTATTTACTAGTGTTATCAGAAAGTCAATTTTGTAGGACTTACGTTTCAAACTTTACAAACCTGAATATTAAAGAAAGAACATATCAAAATTACATATCGGGTATTAAGCTAACGAATAAGATAAATGTACTAATTATTATAAGACTCATTTTAACATCCAATTGTCCTCTCCGAGCCAGCAGCTAAGCTGCTAAAGGACTCAATAATTAACAAGAATTACACAATTTTATTGAGAAATTACTCATAATTTTAATTATGCAGAGCCAATAGCATCCATCGACTTCCGACATGGCTTACCAGATCGTCACTTCAACCAGCGGGGTGCCGCCCTACACTTCTCCTACCGGTACTAGGCTACCACTCGAGAACCCCCATTGGTTGTAGGTTCTTCGAGCTACATGGCCGGCACATTGCCACTTCGGCTGACTAATTCGTTGAGCTATGTTGGTTACTCTGGTTTTACTGCGGATATCGTCATTTCTCAATTTGAGATCCAAAAGTAATCATGAAATTTCTTCTTCTTCATTAGCACACAAAATAATCTATCATTTGCCATAATTGCCTCACTAGGTCGAGAGTTTGGTGATCGCTGGCTAATGCTGGTACATCTCGCATCATTGATAATTTTTTACTCCCTGTCATTGGTCTGGGTATATTACATAATGTAATGAAACGTGAATTTTACCGCTTGCGGACATACCTGCCGAGAAGAAACTGCGCTCTAAATTAAAGAAAATAAAAAAGAAGGAGAAGGTAACGTAAAAACTAAAAAAACTAAAAAAAGGAACAAATGACGCATCGATTGCTTGCACATCCACATAATGCTTTTAATATAGTTTTAGATAAAACTCAAAACTAAAAGAATAAATTTTTTAAGGAATTTTGTGTTTTTGGATATTATATCTACTCTACTCTACCTTTCGGGTTCAAGTTTTGCTTAAATCCTAACAGGGATGATCTTACTGACGAATTTAATAGAATTACAACTTGAATAGCATTATGATTTAGGATATTCATGAATTTAATTAAATTTAAGTTATGTCATATCTATAACTTTTAAATAAATAAAAAAATAAAAAAATGTTATTAATTATAACTGTAATAAAATATATTGCTAAGATTCATACGCAAAATTATTTTTATTAGCTGTGTAGTGAAGACGCGAGAGAATCTATTACCCCCAAACATCTCATACTTGTTTTAAGAATTCAAATTAAAATGAAACAGGAGATGGGTCAGCAGCAGAGCCAGCAGAGAGCAGCATATTCCTCACAGTTATGATGATGACGATAATGAACACTCTTTATGAACAGTAAAGTAACAGCCCATCCCACAGCTGAGCATAGGTTTTTTTTCTGAGAGGTTTTTATGTCAAGGCAATGTCAATTTTCTATTATTTCATTTTTAAAGCGATCAAAGCCCCTGGGCTTTCACAACTCGTTATGGTTTTGATCATCTATGTCAAAATCTTTTTAATACGGGGTAGAGGCACACTATAGCTAAATTATTTTTGTATCATAATGGATCATTTCGATCGAGGTAGGATCATGCTCTCTCAGAATAGCAGTGTAAAACAGCAGCTTAATGCAGCTGTGTTTCTGCGGAGAGGTTGTTTTCGTCACATTATAATAGACAGAGCTGCTGGTTTGCTTCATACTTCATTTATTTTGATGTTATGTTCTATTTACTTCTAACTACTTTCAGTGTTTTTTATTATAAGTTTTATAATGTAAAGTGGTTACCAAGAAATGTTGATCCAATGTGTAGGTACTGGCGGGCTAACACGTCTTCGAAATACTTTTTATAATTTCTCAGACATGCAGATTCATGATGCTTCATAATGCTTAACTTCACCGACGTGCGTGTATTGAAGTCTGGTTACTCGCGTTCTATAAAGTTTACAGCGAACGCTTAGCACCACAGTGGTGAGCTACAACAGCGTTCTCTCTAGTATTTTGTTAAAATCATGTTTAGTTGACACCTTCAACATAGGTTAATTTTATATTCCCAAAATAAGTACTTTAATAAAAGTGGTACTCTGCGCCGGTAATAGATATTTACCGTCGCAAGACGGCGGTAAATTATAATTTACCATCGCACGGTAAAACCCGTTATGTGTACATTATCGTCACAAAAATAATTAAGAATTATGGGTTGAATGAAGATGTTTAGGGGCGATGAGACAGTTAATTCTAGTAAAAAATTAGTATAGAATCCCACAATATGCTCAATATCATCTAATAATAATTCGCACATTGTTAGAAATGGCACAAACTCTCAATATATGACTAATTAAACCTTTAAAGAATTTGTATCAATTCTACTCCAGCCAAACAAATTACGCTTAAAAAATGGTGGTTCGTCAATATTTAAGAAATGGTTACATAATGATCTAAATTATTCTATTTTTTTAAAATAATATAAAAAAGTTCGTTCGCAGATCATATAATACTTTGTAAAGAAACATACACACTTTCCCTACGAACTATTCATACCAATATTAAGTTAGAAAACTTGGCACATTTTTAGTTGGTTACCCCTGTAGCTATAAACTACGATTTTTATATACAAAAAATAGCGTTTAATAAAAAGTTAAATACCACTTCAAAGACCTAAAAAAATTATAAAATTTCAAATTCTGAAGTCGGTGTGTATACATACGAGTTGTTAGTTAGTTAGTCTTTACACGTTCTACTCAACTCAGGCAAAGGCCTCCTGTAATTTCTGAGAGGGTTTTAGGGTAAGAAAATGTCCGCCGCGGTGCCCCAATGAGTGTTAATGAACTTCATGTCTTAGAATTTTTTACCAATGAGCACGCGGTAAATATCAATAACAACATAGCAAATATCTTTAAAGTATAGTGGAATAATCAAAGCCATGACTATAGAATGTGTAATTTTTTTTCTTTTTAGTTTGTTGATGTCGGCCTTAACATTTTATTAAAAGTTTATTTTTGTCACCCATTTGTGTGGACTTAGCAATATTACAATCTCGATGTCATCTAAATTGTAAAAATTAAAAACTTCGTCCCCTATTTTGCCATCCGTATGGGTCAAATCACTGAAATCAGAACGTAAATATCGTGTAAATTTATACAGTCAAACGATACAACTCCTCCTCTTTTTTAAGTCGGGATACATGCAGTCACATATCATAACTTCACATTTTTTAAAGTTTGCTAAAAAGGGACAAACACTACCACAGTTATTTTTTTATAGAATAGGATAACAAACGAGCACACAGCCCACCTGATGGTATATGGTTGCTGTGGCCCATAGACATCTACATCTATCCTCGATTACGAATCAAAATGTAGATTCGTTGTCATCCGTGAGGACTTAGATGGAATGCCTCGTTTCCAGTAAAAAGGGTCTCCGGTTCTCTACACTCATCATACGAAACACAGCAGCATTAAGGTACTATTTGACGCTGGTATTCTGTGAAAGCGTGGTCCTTCCCCGGTCGAACCGACCCATTCGTGCTACAGCTATACTACTAACATAACTGCAGCATGGCTCTACCACGTAAATCAGTGTAAGCAGTTTGCATATATAGTAAGAGTTAAGAAAAGACAACCGACAAACCGCCACTGAAAGTCCTTTATATGCTATTGAAATCGGTTAAATCACCGAGATGACATTTCAAGTTGGTTCGTTCAGCGGTGCCAAGCTGATAGGCGATATTTAGAAGTGTTAAAATATTTTTACACTATGACTACGATGGCTATACGAGTATTAACATCAATAAAGATATCGAACACGTAACAAACGCATTAGCCCCTTAATTAGTCATATTATACACCTCTGTGTTGAATATGGTGTATTTCCTGAAGTTCTTAAAACATCCATTATTAAACCATTATTTAAAAACATGACAGAGAGGACTTATCCTGTTACCATCCGATCCATATGTACACTAGAGAAAGAAAGAATGAGAGAAGTATGTATGATTTGTTCCTGGTGGATGACCGACTGCGAAAACAGGTGATTGATACACGAGTGTTCAGGGGTGCTGACCTGGAAACGGATCACTATCTAGTAATTACTAGATTTAGGGGTTTGTTCGCGGGTTGGCGCTACCGGACGGCAGTAACAGAACCACAGTCGGTCTGTCGCATCCGAAGCTGGAAGCTTCAGGAAGCGGATACTAGGGACAAATATCACACGAGGGTAACCGAAAGCTTGACACCATCGATGGCAGGAAAGAATGTGTGGAGAGAACATGGCAGAACCTTAGGGATGGAATGGTAAGTGCAGCGGAAGAAGTATGTGGAACGACAAAAAGAGGTAGTAGTAAAGAAGAGATGCATGCTGGAATGATGAAGTGAGAGAAGCTGTAAAAAAAGAAGAAAAAAGCATGGTTAGATTACTTGGCCTCTAGTAACGATAAGCATATGAGAGAGAAGATGAAAGAAAGATATAAGCTGCAGAAATTTCATGCGAAAACATTGATTGAGGAAGTACGTGAAAGGTGTAGAACAGAAGCGGACGAGAGGTTGTCGCACAACTTTAAGGAAAACTCCAAACTCTTCTGGAAAGAGGTTGGAAGGTCCCGGAGTGGTGCGACAGCCTTAAGAATGAACAAAGTGCTTTCGAGAACCAATGACGTCCTCTCAGAAAAATCGGACGTCCTGCAGCGATGTAGTGAATTTTATAGAGAAATGTATGCGTGTCATGATCTTAGTGAAGGATCCGGGGGTAACGCCATGACTGGCACGCCAGACACGGACCTCGATTACACTGAGGTCATCAGCATGAAAGAGATTGAACGTGCGATTCGAAGTTTGAAATGTGGTAAGGCTGCGGGACTAGACAGAGTTACTGCTGAAATGGTCAAGTACGGTGGGCCTCGCGTCTGGGACAGCTTTCGTCTGCTGTGCAATTTGTGCTGGCGGACGGGAGATGTCCCGGATGATTGGCGATCCGCCGTCATTTTGCCCTTATATAAAGGTAAAGGTTCACATTTTGACTGCGGGTGCTATCGGGCGATCAGCTTGACCAGTTTAGCAAGTAAAGTTTACTCGAAGGTTTTGACACGTAGGATGCAAGAGAAATCGGAAAGATTTTTATGGGAGGCACAATGCGGATTTAGACCTGGAAGAGGATGCACGGATCAAATGTTTTCTCTCCGCATGATCACGGAAAAGCTTCTGAGTGTTAACCAGAGGATTTTCTGTGCTTTTGTGGATCTGGAGAAAGCATTTGATAAGGTTATAAGGAAGAAAATGTGGGAATTGTTGCCTAGATATGGTGTGGATGGTCGATTGTTAAGGGCTGTGCAGTCACTTTACTATGACTGTAAAGCCTGTGTGCGGGTAGGGCATGACCTGTCACCCATGTTTAGCGTCCAAGCGGGCGTATAACAGGGTTGTGTCATGTCTTCCTGGCTGTTCATACTGTATCTCGACAGCTGTTTACAGAAGCTGAAAAATAGCTGTTTGGGTGTGAAATTGGGTGACATTAAAGTAAACTGTCTGCTGTATGCTGATGATGCAGTGCTTATTGCACCATCAGAAGCAGAACTGCAGGCATTAGTCACTTGTATGAAATAGGAATGTGAAATTAAAGGTCTCCGTTTGAATGCTGATAAAACTAAGGTTCTGGTATTTGAAAAGGACGAAGAGAGAACGAAATGTGAAATATGGGTAAATCAGGAACATCTAGAACAGGTAAATGAAATTGTATACTTGGGGAGTGCTTTCAGCCGGGATGGAAGATGTGATTTAGATGTGGATAGGCGCGTCGCTGCCGGAAACAAAGTCAATGGTGCCCTGAATGCATTAGTCAAAAGGCAAGGCGTGGTGAAGAGTACACGCCTTGCAATACATAACGCAGTGTTGGTACCGACTTTGTTATATGGCAGCGAAACCTGGGTATGCCAGAAGAAGCATAAAAGCAAGTTGAATGCAGTGGAGATTCGATCTCTTCGTAAAATGTGTGGCGTTACCATAGCCGATCGAAAGCGAAACGAAGAGATTCGCAATATGGCAGGATTGAAAGATGACCTTATCACAAAAATTGATAGGGGAGTACTCCAATGGTTTGGGCACGTTGAGCGAATGAGTGAAGACCGAATGGTGAAGAAAATAGAGCGAAAGTAAATATTAAAAGGTGTTGAGGTAGACCGAGACTAACTTTCGAAGACCATGTGAGCAAATTGCTCGAAGAGGGGAAGGTCAAGAGTACTCGGATACCTAGACGTGCATGTGTGAAGAAGTTAATGAACCTGAAAGAAGCGAAAGAGGTATGTAAGGATCGTGACACTTGGCGATCTGTTCTCTCTGGCTACCCCGTTAGGGATTGTGCGTGAGGATAAGTAAAGTAAAGAAAAGTATAAATTTAAAAAAGACTCAGATAATACATTTTTACAAACGAAATGACCCCTTGATTAATTCAACATTAACTATGACGGTGAGATCATCAGTGAAATCAAAGTAACAAAATTCTTAGGGCATATTGATAATAACTTAAAATGGAAGACTCATACGGAATAAAACATTCGCAAAAGGTTAAATCAATTTTATGACGCTCTACAAGAAGGTATAGTAGTAGATTTAGTAAATGAAGAAGCTTTACTGACGGTATATCAGGGCTTCATGTCTTATACCGTGCGCTACAATGTAATTTTTGGGTCAATGCTACAAGACGCGTAGATATTATATTTAAAGCGCAAATAAGTGTGTGCTTTCTATCGCAAATATACCGAGTACCGAAAGCTGTAAACCAGATTTTAAAAATTAAAATTATTAAAATTTTCCGCTCAGTATATTTATGAAAACTAATCCTGAGTTATAATCATATCTTTTATAATTGAATGGATTGTATAACTTTAAATACTATTGAATAATATGTTAAACGACATTTGACCTTTCAAAGATAAATAAAGAAAATTTCGTAGCAGTAATATGTATTTACTACGACTTTTTCCTTAGAACTTTGAAATAACGTGTTATATTCTTTAAAACATGAGCAATGAGATGCCGTCACGGTGAAAATGAATAGGCTTACGTTCAGCTAAGAAGATGATATGGTGCAGCTGTCATAAAGCTGCAGTACGAATAAGCCTTCTCGATTGGAAAAGAACCACTCAACACCTAAAATATACCAGCGTAAAATAATAAATATTATGCTGTTGTGTTTCCTGTAGTAAGTGATTTAGGTTCCTGTAGGAAAAGATTCTTTTTATAAGAAAAAAATCCTTTTTTGACAACATGCATAATATAATGGCTGGCAAAAGGCTCGGTTCAGGGATACAGGAAACGATTAATGCGTTTCCTATATCGCTTCCCTGTATTGCATTCTCAGTACTATTTTATTTCTAACCTTTATAAAAAGAACCTTTTCCAAAAAAAAAAACTTAATTAAAATTATACCGTTCAAGTCCTTACCGGATATCAATTAAAATTTATAATAAATTACCAGTATATCTAAAGGCCGAAACAAATATTAATAAATTCATAAGCTCTTTAACAATATACTTATTAAAAAGTTACTGTCCAATTAATAAAACATTGGGGGAATATAATTTTTGAGTGTCTGGACCTCTCCTGTTTATTGATATGCCTTTCAAGGTGCATGTGATTGTTTGTACTTGCCTGTTTTGTTCAGTCACTAAGTTTCATGTAACGCAATCTGTGAATAAATAAATAAATAATACGTATACTCGTACTTTCAATAAAGTTACCGCTGAATAAAGTTACCGCTGAAAATGTTCATAAATATGTTTTAGTTGCCACTTCTCTATTTAAGTATCACCAAATCGTAAATATACAGACAAAAAAATCTATTTAAAATATATGATCTTACGAGTATATAACATACTATATCATTCAAATATCAGTTTTACCGAGCACTGGCAACCGTACTGGCAAGTGTAATATGAAACACGTCATTAATAGACACGCCTTGACTGTAGCAACTATCTGCGTAAGATGGCTGGTAACACTGCGCATAAGCGTGTAACACCAAGCTATTAGATGAGGCGCCCTGATGATGATTGCACTTACCTACTCGCGGTGACTATAAGAGAAGATTGCGACGATCAAATGATGACGGAAAATTTATCGTTTTTAATATAACTGTAAAACATTTGTTATTCTGGAAGCGAAATCAAACTCACGTAGTACACGCGGTGACAACAATACCACTAAAGAGTCCAGTAACGGAATGCGCAAATAGCTTTCCGATATTTCTAAAGACTGAATACGTGATTGAATTAAAAACAACGAAACGTGGATAAAATATAAATTATTTCAGATAAAAAAGATATTTGCATTATAACAAATATGATAATTTACCATTCCAAACGCAGATCAAGTAATCCATTGCAAAACGGTTCTCCATGTCAGGTCTAAGGATTATGTACGGGGCGTGGGAAAATGCAGATGACGTAATTTAAATTATTTGACACGAAAATTTATTTTATTAAAAAATTCCTCTGAGCGCTCTCCGTGGTCGATACAATATAATACGCACAGAGATGATTTACTCAGTTTCAAGACACTCTCCTTGTTGCCTTAGTATTTATCGGAATCCTCGGCGTCAACATATCGAGTGACGTGCAGTTTTGTTGTCACTTGGAAGGGAAGGCCAAATTCACCTCTAAAAAGCTTGTCATTCTCAGCATATAGGGACAGTATTTCATGGCGGCAAACCGCCTGCAACTTTACGAGGCATAAGTTCAGCCGCACATAGAATAGTGTTCCTATCTCTGGGCTGGGGCTCCCCAGTGCCAGCTCCTTCCATTTGATTGCATCCAGCGCAGAGCGGTTCGAAATGTCAGCGACTGAGCGCCTTCTGATCGGCTTGACTCACGGCCACTACGAAGTGATGTTTCATCTCTGTGCGTATTATATTTTATCGACCACGGAGAGCGCTCAGAGGAATTTTTTAATAAAATAAATTTTTGTGTCAAATAATTTAAACCACATCATCTGCATTTTCCCACGCCCCGTACATAATCATTACACCTGACATGGAGAACCGTTTTGCAACGGATTACTTGATCTGCGTTTGGAATGGTAAATTATCATATTTGTTATAATGCAAATATCTTTTTTATCTGAAATAATTTATATTTTACTCACGTTTCGTTGTTTTCAATTCAATCACGTATTCAGTCTTTAGAAATATCGGAAAGCTATTTGCGCATTCCGTTACTGGACTCTTTAGTGGTATTGTTGTCACCGCGTGTACTACGTGAGTTTGATTTCGCTTCCAGAATAACAAATGTTTTACAGTTATATTAAAAACGATAAATTTTCCGTCATCATTTGATCGTCGCAATCTTCTCTTATAGTCACCGCGAGTAGGTAAGTGCAATCATCATCAGGGCGCCTCATCTAATAGCTTGGTGTTACACGCTTATGCGCAGTGTTACCAGCCATCTTACGCAGATAGTTGCTACAGTCAAGGCGTGTCTATTAATGACGTGTTTCATATTACACTTGCCAGTACGGTTGCCAGTGCTCGGTAAAACTGATATTTGAATGATATAGTATGTTATATACTCGTAAGACCATATATTTTAAATAGATTTTTTGTCTGTATATTTACGATTTGGTGATAGTTAAATATAGAAGTGGCAACTAAAACATATTTATGAACATTTTCAGCGGTAACTTTATTCGTGGTTGAAAGTAAGAGTATACGTACTATTTATTTATTTATTCACAGATTGCGTTACATGAAACTTAGTGACTGAACAAAACAGGCAAGTACAAACAATCACATGCACCTTGAAAGGCATATCAATAAACAGGAGAGGTCCAGACACTCAAAAATTATATTCCCCCCAATGTTTTATTAATTGGACAGTAACTTTTTAATAAGTATATTGTTAAAGAGCTCATGAATTTATTAATATTTGTTTCGGCCTTTAGATATACTGGTAATTTATTATAAATTTTAATTGATATCCGGTAAGCACTTGAACGGTGTAATTTTAATTAAGTTTATTTTTTTTTTTTGGAAAAGGTTCTTTTTATAAAGGTTAGAAATAAAATAGTACTGAGAATGCAATACAGGGAAGCGATATAGGAAACGCATTAATCGTTTCCTGTATCCCTGAACCGAGCCTTTTGCCAGCCATTATATCATGCTTGTTGTCAAAAAAGGATTTTTTCTTATAAAAAGAATCTTTTCCTACAGGAACCTAAATCACTTACTACAGGAAACACAACAGCATAATATTTATTATTTTACGCTGGTATTTTTTAGGTGTTGAGTGGTTCTTTTCCAATCGAGAAGGCTTATTCGTACTGCAGCTTTATGACAGCTGCACCATACCATCTTCTTAGCTGAGAAGCGTATTTACCGTGACGGCTCATTGCTCATGTTTTAAAGAATATAACACGTTATTTCAAAGTTCTAAGGAAAAAGTCGTAGTAAATACATATTAATGCTACGAAATTTTCTTTATTTATCTTTGAAAGGTCAAATGTCGTTTAACATATTATTCAATAATATTTAAAGTTCTACATTCCATTCAATTATTAAAGATATGATTATAACTCAGGATTAGTTTTCATAAATATATAGAGCGGAAAATTTTAATAATTTTAATTTTTAAAATCTGGTTTACAGCTTTCGGTACTCTTGCGTTTTATATATCACGCGTCTTGTAGCATTGACCCAAAAATTACATTGTAGCGCACGGTATAAGACATGAAGCCCTGATATACCGCCAGTAAAGCTTCTTCATTTACTAAATCTACTACTATACCTTCTTGTAGAGCGTCACAAAATTGATTTAACCTTTTGCGAATGTTGTATTCTGTATGAGTCTTCCATTTTAAGTTATTTATCAATATGACCCAGGAATTTTGTTCCTTTGATTTCACTGATGATCTCACCGTCATAGTTAATGTTGAATTAATCAAGGGGCCATTTCGTTTGTAAAAATGTATTATCTGAGTCTTTTTTAAATTTATAAAAAAATAATTTTATTTAAGCTAGCTATAGTCAACCAAATGTAAGAAATACCTTTTGACGTTTCTCATTAATCATTCCGCAATAACTTTGCACAAGCGTACTCACACGATTGAAAAAACCTTTTACGTAAATCCGAAGAATTATGAAGTTATCTATATTTCATTACAACGCGTATACTTTTTTTATCACTAATTTAAATTCGTATCTTTCAAACAAAGCAATATATTTTAAAAATAACCAGAATCAACTTTTTTTACTTGACGTCTTTCAATATGTTCAATATGTCGCTATGTACCTTACCGTAGTGTTTAGATGATTAAAATTCATTGTTATGCGAATAATCGACAAAAATATTCAAACAATCGGTAAAACTATTCAAATAATCGAACCATTAATTTTTTGTGTATTATTCGATTATTTACATTTTTATATTTAAATTCTTTGAATTACATGAATCATGAATAAAACAAGTTATTTTTTTTACTTTGTCAACGTAAATTTGTGTATGCAAAAAACACATATACAAGGTCGCGCTGAAAAAACAACTACTTAATTTCAATCTCCCGTCATTTCGGGAGCTTACTGTGCGTAATTTTGTGATTTTTTGTTTGTCTTCTTATTTTATGACTCGGCTTTAAGTTTTTGGACTGTTTCTTCTATATTCGTTGAAGCATGTGCCCATGTCACAAAGGATGATTGGGCAAAAGTTGTAGAAAAAACAAAATAATTGATTATGGATATCTTTGAAAGAGACATTAATTTTGACTGCATTATTGAAATTCGAATAATAATTGATCTAAACAACGTCAGCTCAACTAGTTTTACTGAAAGCGATTGAATTGTAAATGATTACCGATCTGATTTAATAGGAGTGAGCAAGTGTTTCTATGACATAGCGAAAATACACAATTTAGACTTATTTAACACCTCTAGCAGGCAACTTACTTAGCGTCTACTGACTAATAAGTTTTTCGTTTACTGATGTGTATTACATATACCATGAATTGTAATTTATTACCTTTCCAACCAATCATCTGTTATTGTGTAATTGGGTCTACGTCTACGTTACTTGTGCAATTTTTCTCTGTACTTTATTAATAAGTGGGAGTTTTTAATTAGCCTTCAATATATTTAGTTCTGATTGTTCATACATTTTAACTAGCTGTAAGTTCTACTAAGTTCAAATTAAATAAATAAATAAAAATATTGTCTGGCGTCCAAAATTTGCGGTACATCCATTGCAATCAGAAACAATATAAAAAACTCTATGCATGCCTTATAGGCTTTCCGTTGGAAAAGCCAAGAAGGATATGTTATACAATGTCTATTGACTGAATTATTCGGATATTCTATCTTTATCGAAACAAAGGAAATCAATTAATATTCATTACCATCATTACAGCCAGCAAGTACACTGTTGAACATAGGCCCCCCCTAAGTAATACTACAAAACACGGTCTAGATCTAACTGCATCCATTGATTTCCTGTGTTCACAGGTCATCACCCCATGGTACAATGGTGCTATTTGTATGTGTTATATATAGGTACAATTATGTAATATATACATATATTATGTATAGCTTGCGCCAATTAGAACACAATTTCACAACATTGCATTATTCGTACGTATATTACGTTATAATGTACGTAATCATGAATAATCAATGTTGTGAATAATGCAATGTTGTAAATAATATTGATTATGCACTGTTATTGAAAATATATCTACAAATATCACAGATTTAGTAAAAAGGGAGAACTTTTGCACACGCATAATATTATTGTTATTTAATATGTCGTGGAGCAAATCCAATCGAGTTCACAACTTCTACTAATTAAGGAAATTTTCATTTCATTAGTGAAAATAATCTCGTTAATACTTTAAAGTTCTTATAAACTAAACAACAAAATAAATGGTGGGTCTGTAATCTAATAACTGTTATAAAGTTCTTTATAATGAAAATTTGACAAACCTTAATATTTCTTAATAAAACCGCAAGTTGCAGAAGGAAAAATTATAAAAATTTAATTAGAAAAATGAGGTGAAGAATATTTCATAAATCAGTACAGATTAAACGAAGATTAGTTTACTGATTTATCGTGTTTAATTTTAACTTCTTAATTTCTGACGTTTTGCAAGTGTAGTATTTGCGTAAATATAAGAGTTAATTGTATAAGAAATAATTATGTATATAAGTAAATTTTTAAAAATCATGTAAGACAACTATGTTGAATTTTTTTTATGAAATGTTAAAAATTCTATTACTCGATATTCTGCCACGCGGCAATACGGTATTTTACACCATGTAAAAAAGATCAAAAAATATATATTTAAGATAGATTTTGTAAAAAGTAAACGAGAAATATTGATTTTTATTTATTAAATTGCGTTATAAATTTTATATTTCAGTTTTAAGAACAATAACTTTTGTCTGTGCCTAAAATCTGCAAAACGCTGTCCGCTATATAAGACACTGCCGTGAAGTCACTGATCCCGCCTAAGATCTCGCCAGAGAGTAGTATGTTCCTTTTATTTGGTTATGTGTCTAGCAAATGTGCTGTGTTATTTCGGAATTTTTCAAATTATCATTACGATAATTTGCATTTTATTCCGAATTTTATCGAAAAGACATCATAGAAGACGTATTCGTAAAAGCAGAGATTAATAATCAACCATGGATAATAAATTGATGGTGGCAAAATTTTTTTGCATGCAATTCCAATTTTTGTTCTGCTGAGTTGAGGAATTTTAAAACATTAATGTAAGTACCATTACTAACTACTGTTTATACAAAAACACAATATCAGGTCAAAGTGTATTTTGATAAAACATAGTTTCGTAGCAATCGTAGTTTAGTTAATCTATAATTACAGTCATTAGTAATCATTAGTTATATATCAAAGTAACGTAATTTACTACAAATTTGACTTGCGATACCCTTCCCCTCAGGATGTTTTGTTTTGTATAAAAAATAATTCAACACACTAAAATCAAAATTATCTTCACAGAAAAATAGTCCAGTTTTTGTACACAATGTATTCGAGTATCTTCTTACCAGTTTTCACCAAGTATGTATTTCTTATATATAAATCAGTTGGCACTTGAATCCATAATTTTCCCGGCTATCTTGTGCTCGTATTTTTGCTTTCAGGCACAACACAACAATTATATAGATAATAACTCATTATTAAACGTTAAAAAGTATCATATTCCTTTACAAAATTGGGCTCTACACTCTATTGCATAAGAAATAATTATGTATTGCAAAATTCTAGGACAGTGACGTCACGAGTTGAACAGCGTGGCGGCTAGCGTTTTCACGCGAAAATTTAAAACGATATATTAAAAGTAATTTTTATGGCACTATTCGGTTTAAAAAAAATTATATAAAAAGTATAGTGGTTCATTATCACTCTAGGATTCATTTAATACCACTTTTTGAAAATGGGTGTTATACCCTATTGCACTTTGACCGCTCGAAGAACCATGCACTCACAGATCAGCACCATTAAAAAGCAGTACAATGCTGCTGAACTTCCGGTAGTAATACATTCCATTTTTGTCCCCGACTGTGACAAGATTATTTGATGTAAAGTTTTAGTCGGGGATAAATCTTGGTCTCCATGGGACACAGTATCCACTTACCATTTGGTGGATTCTGTGGTCGCCACTGTAAAAAATTAATTTAACTTTTTTAGGTCAATTGATAATTGAAGAGTACCTATGCAACAAACTTTAATTTCTTTCATTTAATAACTTGATGTAAATGTTCTTCGACAATTCGGAATTCTTAATACTCGAAACTTATTTATAAAATCACAGTTTGAAATTAATTCATGCTGACAATACAACGATTAAAGAAAATCACTTAAAATTCGAGGCCTATGATGGTAGTAGATTCACATATTTTAACAGCGTAATACCTATATATTTTTACCGTTTGAATCTGTATTGTTGCTTAAAATCTCTTGTTTTCACAAAACATATTATTCTTTTTGTAATAAATTTGCTTAATCTGAGGACCACCATTTTGTGTCACCATATTTTGCGACGCTATCAAGTTACTTACGAAATTAAGTGAGTACATGTCACACAATTAAAATAATCTTGTAATTAATGAAAGATTTTTTGAGACTTTTATATTTCCGACTTGAAGAGACATGCATTGAGATAAAATTTCCATCTCATATCAATGAATTTCAATACATCACACAAAACAATCACATTTTTCTTGTATGTTGAATCATGTATATAGTAAAAACAGAATAATTAATGTAAGAAAACGAAGAAAAAAAGAGTTACTTTGTGAAGTTTCACTATATATTAATGTGCAAAAATAATTCTATTAATCATTATAGACCAACGTTTGTTTTGGTCTTGACAGGGTCATATAGGATGAAGACGTCAACTTAAAAAATCACTTTGACTTGAAATCTTCTTTGTTGTATTATATGCATATAAGTTTATTTTAGAATACGTTAAATTTGCATATACATTGATGCGCTCTTTATTTCCTTAGTCTCATAGTTCGATAGGCCTGCAATCCGACACGATCGTAGAGAGATCAGACAAAATGACGTTGTTTCACCTGCGTACCTCGAAAACACACGTTAAGCCGTTGGTATTTCATCTGTAAATAAGAAAAAATTCGCTTGTAATGTACAAAAAACTTTTTAATTTTTATAGAAGATGTTAAACGAGCATACAGCACACCTGATGGTAAGTGATTACCGTTGCCCATGACGAATAGGGGCATAGCAGATGCGTTTCCAACGTTTTAAAAAGAGTAGGCTCTTTTTTTGAAGGTCCCTAAGTCGTATAGTCGTATCGGTCCGATAAAATCGCTGGTGGTAAACTGTTTCACAAAGATGTCGTACGCGGAAGAAAACTTCTTTTAAATCGCACAGTGGTGGACTGCTAGTCATCCGGATGGTATGTATGTTGTCGCGAGTTTTGTCGTGAAGTGTGATGGTAAAATCGTGCGGCTGAAATTAGTCCGAATAATTCCTCAGAGCCCTCCCCGTGGTAAATGTGTTAAAATACCCAAAGAGAGCCAGTGAGTCAAGCCGATCCATAAAAGCTCGATCACTGACGATTCGAACAACTCTGCGCTGGATGCGATCAAATGAAAGTAGCAAGCACTGAGGAGCCCCAGCCCAAAGATGGGGACAGTATTCCATGTGCGGCCGAACCTGCACCTTGTAAAGTTGCAAGCGGTGTGCCGGCATGAAATACTGTCCCGGTGTGCTGAGCACGCCAAGCTCTTTAGAGGACAATTTGGCCTTCTCTTCCAAGTGACCACAAAAATACTCATCATGTTGACGCCAAGGATTCCGATACTGGCTGATGCAACAAGGGGAGTGCCATGAAACTGAGGAGATACGACGAAGGGACTTTTTTAACGACATATTCGCAAACTTGTTTTTTCTGGCGATTGAACTGAATTGGATTTAGTCGCCCCTAGTCTGAGACTTTGTTTAACAAAGTCTCGACTTCAGACACAAGTTTTTCCCAGTATTCAACGACGTTTTCCCAAGAAATACTGGCACGGCCGGTGTATAAAGCATCACCAGTGCAGACGTCCGCATAGTAATGAATGTTACCGGTTTGCAATATGTCATTGTTATGCAGAAGTAACACCGTTGGTGATAGTACGAAGCATTATGGAACATCAGCGTAATGGGCTTGTAATCGGAGTATCAAGGTGATCCAATTGCATAATTTCTCGGGAAGCCATAATGAATAGGCTTCGTAAGAAGCGCTTTGCACCAAACCCGATCGAAGGCCTTTGCTATGTCCGAACTAACGGCCTGCGCCTTCACCTTGGACTCTACTGCCTCAACCCATTTATGAGTTGGGTAACCCAGAAGACCAACAGCCGGGCGATCGCGACGAAAACCGTACTGGCGTTCACTAATCAGCTGGTGATCCTTAAGGTACTTTATATTGATTAAAATTACTTTTACGGATTTTATAGAGTTATTAATTTTAATTTATTTTTAATTCCCGACGTTTCGGTTGCTTTCCAGCACCCATGATCACAGGGGACTGAGGTGTCTGACGTCCCGATGTCAATGTTAACCCGGAGTACCTTCAGCTTTTTTATCACTGTTTATGGTCTTCTATTACAGGTCTATACAGTCTATAATACAATACAAAACAATAATGATTATTACTTTGTATTACAGTGATAAAACAAGATATGAAGATGGAAATCTTATCTTATCTCAAAACATGGCACAAATGTGTAAACACGTTAAATGTTAAACGTTTCGTTAAACGTTAAACGTTTCAGTAGAGCACTGCTCGATCTGTAATAGCACTCGTAAACATTCTATAAAACTGCATCTTTCTTGCGATATTTTTGCTGCAATATTATTTCGGTATATTCTGGCAGTGTTGCTTAAACTGTATAACCAAGCAAAACTGAAAAAGAAGTGTTACTTAGAATATTTAGAAAAGAAAAATTGAGACCACAGACTAAACAACATTGCACTACGTTGCTTAATATATAAACTTGACGGCTGTAGCAATTTGATGGCTATAAAATTTCAGTTGGGCATTACCACAAAGGTAGTCCGTTTACGAGCGCCTTTAAAAGCACATTGCCTTATGTCTACTAGGTGACGTAGCATCTTTATGTTTGCTTCACACTTAGTTCGCGAATCGTGAGCGAAGGCGCAAACAGCCATGCAGATTGTGCGAACGCGTAATGTGAAACAGATTTGCACCTTCGCACTTTCTTCGCGCATTATATGCGTTGTTGACTGGCAAAATGCCTCGTAGCATTAAGGCAGCCCTTTGTATTATTTAGTGATAGAGAATGCAATAAAGAATAAATAAATTGTTTATTGTTGTTTGTTTGTGTTGTGAGATCCATGCAATACCAAGTCCGTTAATTTAATCACTCCCTACTTAAGGGTCCTCCTGTTTTAAGTTCAAGTCAATCTATATATTTAAAAAATAAAAGATTTTTAATATTGATATAAAGTAAAAAGTAAAGTTACAGCCTATATACGTCCCACTGCTGGGCTCAGGCCTCCCCTCATTTCTGAGAGGTTTTAGGGCAAGGAAGTGTCCGCCGCGCTGCCCAAATGCGTATTGACGAACTTCACATGTCTTCGAAATATTTTTCTTTTTTTTTCTTATTCCTCAGACATGCAGGTTTCCTCACGATGTTTTCCTTCACCGACGAGCACGTGGTAAATCAGCACTTAAAATTGCAATTAACAATTTCATTGGTGCCGGCGGGGATCGAACCCGGGTTACTCGTTTTCTGTTATATTTAGCGTCGAGCGATTTTATATATAGATTTAGTATCGAGCGTAACCACTGAGCTACCACGGCTCTTGACATTGATATGGTCACTATAAAATTTTGTTAGGTTTGCTAAATACGTAATAACTTAAAACAGGAGGACCCTTAAGCAGGAACTGAATAAATTAACCGACTTGGTATTACATGGATCTCACAACTCTTTACTGTAGAAGAACTGAGTTGCGAGACTTGTTTTTTTTACAAGTTATGTTTTTGACGGCATCTCATTTCTTTTTGTAGTAACAAAGTACCTATCTACACCTATTATACATATACAAGTACATTGATTCATTCACTGCAAGTATAACTTTGTAATTCTATATATTTATATAGGATTACAAATTACTTATGATGTTAGTGTATCTAGCCGAAATTAAAAAATATTTAAGTTTTTTCCTTAATTTATACACTAAACACTAATTGTATTCTAAATTTGAAACTTCTATGTCCGCTAGAAGTGCCTTAGAATTTTGATGATCGGTCAGTCAGTGAGTGACAAAATTAAGAAACTTTTAATAGTTATAATTCTTAAACTACTGGTTCAAATTGAATGAAATTTGAAATATACCATGTATATACAATTCATATTAGATTACTGAAAATTCAGGATTCTGGTTTCATCCATTACGAAGTCGAAAAGGGGTCGAAACTGGCCTGAATTGCTTCGAGAAAAGTATGGTACGGCCGTGCCGCTTTTTTGCTCGACTTGGCGGGGGCACTGCCGTGCCTCCAGATACATAATGCAATCCCTAAGAAGGCTGGAAGCGTACAAATAATAGATGTAAAATTGCGAAGGGAGTTCTAGTCTAGCACATTTCCGACACAATCAATCACAGAATCTATATAACAGAGATAAAATCTAAATTAATTATATATTTCTGTTCACATGTTTACATAATTAAATTACTAAATGAAACGACAAACAAAACAAAAATATCAAAAAAGGTGAGAATTAATAATATTGCAAATAAAAGGTATAGTCACAATATCTTTAATCTTCAGACATTCAGTCATGTGACTGTTTATTGTTCAAGTATTATACGTAGTAAGTAAGTAGTTAAGACTGGTATTTATATAACGCGCACACTTTATAACTTTGGTATTGCCCGAGCAGTTCATATTAGGTATGGTGGTTAAATTAATGTTTCTAATATTCAATCCAATTTAAGGTAAATCACACATTATAAAATTCTGTTTATATAAAGACATCATTTTTGTGAATTTATTTTACTTTGCAACGTGCTCTTGAATACGTTGCTCAAATAGTCGGCTACATCAATAACCACTAATATTAACACTGCACTTTTAACATCGTTACTAAACATTAATATGGTAAGTATAAATTTATTTATAATTTTATAGAAACTCAGAAACATAAAACATCTTTTGATTTACACCAGTATCTGTCTATATTCACTTATCATCAGATGGCCTGTGTGTTTGCTTGGCATCCTTATTCAATATGATTGAGCCGTTCTGCAACTATATAAGGAGTATAGTTGAAGCATAAATAGGTCGGCTCGACCGGGTAAAGACCACGCTCTCGCAGAATACCAGCTTAAAACAGCAACTCAACGTTGCTGTGTTTCGTATGGTGAGTGTAGAGAATCTGAGATCTATTTTACTGGGAAGGAGTAAAATGGGTCTCAGGTCTTAGTCCTCACGGGTGACAACTCATCTGCATTTTGATTCGCAATCGAAGATACATGAAGATGTCTATGGGCCACAGCAACCACTTACCATCAGGTGGACTGTGTGGTCGTTTGTCACAATTATCCTATATAAAAATAGGAATTCAATACCTACGCAAATAAGCTGCTACAGAAAATGAGTTATAATGATCAAATTTTGATTCTTGGTCATCGTAAAGCTGTTAAAAAAATAATTTAACAACCGACACAGTCCTCTAAAGTCTCCCGTCGTTGACATTGACATTTGACATTTTCCCTCAATATGCATAAGCTTGTATACTATGTATACTTTGTAACTACATGCATATGAAGCTTATGACTATTATTTAAAGGTAATTACTTGACTATTTAAAGGTTCTTAACATGCAGAAATCCTCTAAATCCGTTTACGTATTTGGTATAAAAGCCCGTCCATGCACCGATTCTAAGCAGCTTTTACGGTTTTAATGTTTCATGCATTGCTGTAGCTTTCGAGAACAAAAATTAACTTCATGCAAACGATATTATATGCTTAAATTTTTTATTAACAAGCATAAAGAACGGTTGAGCTAAATCAACTTATTATGAGCAGTCTTTTTTTAATAATAAACGAATAACAGGTATTATAACGGTCTCGTATACTCGGGTGAGGGGGAGATGATCTCCCACCAAATTGTCAGTTCAAAACCGATAGAGTGCAAGACTCTTCGTTCACCAACCTGTCTGCCCAGCTTGGTGAGTTTGGGAAATTCCCCCAATAAGGATCTGTTTTTTTTTTTTTCATAAAAGAGAAACCACTTTTACAGTAAATATACAGCCTACCCGAAAGTAAGTGACCGCTGCGGTCCATGGACACCTGCAGCCAACGTTGCACCAGCATAGGCCTGCAGATGCAGTTTTATAAAAGCTAACAACAATGAAGGGGAAGAAGTCTTTATTAACGACCCAAGAATATTTTTTCTCTTTTTATAAATTCATAAATATCGATATACCTAACTAAGAAACATCTTATTCACCACCATCGTCTATGCTTACGGTAACTAGGCAAAGTAGTGACTGAATTTTTTACCCTCCACAGGCAGAAAATTTGTTTGCAACATCACTTGTTTGTTACTGTTGTGATATCCAAAGTCATTAAAACCATAAACACCAAATGTCTAACGGTATTCATTATATAAATAAAGCGGTCTAGGTGCGACCCAAAAGTTTCACATGACTAACTTCCCAGTGGAAAGAATAAAAAAATATCACATGTTTTAATATTTTATACAATTTTTCATTCGGCACAAAAAACGACTTGACCGATTTTGCTCAAAATTTAATGAGTTACATAATTATGCGTTAAATGAAACTGGTCCCATGTCAATATCACTCTTTGTTCTCAGGATACACGAGGCGAAAATTAAATCTGAACATACATACATACGTACATGTGCACACACGGACATCCTCTTAAAACCCATACTATTCGACTCTAAAGACCTTGAAACGTCGATGTTAAAGTTTCCAATTTGCAAAATCGGACCCATTACAATAACTTCGCACTAGGAAGTGAACTAGCTATCTCGCGGCTTTGCCCATAATCTTGTGAAGGAAAACATCGTATCGTGGGAAAATCGGCACGTCTGAAAAATGAAAAATATATCGATGACATATGAAGTTTGGCACATACATAAAGCAGCCCGACGGGCATTTCCTTCTCCTAAAACAACCAGCCAGCGTGAAATAGTAGCTTATTGCTGCTGTGTTTTGCATGATGAGTGTAAAGAACCGGAGACCCCTTTTACTAGAAACGAGGCATTTCGTCTTATTCCTCATGGGTGATAACGCATCTGCATTTTGATTCTTTATTGAGGATAAATGTAGATGTCTATAGGCCACAGTATCCACTTACCATTAGGTGGACTGTGTGCTCGTTTGTCATTCTTTAACTATAAAAAATGCACCTTCACTCCTAGCCGTATAAATATTTAATATTATTTATTATACATTTTATTTAGATCTAATACGAAATTTGAATGCGTTTGCTTGGCCAGATGCGTGGGTTGATATTCTTGCGACCAGCTATTGTCCATGTCGAGGCGTGGCTAGCCACCCCCTCCATTCAAACGCCTATTGTAAGCTTATGTATTTTTTTACAGTGGACTATTTTTGTTGAAATAGACCTACTACCTAGTGTGAGTAGTACATCTTTCAAGTTATGCTCACTAGATGGCACATTCTTAAAAAGTCCTATGTCCAATAGGTGACCTTATAATACTGTTAATGTAAAAGATAACTTATGTAGGTTAGATAAAGTATATAAAAACGTCAAATAAGTATAGTAGTAAAAATATCAATAAATAAGACAAAATTTACAAAAAATACTGTTACAATAAAACATTTCTATATCAATTTACACCTAGGTATGCGTTCAGCGGTGGACTTGTAGCATAAGTTTTATGGAGCGAGGTGATAGCTCGGGGATTAATCGCTCACCGCGTACGTGAGCATCTCACTTTCGACAAACGTTGGCATCAATAAAGTTGATGATTGCCATTTAAAATGCTGATTTACGTACCCATCGGTGTAAAAAATTGTCATGTAAACACACATAAGGGCAGAACTGCCAATAAACGTCATTTTAATTATACATTTTTTTTTCAAATTATAGTTAAAATACTTTATAATTAAACAGCTCACTGTTATTTATTGTGGTGAGTGTAGAGGACCGGAGACACTTTACTGACAGCGAGCCCTTGAGGTTGACAACGCATCTGTATTTTGATTCTTATTCAAGGAACCTTGTTTGTCACCCTTATTCTATAAAATAAATTTATCGACGTATTAAGGCTTAAACTTTACTTTGTAATATATATCTATAACTTATTTATAAGATTGTAACTTTACTAATTATCTTTTAATTGTATGAAAATTTTGCAGATTGAATTTCACTAATTTTTACACAAAATTTTCCACCAGGAAACTATTTATAGGGCTAAAAAAACCAAAGAGTGGGATATTTACAGTGCAGCCCTAGCTCAGTATAATAAAGAAATTAGGAAGCCAAGAGAGCATCGTGGAAGAAGCTATGTGAGTAAGTTGAATCTTTGCCACGCAGTGCAAGAATACACGAAATGCTATCGAAAGCTAAACCTAATCAGATCAGGCTTCTTAAAAAGCTTGATTGTAGCTTCACTAATGGTAAAACAGAAATATTGGAGTTACTAGCGTCAACCCATTTCCCAGGGTCACATAAGACTTCTGCCTTGAATTCTTACAGAGCCCTACGAAGGCCTTGTAATAAGGATGATGTAGGGCTGCAAAGATAATAAGGCCAAATCTGGTGCTGTAAGCTGTTGACTCCTATAAACCATTTAAAACAGGCGGGCAGGATTGAATAATTCCCATCCGACTACAGAGGGGTATTAATATCCTTTGTCCCTATCTGACGAAAATCTTCAGAGCAGGTTTTGCATGCCGATATATTCCAGAATGATGGACAATTGCCAATGTTCTATTTATACCTAAGGCTGGTAGAAAGTTATGAAGAAGGCTATGTTTTATTAAAGTCCTTTAGACCTATAAGCCTATTTTTTCTTCTTCTTAAGACATTGGAAAAAGTCATATATAGATATATAAGTGATGTAGCTCTACCTACCAGGCCCAAACATTACAACCAGAATGCTTACCGCAGAGGCAAATCTACGGACACAGCCTTGATCAGTGTTATTAACAGGGTCGAAAAAGAACTGGACGATAAAGAAATAGCTCTTTGTGCCTTTATAGATATTGAAGGCGCCTTCGACAGTAGCCCCTCGTCACTGCTGATTGGGGACCTGACATCTAAAAACGTTGACCCCACAATGATCAGATGGGTAAAGTTGACGCTCCCAAACAGAAAGGCAAAATTAGTGCTGTTTCAAACTTGGATTGAGGTTGCAAATACAAGAGGCTGCCCACAAGGAGGTGTTTTGTCACCCCTTCTTTGAACTTTTGTGGTTGACCAACTATTGCTCAAGATAGTAGACTTATGCATTGATACACTGGGTTATGCTGATGACCTTGTTATCATTGCGAGGGGCTTTTGCCAAAGTACTTTATCGTCAATCATACAAAGAGTTCTAAACACCATAAATAACTGGTGTGGGGATAATTGTTTATCAGTTAATGCTGTTTAAACTGTTGTAATACCCTTTGCCAAAAGGAGATGATTGAACAAATTAGTCCCACCAAAACTCAATGGCAAAAGAGTACCATTTTCTCTGAAGTCAAGTACTTGGCGTAACAATCGACCAAAAACTAGCGTGGAACTTTCACCTTAGCATCGTATGCCATAAGGCAAAAATTGCTTTAGGTACGTGCAGTCGTTTGGTCTTAAGTCCCAGTATGGTCCTATGGCTGTACAGCAGCATAGTGAGACCGATTCTCACCTACGCCTCCACTATTTGGTACAACAAGGCCAACCAGAAGACGACTGCGGACAGACTTAATAGTATACAAAGGACTGCCTGCCTAATGGCAATTGGAACTATGCGATCATCATCTGGAGCGGCTCTTAATGCACTTCTATGCCTAACTCCCTTGATCTTTTAATCAAATTAAGCATAATATGAACACCGAAATCATAAAATTAAATAGAAGAAGTTATAAATACAGTAAGAATTATGATGATCGTAGAGTGCAATGTAATTATGTACAGACTAGGAAACAGTTATGATAAATCACAGTTTCATACTGACTGCACGCTTTAAAGTAGTTGTTGTCCTGGATTTAAATCCTTCTTTTTTTGGCAATGATATCTGATGTTGGAAGCAAGGTAGCCCGTTCAACTTAAGTTTTGTGGTTGAGTTGTCAGCTTCTTCAGGTCATTTGTTTTAAACACTTTGGAACGGGATCCTGTAGGTAGCTTGACATTTATCACCCCGTCCAAGGTCCACACATTCCTAATGCCGAAGTGCCTGCGAGCCTCTAAGAATAAAGACTGCCTTATTTGTGTTAGATATTCTAACAATACATATGGGCTAATGTTGCAAATGGTGGTTACATTAATGAACTGGGAATTAAAAGAAAGGGGAATGAAAGTGAACGCAAGTAAGACGAAAGTTATGGTTTTTGAAAGAGAAGAAAACAAAACGGTATGTGAAATAAGAATAGAAGGAGAGTTAATTGAGTAAGTGGATGAGTTTGTGTATTTGGGATATGTATTTAGCAGGGATGGTAGATATGATAGGGATATAGAACGACGAGTAAATGCAGGGAATAGAGTGAATGGGGCACTACACTCTATTGTGAAGAACCAGAATATGTCAAAAAAGGCACGTATGGTAATTCATAATGCTGTGTTAGTCCCTACTTTAATGTATGGTAGTGAAAGCTGGGTGTGGCAGAAGAAGCATGAAAGTAGAATAAATGCTGTAGAAATGCGGTCTTTAAAGAGTATGCTAGGGTTGAATCTGAATGACAGGGTGAGAAATTGCGTGATAAGAGATAAATGTGGTATGCAAGATGATGTTGTGACCAGGATTAAGAAAGGAATGCTTCGGTGGTTTGGTCATGTAGAAAGAATGAATGAGGAAAGAGTGACAAAGCAAATTTATATGGCAGATGTGAACGGCCGAGTCGGGAAGGGACGCCCTAGAAAAAAGTTTATCGACCAAATTGGCGATATTTTGAAAAGGGGCCACGTTAGAAGTACCCTTAACCGACGAGCATGTATGCGTAGATATATGGATGTAAAGGAGGCGAAAGAGGTATGTCAGGATCGTGCCAAATGGAAGTCCGTAGTCTCTGCCTACCCCTCTGGGTGACAGGCGTGAGTGTTTATGTTATGTTATGTTACATATGGGCTACTCTTGAGCAAAACTTTTTTGGCCCATACTTCTCGTCGTAATGAAGATTAAATTTTATGAGAATTGGACGAGAACTGCCATTAGATATTCTGCCAAGACGATAACATACGTGCAGCGATTGATCGGAACAATTGTTGATACCAAGGTTCTTTGAGATGACTGAAGCTACTAATTCGCGTACATTCTCGTTGCTATTCTCGACCACTCCTCCTAACAGCAGAAACTTCTTTCTGTGTCTACTTTCAATGGCATCAACATCAACAATTAGTTGATTAATTTGCTGCCGCAGTAATGTAAATGTTGAATAAACAAAATTGTTGAAGTTGATGTAGTCAGAAGAAGACCCAAGGTCTTTCACGCTCAACTCCTTTGATGACCCCTCTCGTCTCGCTTCAAACTTATCTAACCTCTTGTTAAGTGTCTTCTCTAGTGCTGCTTGTGTTTTAGGGACTTCAGATATGTTTTCCATACTGAGATGTTCTTAAGTGTTGTGCTCAACATGAAGCTTGTAAGAAAAGTAATAGCAACTTGTGGCAGATATTTAATTTATTGCATATATGATATTTTAGTAGATAATTAATAAATATTAAGTGGTGTACACAATTAATAATTTAAATAGAAGAATGAAGATACACAAAATTTAGTTGTTACTTTTTTCACATCTACCCGAAAAACGAATGATGTTAGAAAATTTTATGAGAATGTATTCTTCAGATATGGCCGCGACTAAATTTAGTGGTGGAAAAACTGCCCATTCCACATTTAAACTGCCTGTCTCTCTCCAGAAAAAATCCGAATGGAACATACCATACGAAAAAACGGGTCGCTGGGCGAATATCTTCAGATGTCTGTTTCATAATAAGGGAAGAACTCTTAAAGACCTAAGAAGTTCATATAAATTATGGGAGGCGTCACCTTCATGTTTACCGGTGACTTTCGTTAAACTCTTCCTGTTGTGCCTAGAGGAACATTTGCATCTCCTTTATGGAACTCTGTACAATCAACCACCTTAAGAACAAACATGAGAGCACTTAGAAGAGGTAATACACATTTCGAGAGTTTTCTATCACAAGTACGTGATGGGAAAATACCTGAAGAAGATGGCTGTATTAAAATGAATAAGTTAGAAAAAGTCTATTTTAAGTCTCAATGATTTGATTCTAAATGTTTACCCAGCAATTTCTAAAAAAGATGTATGTGCAAGGGGGCAATAGATTTTCTGAGAAATTCTTCTGTTGATCATGTAAATGAACAAATATTAGAAAGAATACCAAGTAATCAAAAGTATATACAAATCTGTTGATACTGTATTAGATACAGAAGACGCTGTGCATTACCCACGGGAATTCTTTAACTCACTTCAACCTCCTCTGCAACCTCCTCTGGTCTCATACCCTAAAAATTAAAGTCGGTATTACAATAATTTTATTGCGAAACCTGAATCCGCCTAAGCTGTGCAACTTCAAGTAAAAACGCTACGAAATAATTTGATTTTGAGGACCAGTGGCAGGTCAATTGGCTTATATTCCCCGAATTCCGATGATCCCTGTGGATCTACCTTTCCAATTTAAGTAATTAGTTTCCAATAAAAAAAATTTCGCCACCACTGTCAGCAAATCCCAAGGTCAAACATACGAGTACAAATATATTGGACTTGACTTAAGGGGATATTATTTTACTCACGGACAATTATATGTTAGTCTCTCTAGGTCAGGAAATGCGTAGAATCAATTTATATTAAAGCCTCAGGAAAGTGGAACAGAAATGTGGTATATAAAGAAGCTTTAAAATAAATCTACTATAACTACAAATTATATCTACTAAGCTTAATCTGAAATATATTATATCTATATAAATAATTGTTCAACCTGGGCGAAGCCGATGCGGGCGGCTAGCTATAAAATTAAATAGACATATTAACCCTTAGTCACCATGGCTTTAATCATATTTCTTTAATGGTATTTTGAATGTACACCAGCAATCAATCAATACATACTAAAAATAGAATCCGTAGGACATTTGTGCACAGACAGGTACTTTAATTTGCTGGAAATAGTGAAAATATTTTTTTGTTGTTCCTAATTTACCTACAAATGCTGAATATATCTACAACGTAGCTTTGTATGTACTATTATTATTCAATAGTGCACTATTTTAACTTATAATACCGGTGAAAACTAGAACTAGAAAATTGCTCTCACTGTGTTTTAGGGCTCTTGTTAGACGCATGTTTTAATTGTTGATTTCTCAGTACTCCGTTTAGATGTAGTAAAACTAATATTGCTATGGTAATCTATAGATTATAAGGAAAATCGACATGCATTTCATTAATAATCTCTAAAATGTGTGGTGAGCTAATACTTCATATAAAAAGAAAATGTTTCCTTTACTTAAAAAGAATTAATTTATATATATATATATATATATATATATATATATATATATATATATATATATTTGGTTTGGTCATGTAGAAAGAATGAATGAGGAAAGAGTGACAAAGCAAATTTATATGACAGATGTGAATGGCCGAGTCAGCAAGGGACGCCCTAGAAAAAAGTTTATCGACCAAATTGGCGATATTTTGAAAATGGGCCACGTTAGAAGTACCCTTAACCGACAAGTATGTATGTGTAGACATATGGATGTTAAGGAGGCGAAAGAGGTATGTCAGGATCGTGCCAAATGGAAGTCCGTAGTCTCTGCCTACTCCTCTGGGTGACAGGCGTGAGTGTTTATATATGTATGTATGTATGTATATATAAAGTATGTGTCACGTTGTTTGTCCGCGATGGACTCCTAAACTACTTCACCGATTTTGATCAAATTTGCACAACGTGTGCAGTTTGGTCCAACTTGAGAGATAGGATAGCTTACATTTCAATTCATATTCGCAATATTATTTTATTCCAAATTATATTTGTATATAATTTGACAGTCACAATACATACGCTTTCAAGCACATTTACATACCCGTACTGCGCATGCGTCAATGCCACGTTTGAAACGGTTCCTATAAAAAACAAAAAGGTCTCAATAAAGCAATTTACATTTTTGCAATACGTTGGTGATGACATATTTTGTCAAAATTACAGGAATAATATTTTGATTTTTCCATCTCCTCAGCCCCGTAATCACCCAATCCGGCCCCCACCATCCATTCACTTCTGCGGCCCCCTCATTGGTGGCGGGACACCCTCCGACGAGGCCATCGAACTTACTTTGATTATGTATATTATTATTTGATTATTATATTTTGATTACTGCAGTATAAATTAAGTTCATATTATAGTGAAGATAATACAGTGAAATTATTCCTGCTTTTTAATTATTAGTGCTTCGTTTTTCAAAACTCTTTAATCTTATTATATATAAATTACGTGTCACGTTGTTTGTCCGCGATGGACTCTCAAACTACCTAACCGATTTTATTCAAATTTGCACATCGTGTGCAGTTTGGTCTAACTTGAGAGATAGCATAGTTTTTTTGCCCATGAGTGTCCCACAATTTTTTTTGCGAATTTAAGGATTTTTAATAGGACATGACAAAGGGTCGTCGAAAAGGGCAGAACAACGTCTGCCTGGCAAGCTAGTATATATATATTTTTAGTAGCTTTACCTCCAGAGCTTCGTCCCGGTTCTTAACCAACCAAAACATATTAAGACGACACATCGAAAACGCTATCGCCGTACTGATACGAGTGAATACATAATTTCTACAAAAACTTGAAGAAACGCCGTCATAAGGTCTAAAATTGCGTAGCGCCCGCGAAGATTAAAAGCGCTTAGAAATTGTCAGAATCTTAAAATATTTTTAAAAAAATTATTGATTTAAGTTATCAAAATAATGAGCAAGTAAATTATGAATATTGATGTTATGAATATATTTGAGTGATTCCCGAGCATATAGATCAAATAATTTCGTTGTAATTTCAAATACAGTGATTTTTAGAGGTGTTTTCGCAAATAATTATGATCGAGTCAAAATTATACAATCGTGATTTTGAGCAATCAAATTCAAGATAAAGACATGAATTTACCTATATCAAAATCCCACTTTCGTTAGTGGTGTCATAGTCCTATACTATTCGATGAAAGGAGGTGCATTTTTTCACGGTGTCGCCTTAATAGTAAAATTTATTTCCTCGCAAATATATAATGAAAAGTAAAAAGGCGCGAGATCAAATAACTACAATAAAAATGCAAAATAGACCTCGAAAGGAACTTGCCAAGTCTTAACACTAAATACGAAAAAACGAATAAGCAAATCGTATATTATTTTTTTTTTTTTGATAAGTTACCCCAACTTACGATAAATATGATTAAAAATCAAAACTACTCGTGGATTATGACGGAATACCATGTTTTAAGTAAAAAGGGATTCCGTTCCTCGTTATTCATCATGCGATACACAGCAGCATTATACTTCTATTTTAGACTATCAGTTATTCTGTTCAAGCGTGGTTCTGTCCGGGTTAAGCCGACTTATTCGTTATGTCATCATAATTCAACTGCGGCGGTTTATCACGTTTATTTGTAACGCGCCCGGGCTGAGCAGTATCCATAGCAATGTCATTTATGGCATGATTTTTATTTAAGATAATCATTGACGACCATTTTTATTTTATCAAATATTTTCCATTTAAAAAAGTCTCCAATATTTACGGATAAAATATGCCTTGATAACTCCTGGAATTGTTCTATATCAGTTTGTGAAGTTTCATCACTTTCGGTTTAGCTACTCCGGAGATTAGCCCGGAGAGACAGACAGACACAAAAACTTTATAAGTAAATTTTTATAGGATAAGGGTGACAAACGAGCACACCCCTTGTCACCCCTGAGGACTAAGATGGAATGCCTCAATCCCAGTAAAACGGATCTCCGGTTCTCTACACTCACCATACGAAAGACAGCAGTACTAAGCCGCTATTTTACGTAGGTTTTCGAGTCGTTTCGGTCGAGCCGACCTATTAATGCTACAACCATAATATAGCTTCAGCGTAGCTCTACCACGTAAAAAATTTCTTATCTTAATAATATCATATCTTAATAGCATGCAAGTAACCCTTGAGATTAATAGAAGCCAGTTATTTCGATTTTAGAGGCAGACATTTCAATCTTGTAAGTATTCGAGGTTAAGTCTTATTGAATACATTTCATACATTACAGATCATCAAAGTTCACAGCTGAACATAAACTTCCTCCATAGATTGCCTCATAAGAAATATATTTGCTATAATTGCCACTCATGGCAGACAGGTTGACAGCTGCAGTTTTTTAATTACTAATAATACTAGTGTTATCAGGAAGACGCTGCAGTCCATCAGTAGGGCATAAATTTAAAACTTAACAAACCTAAATTTTATAGAAAGACATATCATAATTTATACACACGATCATATATACATTCATATATACAATCACAAACCCCTGCTCGTATATATGTGTATTCTTGATAGAATAAGAAAAATACAAAATTGGCACATAAAACTCATTTTTTTCGTTGTTGAAATAGTTTACAAAATTTTAGATGTAGAAGCGAGGTGAGCCAATACAATTTGTACCTACGCAATATATGTAGAGTAAAAAGCGGCATGCTCGGCGTAGTACATGTTCGTCCCTGATAACGTTTTAGAGCCATTTTCCAAGGTCAAAGTATTTTATTATTATAGTATAGTCATTTTTCTGAGCTATTTATGCAGACAAATAATTACGTAATCTTATTAACAGACGATGACAATTGTTTCAATTATACAGCTTCCACGTTACATTTTTTTTTTTCAATATATTATAACTATTCCAAACACAACATTTAAGTAGGTATTCCAAACATTCTGAGTAAAACTTCCACTTCTGAACCTAGGCCTCCCCTAAGGAATGACACAAAGCACGATCTTGATCCACCTGCATCCTTCAAATTCCAGCATGTCTTACCAGATCGTTACTCCATCTAGTGGAGGGCCGCCCTACACTTAGCCTATCGATACCAGGCGACTACTCGAGAACTTTTCTTCCCCATCAGTTGTCGGTTCTTTAAGCTATAAAGCCGACACATTGCCGCTTCAGCTTACTAATCGGTTGAGTTATGTCGGTTACTCTGGTTCTAATGCGGATATCCTCATTTTTAAGTTTATCATGCCGAGAAACTCCATTGCATTCTCAATAGGTCGCTAAGCGACCTTGAGCTTCCTCATACGCCCAGCTTGTTCTTCTTCATTAGTACGTAAAGCGCAGCTGGATATAGACCTCTCCGCAAATTTATCATTCGCCAAAATTGCCTCGATTTGTCGATAGATTTGCGACCGCTGGTACTGCTTGTACATCTCTCACCTTTGACAATTTTTGACTTTCTGCTATTAGTCTCGGTATATTAAATAATATAATATAAGCACGATTTTTACAGCTTACGAATATTCGTGCCGAAAAGAAACTGCACTACAAATAATATAAAGGAAGAAAGAAGGAAATGGTAACGTAAAACTTTTTGACATTTCCTGTAGTCGCCTATTTGGATACTCACGGAATGCAAATGGGACAAAATGAATAGAATTTTGATTAAGAATATTCATGAATTTAATGCACTTGCGAATTATGTCTTATTTTTAACCTTTAAATTAAAACAGAAGGTATATTGTTATTAATTGTAACTGTAATAAAATACAATATTGCTAAGATTTACACACGAAATTCGTTGTGAAGTAGAAGCGGGAGAGAATCCACTATCCCCAAAATCCCATGGTTGTCTTAAAAATCGCAAAGTAAGATGAAACAAGATATGGGTCAGCAGCATAGTCAGCATCTTCCTAATGATGATGATAATGAACTCTCTCTATTTACAATAAAGTATACAACCCATCCTACAGTTGGGCATAGTAATCATTTCTGAGAGGTTTTTATGGCAGAGAAATATCAATTTTCTTTTATTTCATTTAAAGTATTGCCCTGCGGCGGTAAATTACGACTTATCGTCGTATTATAATTTTTCGTCGCAGGACGGAGGAAAATTATAATTTACCGTCGCAAGGCAAAACACTTTACGTTTATATTATCGTCACAAGTAATATTAAGAAATATAGGTTGAATGATGATGCTTTAGGGGTGAAGTGACCCCCTCGAACGGGTTTTCTTTGGTGGGGGGGGGGGGCTTAGTAGCCGTGGCTTGGTCACTTAAAATATACGTAAATATGTTTGTAGATTTATACTTGCCACATACCGTTCTATTTTATTTCAAACTAGCGAACTGCCCCAGACAATATTTCTGGATTTTGAGAATAACGCAACGGGTCAAATTGTGAATCTAAACCATCTAACGACCATGAGTGCTGTAAAGCGTTCGAAACGTCGGGTATTTAAAAGTTAAATATACGCGATAAATTCCGTAAAAACTAGTATTATTTCAATTCCTTAATTTTAGTTTAACTTTCTCTCTTGTGCCAAGCTTTACGTTAAAGTCTCCCTTTATTAACACCGCATTGTGGGTTTTTGGAAAATGCATGGCTCTAGAAATATCCTCATATATCCCTTCCAACTGCACATGTAAGCCTGTATGTATGACCTTCAATAAAAACTGTTGGGTGATTCTGAGTACACAACTCTTGTCGAAAAACTATCTACACTTACAACATTGTTTACGAGTGGCTTTTGGATGATAGATCTGATATCCTTTTATATAATATATGTAGAATTATAAATATATAAATGAATTTCATATTTTTAACATATTTTATTGGGAAAAGCGGTGAAGTAATAAAATAAAAGCGGTCTAGGTGCAACCCTAAAGGTCCACATGACTAACTTCCCAGTGGAAAGATTAAAAAAATATCATTTGTTTTAATATTTTATACAATTTTTCATTCGGCACAAATAATGACTTGACCGATTTTGCTCAAAATTTAATGAGATCTAAGTTACGCGTCAAATGAAACTGGTCCCATGTCAATATCACTCTTTGTTCTCGAGATATACGAGGTGAAAACTGAATCCGAACATACATACATACGTACACGGACATCCTCTTAAAACCATACTATTCGACTCTAAAGACCTTGAAAGGTGGAGATATGTTAAAATTTCCAATATGCAAAATCGCAACCATTACAGTAACTTCCCACTGGGAAGTTAATTATCATTTGCAAATCTCATTTTGTGCATTCTCTAGCGTATAAATTAAAAAAATTATCTTCAGTGCTTTAATTTAAAATATTTTGCCACAAATTTGCATCTAGATGAATTCAGATCAGAATCAGACATAAAAGCTCAGAATTCTGAGGACAGGAGTATGTCATTTCACCTCTTCATTAAATTATAAATAGTACTTTTTATATTTATACAATATGCTTATAACAATGTTTATTTTCAAACAATCAAGTTTTCCTACCTTGACCTAGATAGACGGTTCCGTTATAACCCATGATTTTAGTGTTGGCAGTAAGCCAGAAACTAAGCGCTGAAAAGCTTATGAGTATTTAACGACAGTGTTTATTACTTTTATATATCTAGTATTTCAACAAAAAGTGTTATCTAAATCTATTCCTGAGTAGGTAATATATATATATATATATATATATATATATATATAGCTGATGTATTCATATGGTTAGTGAAGAAATCCGGTGACCTTTTTACTGTTAACAAAACATTCTATCTCAGTCTTTTTTTATAGCAGAGGGTGCAATCGAGCATACGGTTCACCTATTTTTAAGTGACTACCGCAACCCATGTACAACTGCAACACCAGAAGAATTTCAGGTGCGTTGCCGGCCTTTTAGAAAGGAGTAAGCTCTTTTCTTGAAGATCCCTAGGTCGTATCGGTTCGGAAAAATCGCCGGTGGGAAACTATTCCACAGAAAGTTCGTACTATTATTTTTAGGAAAACTTACAGTCATTTACAATCAATTATTTTAAAAAATTTATGTAGAAATTGACCATTACTTCGTAGTCACGGTAGTTCCTAGTCCTAGCCGTCAGCACTAGGGGTCTTAAATTTTTTACTTTTACCTTTTGTTGCAATAATGAGTGTACAATGTGACTACGGACTCCGACGAAAAGTTTACGCCAAAGCTCTACTGGCTAAATGGTGGTCACCATCAGCATATGGGATAGGTCCCGGGATCTCCGTTTGGAAAGCAACCGGGGACTTCCGTCTCAGAAGTGTGGGTTTTCGATCGGTGCGGCTCATCAGAATCGTCCGCTCTAGTTCCCACGCTTGACATACGCGTATACGTATGGGACGCGGAGTCCTAACCTTATTTAGATAATCACCGTGCAACCGTGTCTGGTAATTATCTGTGTGCATCTTCCTAGTCGCCACTGTATCCAAGCTTCTAATATGGCAAAATTAAGCTTCGCGTTCAGCGTTTGCGTTAGCGGTCCTTCCGGAGTCAAGGGTGCCTTGTCACCTATCACCTTGTATCCTCGTATGATCCGTATAGCCAAATATTGTCGATCTAATATCTACAGAGTCGAATGACTAGCGTTGTCGCTTATAGGAGTGTCTAGCTAAAAGCTAGGAAACTCACGTGCCTTAGATGGGGCAGCACTCTATGCATAACACCTGACACCTCTGCAATGTTATGGGACTAGGCCCTCGAAACCCCAACAACCAATTATAGGCTGAAGTACTTCATTGTTTCTTCTACGTTCTTTCATTATATCGCAAGGAAAATACGCTATATGATAAAACATGTTAGTGTATATATAAATGTTTCGTGAATTGTTAACATTATGAGGATATATAAATGTAATTTCGAACTTAAATATTGCTTTGACGTATGTAATAATAGCTTTCGCGCAACACATTATTAATAATTACCATAATGTATTGCTTCTGTGTTCATGTGCTTCTTTCTTATTTTTAACGTGAACTCGAACAAAAACGACAAAACTGAGTACCTTTGTAAGAGCCTCTTAACATAATATTATTTTGCTACTCTCAAGTTATATCAAAAGGCTTGGCTTTTATTTATATTGAGATTTTTAATTACGATGTACTTAATATAATGCGCATGGTTTTAGACAAAGGTTTGCTCAAATAAAGTAGTTTGTTAGAAAGAAATATTTGGATTAAATAAGTTACAATATTGATTTTATAAAATATAATTTAATTTGAAATATGTTAATTAATTAGCTATTTACAAAATGGCCACGTCCTGGATTAACACATGTACCCTTACCAAGAATTAAGGTACCGCTAGAAAATGCTCATAAAATCGTTTTATTTTCTACCACTTTTAATATCACCAATTCTAAAATATATAAATAAAAAATCATTTAAAAATGTATGAACTTATAAACCAAATATCATTCATATTATATCAATTTTAACAAAGAACCGGCGACCGTGCCCGCAAGTGTAATGTGGGTCGCGCCTTGACCGGATCGACTATCTGCGCAAGATGGTTGGTAACATTGTGTGTAACAGTGCGCATAAGCGCCTAAGACCTTTCATGTCATGTCATATCCAGGAGGCTGACAATGATGATGAATACACTCTCCTACTAGCGGTGAATGTAGGACAACATTGTGACGATCGAATTAATTTTGAAGTGTTAATTGTGTTAAATAAGAATTATACTAAAATAATTAGTCTGGTTTACTTGAAATAAGCGTAACAGCTATTTTAAATATGACTGTAACACGTTTGTTATTCCTAAAGTGAAATCAAATTCACGTAATACATATATTTTACGTATCACCAATACTACTAAGGAGTCCAGTAACGGAATGTGCAAATAGATTTACGATATTTCTAACGACAGAATACGTGATTAGATTGAAAACAACGGAACGTGGGCAAAATTGAAATTATCTAAGATAAAGAAGAAATTTACATTTTAACAAATATGATAATTTACTATTCCAAACACAGATCAAGTTACAAAACGATTCTCCGTGTCCGGTGTGAGGATTATGCACAGAGCGTGGGAAAATGTAGATTATGTTATTTAAATTACTTGAATATTTATTTTATATTATAACATTTACACAAACATTTTACATGCGTCATATATACCTACAATTCTACGTATTTTCATTGCAAGATAAATAAAAATATCTGCATAGAATTTCGTCTGGGTAGGTAACACCCCGCTGCCTACGTGTTTTTGCTGCAAAACAGCAATTATCTGGCGGCTGACCTCGGGCGCCATGTAGCCGACGGTGCCGACGCGGCCGCGCACGCTGCCACCGTCGGGCACGTCCACGTCCAGCCCCAGGTCCGAGGTGCGCACGTGACCCGCGTCGTCCAGCAGGATGTTCTCTGTATGTTATCTGGCGGCTCACCTCGGGCGCCATATAGCCGACGGTGGCGACGCGGCCGCGTACGCAGCCGCCGTCGGGAACGTCCACCGCCAGCATCCAGGTCCGAGATGCGCACGTACCCCGCGTCGTCCAGCAGGATGTTCTCTGTATGTTATCTGGCGGCTCACCTCGGGCGCCATGTAGCCGACGGTGCCGACGCATTAATTAATTCGTGTGCTGCTGTGTATCGGTGTGAAGAATAATACAAAAAGTCAGCATCTATATATTAATACGTGAAGCGAAAAATTTGTACTACCTTTTAAGCATATTGCATACACGAGGAGCATGAAATTAGGCATAGTTAAAAATTTCGGAAATCCAACACGACTGGAGAGAGATCAAGCGCAATGTCAACAAGCTTTACGTGCTTTTTGAGGCACGTGTGTAAAACACCGCTAAATTACTGACTTCAGGATTCCGCTACTAAGAATTTCGTGAGGGAAAAACCCAATACCAACGAACCATTTAAAGAAGCCTAGTATAATTACGTGTTGAGAGGCGTACTATCATATTCCCAGAGGTGACAGCGCATCTTTCGCTTTTTTTGTTTTAAGTTGGCTACGAAATTTAATAGCCACCTACCATCGAATCGTTTTTATGTCACTTAATTTAAAAGAAAAATCACTGGAACTAAACAATAATACTTTACTTATAAGTTACTAGCTTTTCGCCCCGCGTTGTTATCGGCTTCCAAGTTGTAATATCCAATCATTATCCACGCTTATTATGAGATCGCATTAGAAGGAGATTTTAAGTTAAACTAAGGACTTTAGAATAGTGAAACCCGCTCTAACAATCCATTTCTTCATACAAAACACATAAGTCGTAATAAAGATTATTATTTAAATACTATTTTATTTATAACGATGTAAGTACCGTCTTTCTAATAGACCAATAATAATGATAGAAATTACAAGGAAAACTTTTGGTAAATACAAATGTGCATGACTTAAGCACTCACGTTATAAGTATATTTTTCATCATAATCATCATTACAGCCCTTCACAAGTCCACTGCTGAATATAGGCCTCCTCCAAGGTATGCCACAAAGCACGGTACTGAGCCACCTGCATCCATCGACTTCCTGCATGTCTTACCAGGTCGTCACTCCATCTAGTGGGGGGTCGCCCTACACTTCGTCTACAGGTACGAGGCTGCCACTCGAGAACCTTTTTTCGCCAACGGTTGTCGGTTCTTCGAGATATATGGCCGGCTCATTGCTACTTCAGCTTACTAATCCGTAGGGCTATGTCGGTCACTCTGGTTCTACTGCGATAATATACTATATTTTTAAGTATTTTAAATACACACATAACCTTCTTACTATTACTTCTAATTTTCCGATAATTTTATGTCAAACGTCAATAAAACAATTAGAAAATCCAAAAGTGCAAGACTCATAATGCTCATATAATCGTGAAAAAATTTAAAAAAAAAACTCAATCAACCATAGAAAATATATTTTTTTTTAATTTTACTATGTAATTATTAATAATTATTGAGATTTAAAAAATATTATTGTTAATTGAAAAAACTTTTAACAGAATTATATTAAAGCGATCAGATATCAACTTTAATATTACTTTAATTTTTAGGTACCTATGTGTACTCTCGTGACTCGTTAATAATTTTTCTCCCATCAACTTTATTTCGTTTTCAAAAAGTTTTCATTAAGTCATAATCGGTATTGTAATATAGCATTCACCAAAGTACACCTTCATGTAACTCCTGAAAGACGTATAAGTATACTTATACATAAATCCTACGTATCTACTTTTAGCGAAACAATATATTGTAACATCTGTGATTATAAAAATAATAATATCTTACCTTGGTCAAGCATGTATCAAATTAGGTTTTTGGAATATTTTGTACTTCTACAGCGATCGATATTTTTCATCACGAGCCGCTGTAAACAAACGATACAGTAACCTACTCACGACAGTGACCGAGCCCGGAGTGAGTGAAAGTGTATTTGTATTTAGTAATATATATATATATATATATATATATATATATATATATATATATATATATATATATATATATATATATATATATTTTTACAAGGCTGCTCCAGACACCAAAAATTTCGGAATTTATCAGCCGAAAAAATTAATTATAACTAAACAAAACAAAATTTTGCCGTGTAGTGACGGTTGAGAATATCTACTACCCCTTATCTTCCCGTGCGTGTCGTAAGAGGCGACAGAGGAAGACAGGCAGGAGATGGGCAGCAGCATCTTCCTAATAACAACAATAATATAATAAAAAAACTGCGGTTGCCAACCCGCTCACCAAGCGTGGCAACTATGGCAAATATCCCCCCATGAATAACGACGCAAACAAACGGCCCCCAGTCCCCGGCGGCCCCGCTATTCCTGGCTACGGTGGCTACCATGGTAACGGTGGGGCAGGGAGTGCTAAGACTCACCGGTGGAGGTTCGGTTGTCACCTACGACGACTTTACCTGGCAACATATAACGTAAGCACTCTGAGGACTGACGAAAAGATACTGGAACTGGAAGAAGAGGTAGACAAGTTGCGCTGGCATATTATTGGATTACCCGAGGTCCGAAGAGAGGGAGAGGATACGGTATCCTCGAGTCCGGCAACTTGTTCTATCACCGGGAGGGCGACCATCTGTCCCAAGGAGGTGTCAGATTTATCGTCCACAAGTCTATCGTCAACAACGTTGTAAAGATTGGGAGTGTGTCGACGAGGGTCGCGTACCTAACACTCAGAATCACCAAACGGTATTCGCTGAAGGTCATACAGGTTTATACACCAACCTCGGCACATTCCGATGAGGAGGAGGAGGAAATGTATGAGGATATTTCCAGAGCCATGCATTCCTCCAAAACCCACTACACGATGTTGATGGGAGACTTCAACGCAAAACTAGGCACAAGAAAAAGCGGTGAGCTGAAGCTAGGGAGATTTGGAGTAGGGCAACGGAACTGTAGGATCCAGCAGCTGGCCGACTTTATGGAGAAAGAGGGACTTTTTATGATGAACTCTTTCTTTCAGAAGCGGCCCCACAGGAAGAGGACCTGGTCGAGCCCCGACGGTTCGACAAAAAATGAGATTGACTTCATTACGACGACCAGACGCCAACTGTTCAGTGATGTCTCAGTGATCGCAAGGGTGAAAACTGGCAGTGATCACGGAATGGTTAGAGGTACACTGAACCTAAACTTTAAGTTGGAGAGGTCTCGTCTAATGAAGTCAACGCTCCGTCCCCCTCGTGCTCTGATCCAGAATCCCGAAACTTTTCAGCTCGAGTTACATAATCGCTTTCAGTGCCTAGAAGATTGCAATGCAGTGGACAATATGAATGACAAGCTCGTGGAAACTGTCCATGCAGTCGGAGCTAAGTTCTGCAAGACCCGCCGCAGAAGAACACAAAAACTCTCCGATCACACTCTTAATCTTGTGGCTGTTAGACGGGAGATGAGGCTGCAATCGTCATCAGATTTGACAGCATACAGACAACTGAACAGACAAATCTCCAAATGCATGCGGCGAGACTTGCACAACATCAATACTGCTCGTATTGAAGAAGCGATCGAGCGGAACCAGGGCTCCAAAGTCTTTGCCAGAGATCTGTCTGCCAGTAAGAGCCAGCTGTCAAAGCTGAAGACTGAGTGTGGCAGCATCATTTCCGGGACACCTGAGATTCTGAGTGAGATTGAGTAGTTCTATGGGCAGCTGTACACATCATCGTTGGAGCCACACGCAAGTAACGATCCAATCTTATCCGACACTATTCCGATGATATCCCGGACGTCAGTCTGAGCGAGATTTGAATGGCTCTCCAACACCTTAAAAACGGCAGGCCCCAGGCGGGGATGGAATTACAGCGGAGCTTCTGAAAGCGGGTGGGAAAGAAATCCTTCAGAGGCTCTTTAATTCCGTCCTCCATGGTGGCACTACTCCAGAGGCGTGGAGCAGAAGTCGGTGGTCTTGTTCTTCAAGAAAGGTGACAACGCTTTCTTGAAGAACTGAAGACCAATATCCCTTCTGAGCCGCGTCTACGTGCTGTTTTCGAATGTCATTACGAATCGTCTCGCACGGAGACTCGACGACTTCCAGCCTCCCGAACAAGCCGGTTTACGAAAAGACTTTAGTACCATAGACCACATACATACCCTTCGGCAAATTGTACAGAAGTCCGAAGAGTACAATCTGCCACTTTGCCTGGCGTTTGTGGACTATGAGAAAGCCTTTGATTCCGTCGAAATTTGGGCGGTGCTACAGTCTCTTCAGCGGTGCCAAGTTGACTGTCGGTATATCGAAGTGCTGAAGTATTTGTACAGTAGGGCTACGATGGCTATCCGAGTACAGAACCAGAGTTCGAAACCTATCCAAACTGCAGAGAGGTGTAAGACATGGTGACGTTATTTCCCCAAAACTGTTCAACGCTGCATTGGAAGACGTTTTCACGCTACTGGACTGGAAAAGATACGGTATTAACATCAATGGCGAGTACATTACTCACCTTCGATTTGCCGACGATATAGTCCTTATGGTATAATCGCTGGAGGACTTAAGCACTATGCTAAATGACCTCAATAGTGCCTTCCAACGGATTGGTCTTAAGATGAACATGGACAAAATAAAGATCATGTTTAATGTCCATATCACACCTATGCCGGTAGTTGTTGAGATCACTAAGCTCGAAGTTGTTGACGAGTACGTTTAATTGGGACAAATAGTCCGTCTAGTCCAAGTAAGAAGTAAGTCCAATTTCGACCGAGAGGTCAATCAACGGATTCAACTCGGCTGGGCAGCGTTCGGGAAATAACGACACATCTTCTCGTCAGGTATACTTCAAAACCTGAAAACTAAGTTGAACAACCAGTGCGTGTTGCCATGGATGACTTACGGAACGAAGACGTGTTCCTTCACTGCTGGCCGTATGAGGACGCTCAAAATCGCTCAGTGAGCTATGGATAGGGCTATGCTCGGGGTTTCTCTGCGTGATAAACTTAGAAATAAGGATATCCGCAGTAGAACCAGAGTGACCGACATAGCCCAACGGATTAGTAAGCTGAAGTGGCAATGGGCCAGCCATAAAGCTCGAATAACCGACAACCGTTGGGGAAGAAGGGCTTTCGAGTAGCAGCCTCGTACCGGTAGGCAAAGTGTAGGACGACCCTCCACTAGATGGAGTAACGACCTGGTAAGACACGCAGGAAGTCGCTGGATGCAGGTGGCTCAGGACCGTATTTTGTGGCATACCTTGGGGGAGGCCTGTGTTCAGCAGTGGACTTGTGAAGGGCTATAATGATGATGATGAAAACAAAATTAACCTACAGGCTTTGCGCTTAAGACATCCAATAAATTGTCATATTTGTATACATATAACAACAATTTTACTAATAATCGCTTAATCGTCTGAGTTAAGATACAAAATTGTTAAATTTTGTTAAAAATATAATTTTTTTGATAAAAAAAATAATTTTTATCAAAAAAATTCTTTTCATCGTATTTTAATTATATAATAAGTTTGACAGCCATTCTATAGTGTATTATAGTATTCTTGAGAAAAATATAGGTAGCGATGACTCAAAAATTTGACAACAAGAAAAATGGAGTTTAGAATATGTATGAAGCATACATATCTTTTAAGCTATTGGACATCTTAATTATCATATGTTTTTTTATACCACAGGTATTCGAACTTCGCTAGAAGCTAGAAATATTTTGTAGTGCGCGATAGCAAGGCCAAACAATCACGGTTGTTTCCAGATAAAATCAAATGTTTATTAATAAGACTTTGACTTGTTTTGTTTTTATATTAACTTATTTTTTATTCCCGAAGTTTTGAGCATTTTACAGCACCCATAGCCACGGTGGAAACTTAGGAATTCGACATCCCAACATCATAGTTTACCTCGGCTACCTACAAATTAAAATTATTAATTTTTGTTCCGATCCACGCAGAATGAGCTTATTAGTATCTTGAATTCTTGCAATTGTGTGCTTGGGTTGGGATTTAATGTTATTAATTATAGGATCCCAAGCAGATGGTAGCATCCAGCCATCTTCTCTATTGAAATTGGGATGTTTTTTGATTTCAATAGCCTCAAAAATTATCCTTATAAAGAATCGGTTTGCTTTAGTGAGGATTTGTGTTCTATCCAATCTGGTGTAGTGACGGGGGCAATCCTGTACGTGTTCACACACTGCAGAATTCCCAGAGCGTCGATTCGTTACATTACCTATGTGTTCTTTAACGCGGGTTTTTATTGATCTTTTTTTATCCTATGTAAGACAAACTACATTCAGAATCAGGCCTCTGAACTCCTGCATCTTGGTGAGGGATATTACCGACCGTATTAACTCCATAAATTCATTAAAAAAGTTTGTATGTTACGTTGTCATGCCTTGAATTTTGATATAGAGATAGATGCGACCCTGACAAAGATAGATAGATGGTTACAGGCTAATTTTCTCGCTAAAAACGTATAGAGGGTGGGGTGAGAGGGGCTGGGGGGGAGGGTAAACTTTGTATGAAACTTTTTGTTGTCGTCCAATTTGTTTTAAGCTTTGCAGAAATGTTTTTGATGACAAATGAATAAGATTTGCATATTTATGTTTTTAAGTTACTCTTAAAAGGATATACAATGGAGGCAGTACAGTTTATACAGAAAAAGCGTATTCTAAAAATGTATCTTAAAATGATTACATTCAACTAATTCAGCTCTGTCTGTTCATCCCGTTAAGGTAATTGACAACAATGTTGTTACAAGTTTTGTATTATACAGTGAAATCACATAAAAATATAATTTTTGCTAAAGTACTATTTGTAGTTCGATACATGGCAATGAGAAACACTTTCTGCTTGTTTTGTTTTATCAGACTAATAGATATCAGAATTTTTTTTATATATTTGGTATTTTAATGTTATATATTTAAGGAACCCAACCCGATGAGTAAACCATATAGATACCCAAAAAATTATTACAAATAAAATAGTAAAAAAATATATTTTGTAATGGAATAATAATATGGAAGTTGAAATACGTATTACGTTTTAAGTTTATATTGTTTCTTTTTTTTTAGAGCGATAGTGGGTTTTTTATTATATTGAGTTTCTTTAACTTACTTCTAATTCTGTTGGTTTTTCATTTCATTATTTACAATTTATTGCGCCTTAAAGGTTACAAAGGGCGAATATGACACCTTTTGGCATTCTTTCTCATTCAACTCGGGACGTGTGGTAAATAATGTGATAGGTGCCAAAAAATAAAATGAACAATAGAGTAAATCAGGAAAACTAAAATTAGACTTATATTATATATATATATATATATATATATATATATATATATTGACGTAAATACAATAAACTTATATAATTTAAAATTACTAAACTATTTTAATTATTTACTTCTACTTTAATTGTTTATTTTTAAATGCTTTGCACGTTTATTGATTTTTTTCTATTTTGTTATAACGTGGCAATTGTTTTCTTTTATTTTCCTGGTGTTATTTTTAAGATTGTAAACAGTTAGCCGGAGGGTGATGTATGGATATATACATACATTTCATATTTTTTTGTAATATTCAGTTATATATATTTAATATTATTTTATTATATTATCATTATTATTTTAAATATTTTTATATAATGTTAGATGATGAATCTTTTTATTCCACATGCAACAGTTTCTCTCCCCTTTCACTTGTTGATGCTTCGGATAAGCCTGGCACCCTACCTCGGTTAATATACGAAGATACTCAAAAATTGTTGAACTGTTCACATTTTCCATTTAAATGCACATAGTATTCCTCAACATCATACGGAGCCCCTGGATACTTTCTCTTTTAACGCAGTTCATGCTATACTCATATCCAAAAGCTCTCTTCCACGTCTTATAGTCTTCCATGTTATATTTTACTCCGTACGACCGCACTGGTAAAAGAATTGCAGGTGTCGCTATCTATCTGCGTAGTAACTTACCTTATAAAATATTAAACACATCTTCTTCTATATATTCCGGTTCAATGGAATACATTTTTGTTGAAGTTAATGTCAAGAGTGTTAAAGTGTTTTTTGGAGCTGTCTACTGTCCAATAGTTCTTTTTAGTTTAGTTTAGTTAGTTTCCTCAAGTGTTGTCGCAGAATAACACTATTTTGCCTCTAATTATGGCCGTCTCCTACGTTGATCACGTTGTCAATCATAGACAATACCCTACTTCTGGATTTTCAAGGCATAACCTGCTTTATCCGTCATATAAATTAAAGTCTCCCAAGCCTACATCCATATCTATCTCTATTCGAAGTCTTGCTAGAATAGATATAAACAAGTTTAAGTGCGATGCGGAGGCTATTAGCTGGTCATCTGTATATACTGCTTCCACAGTTGATGAAAAGGTCGACTTCCCATATAAGAACTGTATAATGAATATGCTCCTAAACGTGTTGTTCAACTAAAGCGTCCTCCTATTCCATGGATCACAATTGGGGTAAGAATGGCCATGGAATTTTTTTAAGAAGAATCGCACTGATATAAAGTGGCAAGCATATAAAGCTGCAAGAAATCGATGCAATCAGATGGAGAGAGCGGCTAAACGCCGATATATCCACGAACAAGAACTTATTTATCTTCGGCTGATATATGGAAGTTTCTGTATACGCTTGAATATGGAAAATCGCATTTGATTATAATAGCATCACCTTTTCTCTTGACGATTTTAATTTTCATTTTCTGTATTCTCAAATTGTTTATGATAATTTTAGAGCTAATGTTATCTCTTTTATACCTTCCATGCCTCCTTATTATCATGAAACTTTCGCTTTTTCTCTTGTAGACAAAGACGAGGTACGCAATGCAGTTTCCTCTATTAAATCAAAAGCCATTGAGTGTGATGATGTAAGTAGAGTAATAGTGCACGTTCTGGATTCTCTTATACCCGTGATAACATATATAATTAACTTTTCGCTAACAAATAGTGCTTTCCCAACGGTCTGGCGTAAAGCCTTTATTATTCCCATTCCGAAATCAACCCAATGCAGCGCTATATCTAATTTCAGACCAATTTCTATCCTGCCTTTTCACTTTAATGTTCTGGAAGCTGTTGCTTATAAACAGATTTCTTTTTTTGTTTTCTCAAAGAACATTCTATCCCCTTATCAGTCCGGTTTCCGCCCGATCATTCTACAAATACTGCTATTCTCATGGTGACGGAAGATATCCGTGAGGGGATGGAAAAATCAAAACTGACCACTTTCATCTTAATGGAACGAAGTTCCTTATCGCGCGTTGCGTAATGGGGCTAGACGAAAAAATTAAGACCAAAAGTTGTAACGACACTTTTTGCTATAGTTGTAAGTGGTGCAGCGTGCGTGTGTTTCTCTGTCTCTCTCTCTCTCTCTCTCTCTCTCTCTCTCTCTCTCTCTCTCGCATAGAAAGCAAGCCAGTAATTTACGTTTAGTCTTTTTATTTCGTATTGAACAGTGTGGTGTAGCGACGATTATTTTTGGTTGAGTATATACAGGTTTTTTGTACAAAATAAATAATTAAAAATAATGACAATAATTAATCCATTTTTTATATAGAAGAGGGGGCAAACGAGCATGCGTCTCACCTGATGTTAAGTGACTACCGCCGCCCATGATCAACCGCAACACCAGGGGAATTGCAGGTGTGTTGCCGGCCCTATAGAAAGGAGTAAGCTCTTTTCTTGAAGGTCCCCAAAACGTATCGGTCCGGAAAAATTGCCGGTGGTAAACTATTCCAAAGAGAGGTTGTACGCGGAAGAAAACTCCTTTTGAAACCTACAGTGGTGGACCGCCAAGTATCCAGATTGTGTAGATGGTATCGGGACGTATGCCGCGTAGTGCGTTCATGAAATTTGGCGGCTGGGATTAATCCGAACAATTCCTTAGAGAATGATTTCTTAAATTTACGCGAACACTACACATTGAATAAAACTATTATTTACGGATTTTATCGCGTTTAATTACTTTAATTTATTTTTATTATTATCCCGACGTTTCGGGTGCTTTACAGCGCCCATGGTCACGCGGGGGACTGAGATGTTTGTCGGGATAATAATAAAAATAAATTAAAGTAATTAAACGCGATAAAATCCGTAAATAATAGTTTTATTCAATTCCTTAGAGCACTCCACATGGTATATGCGAAAGAAAATGCAAAGAGATGCAACATCTCTTCGCAGTGCCAGTGAATCGAGCCGATCGGAAAGCACTCGGTCGTCGAAGATTCGAGCCGCTCTGCGCTGGATGTGGTCAAGTGGAAGGAGCTGGCACTGGGGAGCCCCAGCCCAGAGATGGGAACAGTATTCCATGTGCGGCCGAACCTGCGCCTTGTAAAGTTACAGGCGGTGTGCCGGCATGAAATACTGTCCCGCTCTGCTGAGCACGCCAAGCTTTTTAGAGGCCAATTTGGCCTTCTATTCCAAGTGACCACGAAACTGCACGTCACTCGATATGTCGACGCCGAGGATTCTGATACTGGCTTAGGCAACAAGGGGAGTGCCTTGAAACTGAGGAGATACGAAAAAGGGGTTCTTTTTAGCGGTTAACGCGCAAACTTGTGTCTTCTGGGGGTTAAACTGCACTAGATTTAGTCGCCCCCAATCCGAGACTCTGTTCAGCAAAGACTTGACTTCAGACACAAGTTTGTCCCGGCACTCGGAGACGTTTTCCCGAGAAATATTGGCTCGGCCGGTGTAAAGAGCATCACCAGTGCTGTTATCTGCATAGCATTGAATGTTACGGGTTTGCAACATATCATTTATATGCAGAAGAAACAGCGTTGGCGATAGCATGCAGCCTTGTGGAACACTAGCATTAATAGGCTTGCAATCGGAGCTTGCACCGTCTACGACGACCTTATGCCCCGATCTGCAAGAAAGCTGGTGATCCAATCGCACAATTTCTCGGGAAGCCCATAGAAAGGGAGCTTCGAAAGAAGCGCTTTGTGCCAAACCCGATCGAAGGCCTTCGCAATGTCCAAACTAACGGCCAATGCCTCCCCCTTGGACTCCACTGCGTACGCCCATCTATGAGTTAGATAGACCAGAAGATCACCAGCTGACCGACCACGGCGGAAACCGTATTTGCGATCACTAATCAGCTGGTGATCCTCAAGGTATCTCTTGAGCTGGCAATTTACAATGGACCCCATTGTTTTGGAGAACAAAGAGGTGATGGCGATAGGCCGGTAGTTGAACGGGTCTGAGCGGTTGCCTTTTTTAGGGATCGGGTGGACGAAATCCGTCTTCCATGATTTTGGGACTACACCTATGGAGTAGGAGTACCGGAAAAGACGCGTTAAAACCGGTGCCAAATCTGGAGCACACGTCCTCAGCACAATTGGGGGAATTCCGTCAGGCCCACTCGACTTGTGGGTGTTCAGGGAGAGGAGTGTTTTGCGAACCGAGTGCTGTGTGAAATCCACTTCCGGCATGGAGCGCTCACACCGCGGGATGGTCGGCGGCGTACTCCCCCCGTCATCGAGAGTGGAGTTGGACGCAAAGAAAGAGCCTAGAAGATCGGCTTTCTCCTTTGCGGTATGGGCCAGTGAGTCGTCCTCTCTGTGCAGAGATGGAAGAGATGGCTGACGGAAATTCCCCTGGACAGCCTTGGCGAGAGACCAGAATGCACGGGTTCCAGAAGGACGGGGAACTAGTATCTCGCCTTCTGCCTATGTGCTCTGACTTTGCCTTGGCAATGACTCTTTTGAAGGACTTAGAGGCGGAATTTTCCTTCTTTTTTAGAGTGCTGGTGTTTACATCCGGGGACGTTGATGCGTCAGCCCAGGCTTGGTAGCACTCCTGCTTGCAGCATGATGCTATTTTATGGGAGCGACCAAAACATGGCTGAGATTTGCCTCCAATGGGCACCACAGAGGAAGGAATAAAAAGTTCCATACCCTGAAGTACCACATCAGCGACAGAATCCGCAACAACGTTGGGATCGTCCGGCGAGAAGCGAACCCAAGGGTAGGATGCAAAGAAAGACCGCATTCCATCCCAATCGGCTGACCTATAGTGCCAAATACGACGGCAGCCCGCAGAATGCTGCTGCAATTTCAGCCTGAGTGGCACCACACTCCGGACAAGACAATGATCCGAGGAGTCTAAAAGGGCATCGACGGAAATCTCATATCCGTCCGGGTGAGAGGTCAGCAGAAGGTCCAACAGGTAAGGTGCATGATCCTCCACATCTGAAATCCTCGTAGGCGAGGTAACCAGTTGTGCCAAGGCAAAATCATGAACAGATCTCCCCGCATGATCGGTGAAACATGAACCGAGCCATTCGGCGTGATGGGCGTTAAAGTCACCGAGGATCACGATCTCTGCGGAGGGGATCTGCTGTAGCAACGAATCTTTAGCCATTTGGACGTGGTCGAAGAGTCGGTCTGTTTCGGCATTACCGCTATGGGACCTATAGAGCCACCCGTAGACGCGCGAATGGTCGTCGTTGTATACGCGTAGCCAAAGGATGGACAGGTCCGAACCTTCAAGACTGCCGAGGCGTCGAGAACAGATGTCCTCTCTGACGTCAACGCAAACTCCAGCCCGAGGCACAAAGGAGTGTTCCAGTTTGTACCCCGGTTAGGAAAGATACGAGACATCAGCTGGAGAGGACACCTGCGTCTCGGTCAGAAACAGCAGAGCCGGCCTCGTCATCTCGAGATGGTAGTGGACGGCGTTAAGGTTAGAGTGAAGTCCCCTGATATTGCAGAAATTCACGGATAGGGTGGCAGGGGTCGCCTTGGTCTTGTTGCTCCGTTTGCCCCGAGCGGTTTTAGTCTTGTGCGAAATTATCCCCCCCTCCCAGAATACGTGGGGCAGCCTGAGCACCCACGCTCAGGAGTGGAGAAACATGGTTCTGGATGCTTAGTGAGGGATTCTCCAGGGGTGCTGGTACCCTCCTGGGGTAGTCTATCATCATTTAATTCCGCTACCATGTTGATGGGGGGAGCGGTTTTGAGCCTCCGGCCACCTGCACTCACCAGACGAAACGCGGAAGCGGAGCTTCCACTTCACGCCGGTATTCTGTGAGGTACCACCCCGGTTTGAGCCGGCCCATATGTGCAACATCAAAGCTGCCGCTTGGCTCTACCACTGTTAAAGTTAAAGTTATCCTGACATTGTTTCTGCACAAGTTCCGGATATTGCTGATGGAGTTAGGTAGGTAGAGATTTTATACAGACAATAATAAATGCTTATGTATTTTTAGCAAGTATGCATTATAACCTCTCTTTACTATTGTGCTAACCAAGTCTTACGCGTTATAATCTCTCCATTATTGAAAACAATGTTTGCAATCTGATCGACATCGGACACGGAGGTACGAAACGAATGAATAATTATAATTCATAATTATAATTAAGTTCTTTAATTACAATTAGAATCAAAATTTAAATTTATTTTGTGTGGATAAACAACAATTTTAACTTTTATTTAAGCGTTTTACCTCCGTTCCTGATTTATTTCAGATCACACAGCTAAGGTACCTACATTCTGTCTGAATTAAAATTATTTAATTATTTATATATATATATATATATATATATATATATATATATATATATATATTTATATATAATATATTATTATATAATTATATTATATAATTATTATCGCTCGCGCTGCCGCGAGGTCAGCGACCGGTCCGCGCTACCACGCGTCCATCATTTTAGCCGAGGCGCGATGACGTGCGCCGACATATTTCCCGGGTTGAAGAGACGTCTTCAATCTTCAATTGGTAGAGAGCAGATGCAGTTAACAGCACGACGAATGATACCTCGCTTCGTTTTCAACTCAGCCACTCGCGTGACTCCGTCTACGCCTGGATAGGTCGTCATGACCCGGCCCAGAGACCAGAGCAGCGGTGGTGTTGTTTTGTCCTTGATAAGAACTTAAGACCCCGGCTTCACTTCACCTCTGGAATGAAACCACTTGGATTTGGCCTGCAGCAGAGAGATGTATTCATTATGAAAGCGGCTCCAGAAATGCTGTCTGATGTACTGTGTTCTCCTCCAGCGATCCAGTCGCGTGATGTTGGCATCAGTCACCTGGGAATGTGGTACAGATAAGAGTGGTCTTCCAATCAGGAAATGAGCGGGAGTAAGTGCCGAAAAATCGTTAGGGTCTGAAGAGAGAGGAGTAAGAGGGCGCGAATTCAAGACCGCCTCTATGTGGGTAAGACAAGTAGCCATCTCCTCAAAGGTAAAATGGGTAAGCTTTAAGAGTCTTTTTAAATGATGCTTGCAAGATTTAACAGCAGCCTCAGCTAGTGAATTAAAATGTCTGCTGTAAGCAGGCGTGAAAATAAATTCGATACCCTGTTAAGCTATTTCAGGTGCAACACTCGATGAGTGCAAGAACCTATGCATTTCATTTGATGTGCCTACGAAATCTGTCCCGTTATCGGACGGAGGGGAAACGATTTAGAGCGGCCATGTAAGCCTCAGAGGTGAGGTCAGTGACGAGCTCCAAATGTACGGCTTTCACTGCAGAGTAAACAAAAATGCATATATAAGATTTTGTAAGTTTGCAGCCGCGACCTCTGCGATCGGCCGCAAATACTGGCCCAGCGTAGTCAACATAACAATTTAAAAATGGAAATTCAAGATGAGTTCTTGACTGAGGTAGTTGACCCATTATAGGCTGAACGCTTTAAGCCTTTTGTCTGAAACACTTAAGGCATTTATTCACGACATTTCTGGAAACTTTTTTACCACCTATAGGCCAATAAGTCTGCCTTATATGTGACAATAGTAATTGAGGACCGGCATGTAGTAGCTCTAAATGTTTCATTTGAAATATAAGCTTAGTAAGTATGTGCTTACTACATATTATTATGGGATATCTTACACTGAAATCGTAGGGGGGAGTTATCGAGCCTCCCGCCCACGCGGATGAGGTTATGTTCGTCAATGAACGGAGTTAAAGAAAGCAATCTACTATTGCGTGGCAATTTTTGTTTAGGTTTTAAAAGATGAAATTCTTCAGAAAACATTTCTAGTTGTGAATAATGTATTATTACATATACTTGGAGTTCTGTTACGGAAAGATCGCCACACAATTAATCTTTATTTTTTAGATTATATATAAATCTTTGTACATATGCAAACACCCTTTGAATTTTTGGAAAACTAGAATATTTTTCTAATAAACGATGAATGATAGATGAATATATGGTTGAATGTGAATGATTAATAACAACATGATGGTCGCTGTCACTACATGTGAAATGAGTCACTACATCCGGCAAATCATGTTTCTCTGTGTTTGGCATTTTAGGCCACTCATTTTCATTACGCAACAAAAAAGTGGGTCCGGACCACCACAGAGGTGTGTCCTTGATAACGTCAGTGTTAAGACCACGGGAAACAAAATCCGCCGGGTTGTCTTTCGACAGTACGTAGCTCCAGGTATGACCACAAGTGCTCTCCTGTATCTCGTTGACTCTATTTCTCACAAAATGTTTTAATTGGTTGGCTGCAGTAGAGAGCCAACCCAAGACTATGGTTGAGTCACACCAGAATTATATATTATATAGAACATCGGTGAATGGGTAAAGTTAGCGCTTCCTGAACTTTAGTACACAGCCTGGCACCTAACAAAGCTCCACACAGTTTAAGCCTTGGTATTGTTGACGGCTTGATGGGCGCTATACGATTTTTAGAAACGAGAAGTTTTACGCCAATAGATTTACTGTTACTGCATGACCGAATGTACACACATGCGCCATAAGCTTTTTCGAACGCATCGGTGAAGACGTGTACTTCATGCGTACTAGAGTCTTCATGCAAAACCTAACGAGGAATCTTTAAATTATTTAAAGATGTTATTGTATTTTGGAATGTCGACCAAAGGTTTCTGACCTCGAGCGATACTTCGTCGTCCCAGTCATAGTTGTGTAGCCATAAACGCTGCATGACTATTTTCGCTTCGACAACGCATGGACCTACGAGGCCTAATGGGTCAAAGATCTGACTGATAACTGAGAGGACGTGACGTTTAGTGACTTCGGTGGTTGACTTCATGTTAATAGTATAAGTAAGAGAATCAGAATCGCAGGCCCAATTAAGACCTAAAGTTTTAGATTGAGATGAATTTAAACCCTGCTCATAAAAATGCAACGTATGAGTATTATACGATTCGTTACTGTTTATAATTTGATTTAGAATTTGAGGATGGTTTGATCGCCATTTGCGTAAGTTAAATTTAGCAGAAGATAGAACCGATTGTACCCGTTTGGCAATTGCTACAGTCTCAGCTATGGTGTTTCCCCCGCTCAAATAGTCATCCACGTAGAAGTCACGTCATATGGCCCGCTGGACCTGACTATCCTCAATGTTATCAGCCAGACCTACCAGGCATTTCGTGGCTAAGTAAGGAGCAGAAGCTGTACCATAGGTGACCGTATTTAATGTATAGATTCTAAGAGGTTCTGAAGGATCAAACCGAAAAATAATTTTTTGTAGAGGACGTTGGAGTGGACTTAGCTCAATGGCTCTATACATTTTCTCTACATCACCTGAGACCACGTATCTATGTTTACGAAAACGTATTAAAATGTAAAATAGATCGTCTTGCACTACGGGACCGACCATCTGTATGTCATTAAGAGACACGCTCGAACTGGTAGAGGCTGATGCGTCGAATACTACGCGTAGTTGAGTAGTGGTACTAGAGCTACGAATAACTCCATGATGTGGAATGAAATATGTGATCACGGAGTTTTCAGGCGTAGAAGTACAGTCAGAGTCTAAAGTCATATGACCTAAATGCTCATATTCTCTCATAAATTCACAATATTTAGTTTTAAATGAAGGATCGCGCTTAAATCGCCGCTCCAGGTATAGAAAACGATTTTATGCGTTTTCATACGAATGCCCTAAAGTGCTAGAGTCCTCTTTTAAGGGCATCGTCACGAAAAACCTACCATCATTTTTACGAAAGGTGGTTTGGGCAAATAGTTGTTCACATACTCTTTCTTCAAGAGAAAGTGAAGTTTTTGACGACACGTTGTCAAGCTCCCAAAATTGAGTTAGGTCTGGAGTGCCGTTGGAATGATGGCAACAGAGTGATGAAACAGAACTAGGTTAATGCGAAATACTACCGGACACAAGCCAACCAAATTTAGTTTCACAAAATTTAGGTAGATGTTTCCCTAAATCTATAGTTCTGCTGCTTAAGACATTCCAAAACACCTCAACTTCTACCAGGATGTCTACGACCGACGGAACATTAAAGTTCGGGTCTGCTAGTGTAAGACCTGAAGGAATATGGACGTAATTTATATGCACGAATGAAGACGATAGAACTTTTGTAATTTCAGGTGAAGTATGACACTCGATATCAACACTAAAGGCACAGCATAAAGACTCAATTGTGAGGTGATAAGACTGTGTACTGGTGGATATGTGATTATTAATACCCGTTACCTTGGCGCTCGTACCGCGATGTAACAAACCCAGTCTCTCTGATAGTCTCTGTGTAACACAATTGGTGATACCACCATTGTTCAGCAGTAGCCGCGCAGTGTATTTCTTACCCGACCCGCTGGTCACGTTCACCATAGCTGTGGATAGTAAAACATGCGCAGAAGTAGCAAGCTGCAAGGAATTGGTTAATAGTGCGATATTTAACGCAGAGGCCAAAGCAGAAGATATAGCAGAAGGTAATGGGTTAGAAAATGGTTTGGATTCACTAGATTCTAAATGCAAAAGCGTATTGTGCTTTGTTTTGCAATATTTGCAATGTGTGAGTTTACACCGCTTAGCAGAATGTCCGACGCGCAGGCAGTTAAGACAAACATTGTAATCATTTGCCTTTTTTATGCGATCCTCTATAGTAAAATTTCTAAAGGATTCACATTTATATAATGTATGAGCCTGGGAGCAAAGTGGACATTTATTTATCTTATTAAAATTACTATCTGATTTTTTATTAACTTGAGTGATTTTAGAATTAGAATGTTTATGTGTATGACTATTATTTAAAGCTACAATAGTATTAGTCTGAGAAGAATTGATATTTGACTCGACATACTCTAAACAATCGTTTTTCCTACTTAAAAAAAGAACAAAATTGCATCAAAGTAGGATCATCTTTTATAATATTGTTCCTATGCTTTTCCCAGTCACGACTTGTTGTCAAATCTAATTTTTTTAGTCATGACATATATTAATAATGTGTCCCAATATTAAGTGGGCTGATTTAATTCTGTTAGTGCCCTTACATTTTTATTAATTGTATCTACGAGGTTTCTGATTGAGATACTTGACTCCTTGACTATAGGATCGACATCAAATAAAGCTTGCACATAATTATTCACAAGAAGGCGATTGTTGTTATACCGCTCACACAACATGTCCCACGCAATTTTATAATGATCGCCTTTAAAATCAATATTTTTTATAACTAAGGCTGCGTTTCCATGCAATGAAGCGCGCAAATAGTGGAACTTGTTTATTTCATTGATACTAGAATGTGAATTAATGACGTAAACGTATCTCGAAATTCGAGCCAGCATTGGTAGTTCCCATCGAAATGAGGCAAATCAATTTTAGGCAAACGAACAAAACTATTCTTATTAGAACAGTGTGCACCTGAGTCAGCAACTTTGAAACCCGTCTCCGACCCAGCACCATTGGACGAAGCACGGAGTAGGCTGCGCGTGATGGCCACCAGATTGAAGAACTGACGGTCAAAGTCCTCACGCTCAGCTAACGCAGACCCGGCATCATCGGCAAATACTTCGATGTTTGCCTGTTATTCGTCAAATTCGGAATGTAAGGTTTCGTCTAAGTCTAGACGTTGCAATTCAGAAATATCAGAGCTACTTTTAATTAAATTTAAATAATTGCTGTAAATTGTAAGCTTTGATTTTATCGAACTACGCTTCTTCAATAAAGTTTTTAAATTATCTGCCATTTTACTTTTATATGAACACAGCAAAAAAAGAAAACGTTGATTACTTTAGGAAAAAAAACTACAGCTGTGCGAGAACAAAAGGGATCGTTGCACGCAGGTAAAAATATGAACCAGCGCCAAGGTCAACAAATCGACACTTGAGCGCTTGATATTTGTAACGGAATAAACATTTAAATTTAAACAAGCGAGCGTTGCAATGACAAAGCAATTTTTAAAGCACTGAAGTTAATTAGGTACCTACTTATTAAAAGTAAGTGTACTTAGCCAATGAAAGATGTATAAAAGATTTTTTCGGCATGAAAAAAAAAGCGGGAAAATAACTAATTGGAACGAAGTCACTCAAATACGGTTTTTATACTCCCAGGATGACATCAGCGTCTTCAATGAATACGCAGGCTGCTACGGGAACGACTTCCTTCTTCAATATACGTGGCCGCGGATTCAAATTGCGCTCGGCGACCGTTGACCTCGTCGAGATTAATTACGGCAAAAACTGGTAAATGTTTTGCGCGATCGAAAGACCATATTATGTTTAGGCCTTATCGGGACTTTAGAAATAAAATGAGTGGACTGTATTAACAATAGGTTTAATGCCGTAAAACCTCTAAACAAACATATTATAAATTGAAAAATAAAGTGCCCGTCTGCTACCGCGTCTCGCAGCTGAGTGAGGTACAGAAGCGCTCGCGCTGCCGCGAGGTCAGCGACCGGTCCGCGCTCCCACGCGTCCATCATTTTGGCCGAGGCGCGATGACGTGCGCCGACATTTGTTTTACGTTATCTTGATACAACAACTTAAAATGCTATATTAGTATGATGCTATTTAGGTTGAGAGGACTTCAAATTTTGCTTAATTTTCAACATTTTTAAATGTCCTTTAACCCGGCAACCTTGATCAGCTGTTTTTACTTTTAAGATTTCACTTCTAAGAAAGACGTTTCGGTCATATTTACTTGCAATAGCAACATCTACTTTTTGAGCTGGGAACTTTCGTATGAACACTTTAACCGACTAAGAAAATTACGTAAGAGAGCTATACTTATCGAGATGATAAACAGTGATTGTCTTGCCCGGTGATAGTTTTACCCAATCTCACATTATAAAATAGTATTAAATAGTTAACTTATATCCATTCGTTAAAAATAGCTGTTACAGTCTCCCTTCTCACTTCCGATCCCTTCCTGTACGGGCATGCCCAATGTGGGGGCTAGACATGCTGGCTTCATTTTGATCCCCCATGAGAGGGAGCTCCGCAAATAGTGAAAGGCCGGAAGCACAGTCCAGCACTCATCGACTTGCACCACCGCCGCTCGCTCAATCAGTGTAGCAGTCAAGTCACAGAACAGTCAACCCCAGGGTATAATTCGTCGCTTGACCAGCTGCAACATAGTTTTGGTCGTGACAGCAACTCAGTGCTATTTGGTCATGTTCGCAAGCCAACGACGGGTCGCAGTTATCATCGTGCCCACATGGCTGTGGAAAGAGGCCGCACTCAAGTGTCCGTTCCTATCTTGAGCTGTTTTCATTTGTTGTTCCTTTATCCCACAGAAGTTCATGCTCTTGTCGTGCCGGCTAACGCATTGAATTAGATTATAACAAGAATATAGTCTAAAATCTGCCACGTGCCAGTCCACTTTAGTTGTTCTCGCACCCAATAATTTTGGGATCATTATTTCCGGAATCGATCCCGGGACCCTGTGGCCCAAATTTTTCGTGACCCTTCGTTCCAAATTTAAATAGGCAACCGTAAGCAAACCTAACTCAACTATTTGTGGTCATTCGTTCCGGATACGAACCCAGGAACCTATGGCCCCACCATTTTGTGTTCCTTCACTCAGGAAATGAAGGGGCAATCTAGTCGCCTAACCAGTCACATTATCAGCGCAGTTCTTCCACCATGATTTATAAAACTAACGCTTCGGCCTCTTTATTGTGATATATCCTTACCTAAGTAATAATTAAGTTTCTTCATAGGAGAGAGAGAGAGAGCAAACGAGCATACGGCTCACCTGATGGAAAGCGACTACCGCCATCCGTGAACAACTGCAACACAAGGGGAATTGCATTTAGAAAGGGGTAAGCTTTTTTCTTGAAGGTCCCTATGTCGTATTGGTCCGGAAAAATTGCCAGTTGTAAACTATTCTACATAGAGTTAGCACGCGGAAGAAAACTCCTACTGAAATGGACAATGGTGGACCGTCAAACATGCAGATGGCCTCGGTGGTATCGGGAGATGTGCCGCGATATGCGTTCATGAAATTTTGGCGGATGGATTAATCCGAACAATTCCTTAGAGCACTTCCCATGAAAGATGTGAAAGTAAATGCAAAGAGATGCAACATATCTTCGCAGCGCCAGTGAATCGAGCCGATCGGAAAAGACTCGGTTGTAAAAGATTCGAGCTGTTTTGACCTGGATGCGATCAAGTGACAGGAGCTGGCACTGGGGAGCCCCGGCCCAGAGATAGGAACAGTATTCCATGTAAGGCCGAACCTGCACCTTGTAAAGTTGCAGGTTGTGTGCCGGCATGAAAAACTCTCCCGCTCTGCTCAGCACGCCAAGCTTTTTAGAAGCCAATTTGGCCTCCTCGTCCCAGTGACCATGAAACTGCACGTCACTCGATATGTCGATGCCAAGGATTCCGATACTAGCTGAGGCAACAAGGGGAGTGCCTTGAAACTGAGAAGATACGGCTAAGGGGTTCTCTTTAGCGGTAAACGCGCAAAATTGTGTCTTCTGAGGATTAAACCGGACTAGATTTAGTTGCCCTAACTCGAGACTTTGTTCAGAAAAGACGACTTCAGATACAAGTTTGTTCCGGTACTCGGTGATATTTTCCCGAAAAATATTAGAACGGCTGGTGTATAGAGCATCAACAGTGCTGTCGTCCACATTCCAATGAATGTTTTCGATTTGAAATATATCATTGATATGCAGAAGAAACAGAGTTGGTGATAGCATGTAGGCTTGTGGAACAGAAGCATTAATAAGCTTGTTATCGGAGCATGCACCGTCTGCAACGACCTTGATGCTCCGACCTGCAAAAAAGCTGGTGAACCAATTGCACAATTTCTCGAAAAGCCAATAGCAAGGGAGCTTCAAAAGAAGCGCTTTGTGCCAAATACGATCAAAGGCATTCGCAATGTCCAAACTAACGGCCAAATCTCTATTACCTCCACCTATCTATGAGTCAGGTAGAACAAAAGATCACCCGCTGATTGAAACCCGATGAAAACTGTATTGGCGATCAGTAATCAACTGTTAATCATTAAAGTACCGCATGAGCTGGAAGTTTATAATGAACTCCATTATTTTGGAGAACATGGAGGTGATGGCGATGGGTCTGTAGTTAGACGGATCAGAGCGGTCACTTTTTTCGGGATCGGGTGGACGAAATACGTTTTTCATGATTTCGGGACTACGCCTAGGGCTTAAGAATACCGGAAAAGACACGTTAGAACCGGTGTCAACTCTGGAGCACACGTCCTCATCACAATTGTGGGGATTCCATCAGGCCCACTCGACTTGTGGATGTCCTGGGAGTGGAGGTTTTGCGAACTGAACCTTCGGCATGGAGCGGGATGGTCAGCGGTGTGCTCCCCCGTCATCAAGAGTTGAGTTGAACGCAATGAAAGAGCCTAACAGACCTGCTTTCTACTGTGCAGCATGGGTCAGTGAGTGGTCCTATATATATATGTCGCGTCAAAGGTGTTTTCTTCACGCTCCGACATGGTTTTATGTAAATGTGGGCACACGAACGAAAGATGATTTAAATCAAAAATAACTTTATTTAGACTAGTAGTTGTACACGAGAAACAAACGCGTGCGTCGGTAGCGAGCGTCCGCTCCGGCTGTCCGAACTCCACTGCCACAACACTCGGTCCCTTTTTCTAGCCCTCGCTGCATCCCCTCTACCGACGATCGTGTCCAAGCGGTAGGGCGCGCTTGCGTTTCCGGTAACGATATTATTGATTCGCAAAGCTAATTGTTAGATGGCGCTGCTTGTAGCACTATGGCGCCATCAATCCACGACACGGCCATCCCTGACTAGCACCCGTCCTCGGGTGCAGTGCCTGTGGACAAAATATGCTCAGAGAATAACTTAGCTCGGCTATCCTGCCAACGAAAACGAGGTTGATTCCAGATGGTACTTTATTTCTCCTAAATCTAAGTACAGTAATCAACTGCCATGATTGACAAAGCCCTATTATTAGGGCTTCTTACACAGTGCTTCCTGCACTACATGATTTATTGTGAAAGGCCCGATCAACAAGTTCCAACACAGCAATTCTGACAATTTTGTTACTCTTTACCATAATTCATAAGCAATGAATACTCAACTCGTGAAACTTTCATTGAAATCTGTGCACCAGCACAGACCAGAATCGCACCAACGATTCTTTACATATCTGCCGTCACATATGCCAGAATCGCACCAACGATTCTCCACATATCTGCCGCCACATACGCCACAACACATGAGGGGCTCTGTGCACCAACACAGGCCACAATCGCACCAACGATTCTTTACATATCTGCCGCCACATATGCCAGAATCGCACCAACGATTCCCTACATATCTGCCGCCAAATATGCTACAACACATGAGGGGCTCTGTGTACCAACACAGACAGAAATCGCACCAACGATTTCCTACAGACCCATCGCCACATGTTACTCATGAGGTGCGGTCTACAGTTTCGAGTATGAGTATACATGCCATTCTTAATTAGATTTGGTTTCACTATCGCTGTCATCAACTATGACGTCTAATTCTCGAGGAACTTGGTGATCGGGGACCTTCCTCACACGATCATGGGGGTATTTGTAGGTTCGCTTAGAGTCAAGCGCCTTTAGTAGGTATCTATCCCCATCTAACACATCGATAATCTTAAAAGGACCTTTAAACTTGGGATCTAATTTCGTTTGATTCCTCTCCTCATTTTCAATTAAAACGTAATCATTGATAGCTAATTTACAAACCCGAGCCTTATTTCGGTCAAATCGATTTTTATCATAATTGGCATTTTTTTTGATATTCTGTGTCGCGTGCTCTCTGATCTCATCCAAGTTAAATTCTGTCACATCATCATCATCGGTGGTTACTAAACTAAGCGGTCGTGCTACCCTTCCTATCATCAACTCTAGAGGGCTATATTTAGTCACCCTATTAATAGTAGAGTTCATGGCCAGCTGAACCTCTCCTAATGCGTCCTGCCAAGAACGGTCACGACTAGTCTCTACCGCTGTTAAGATACTCTTAAGCGTACTCATTACCCTCTCGACCTGACCATTTGCACGGCTGCCTCCAGCAGCTATCAAGTGCAACTCGATGCTATTAGAAGTACAGAAACTAGAAAAATCTTTGCTTGCGAAACAACGACCCTGATCTGCTATTATGCGTTTCGGTGCACCAAACAGAGCTATACAGAAATTAATAGCACGAATACTACTATTAGTGTCGATGTTTAGCGAATGACGAAGTAGCACAAATTTGGTAAACGCATCTAATATGACAAACACGTACTCCTTGATGTCATTCTTCCCAGATAATTTACCAGAAGCGTCAATATGGATTGTGTGCCATGGGATATTGAACTTGGGAATCGGGTGCAGTTCTGCTTGAACTTTACCCGAGTGGGGCTTCGCTACTTTACATGTGATGCAGTTGTCCACAAATTTCCTCACATATTTCGACATGCCTTCGAACCAGTAGTGTTCGTAAATCTTTTCGAGAGTTTTCTCCCATCCTAAGTGCATGACAGACTCATGGACGTTATTAATAACAGACCACCTAAGTGATCTAGGTACAATAGGCAGCCATCGAGTGCGACCGTTACGCTGAATTTGGCGATATAGAATGTTTTTACGAACTTCGTAGGTTTTGCGAGTTTCCTCAGGAAAAACTTCGTTACGAAGATCAGAAACGATCTTACTAATCTCTTCGTCCTTTTCCTGTTCAGCTTGCAACCAGTTACTAGAAAGCTCAGCTAAATCGATACGCTTTTGTTCCACACGAGTGAAAGCCACTTTGGGCTTAGGGAGGGGATTTCTAGACAGGAAGTCTACATGGCTCATCCTACTGCCTTCACGATGGACGATATCAAACTCAAATGACTGCATGTAGGCCCACCAACGATGAACTCGTGGAGACAAGTCAGTTTTGCTTTTAGAAGCTTTAACAGAACTGCAGTCTGTCACAACGGTAAACTTACGACCTAGCAAATAATGTCGAAAATGCTTTATGGCATTGAACACAGCTAGCGTTTCTAACTCAAATGAATGAAACTTTGATTCGGCTGGGGAGGTACGACGACTATAATAAGCAACCACATGTTGTATCCCATTAATCTTTTGAATAAAAATAGCACCATATCCTTCAGCACTAGCATCGGTGTGTAACTCTATTGGATGTGCAGGATCAAATATCGTTAGAATAGGCTTACTGGTTAAATAAGAAATAATTTTCTGACGAACAGCCTCATGGCTAGGTTCCCACTCAATGGACCTGTCCTTGCCACTCGTTAGACGAAATAGAGGAGCCATCGTTTTTGAGAATTGTGGCACAAATTGTCTGAAATAAGTGGCCAGCCCTATGAACTGTCTTAGCTGAGTGATGGTTTTAGGCGGGGGAAGTCTGAACAAAGCTGCAATTTTATTTGGGTTGGGACTGATTTGGCCGTTCTCAACAACAAAGCCTAAATATTCTACCCGTCGCTTAAGAAAGGAACACTTAGCAAGATTTAGGGAGAAACCAGCTTTTGTTAATTTATCTAGCACAGTGCGAAGACGAAATAAATTCTCCTCCACAGACGATCCTATCACTAAAATGTCGTCGACGTATGTCACAGCATAGCTGTTAGCAAGATCGCCTAATGCCTTCATCACTGCACGTTGATAAACTGAGCTGGCATTTTTCAAACCGAACGGCATGGTCAAATATTCCCACTGACCATCAGGTGTGACGAATGCAGTGCGCTCTATCGATTCAGGATGCACTGGAATCTGGTGATAGCCTGACAACATATCGAGACACGTGAACCATGTAACACCACCTAACCTAGATATAAGGTCCTCTATCAACGGCAGTGGAAACCTATCCGATACAGTGTTGTCGTTCAGCTCCCTGTAGTCGACACACATGCGATCTGAACCATCTTTCTTCTTGACAAGCAACACTGGACTAGAAAAGGGTGAACAGCTTGGCCTAATAATACCTGCTTCCTCTAGTTCACGAACTTTAGCAGTAACAACTTCACGTTCGTTTGCACTAAGCCTATAAGGGCGACGTTTAACCGTTCGACTAGGATCTATAAGCCTGATTTGCAACTGTCCTGTCGTTACACGGGATTTAGGTACACCATTAGAAAACGAAGATGAATATTCTGACAAAAGATCCATTAATTGGGAACGAAATTCTGGCGGAACGTCTGTGTCAACTTTATTTGAATCAATTTGATAATTAGTATCCGTCTTGGGCTTATTTGAAGCATCACATAATCTCACAACCTTATTACGACACAAAACAACGCTATGAGACGTCATACTAACGTTGAACCCCTGATCTAAAATCTCGCGGCCGATTAAGATATCATTTTTAAGACAACTATCCGGTACAACATGAAATAATATCTCACCGTAAATCGTTAATTATAACTTCAGATAAAATTTGTAGGGTACTTTGTACGCTAACGTGACCGATTCCGGTTAAATTTACAATATTATTTACTCGCTTGCCACTAAACTTTGACGCAACACAATCTTTGATCAGAGAGCATTCGGCACCAGAATCGTAGTAAAATGGGTATGACTCACCAGCATTCATCAGCACACCGCTGGGATTGCTGACATAACAAACGTCAACACGTCGCTCACTGGTTGCCGCTGCGGCAGGCGCTACCCCAGAACTGCTTGATCCACCCGCCGCGCTGGTGCCCGCACTATTACTTCGTGGACATTTTGCTGCAAAATGTCCGGCGTTGCCGCATCGAAAGCAGATGATGTCCAAACGCTGTTTTGGTCCTGAAGAACTTGACGCCGAGATGGTGGTATTGGCTGTTTTGCTTTTCACCTCATTTCTTGATCGACAGTCAGATGCTCGATGACCTAGTTTACCACAGTTGTGACACTTCAGCGTTGTTGACTGAAACTTGGATCGCTTGAACTCTGGAACGGCGTCGGTTGAGTTAACCGTTGAAGCTTTCCTTTTCAAAAACGAGAGCGCTTGAAGTTCACACTGCAGCTTGTTCCTGTTGTTGACTTCGGTAGTAAACACCAGCCTCTGAATACGCCCATCAAATTGTGCCATGTGAGCAAGCACCGTAGATATGGCAATCTGCTCAGTGCTCATGTTTTGCCAGCGTGATGTGAGCGTTGAAAGCAATCGGGCAGCGTACGCGGCATAACATTCACCTTCCTTGGGCTTGCCATTCATCATTTTGACAAGAGTAGCGGCTGGTGCGTCCACACAATCGTACCGGGATAAAAACAGGCTTTTGAAGTCACACCATGTCATCCCCGCAAACGACACTTGCGCCAGCCAACGTGAAGCACTACCTTTCAGAGCCTTGCTTAGGGTAATTATTAGAGCACTTCCCCGAAGCGGTACCTCCGATAGGCACAGATCCGCTGTAGTACACCAGGCACGTGCGTCTACATCCGGCTTATCAGGGTCAAATTCAGGCAGAGAAATATACTTGGTACCTGCCGGGCCCTTGATGGCTTCTATCAAGGACATCATATTCTGGTTTTGAGCAGCCAGCAGCTCCCGAAGCATGCTCTCGTCGCACCGTGACGACATCGCTCCAGTCTCCGTGTTTTCTTCAACTCGGGTGTATCCCACTTCTGATGTCGCGTCAAAGGTGTTTTCTTCACGCTCCGACATGGTTTTATGTAAATGTGGGCACACGAACGAAAGATGATTTAAATCAAAAATAACTTTATTTAGACTAGTAGTTGTACACGAGAAACAAACGCGTGCGTCGGTAGCGAGCGTCCGCTCCGGCTGTCCGAACTCCACTGCCACAACACTCGGTCCCTTTTCTAGCCCTCGCTGCATCCCCTCTACCGACGATCGTGTCCAAGCGGTAGGGCGCGCTTGCGTTTCCGGTAACGATATTATTGATTCGCAAAGCTAATTGTTAGATGGCGCTGCTTGTAGCACTATGGCGCCATCAATCCACGACATATATATATATATATATATTAAGGTAAGGTGTTTTCGTTAAGGTTTTATCTTTTTTCTTAAAAGCTACAACAATTTCCACTAAAGAACTTTGCCAATTGCCCATTTAAGTTTGAAATCCCTTGAAAAAAACAAAAAACAAATTACCACAAATGTATTAAAAAGGTAATTTGTTTTTTGTTTTGTTTAAGGCATTTCATAATACTTTTCTGTAGTAATCATGTTAAAAACTGATTACATCATAATTGTATTTCGTTATAATTTTTGCAATACTACGATAATATTTGTTTTAGCTCGATTCTCAAAAGGGTACGATAATGTGCTGTCACTAAGACTTATAAAATTTGCTAATTTTGGAGATAGTGACTTAAAATAATTTTGGCACATGCATCAATTTTATTTCGTGAAAGGCTTAATCGAACATGAACCAAATCCATGTATGTCAGAAGAAAACAAAAGTACAAAAATGATAAATGTAAAGCAAGCATCGTAGAATCAAAAGACGCTGGTGGAATTTAATATTTTTCTGGCTTTGAACATGCTCTGAAATATTTTGAATTTCTTTACTATACTGTTTTGATGACTACATCATTGAAAAATCACTGAGTCTATTTTCTCCTTGAGCTGTTAAAATTGATAGAGATATGCTGCTATTAGCCACGCTAATATTTAGCCAAAGGCGGTGGGCATTAAGGGAAGAAAAGTAAAATTGGCCTTAACCTTTTAATTGTAGAAGTATAATTTCTGAAAAAAGATAATTAATCTGTCAAGATTAAGGAACGTATAAAAACACAAAAACATATTATTCTGTATTTTTATTTAAATAATATACACTGATAGAAGGAAATTTTACATAAACACTCACGCCTGTTACCCAGAGGGGTAGGCAGAGACTACAGACTTCCATTTTGCACGATCCTGACATACCTCTCTCGCCTCTTCCACATCCATATACCTACACATACATGCTCGTCGGTTAAGAGTACTCTTAATTTGGCCCATTTTTAGTATATCGCCAATTTGATCGACAAACTTCCGCCTAGGACGTCCCTTTCCAACTCTTCCATTCACTTCTGCAACATATATTTGCTTTGTCAGTCTTTCCGCATTCATTCTTTCTACATAACCAAACCACTGAAGCATTCCTTTCTTAATCCTGGTCGTCGCATCATCTTGCAAACCACACTCTTCTTTTATCACACAGTTTCTCACCCTGTCACTCAGATTCAGCCCTAACATACTCCTTAGCGACCGCATTTCTACTGCATTTATTCTACTCTAGTGCTTCTTCTGCCACACGCAACTTTCACTACCAAACGTTAAAGTAGGGACTAATACAGCATTGAGAATTGCCATACGTGCCTTTTTTGACACATTCTGACTTTTCACAATAGAGTGTAGAGCCCCATTTACTTTATTTCCTGCATTCACTCGTCGTTCAATATGCTTATGATATCTCCCATCCCTGCTGAATACACATCCCAAATATATGAACTCATCCATTTGCTTGCTGTTTATGTTATATATGTATGATAGAAGGAAATTTTATGATTTTAACGATTTCGTATTTTTAAAATAGAAGGCACTTATTCTTCTAGCGACCCATGATATGCAAATGTATTATAGTAAACTGTACAAGATACGCTAACCTAACTGAAAGATAGGTACTTTTATTATAGAATGTCACCGTTTGGTGGTGGTGCAAAAGTATCCCCTATCCCTTTCAAATAAATAGATGGTGTCGTAAAAGAAGCGAAGCTCAGAAGCCACACAGGAAAAAAAATAAAAAAATTAAAGATTGCTTGTAATAGTGTACATCTGTACGAAGTGAAACTTTATTACGACATGTCATTTTTCTTTTATTCATTTTACTATTAACATATTCCGATTGTAATTGCTACTGTGAATTATATTTTACATAAGTAAGTTAAGTAAATCATGCAGCCCCGACGGTAAAATGTTACAAAAATACGTGAAGTTTTTTTTTTAAAACTAGTAAATTTCTCCACTACGTCGATAAAGAAGTTTCACTTCAAAACTGCATTTGCCAAAACGCCTGCAAGTACGGAAAATTTAGCTAATATGATTGTTTTGACGCAATCTATGATGTAGGCCTATGTCCAGCAGTGGACTTTAATAGGCTTCGTTTAGGTCGTTTGCTTAAATGAACGTATGTAATAATTCAACCCGAATATGGATCCTTTTCCCATCTAGTATGAGGGCTTCGTATACTAGATGTGTGAACTAATGGTTAGGCTAGAATGTTGTAATGTAGTCGTTAATATTACAGTATGAAACATAGTGGTTATTTATAAAAACACGTAAGAAATACCAAAATTACAAATTTATGTTCGCAAGCTAAACCAACAGTAATATTGTTCATAAATTACATATACTATAACAACTTTTATTATCACACATCCTCACTATTAACATATTCCAATTGGAATTGCTACTGTGAATTCTAATAGGTTACTTCGCCTAATAAATATGACTATTTACAGCATTTATTGGACACTAATGAAGATATTGTCAGCTTAATGTTAGATTAAAATGGAAATTGAATTGAAAGTAATATATTCCTAAATATTTTGCAAGTTTAAATTTATTTGTTGTCTTGTCGCATACGCTAAATTATTTACCCCGAAAGATGTAAGATATTATAATAGAATATATTATCATCCGTCCATTTATTACCTAATTAGCCTCTTAACCCCCTAGCGGTCTCATGAGACCGCGGCCATATTCCGTCAAATCCCTAGCGGTCTCATGAGGTCGCGCCTACTCACAGCAATTTAACCCATAAAAACTTATACATAGAGACTACTTTTCTGTGAAGAAGTTTGGCATTGTATAATCAATATGAAATACTCTATCCTCTAGTGCAATAAAAAGACCGTTATCCTATGAATATTTATTTTTTATCTACGTTCATTCCGTACGCGATTTTCGCGTGAATGTTATTGTGTTGATGTTTGGATTTTTCTAGTGTTTTATTAGTATTTTAGTATAGTGTTTTATTATAAAATTGAAATCAAAGTTTTTGTGTGAATATAATTTATCTTTTTTACGTAAATAATTTCGAGTAATATATATTGAAATAATTGTGATTTTCACGCTGCCGACATTCGCTTGGTATTTTTTTTTTTTAAATCAAAATACAATAAAATCTTTTTGTAATGAAGTAAAACCTGACTTTTGTTTAGACCACAGGATAGAGAATTTTATGTAGATTTTATAATGTCAAACTTCTTGATAGAAAAGTATTCTCTTCTTTTTAATAGTTTTAAGCGCTGTGGGTGGGTGCGGTCGCATGCGACTGCATGGGATTTTTATGGCGCTTGAAGGGTTAAAGACTATCAAAAATCTACTGCAGAACATAGCCTTCCCCATAGTTTGCTTCCTAAGAAGATATATGCCATACGAGATGGTAATCTAGCGGGTTAGCAAACGCTTTTTATTATTTTGAGTTATCATTAGGCAGATGATGCTGTCCATATTCCGTTTTATTTCCCTGTGTCGCTTCTAAGCTTCATTTTAACATTTTTACATTACATTTTTTTGTTTTCTATTTGGCAGTATGTAAACATAGAATCCAACTAGGTGTTAATATCTTGGATATTTCTTATCGTGTCAGTTACATTATATATAAAAGTAAAGTAAATTAAAGTTACAGCCTATATACGTCCCACTGCTGGGCACATGCCTCACCTCATTTCTGAGAGGGTTTTAGGGCAAGGAAGTGTCCGCCGCGCTGCCCCAATGCTTGTTGGCGAAAATCACATGTCTTCGAAATATTTTTTCTTATTCCTCAGACATGCAGGTTTCCTCAAGTTTTTTTCCTTCACAGCCGAGCACGTGGTATATCAGCACTTAAAATTGCAATTAAGAATTTTATTGGTGCTGGCGGGGATCTAACCCAGGTTACTCGCGTTCTGTTATATTTACAGTTAATCATCTGAGCTACCACGGCTCCTTATAAAACATTAATATATATTATATATATATAACACAAATATTTAAATTAAGCACACTGTATTTATATAAAGAATTTTCGTGCTTTTTTGTTTCCATACAGTAATTATTGGCTGGATTTTGATTTTAGACAACAAATAATACACATATTCACAGTTATCGTATTCGCTTATATTGGTTTCGTATATTTTTTATGTTTAGAAAAATTAATCTTCGTTTTTACACAAAAATTAGCAAACTTGACTAGCCCAGGCAATTTGACTGACAATTTGTCAATACCGCAATAGCTAGAGCGTTGATCTGACGTACTTGAGTGCGGAGGATCTGATTCTGAAATTTGGTCAGTTTTTTATTTATTTTTTTAGTTTTAAGTAATCTCTCCCACATGATCCGGGCCACAGCTGGCCAAAAACTAATTATTATGGTAGACTAATACAATGCTTTATTTGGGGATTTACGTTCCTTTTATTGGGGTTATGCGTAATTTTTAAGAGCAAGGTCAACATTATTCTTACAGAAATTAATTTTATTACACACATACAACCGAACCTATTAAAATTTTTAATGTTATTTTAAAATATTGTAAAATGGTTCTATATAGAATTGCAATATGTATTAATAACAAAATAATTATTTGTATAAACCGTATATTGGCGGCACAGTCTATCTACTACCAACAGTCTGTCATCGGAGGCGTATAGACGGAGCAGTCGTGCGGTGCGGTACGGGCGAGACGTGGGCAGAGCGCTCCCGAGCGGCTGTTAATCGCTCGGGAGCTTTCCACTAGAGTTTTTCTGTCAAGCAAACAAATTAAAATGGTTCACTCTTCACTTACAGTAAAAACCTGTGGGTTCTATAACATATTTTTATTATTTTTGAACATTAATTGTCTGAATAAGTTATTTAATTTGATTCAACCTGATATAAAATAAAATCAGTTTTTTTTATTTTTATATTACTTTCAATTCTGACAACCATAGCAATTTATTGTTTATGTCAGCTTTTCCGACAACATCAAAAGCGATGACTTACTTTATGTTTTTCTTAGGCTGTGGTGGCGGTGTCAGAATATCCACTTCCCCATATCATCCCCTGGGTGTCATAAGTGGCGACAGAGGGAAACACATCAAGGGATGGGCAGCAATACTTAACTAATAAGGACTAAAAATAAAAAATTGTAGTTACCAACCCGCTTGCCAAGCGTGGCATCTATGGCGAATATAAATATGAATATGGGGGCCTATGTTGGATTTTAATAGGATGCAACGGATTGTATAAAGTAGCATCTTATTGTATAGCAGACTCAGCTATGTCAAGCTCGCTTGAAGGTCTTTACTTGCAGCGGAATCGTGATGCCACTTCCCCTTTAAAATCGTTGAGGAGGGCGATGCTTACGACATGCATTAAACTTGTGAACATCCTGCTCATCCTTTTTTGTTTTGTTATGTTAATTACATAACTGTATATGCTTTAATTGCCTGTGGGTTTATTACTTTTCAACTTTGATTAAGAATATCTATCCCTTCGGATTTTTTACGCCTTTTCTTATCTGAACGGAGGAGCTTCATTATGAAATAGTAGGAGACTGACGTTTTATAAATTACATTTTAATTTCTTACATCAAAAAATAAAATGTTTTTATTTCATTTCATAAATTTTGTAATCCTGATTATATAACACTTAAATTAAAAGTATATACTTAAAAGTTATGACTGTTTTGTCTATACTTAACAAAAAGTATTGTTTTTTTAACAATAAATATGGCTGGCGGCACGAAAAACTAATTGAGCGTATCTAACATGACTGATTTCTGAGATCCGTTATCGATCTCTCTCTGCCTTCGTGCACCCGTGTCTTCCTAATACCGGCCTGCAAAGGTTCCATCTAATTTTATAAAATTGCTCGATAACCTTCTTTACTGTCGATAAGAACGCATCGACTATTCTTGCCATGTCATGCTAAACCCGTCCGTCTAGCAGTGTGACAAAATCAATACTTTGTTCTTCCCAAAAATACTATAAAATTTTTGGTGACATAATAGAAACAAATTCTAAAGAAATACAATGGATTTCATATTCAGTTTTGATAGAAATTTCCACAGATTAAATTATTTTTTAAGCTTCAGGTAGTTTATAATTCTATTTTATTCTAAATAACACTTTCGGAGATATGAATATTTTGGATTTTGACCTATTTTTGTTCTTGTTTTTATCATTGAACCCTTCTAAGAGAAGCATTGATAGCGTCATTAACACTACTAAATAGTCATTGTAAAAAATCGGTTTAAACTGTATTTTATTTATTTTCACAAAATAAAATCTTAGCCTCTTCGTACTGAATATATTATCGAGACATCTTATTCCGTGGGAGAGAAATTTCCTACCGCTTTATTTAATGTGCGGAAAGTGAACGAGACTGAAAATTATTTTCCAATTTCATCTTGTGAGAGAATTGCCGACACGGCTTAGTAAAATCGGATTTTTTTAGTTTCGACAGCGTTTTTAAAGTATGTTTTTATTCGCGAATTCTTTACAATCTTTTGAAAGAAGCAAGCAAAGGCTGAGTTATTTGCATAATTATTGATTTCTTACATTTACAAGAATACTACACATTAAATAATATACCTTTAGATTTTGAATTTTAATTTTTTGGCATTTGGTTAAATTTCGTTAATTAAAGGATCTCAAGAAGGTGTTTTCACCCAAAACATAAACAGAATTTTTTTATTCAATATATTTAATATATAATACTTATTGAAAGTTATATATATTATACTATCCAGGCATCCACCCAGCCACCTACTATATGGAAATTTAGATACTTTGCGAATCATACTTTGTATGAATCGGTGTTATTTTGCGTGGAGTTTTGGTTTGTCAAACTTAAATAAATTTAACTTCGATACCAGGTTAAATATCACATCAAGATCTCAAACACTGGTGTGTTTGACGTCTTGATATGATGCTCCCCCTTCTTCGTAATCATGGGTACTGGAAAAGACCAGAAACTTCGGGAGTAAAATAATTAAAGGTAATAAAATCTGTGAAATTATTTTAATTTAATATGTATACTTTTTAATTAGTAATAATAACCTGCTAAAAAGCTTACAAAATGATTTGATATTTTAAAAACAACAAAATATAACGATTTCAAACTCCTTCAAATAAGTGTGTAGAATATAATGATAACTACTTTAAGTTTACATTCACAATGTTTATTAAAACTAGCGTCAAATTAAATATTAGGTATATAATAATATGCCGTTATTATGAGTGATGGGTGTATTAAGAGGCGACTAGGGTACATGTCAAAATGTTGTAATGGCTTCCGATAGAAGTCGACGAAACCACGGTAATTTTATCTATACAGTATTCCAACTTCATACAAACGGACGAAGCGAGAGCTATGCGGCACAGTCACGAATGTCGGCATGCGCTCGGCATGCTGACAGTCGTGACTGTGCCACAGTGATGATTTTGTAGAATATATAAAAAATGGAGGAAATAAATAATAGAATAGAAATAAAGAAATAATAAATCCGAACTTCATTTAAAACCAAACATATAAAATGGAAAATATCTTTTACTTGGTTATAGAATATAGATACCTCTATAACCAAGTAAAAGATATTCCTTTTCTCCACCTTGTCCACGTTTCCCAAAACAATTTTTAATTAAGCTTTATATTAGAATGCGGATTTTTTATACTTAAAAATTTAATAATAAAGCATTTCGTACGTCTCAGCCGAGGCGCAAATATTTTTCGGTCGCAAATTCATAAGACCGATTTGTTATTCAAATATAAACATGGTTTTTTAATTAAATCCACCAATCGAAAAACGACACAAATTTTTATTGAACACTTCCTATTCAATTCACAAAGTGCCTATTATGTTTGTTTATATAAAAAAAAAAGTATATTTACAATCATACAACTAAATGGAAACACAAAGTAGGCAAATGTAAAAATGCTGGAGGCAGGCAGCCCTATCGCATGTACGTACCGCGCGGCTGTAGGCATTTATTTCAAAGATACGGCCAAGTTACAATACTGTATAGATAATATTACCGTGACGAAACCATCTCGTTTACAATGGATGTGAAATAAGAAGACCACAGCGAGAGGCAGCGTCAATGATGCGAATCGCCTGGTACTGCGATTGTCAATCTACCTCCAATTGTTACAAGAAAGACAAATCCTCTATAAAATAGAAGAGTCGATCGGGAAAGAGGATGAAGAAGGAGAAGATTATAACATTGTTTTTTCGTAATACCCAAAGATTACAATAGTATCACCTTACTTAAAGATTATTTTTAAGGAACTAAGTTGAGGTCCTTCAATGCTGGCCATATGCTAAAGCTTAAAGTATCTCAATGAACATGCATCTATATTATAGTTTTAAGACGAATAGTTCGGTTCGAATAGAGAAGGACCACGTTCTTACAGAATATCAGCGTAAAGTAGCAGCTTATTGCTGCTATGTTTCGTATTGTGAGTGTTTAGATCCGGACACCCCTTTTTACAGTAAATGAGGTATTCTTTAAGGTGCATCTTAGTTCTCAGGGGTGACAGTGCATCTTCATTTTGGTTAATAATGAGAACAGATGTACATCCATGGGCCACAACATCTAATTACTATCAATTGGGCTGTGTTCTTGTTTCTCTTCTTTAAAAAAAATTGTAGCATAAAAGTATTAAAGCTTGCAACATATTATATGACGATGATATTCTATCATTTTCAAGGGGTCAAATTTACGTAGCATTTAGCTAAGTAAATGCATTCGCTGGGTTATTTATTAATACCCTTGATTCCAATAAGCTGTTAGATCGGCCACGCGATCAAAATTCTTTGAAAGAGCTTTAACGACTGAGAGAAATTAAATCTACATACTGATGTATTAACGTGGATTTAACTTCAAGAATAAACCTTACCGAAAATTAAATCGACCTCGAAAGGAAAGTTGACAATGAATGTACCATTTCTTATTTTCATAAAATATAATAAAATCTAAATCCATAATACAATAATTCATGTTGTTATTGTTATCCATTCTAGCTATTAAAGTAGATCTGTGGTTTATGTTTTTGTCATGCCATAAAAATGTAGTGATTTATAATAATCTATTTTTAAAATTTCAGTCTATAGACTGAAATTGATTCTTTTTATTACTTTTGGTGCATAGAATATTCATCAAATAAGCGGTGTAAGAATATCCACTACAACTATAGCGAAATTCCCCTAAGAGGCAATCTATGGTTAAGGTCAACGTTCACCAGTGGACTTTTTAGGCTGTAATGGATGATTTAGGTAAATCATTTTTTAATATTTAAAATTTTCATTAAACCTGAATCAGATGAAATTTTGTAGATTTTTTTTTGTAGATTGAGAAATTCCTTAAAAACTTATTAAAAAACCTCTTGCATTTAATTCAATCATACGACGAAGTGGATTGGGCTGAAGGGGCGCAAAAGGGACTAAGAGGATTTTTCGGTAGGGTTGGCTACTACCTAACTTGAAATTAGTACTACTTCGGATACCATTAAAAATAATATACCAATCTAAATGAATACATAGTTTTTTATTACACCTATTAAATAAGAAGATAGGTATGCGATTTTACGAATTTCAAGAAGCAAATTGTTAATAGGCGTTAAGATTACGTGAAAATCTATAAATTAGGGTAACTTTAAATTACAGTGATTAACTTATTTAGATGATATAAATCCATCGCGACTGGAAACTTACTACTCGTAATTTAACAACAGAAAACTATCTAATACGTATTTATAGTTTATTACCTAAATTAACTCAATACCATTTTCCATTATACGACCATAATATTGACATCAGAGTAAAAAGAAACAGAACCCTTATAAATGGAGATTTTATTCGTCTAGCTTTCTAGTAGTTCGTTTCTTGCGAGTGTGTATACAGCTAGCGAGATAAAAAGTGACCGCTGCTACCTGCGAACATCCGTAATACCAGGGGAATTGCTTTTTTTTTCAAAGGAATAAATCATTTTTATTGAAATACTCGAAGTCGCATTAGTCCTGGTAAACTGCTGATGTTTTTTAGAATATTTCACTATTTAGTAGTGCTTATTATTAAATCCCCTTCAAAACGCACGTGGTGTTCGACTAACGAAAGGACTTTGGACATATGCCGCAGTGTACGATAATTAAATTTGGCGTCTAGAATCAATCCAAACGACGAATCGTTCGGATTGATGAAATATCTTCTCGAGGCCAGTGAATCAAGTGGATGAGAAAGAACTTGGTTGTTAACGATTCGAGACACTTTTCTATCCATGCAAACAAAAGGAATGGGCTGGTAACAGAAATGATAACAATATTCCATGTGCGAACCGAATTTGTGCCTTGTTGTAAACTTCACAAGCGGCAATATTTCCCCACTCTACTTAGTACGCCATTTCTTGGTATTTTCTTTTAGATTACCGCGAAACTGGACGTTAATTGATATGTCACTTACAAGGATTCTCAAACCGACTGATGTCTTAAAAATGTTCAAGAAAGACACTGCGTAGGCGACAGTCCAAATCCAGAGGATATGCGAAGTTTTCGGGCACAAATATAGGAGGCCCGTTGATCAAAATACTCATGCAAACTGCGTACAAACCGAAACTAGAAATAGCAACGTAAATATCCAAGAAATGTCTTTAGATATTAAACCCTATAACAATGCCAGCTTACATTGCAATTGGAATCACGTACATGATATCAAAATATCTTAATTATCTTAGTAACCCTGCAAAATATAGATCTATTACATGTTTGCAAACTATATATTAAATTCTTACATCATGAGTATCTGAACTTATATATGTAGGAAGGTGGTTAATTAATGATGTGGGATAATTATGAAAAACCTTATTATCACTTCATACAATCATGAAATACACAAATCAGAGAAAATCAACTATAAATTGTACTGAGACTTATTTAATAGCTGAGAATAATAATTAATTCGTTTCCACAAATTAATTATCCGAATAGTCGATAATGAGCTAGTAGCGGGATACAACAAGTGCACCGTGCCACGCCAGCGCCAAGACTGCCCGCAACATCGCTGCGTGGTCGTTTTATACTTATTAAGTTTTATACTATACTAAGCCTGATATTGTGGTGATACACCTGGCACATTCATGGATATTGTTGGACGACATTACCTTTCCGTATCATGAGAACCTCGTGAAAGCCGAAACAGATAAGCAAACAAAATATCTGGACCCAGCTCACGACGTGACCGACATGTGGGGTGGTCTGCCGAATAATCTGTGGGCTAATCCCAGTCAGCCTCTACGCTCATCTGAGGCGGCTGGGATTCCGTGACGGACCTCTCCGGGCTCAAATGCAGAAGGCGAAGCTCATCGATACCGACCGCATCGTCCGCCGGTTTCTTTCCCTTTCGCCCTAACCCTCAGCCGTTTGGTCTACCAACTGGCATTGCCAAGTGATAAACTGTGTGAAAAGAACAAATGGGTACCTAAAAGGCACATTCGAAAGCCTGGGTATTGACATGGTACTCCACTACAGTCCAGAGAAAGCTTTACAACTAATATATTATGCTTATGCAACACTTTAAAATATCATGCTACATTAAAGCTCTTTTTTGTAAATACATGTACAATATATTCGAGTATATTCTCACACACATAATTACAATTGGAATGCTTGTTTACTAAATATTAGTTTAATTTTGCAAATTGCAAAATTCCAATGGAACGACCAAAAGACAAATCATCACCTCTGTGGAACAAACCAGGCTGTTGACAATTACCCGGCAAAAAGAGAAGATTAATAAATACAAAATTCAACTAAAATTTATTTGTATGATTACCTTTTTATCTTTTTAAGTTTATATATATGACTTAGGTGGGCATTCTGTGCACGAAGTGATTAATTTTGCTTACACAAAAGATTCTTACGCTCTTTGAGATTTTCGTCTATACTCTGAAAAATATGGTCAAATTTCTATCGACTGTAGCAGAACAATAAATAATTGGCGGTAACCGTAGAGGAATACGTTATAAAATACTATAAATTATTTGAAAACAGAAAGATTTGTAGAGAAAATTAGTTAAGTTTATAATAGGTCCTTACATATGAAAATGGCGTTTTGTACGGAAGGAATATAAAGTCAATTTTCTTTTTTGTAAAATGTATTTAATTATCAAAGTATTCACCGTTGTTATTTATGCACTTTTGCCATCTCATCCTTCTTTTTTTTAAAAGCATTTTTAAAAAAGAAAGGATACTCTTAGTTCATTGATCCCTTTCCTAAAAAAACCATGGGGGCGAGAATCAATAAACTCTTTGAAGGCGGTTTGGACTGCCGCATCGGAGTTGAATATTTTTCCTTGTAAGAAGTTGTCCAAATTCCGGAACAAATTGTAATCTGTTAGAGCAGAGTACGGGGAGTACGCTGAATATCGCAGACATTCCAATTGTAGCTCATCTAACTTAGTGACTGTTTGTTGTGCAGTGGTGTGGTCTTGCGTTGTCATGAAGCAGCAGTGGCCTAGAGCAATTGACCAATCTCGGTTGATTAGCAGCTAGTTCTTCCTTCATGGTTTGCAGTTGCTGACTATAGATGTCTGCCGTAATCGTTAGGCCAGATTTTAGAAATCTGTAGTGAAAAACACCGGCGCTAGTCCACCAAATACTCACAAGTAATTTTTCTGAGTCAATTTTCGTTTAGGGCAGGATTTGGATGGGTCTCCCGGGTTCAGCCATTGCGACGAGCGCTCCCGATTATCGTACTGTATCCGTTTTTCATCACAAGTAATGATTCGATTTAAAACCTCTTCATTTTTGTGTCAGTTGAGCAAAGTAACACAGCAGTCGACGCGTGTTTGCAAGTTCGATTCACTCAATTCATGAGGTACCCATCGTTCAAGTTTTTTTTTACTTTTCCGATTTGCTTCAAGTCGATAATTACAGTTTTAGCACTTACCCCGAAGCCTGCAGTTATCTCTGAAGTGCTTTGTAATATATCCGTTTCCACAATGGCCTTTGATTCTTCATTTTCCACTTTGGTCTCCAGCTGTCCACGAGGTTGGTTCTGAAGGTCGAAATTTCCAGAAAGAAAACATTGAAACCAAAAACGTACCGTACTTTATTTTGTGATACCTGCGTCCTACACATCATTAATCCTTCGAGCTGTTTCTGCAGCACTGGTGCCATGATAGAACTCCTTTTTTTTCCTTTGTGTGGTAATAAGCGATGCCAAAGAAAAAAATAATGAGGAAAAAAACAAATGATTAAATATAAATTTGAATGTGGAATTTTTAACCAAAGAGGAGATATTTCAGATCAAAGTGGTCAGTACGAAAAAACGCTAATTTAATATGTAAGGACCCAATATTTTGCTTTCATAATATAATGATTTCTTTACAACGCTTTATGTCATAATACATATTTACTTTTTGGCACGCATTTTAATGTATTATCAATCAATTTCAAGAACGGAAAACGTTATTTTTATTTTTTATGAAATAACAAAAACTTTGAATTGTCAAAACCACGAGCAAAGATAAAATGTAGTGATTTCTTAAATTTACGCGAACACTACACATTGAATAAAACTAAATTTACGGATTTTATCGCGTTTATTTCACTACTTTTACTTATTTTTAATTCCCGACGTTTCGGGTGCTTTACAGCAACCATGGTCACGGGGGGGACTGGTTGACCGTGACCATGGTTGCTGTAAAGCACCCGAAACGTCGGGAATTAAAAATAAGTAAAAGTAGTGAAATAAACGCGATAAAATCCGTAAATTTAGTTTTATTCAATAAAATGTAGTGACTTAAGAGGAAACATCAATATTGAAGTGTTTTGTAAATTTGTTATAATGGCAATAATTGCGGGGATAAGTTTATCTTCCATTTTGTCTACTGTAGATATTATATCCACCAGTAGGTTCATGCTCGCAGGGTGGATATAACTGAGCAAGGGATAAAAATTTTATCCTCACCCCGTGGATATATTGTCTCCTGCCCACGCTTGCCCTGCAGGTGAGGATCCTCCATGAATACCCTATCATATAATAATCCCATAGATTACTTAATTGGAAATCCCCTGGAACAGACGGCAAACACAACTTTTGGCTGAAGTGGATAAAAGTAGTCACACGTGTTTGGCTGCACAAATTTAAGAAAGCAAAGAATGCTGTGAGCTACCGAGACTTCTTACAACTTGCTATATAAAAATGGAAACACCGCGGAACATGGTTAAGTAAATTAATGGATCAGTGGAACACTCTCCTAAACCTACAAGGTGAGTGGAAAAGTAGTTTGATAGACTCTATAAATGTTAAGCGGGGTATATTCGAGGGTAATAGTTCCAGTCCAACTTGCTTTTGTTTAGCTCTGAATCCTTTAAGCACTGTTCTTGAGGCCTCTGGATTAAGTTTCGGTTTTGGAAAGAAAACTCACCCAACACACATCTACTTTATTAAATAGAGCAAGCTTTATTATTCACATCTAAAGAGAGTATTATTGTTGAAATTAACACACTGTTTCAACAATGAAATTAGAATGGAATTTCGAATAGATTATCGTGCTGTCATTCATATAAATAAGTAGAGGCAAAATTAAAAATTCTAATAATTTTAGCATTACATATGATCTAAATTTTATTTTCTTTTGTGAAACAGAAACTTATAGATACTTGGACTTAGCGGAAACGCTAGGTAATGTTACGAGCTTGAGGTTCGTGACAATAAAAATTGCCGATAAAATTACCTAAATTAACACTTTAATTTACTTTACACAATTAAAGTTAAAACACTAATAATTTAAACACACTAATTCACTTAATTCCACTCCGAAGCTTCGCTTGTTTCGCCCAAATCAACACTGCTTCCATCGCATCTTGCAGCGCCTATATATTTAAATTAGCAAAGAAATATCCAGAATGTTCAAGTAAACACGCGGAAGGTACCGAGCGTTCGAGTTTCGACTAGGCGCTGTCAGTTGAGCGATTTGTGATGTCATTTTCTCAATGCTCCCCTCGCTCTCGTTCCTGACACTAGATGGCGCTAGTTGACTTATTCATGCAACACTGCCCCCTCCTAAGACATGCTCGTCCCGAGCATTATCGGTCCCATAATAACGCGCCAAGCGATCCACATGGACGATCTTAGGAGTCCCTCTTGCGCCTTTCTGTATCCGGTAGGTCACATCGTTGATCCTGGTTACAATCCGGTACGGGCCGTCCCATTTAGCTTGAAGCTTAGGAGATTTCCCTTTGCTGCGGACTGGATTGTGCAACCACACAAGTGAACCTTCGTCGAACCCTTTGTTGTTCATTTTGCGGTCATACCGGGTTTTCATCTTTTCAGACATTTGCTGGCCCGATTGTCTGACGTGCTCATAAACGTCATTCATTTTTTTCCGCAAGTCATTTGCATAATCGGTTATACTGCGTGTAGCATCGGGTGGTATCCCGGTGATCAGGTCTGCAGGCAGCCGTAATTCTCTTCCAAAGTTTGCGAAAGCTGGTGTCACTGCTGTACTTTCGTGAACAGAACTTCGATATGACAACAAAAACGGTTGTATGTGCTTGTCCCAATCTCGTTGCCGATTGTCTACAACTTTTGCTAGGTACCTCTCCAATGTCTGATTAAATCGTTCCACCATTCCATCAGATTGCGGGTGATAAGATGTCGTTCTTGTTTTATGAGTACCCATAACTCGGCAAGTTTCCTGGAATATTTGAGACTCAAAATTCCTTCCTTGATCGCTGTGAATCTCTAAAGGTACTCCAAAACGACAGAAGACTTCATGAACTAGTTTATCTGCAACTGTTGAAGCTTCTTGATTTGGAATGGCGAAGACTTCTGGCCACTTAGTGAAGTAATCCATCACAACCATGAAATACTTGTTACCGCTTTCACTCTCCGGAAACGGCCCCGCCACGTCAATGGCTATTCTCTCCCATGGTGCACCAACATTGTACAACTTCAATGCACCTCTACTACGAGTCTGAGGTCCCTTTACAGCCGCACAACTTGTACATTTGCGACACCAGTCCTCGACATCGTTTCGACAGTGGACCCAGTAAAACCGTTCTCGGATCTTCAGTAGAGTTCGTTTAACTCCCAGATGGCCTCCTGAACAATCATTATGGTACAGCTGTAGAACATCCGGTACTTTAACTTTAGGGACAACCATTTGCAAATGACAGCTGTCTCCCCGAACGTTTTCCCATTTACGACACAGAACTCCATCCTGAAGCAGCAAGCTGTCCCACTGGGCCCAATAGCTTTTAGTGGTCGAACTCATCGCTGAGACGTCACTCCACTTGGGCTTGGGAGCACTGGCCTTTATCCATTCCAGAATCGGCTTGATGTCCGGATCTTCCTGCTGTGCATGTAGTAAGCTGTCCTTCCACTCGTTGCTGAGGTGGTCTGCCCTGAGCATCCTCACGGATACCACTTCCTTACTCTCTTGCCTAGTACAATGTTTGCAATCTTCAGGACAAGGTCTTCTTGACAATGCATCTGCGTTGCCATGAGATTTCCCGCTGCGATGTTCGATCTCAAAGTCGTATTCCTGCAGTAGTTCAATCCACCTCGCAACTTGTCCTTCTGGGTTTTTGAACTGCAATAGCCATTTTAGTGCAGCATGGTCAGTTCGTAAGTGAAATTTTCGTCCCAGAAGATATTTGCTAAAATGTTGCAACGACTTTACCACAGCTAGCAATTCGCGTCTTGTGACACAGTAGTTCCTTTCCGGTTTTGACAACGACTTGCTGAAGTACGCTATCACGACCTCTTGGTCACCATTACGTTGAGACAACACACCGCCAAGTCCTATATCACTTGCGTCTGTGTCAACTATAAATTCTTTGCTTGCATCAGGGTATCCCACGTCTTGCACAGACGGTCCTTGAGCTCCTGGAATGCGATGTTACAACTTTCATCCCAGCAGAAATGTCGCTTCTCCTCGGTTAGCTTATGCAGAGGTTTGGCTATATCTGCAAAGTTCTTCACAAAACGTCGGTAATAGGAGCACAAACCCAAAAATGCTCTAACCTGCGTCTTGTCTTTTGGAACCGGCCAATCCTTTACAGCTGCGATTTTCTCTGGATCCGTTCGGATACCTTCTTCCGACACTACACACCCCAAAAAGTTGACTTGCCGTTTGAATAGTGAACATTTCTTCGGACTCAACTTAAGGTTGGCACTCTTAATCTTCATGAGCACGCGTTCCAGGTTTTGAAGGTGTTCCTCAAACGTACGGCCCACGATGATGATGTCATCCAAGTAGACCAGACAGGCATCGCCAATTAGCCCGGTAAGTACAAGTTCCATCAGCCTTTCAAACGTTGCTGGAGCATTGCACAACCCAAACGGCATTACTTTGAATTGCCACAGACCCTTTCCCGTCGAGAACGCAGTTTTCTCCTTGTCCTTAGGGTCAATTTCAACTTGCCAGTAGTCACTTTTTAGATCCAGCGTGCTAAACCATTTTACTCCTGTAAGCATGTCCAGCGTGTCATCAATTCTTGGCAAGGGATAGCTGTCCTTCTTTGTAACGTCGTTCAGACGGCGGTAATCAACACAGAACCGCATGCTGCCATCCTTCTTCTTTACCAGTACCACGGGTGAACACCATGGACTAGATGAAGGTTCAATAACACCATCCCTCACCATTCCCTCAATCATGGTTTCCACTTCCTTTTCACGTGCTACCGGCATTCGTCTTGGCCGCTGACGGATAGGCAACTCTTCACCTGTGTTTATTTTGTGTTGAACTAAACCAGTCTTTCCTATGTCAGCATCGTTTGATGAGAATACATCGGCGTACTCGAGTAACAACTTCTTCGCCTTCACCAATTCGTTCGGGGACAGAACACTGCGACAGTCTTCCAAAAGTGTGGTCACTCTCGTTTCTGAATCCTTGCTGGGGGTCCCACTCGATATATATTGGCACTGACGTAACCAATCCACTTCCTCACAAGTACCAACCAGTGTACCTTTTTCTATAACCTGTTCCCGGTCGCAAAGCTTCAGCACACGTACTCCTGAGATGTCAGTGGTCCTGACCAAGGTTCGAGCTACTTTCCATGGAAGGTCATTGTTTACCCTTTCCACAAGTACACAACGGTGAGCTTGCCCAGCGTTTCGTGGAAGACTAACCGGAACAATCGTTTCCGATCTCGGCGGAAGAACAATCTTCTTGATGCTGTACACGTTCCCTGGTAACGCACCTTCCATAAAAAGTTCCTCCTGTCCACATTTCAAAACACCTTGCTTAACGTCGATCTCACAACAATTATTCCTCATAAAGTCTAGGCCTAGGATGCAGTCGTCCATTATATCAGCCACGATGACATTATGCAGGTAGATCACGTTGCCTAGCTTCAACTCCATCTCCTTCTCTCCACGGACGGGTATACGCTGACCGGTGGCTGTTACCAAATTAATGCGTTCTCGGTTGTATGCGGAGTCCCCAAGGAACTGGCTTATAAGTTGGGAACTAACAACCGTACGAGAGGCTCCAGTGTCTATGGTCAGTTTACACGGCATTCCGTTGACCTCGCCCTTGATGATTAGACTGTTCCCATCATGGGTTTGTGAGATCGAGATCCTTGGGGCTCTTTTAACATCAGCCAGCACCCGCCCCGTAGTTCTGGCTTTTACTCGTTTCCCTGCTGCTGCAGGGCGGTGCTGTTGGCCGCACTACCCTCCTGAGATCGTACACCTTCCCTTTCTAGGGTTCGCTTAGGGCAGCTGGATCGAAGATGGCCCTTTTCCCCACAGCCATAGCACCTAGGGCTGTATCCTCTGTTGCGGTCGCGAACTGTAGCTGCTGCAACCTCCCTGATGCGATGGGAACGATGATCCTGCCGCACGGCTTCCACCTCCAGTGCATGGGCCAAGGCGTTCTTAAGCGTGTCGTGGTGTCCGAGTCTCACAGCAGCTCTGACTTCAAGGTCGCGGATGCCGTCGATGAATGTCTGAACCAGGTTCCCTTCAATGAGCGCAGGTACAGACTGGTATGCTTTTCGAACCATCTTCTCCACCTCAAGGGCCCACTGCTGCAGGTTTTCGTTGCTGCGCTGCACGCGATCTTTAAGCTGCGCGCGAAAGACATGTTCCAGATGAGCGTCGCCATATCTCGCTTCCAAGGCCTCAAGAAGCTGCTCATAGGTCACTTTCTTACCGAGAGCTTCCAACACAGTTAAGGCTTGGTCGCGCAGGCCTAGGGTGAGTGCAGTCATGGCTTGGCTTTTATTCCAGCCGTTCGCCTCCATGACGGCCTCGAATTGAATTTTGTAGGCCGACCAGGAAGAGGTACCGTCGAACGGTGGCACCTTGAACCCACGTAGCGAAGGTGTTGTAGCTACTACGGGAGCTGTAGCTCCATCTCCAAGTTTGAGTTCGTCCAGTGATTTCTTCATGTCAGCCATTACGTTGTCAACCCGATTGTTCACTTGTTCGATTCGGGTTTCAGCTTTCGCGATTTGGGTTTCAGCTTCCGACAGGCGGTTGTCATGCTGAGCAACCCTATCCTTCACCTCCCTTATCTCTTTCCCGAAGGTAGCGTGAAGGTCCTTCATGAGAAGCATCTGCTCTTCCAACCGACGGGCCTGTTCCTCTTGTCGGCGAGCCTGTTCATCCTGTCCGCCCCGCAGCTGCTCTTCCAATCGGCGTGCCTGTTCCGCCTGCTGGCGAGCCTGTTCCTGCAGCATCACCATCAGAGCACCTAAGTCAGGTGCTGCAGATGTAGGAGCTACCGACGGGCCTGCAGCTGGTGGCTGGTCCTCCGACGTCTGCGGCGTTGCACCACCAAATCTTCGTTGGTCCGTCTCCTGCTGGCGTTGACTTCGGGTACGGACACCCTCCGTTTCCTCCTTAGGTAAAATCGGCATGATTTTATCCCACTTCTGACACCAATTGTTACGAGCTTGAGGTTCGTGACAATAAAAATTGCCGATAAAATTACCTAAATTAACACTTTAATTTACTTTACACAATTAAAGTTAAAACACTAATAATTTAAACACACTAATTCACTTAATTCCACTCCGAAGCTTTGCTTGTTTCGCCCAAATCAACACTGCTTCCATCGCATCTTGCAGCGCCTATATATTTAAATTAGCAAAGAAATATCCAGAATGTTCAAGTAAACACGCGGAAGGTACCGAGCGTTCGAGTTTCGACTAGGCGCTGTCAGTTGAGCGATTTGTGATGTCATTTTCTCAATGCTCCCCTCGCTCTCGTTCCTGACACTAGATGGAGCTAGTTGACTTATTCATGCAACAGTAATAATGAAAAAAAAAACAATAAAGAAAATTCAAAAGAAAAAGCACTGAGGTTAAAAAAGTTATTAATAGTTATAATATATCCAGCGAAAACCAAAATTAGAGTATATAACATCTGGGTAATACCTCGCCTTCTATATACTTTTGGTGTTACAAGATGGTCTTAAACGGAATCGGATGCCTTGGATAGATGAGTCCGTACATTGATATCTACGCACAGAGTGGACCACCCGTAATCATTTATCATGAGGTTGTATCTTTCAAGAAAAGATGGTACGCAGTGTTTAGTCAAAATTAAAATCTACACATTCGTGAAGTAAACAACCTCAAACACTATTTTGTTACAAAAAATGACGCATCACGCGTACACAGTGATGCAGCAAAATAATCAATGACAAATCATTAACCTCACTTAAAATGTCGGCAAAAGTCCAGCAAGAGCCTCATACTATGACTATAGCTGAGTACAAAAATTAGAGATTTTTTAGAATATGGACTAATCCTGTTAGAGACATAATTACATTGGTACATTCTTTACGATTTGGTGACCTCTACAGACACTGAAGATTTTGTCTGTGCAAGACAAGACGAAGTATTTAAAACCAACAACTACTGGGAATTCTGAGGGATGGAAAGGTTGACGAGTGTCGTGGATGTCATCTTCCTGGAAAATCCCTCAGATAAGTAATTTAGGGTTGTCCACAACTATTGAATGGTGAGTAGCGCAGACATAACCAAGTAGCTAGGATAATTCACCAGCAGCTTGTTATTAAATTTGGTTTTACTCAATAGGACGTTCCATATTACAAGTGTGAATCAAAGCCAGTCCTTGAAAATAGAAGTATCATGTTGTACTGGAATCGGTCTAATATCACAGACTGGTTAATAGTATCAAATAAACTTGACATTGTAGTGTAAGACCGAACTATACGCAAGGCATATCAATGTTCCTCGTGACGAGAATCTCGTGAAAAAAAACAGAGAATGATAAAAAAATAATATATATCGACCTGACCCAATTGTCGCTATGTGGTACGTTGATTCTACAATTATTGTACCAATAGTTGTATCAGTCAATAGGTTTGTCGGCAAAAATAAAGATGATTATCTGTGCAAGTTAGGCATGGCTGAATGTACTAAAAAAAGCGATCTTATTAAATACAGCGCGAAAAGTAAGAATCTTTGGATGTCCAACTTCACCGATGGCTTAGGATTTCGCTCCGCGGTCGATAGTAGCCGAAATAATAATATTATCTCTATAAATTGTATTTATATATAATATTAAAATGTTGTGACTTTATATGTGATAATAACTATACATATAATAATATAATATTAATTTACTTCGAACCATGGTCTCTTATGTATACTTCGTTCTTATGTGTGCTTTACGTTTTAATGCTGTATAAATTAGGTTTTACGTAATATGTCAATATTATATATGTCATTGGAATTTTGTTTTTATTTACTCTAGATGACACAAATTAGATACAAGTCTAGGTAGCATTAAGTTCTATACAATGTACGTTAAATTACAAAAATGGCACCGAGAAAAGCCACCTCATTATGACTTTCGAGCAGTACTTTTGTTATAATGATTATTATAGTATCACATATAAAAATAACTGGCGTTCGTTAGTTTCGCTAAAGCTCAAAACGGCTAAACCGATTTTGATAAAAAAATTATGTTTAAGGTTTGAATGGGTCCCTAAATGGTTTAGATTCCGGGGTTTAGATTCACATTTGGACCCGCTAGGTGACGTTTTTGTCGAGATCCAGATATCACCCATGCGAAGCAGGGGCGGGGCGCTAGTATTTTATAAAAGATATTGTGTCGTGTCACCTTTCTCACTTTAATATTATTCATATCGTTTTGCTTTATACAAAAGATACTGTCAAATCGCAAATAACCTTTCTATTGCTCCCTTGAAAAAGCTGTGATTTATTGAATTAATTTCAGAATTTTAAGTCAAAAAGATGCCATTCAATTCGAGGCTTTGTTGTCAATATGGTCTGCTTCGAGACGGTTATAATGCTGTTAGATATATTGATATATAATTTATTGTTTGTCATAAAGTTTTCATTTTATTTAATAAAAATGAAACTATTAAAACATTTCCTTTGTTTGTTTTAAACATTAATATTCCTGTGTACTTATTATCAAATTTCTTGAAAAACGCTCTTCTCTGTGTAAGTGTATCTTATATTGATATCTAAGATATAAAATTTTTGTGCGCTTCTATAAAGTTCATCAGATTGCGGTAACATATTGCTTGCACTCCCGTGAAGGTATTAGGCACAGTTGGCCCCGGTAGATGGCGCTGTTGTGGAATACAGATATTACCCGCGCAAAGCCGGGGTAGATCGCTAGTAATATACAAATTATGTTAATATACACATACACAGAGAAAGTTAGAGTTAAATAAGATGCAGATGACAGGTGAGCACACAGCCCGCCTGATTGTAAGTGGATGATGTGGCCCGTAGTCATCTTTATTTATCGTGAAATAAGAATCAAAATGCGGGTGCGTTGTCACCCATGAGGACTAAGATTGAATGCCTCGGATCAAGTAAAAAGGGTTTTCGAAACACAACAGCACCTATTTCACGCTGTTATTCTGTGAGAGCGTGGTCCCACCCCGTTCGAATCAACCAATTCGTTCTAAGCCATAACATAGCAGCGTGACTGCACCACGTATAAAGTACCCTCGCGTTATGGTGACGTTATAGTGATAAAAAATATTTAATTAAGATTCGCAAATCAGTTATTCTACCGTAAATCGTTGTGATATCCATGTATTACAAAGTCAGTTAATTTATCCAGTCCCTATTTAAGGGTTCTTCTGTCTTAAGTTATTACGTAATTAGCTAACCTAACAACATTTTATAGTGACCATATCAATGTTAGAAATCTTTGAAGAACTGCGTTGCGAGACTTGGTTTTTTTTACAAGTTATGTTTTTGATGGATTTAGATAAGATAGTCCTACCGTTTTTCCCTTCCGGTACCTTCTACATCTTGAATACCAACAACGTTCCTATCAACACATCTACACATATTATATATAATATACAAGTACAATTATTCATTCACTGCAAATGTAACTTTGTAATTCTATATTTTTATATGGGATTACAAAGTTATTTATGCAGTTGGTGTATCTAGAAAAATGGACCTAAATTAAAAAATATTTTAGTTTTTCTTTGATTTATACACTAAACACTAATTGTATTCTAAATTTAAAACTTCTATGTCTGCTAGAAGTGCCTTAGTGTTTTGATGATCGGTCAGTCAATGAGTGACAAAATTAGGAAACTTTGACTAGTTATATTTCTTAAACTACTAGTTCAAATTGAATAAAATTTGAAACATATTATGTTTACACAATTTCTACTCGGTTACTGAAAATTCAGGCTTCTAGTTTTATCCACTACGAAGTTATAGGAGCCGAAACTGGCCTGAATTGCTTCGAGAAAAGTATGGTACGGCCGTGCCGCTTTTTCGCTCGACTTGGCGGGGGCACTGCCGAGCCCCCAGATAATATCAGTATAGTTATTCTCAGAAAGTGACTTATTTATTTTTATTTTATTTATTTTTAAGAGAACGAACACCGAAGCATCAAACCCACCTTCCTTCAATTTCCTTTGTGGTCAGCTTGTTAATACATTTACCGTAGAAGTGATATTTTCTGCAAATAATCTCATATTTCTGTGTTCTTTTAAACGTAACGTAAAATTGTCGCATTATTGCGTTAGTCAATTCATGAGATATTTATTTTTCTAGAGTTGTACCGATTTGTCATAAATTAACAATACTTACATATTTTCAAACTAACATCTAATCCGGCTAATATCATAAATTCATACACATTGACTTCCACTTTCCCTCGCTATTTCCCTCCAATAAATAACCTGAGTGATCCTCTGTCGCCTCGTAATTTCTAATTCCACCTGTAAGGAAGAAAATACGTGTTATATAGTAATTATTTTCTCTTTGCAGTTTATTATAAGTACTATGTTTCTTTTTTTTAAATGGATGTTGTTCTCGATTATACTTATTGATCCAAAGATGGCAGCTTTCGCAATCCACTTCATAGCTCTCTTGAAGATAGAACGTAATAGGTCACGAGCCTATCGCCGCCGGTTTTATTCCTGGAGATACTTCGTTCTCCTGTCCCATTTAATGGGCGTCGAGAACTCAAGGCGTTTTTGCTTCGGTTCATAGTGCGAAAAGACGATAGCAAATTAGAGAGATTTCGTGATGAAAGAAAATCGTCGTTCGCAAAAAGATGCTGTAACTAGGATTAATAAAGGAATGGTTCGAAGGTTTCACATGTAGAAATAATGAATAACAAAGCAAATTTATGCTGCGAAAGTGAATAACGGAGTCGGCAAGGTACGCTTTAGATGGAAATTTATCGACTATATTGGCGATATATTGAAGAAAGGCCGAATTGATAATATCCTTAACCGCATATACGCTCATGCGTAGATATATGGATCTGAAGGAGGCGAGAGTGCTACGTCAGGATGCAATAAAATGTAGGTGCAGTGAAAGTCCGTAGTCTTCCTCCAGGTAACAGGCGTGAGAACTTATATCTACATATAATAATACGAAGTTTCGATAACTATAGCCACCTAAATCTACTTTGTAAATTCGTTATCAACAGTTCTTAACAATAATTATGACAAACAGACTATAAGATAACAACTTTTTATTAATGAAATTATTTCAACTAAAAGCTACAGAACCCTCTACTGCAATACACTTACTTCTACAGACTACATTTAGTGATTTGATTTTTTAAATAATTTCGCACAGCGAAACTATGTAAATTTCGGACCCTAAAAACACGTAGGAGTCGGCAAGGTACGCTTTAGATGGAAATTTATCGACTATATTGGCGATATATTGAAGATAGGCCGAATTGAGAATATCCTTAACCGCATATACGCTCATGCGTAGATATAGGGATCTGAAGGAGGCGAGAGTGCTACGTCAGGATGCAATAAAATGTAGGTGCAGTGAAAGTCCGTAGTCTTCCTCAAGGTAACAGGCGTGAGAACTTATATCTACATATAATAATACGAAGTTTCGATAACTATAGCCACCTAAATCTACTTTGTAAATTCGTTATCAACAGTTCTTAACAATAATTATGACAAACAGACTATAAGACAACAACTTTTTATTAATGAAATTATTTCAACTAAAAGCTACAGAACCCTCTACTGCAATACACTTACTTCTACAGACTACATTTAATGATTTGATTTTTAAATAATTTCGCCCAGCGAAACTATGTAAATTTTGGACCCTAAAAACACGTATACAAGCTATCCCGCTACTTTTAAGATTTATCTTTCTTGGGATTGTTAAGTGACATTAAAATCCTACTTTTAATGAAGATTGTTACAGTTTCAAACTAAACGGTTGGTTGTTTATTATAACAAGAATTCGTGTGAGAGAACAGTCTCGACCTAAAGGGTTGGATTGCAAGGAGTTTAATAGGGTTGCGAGTCTACGGGCTACAACTTTCATAGTTTTATCTACATATTATAATTAACGCAATGCCCAACAAGATTGTTTTCTTTTTTTGGGAAAGTTTTTATTTCTATATGGGGAATCAAAACAAACCTTAAAGCTCGGGTCATACAGAGAGGGTATAGCGAGAAAAGCAAAGCAGAAGCGGAGCCACGGGAAGCGAATGTTAGAAAAGTTCTACTCGGAGTCAGCGGTGGAAGAACCTTCGGCGACCGATGTGACAGCAAAAGCGACCAAGTTTTGTTTTACGTATAGATTGCATGATCAAGAATATTCATGATGAATCAAGCATGATTTCACTATCGAACATAGATCAACAGTTTCTGCTATTATTAGCATAATGCAAAATAAGAACCCAATCGGAGTTGGGTACACAATATAACAACGAAAAGAGTACACCCTTGAGTTGCTTTGACTACAAAAGAGTACAAAACCCGCTCTCAGTTCAATTTCACTTACAGGTAGTTTTCATAGGAAACTACTAATACGTTATACTAATAGGTGACAAACAAACACACAGTCCATCTGATGGTAAGTGCTTTCCGTGCCCCATAGACATTTACATCTATCCTTGATTGCGAATCAATATGCAGATGCGTTGTCACAGGAGAGGACTAAGATGGAATGCCTTGTTTCCAGAAAAACGGGTCTCCGGTTCTCTACACTCACCATACGAAACACGGCAGTATTAAGCTGCTATTTCGCGCTGGTATTCTGTGAGGGCATAGTCCTTCCCCGGTCAAGTCGACCCATTCGTGCTACAACTATACTACTAATATAGCTGCAGCATGGCTTTACCACGTTTAAAACTACAATGTGGGGTAATACTAGTAATAACCTGTATCAAATCGTATCTGTGTATTGGTTTGAATATCTGATTAGAAATCTATATATTTCAATATGTTTATATCGGTTGATATCTACGTGGTTCTGTAACCCTGTAAACAAATTAGTATTTAGTAAGGTATTTTATTGAATTTGTTTTGTTTAAATTTAGAGATATAATGTAAAATTGAAGTATTTTAATACGTGTTGGAAATTGCTATGAAACTTTGAAACGAGTATATGATAGAACGAAGAGTCGGAGTAGGTTTTAATCAAAGTATGTGTTGTACTCAAATATAATGCTTGTATTCTTTCGCGCTGTCACGGTATGTTAGAGTTTTGGATCAATGTATAATATTATTGATATTTTACATTATTAGGTATTACTAATTTCTACAAGTTTAATGAAATGGGTGCGACCAATTTCTCAGAGCACATCTCGTGGTAAATGCGATTGAAAATGCAAAGAGATGCAACATCTCTTCGCAGCACCAGTGTATCGAGCCGATCTGAGAGTACTTGACGGTCGATGATTCGAGCCGCTTTGCGTTGGATACGGCCAAATGGAAGGTACTTGTGATCCCCGACCTGGAGATGGGAACAGTATTCCATGTGTGGCCGAACCTGCGCCTTGTTATGTTGCAGGCGGTGTGCTGGCATGAAATACTTTTTCGCTCTTCAGAGCACGCCAAGCTTGTGGCAACAAGGCAAGTGCTTTAAAACTGAGGATATAGGACAAAGGAGTTATTATTAGCGGCAACGCGCAAACTTGTGTCTTCTGGGGATTGAATTGGACTAGATTTAGTGGCCCCTAATCCGATTTATAATATTTGATGTTCCGTAAAGCAATTATGTACTGCAGAGGTATCTACATAGTTACGTACATAGTTAATGTATTGCCTAATACATAGATATTAGATATAGATCCGATGTAAAGACATTGCATCTATTTGCGATTTGTATTGACTACTACTGCGGCACGGCTAGGCAGCACTCTGTGTGTCAGAATGTGTTAACTATAATTGTAAAAATTCTCGCTCTCGGAGCACTTATCAGACTACCTCTGTGTAGCCTGAGTTTTCATTTTTTTAGGTACTTAAAAACAATCACGTGCGATTTATAATGTACATCTAGGTAAGAGTTTCTTAAAACACTGGTTTCTCCGATATTCTTAATTTTACAATACCGCCTAAACGAAATACACAATTTCAATGACTTACAAATATACAATTTCAATGACTTACAAGTTCAAATCTCTAAATATAATAAAAACGTTAATTGCAGATGTCCGTACATTTTATATTTTTGTAATAAAATTGATTGAGAAGTACTAAAAATAAGTATCAGAATACATTTAATATCATTTTTAGAATTGTCTGTCTGTCTGTTTTTTTGTTAACGTATCATGTATAAAGTACTGATTTATATCAAATGAATCGTTACCAAAATTGTGAAACGGATCTTCATTTTAAATTTAGTCCTTATTTATTATAATCGATTCATCCTATCAAAAGTTATTCTGAAGTATGGGTACGATATATAGGTACGAATTTGTTCAATGTTGGTGTTGAGTGATCAAGAACATTTTTGTAATTAAATAATGTAAAATAGTGTTCTTTAATGATACAATTATATCTAAGCACAGTAAGAAAAATAATAAAAGATACCGTAATAAATATTTATAAAAAATATGTAAAACCTAATATTTTAATTAAAAAAGTACGATAGTCTTTTTTAGCTATGATATTAGGATAGAATTCCGCTCGAGACTAAACCCGGTTGGGGCAAACGGAGCAACAATACCAAGGCGACCCCTGCTACGCTATCAGTGAATTTCTGCAACATCAGGGGACTTCACTTAAACCTTAACGCTGTTCTCTATCACCTGGAATCGGCGAAGCCGGCCTTGTTCTTCTTAACCGAGACACAGGTGTCCTCTCCGGTACGCCATATCTCTCCTACCCCGGGTACAAATAAGAACACTTATTTGTGCCCCGGGCGAGAGTTTGCGTGCACGTCGGAGAGAACATCTGTTTTCAACGCCTCGGCAGCCTTGAAGTTACGGACCATTCCATCTAATGGCTTGGCCTTGGGTGCCTCTATAGGTTCCATAGCGTTAATTCCGACACAGACCAACTGATCGACCACGTCCAGATGGCTGCACACTCCGTGCTAAAACAGGTCCCATCCGTAGAGATCGTGATACTTGGTGATATTAACGCCCACCACGTTGAATGGCTTGGTTCACGTTTAACCGATCATGCGGGTAGATTTGTTTATGAATTCGCTTTGGCATGTGGTCTGACACAACTTGTTATCTTGCCTACGCGGATCCAATATGTGGAAGATCATGTACCTTAACTGTTGGACCTTCTGCTGACCTCTCATCCGGACGGATATCAGGTTCCGTATCCGTATCCGTTGATACCCTTCTTGGCTCCTCGGACCATTGTCCGATCCGGAGTACGGCGCAACTCACGCTTCCATCGCGGTTGCGTATTGCAGGTTGCCGCCGTATTTGGCATTATAAGTCAGCCGATTGGGACGGAATGCAATCTTTTTTTTGCATCCTACCCTTGGAGGCAAGTTTGTTTCTCGCCGGACGATCCTTGCGTTGTTGCTAATTATGTTACTGATGTGGTGCTACAGGGAAAGGAACTTTTTATTCCATCATTTGTAGTACCTATCAGAGGCAGAACCCAGCCTTGTTTTGGTCACTCCTGCAAAACTGCATTAAGTTATAAGCAAGCGCTACCAGGCCTGGACTCTCGCATCGACGTCTCGGGATGCAAATACCAGCGCTCTTGAAAAGAAGCATAATTCTGCTTCCAGGTCCTTCAAAAGTGTCATTGTCAAAGCTAAGTCGAAGCACATCGGCAGAATTGGTGAGAAACTAGTTCGTCTTCTTTCGAAAACAGGTGCATTCTGGTATCTCGCCAAGGATGTCCAAGTGAACTTATGCCAGCCATTTCTCCTATTTCTGCACAGGGAAGATGACTCACTTCACGACACACGACAACACACCGGTCGGCGGTGATCCCACAGTGTGAGTGGTCCATGCAGGATGTGCCATTTACACAACGCTCAGTGCCCAGAGAACTTCTCTCCCTGGACATCAACATGTTGCGCTGTTGTAGAATCCAGATATCACCCGAGCGAGCCGGGGCAGATCGCTAGTAATATATAAATTATGTTAATATACACATACTCAGAGAAATTTAGAGTTGGATAAGATGCAGGTAACAGGCGAGCACACAGTCCGCCTAATTGTAAGTGGATGATGTGGCCCGTAGTCATCTTTATTTATCCTGAAATAAGAATCAAAATGCGGGTGCGTTGTCACCCGTGAGGACTAAGATGGAATGCCACGGATCAAGTAAAAAGGGTTTCCGAAATACAGCAGCAGCTATTTCACGCTGGTGTTCTGTGAGAGCGTGGTCCCACCCCGGTTGAATCAAACAATTCGTTCTAGGCCATAATATAACAGCGTGACTGCACCACGTATAAAGTACCCTCGCGTTATGGTGACGTTATAGTGATAAAAATATTTAAAGCGACGTTTTTGTTTCTCCTATATCCATCCGCCATCACCATCACTTATCGTAAAGTATTTACTATAGGCATCATATAACAAATAATATCAATATAGTATATTCTCAGAAAGTGACTTTTTTATTTTATTTTATTTATTTTTTGAGAGAACTAACACCGAAGCATCAAACCCACCTTCCTTCACCTTCATGTGTGGTGAGATTGTTAATACATTTACCGTAGAAGTGATAATTTCTGTGAATAATCTCATATTTTTGTGTTCTTTTAAACGTAATGTAAAATTGGCCCATTATCGCATTAGTCGATTCATAAGATATTTATTTTTCTAGTGTTGTACCGAATTATTATAAATTAACAATTCTTTACATATTTTCAAACTAACGTCTAATCCGGCTAATATCATAGATTCATACACATTGACGTCCACTTTCGCTCGCTATATACCTCCAATAATTAACCCGAGTGATCCTCTGGTGGCTCGTAATTTCTAATTCCGCCTGTAGGAAGAAAATACGTGTTATATAGTAATTATTTTCTCTTTGTAGTTTATTATAACTACTATGTTTCAAATGGATGTTGTTCTCGATTATACTTATTGATCCAAAGATGGCAGCTTTCGCAATCCACTTCTTAGCTCTCTTGAAGACAGAACGTAATAGGTCACGAGCCTATCGCCGCCGGTATTATTCCCGGAGATACTTCGTTCTCCTGCCCCATTAAAGGGGCACCGAGAACTCAAGGCGTTTTTGCTTCGGCTCATAGCGCGAAAAGGCGATAGCAAATTAGAGATATTTTGTGATAAAAGAAAATCGTCGTTCGCAAGGAGATGCTATAACCAGGATTAATAAAGGAATGGTTCGAAGGTTTCACATGTAGAAAAAAATTTATGTTGAAAAAGTGAGTAACGGAGTTGGCAAGATACGCTTTAGATGGAAATTTATTGACTATATTGGCAATATATTGAAGATAGGCCGAATTGAGAATATTTTTTTTTAAATTGAGAATATCCTTAACCGACGAGTGTATATGCGTAGATATATGAATGTGAAGGAGACAAGAGAGCTATGTCAGGATGCAATGAAATGTAGGTGTAGTGAAAGTCCGTAGTCTTCCTCAAGGTTACAGGCCTGAGAGCTTATATCTACGTTTAATAATACGAAGTTTCGATAACTATAACCACCTAAACCTACTTTGTAAATACATTATCAACAGTTCTTAACAATAATTATGATAAACAGACTATAAGGCAACAACTTTTCATTAATGAAATTATTTCAACTAAAAGCTACAGAACCCTCTACTGCAATACACTTCTACAGACAACATTTAATGATTTGAGTTTTAAATAATTTCGCACAGCGAAACTATGAAAATTTTTGACTCTAAAAACACGTATGCAAGTTATCCCGCTACTTTTAAGATTTATCTTTCTTAGGATTGTTAAGTGACAATAAAAATCCTACTTTTAATGAAGATTGTTACAGTTTCAAACCAAACGGTTGGTTGTTTATTATAACAATAATTAATGTGAGAGGACAGTCTCGACTTAAAGGGTTGGATTGCAAGGAGTTTAATATGCGAGTCTACGGGCTACAACTTCTACAGTTCTATCTATTATAATCAACGCAATGCCCGCCAAGATTATTTTTTGGGAATGTTTTTATTTCTAAGTAGTGAATCCAACAAACCTTAAAGCTCAGGTCATACAGAGACGTTATAGCGAGGAAAGCAAACCTGAAGCGGACCTGCGGGAAGTGAATGTTACAAAAGTTCTACTTGGAGTCAGCGGTGAAAGAGCCTTCGGCGACCAATGTGACAGCAAATGCGACCAGGTTTTGTTTTACGTATGGATTGCATGATCAAGAATATTCATGATGAATCAAGCATGATTTCACTATCGGACATAGATGAACAACTTCTGCTATTATTAGCATTATGCAAAATAAGAACCCAATCGGAGTTGGGTTCCCAATATAACAACGAAAAGAGTACTGTTTGGAGTACAAAATTCGTTCTTACTAAGATCTCTCAAAATACATTTTTATTTCGATATGGATACAAGCGCTTTTAAGGAGTTACATAAAAATTTTGCAACTATATAGAAACTTGATACATATTGGAGGCAGTTTACATATGAGTAAGTATACACCCTTGAGTTGTTTTGTCTACAAGAGAGTACAAAACTCGCTCTCAGTTCCGTTTCACGCACAGGTATTTTTTATAGGATAAGGGTAACAAACGAGCACACAGTCCACCTGATGTTAAGTGGTTTCTGTGCCCCATAGACATTTAAATCTATCTAGATGCGTTGTCACCCGTGAGGACTATGATGGAATGCCTCATTTCCAGTAAAACAGGTCTCCGGTTCTGTATACTCACCATACGAAACTCGGCAGTATTAAGCTACTATTTCGTGCTGGTATTCTGAGAGGGCGTGGTCCTTCTCCGGTCAAGTCGACCCATTCGTGCTACAACTATACTACTAATATAGCTGCAGCATGGCTCTACCACATTTAAAAGTACAACGAAGGCATGGGTAATACTAGTCATAACCTGTATCAAATCGTATCTATGTATTGGTTTGAATATCTGATTAGAAATCTATATATTTTAATATCTTTACATCGGTTGATATCTACGTGATTCTGTAACCCTGTAAAGAAATTAGTGTTCAGTGCGGTGATACCCTAGTTTATTGAATTTGTTTTGTTTAAATTTAGAGATATAATGTAATATTTAAGTATGATAAGTATTGGAAACAGCTATGAATATTTGAAACGAGTATATGCTAGAACAACGAGTTGGAGTAGATTTTAATCATCGTATGTGTTGTACTCAATTATAATACTTGTAATTCTTTGGCACTCTCACGGTATGTTAGAATTTTGGATTAATGTATCATATCATTGATATTTTATATTATTAGGTATTACGAATTTCTTCGAGTTTGATGAAACGGGTTCGACCAATTTCTCAGAACACATCTCGTGGTAGATGCGATAATAAACGCAAAGAGATGCAACATCTCTTCGCAGCGCCAGTGTATCGAGCCGATCTGAGAGGACTCGATGGTCGATGATTCGGGTAATTTTGCGTTGGATACAGTCAAATGGAAGAATATGGCACTTGTGAGCCCCTAGCCAGAGATGGGAATAGTATTCCGTGTGTAGCCGAACCTGCGCCTTGTAAAATTGCATGTGGTGTTCTGGCATGAAATACTGTCTTGCTCTCCAGAGCACGTCAAGCTTGTGGCAACATAGGAAGTGCTTCAAATCTGAAGGTATCTGAGAGGTACTAAAAGTAAGTATCAGAATATATTTCTATCTGTTTGTTTTCTAACGTGTTATGTATAAAGTACTGATTTATATCGTTAAACGCATCTTCGTTTTATATTTAGTTTTTGTTTTATTAAAATTGGTTCATCCTATCAAAAGTTATGATTAATATTCTGAATTATGGGTATGAAACGTAGGTACGAATTTATTCAATGGTGGCGTTGAGTGATCAAGAACACCTTTGTAATTAAATAATGTGAAATAGTGTTCTTTAATGATATAATTGCATCTAAACGCAGTTAAAAAAATAATAAAGAATGAGGTTATGAATATTTATAAAAAATATATAAATCCTAATATCTTTGTTAAAAAGTACAATAGTTAACCAATGTCATCGATAGATGGTGTTGTGCAAATTATTTTTTTCTTAACCGCTGAGTAGGTGACAACATGGTAAATCAATTTTGTAAGAGCTATTAACAATTTCTTTGGTTTAGGCAAGGATCACAGAACGGAACACTTGGCATTAAACATATTATACTTCTCTTTTACACCTCCAAAAGTTTTAAAATTTACATTTTTGTGAAATTGAATAATTACGTTACCCGATTTTGTGGTTTTTTTTTATATTATTCCTACCCCTTCTTTTCTAAATTTCATATACTTATTTTTTTCTGTAATAATAAATTAATTACTATAATTTTATATAGATGGCGCTATAAGTATTTCCACTATAAGTTTTAATTATGAAGATATGATAGAGATGAGATATGAAGGACACATAATATGAAATAATAATTTGCTTGCTGCTTTCAACACAATGTTTGTATAGGACCAGGAAATCTAAGTTTCTTTCTTTTGTCGAATAACCGTTACAGCATTTTTAAGTCCACTGTTGAGCATAGGTCTCGCTGAGCATCCACGCCCAAACTCCTCTACTCTTCCTGAGCGTGGGTGCTCAGGCTACCTCTCGTATTCTGCGAGGGGGGGGACAAGTTCTGCTCGACACTAAACCTGCTCGGGGCAAACGAAGCAACAACACCGAGGCGACCCCTGCTACCTCAGATCATATAAACAACAGGAGATATGGCAAGGAGGCGTGGCCTTGCGAACGCATCTGGCCGCAAAGCGGCCTGATGCCAGTTTCGGTAATTAGTCGAATGTTAACTTGTGACGTCTTCACTGCTCGTGATTTTTGACAAAATCCCGCGTTGTTCAGTGATTGTTTGCAAAAATAACAGCTGTATTGTGAATTACATGAAAGATGGCATCTCATTTCACACGTAAGTACTAAAATATTAATGTTTTTCTTATTCAATTTATTAAAACATTACTTCGTGGTACTAGAAACACGATGAAAAACCAAATCAAATGTTTTCATTAGGAACAAAAACCATTGCTTGCTTAGTAGAAATCGACCTGTGAATCAGCTGGTCTAATAGCGCAATGGATAAGTGTTTTACTGATACTCTCACTCACACGATAGTTTCGTGAAGCAGCCGCTGCCGGCTTTTGTGAGTTAGAGGTGTGAATGCGTGTGTATGCGCTACTGCGTATCTATCAATTTAATGAACTGCATGTGTAGTGGTTGGCGAGTGGCGGAGGCAAACTGGAGACACCGGGTTCCGATACATTTTAACCACCGGGCATATCTCCTGTTGTTTATATGATCTGAGCCTGCTACGCTATCCGTGAATTTCTGCAACATCAGGGGACTTCATTCAAACCTTAACGCCATCCACTACACTACTATAGGTGTCCTCTCCGGCTCTTCATATCTCTCCTACGCAGGGTACAAATTAGAACACTCCTTTGTGCCCCGGGCTGGAGTTTGCGTGTACGTCGAAGAGGACATCTGTTTTCAATGCCTCGGCAGCCTTGAAAGTACGGACCATTCCAACTAATTGCTGCGCGTAGATAGCGACGACCATCCCCGCGTCTATGGGTGCCTCTACAGGTCCCATAGCGGTAATGTTAACACAGATCAAATGATCGACCACGTCCAGATGGCTGCAGACTCCGCAGAGATCGTGATACTTGGTGATTTTAATGCCCACCACGCTGAATAGCTTGGTTCTCGTTAAACTTATCATGCGGGTAGATCTATTTATAACTTTGCTTTGGTATGTAGTCTGACACAACTGGGTACCTGGCCTACACGGATCCCATATGTGGAAGATCATGAAATTTGCCTGTTGGACCTTCTGCTGACTTATCATCCGGACGGATATCAGATTCCGTATCCGTATCCGTTGATGCCACCTTGGCTCCTCAGACCATTGTCTGATCCGGAGTACGGTGCCACTCACGTTCCCATCGCGGTTGCGTACTGCACGTTGCCGTCATGTTCGGCATTATAGGTCAGCCGATTGGGACGGGATGCAATCTTTTTTTGCAACCTACCCTTGGAGGCGAGTTTGCTTCTCACCGGATGATCCTAGCGTTGTCGCTAATTATGTTGCTGATGTGGTGCTACAGGGAATATAACTTTTATTCCATCATCTTTGGTACCTATTGGAGGCAGAACTCAGCCTTGATTTGGTCACTCCTGCAAAATTGCATTACGTCATAAGCAGGAGTGCTACCAGACCTGGACTCGCGCATCGACGTCTAGAGAAGCAAATACCAGCGCTCTTAAAAAAAGTATAATTCTGCTTCCAGGTCCAGCACATCGACAGAATTAGCGAGAAACTAGTTTGTGTTCTTTCGGGAACACGTAAATTCTGGTATATCACCAAGGGTATCCAAGTGAACTTCTGCCAGCCTCCATCTCTGCACGGGGAGGACGACTCACTTGCCCACGCCGCAAATGACAAAGCCGATCTACTGGGCTCTCTCTTTGCGTCCAACTTCACTCTTAATGACAGAGCGAACACACTGCTGACCATCCCACAGTGTGAGTGCTCCATGCAGGATGTGCCGTTTACCCAACGCTCGCTGCGCAGAGCATCCTCTCCCTGGACATCAACAAATCTAGTGGGCCTGATGGCGTCCCCCATATTGTGCTGAAGACGTGTGCTCCGGAGTTGGCACTGGTTTTAACACGTCTTTTCCGGTACTCCTACTCAGTAGACGTAGTCCCGAAATCACGGAAGACAGCCTTCATGGACCGTAGTAGACGGTGCATGCTCCGATTACAAGCCCATTGACGCTGGTGTTCCACATGGTTGCGTGTTATCACCAACGCTGTTTCTTCTGCATATCAATGACATGTTGCAAACCGGTAACATTTATTGCTATGCGGACGACAGCACTGGTGATGCTTTATATACCAGCCTTGACAATATTTCCCAGGAAAACGTCACCGAGTATCGGGACTAACTTATGTCTGAAGTCGACTTGGACTGGGGGCGACTAAATCTGGCCCAGTTTAATCCCAAGATGACACAAGTTTGCGCGCTTACCGCTAAAAAGAACCCCTTCGTCGTATCTTTTCAGTTTCAAGGCACTCCCCTTGTAACCTCGGCCAATATCGGAATCCTCGGCGTCGTCATATCGAGTGACGTGCAGTTTCGTGGTCACTTCGAAGAGAAGACCAAATTGGCACCTAAAAAGCTTGGCGTGCTCAGTAGAGCAGGACAGTATTTCATGCCGGCTCACCGCTTGCAACTTTACAAGGTGCAGGTTCGCCACACATGGAATGATATTTCCATCTTTGGGCGGGTGCTCCCCAGTACCAGCTCCTTCCATTTAATCGCATCCAGCGCAGAGCATCTCGAAGCCAAAAGGAAAGTGTCGGCGACCGAACTCTTTCCGATTGGCTTGACTCACTGGCACTGCGAAGAGATGTTGCATCTCTTTGCATATTTTATAACATCTACCACGAGGAGTGCTTTGAATAATTGTTCGGACTAATTCCAGCCACACAATTTTACCGTCGCACATTGCACAAGACAAAAATCGCGATACCATCCATACCATCTGGATGACTGGTGGTCCACCACTAAGCGACTTAAAAGAAGTTTTCTTCCTCGCACAACTTCCTTGTGGAATCAACTATCACCAGAGATTTTTGCGGGCCGATACGACTTAAAGACCTTCAAGAAAAGAGCCTATTCCTTTTTAAAAGGTTGGCAACGCATCTGCAATTCCCCTGGTGTTGCAGTTGCTCATGGGCGGCGGTAATCACTTACCATCAGGTGAGCCGTAGGCACGTTTGCCCCCTCTCCTATAAAAAAATATATTATAAAGGGTAATACGTTTTATAGAAAGAAACCACTAAAAAGTTTAAGTTTTATCAACGTACTTTGTATGTCAATTTTTATCTGCATATTATGTCTTAGAAATATAAACTTCCAAATGAGGGTATCCGCTGAAGTACCAGAGTGACCGACATAGCTCAACGGATTAGTAAGCTGAAGTGGCAATGGACCGGCCATATAGCTCGAATAACCGACAACCGATGTCGAAAAAGGTTCTCGATTGGCAGCCTCTTACAGGTAGGCAAAGTGTAGGGACACCTCCTACTAGATGGAGTATATGGATGTAGGTGGCTCAAGACCGTGCTTTGTGATATTCCCTAGGGGAGAACTATGTTCAGCAGTAAAATTTTGAAGGCTGTAATGATGATAATGATGATGATTATATCTTCTGCATAAAATAAGTAAAAGTAAAAAGGTTGAGTAAAAAAAAATGTAATCCAAAATTTTCACAACAATTACCACTTTTTTAAGTGCCAGCAGCTATATATACTATATAGGTCTGGAAAGAGAGACTAGTACTAATGCGACTACCTAATAGATCCATTGTGATGGCTGCTATGTTTATAGTTTACCGCTAAACCCTATGTTATCACCGAAAAGAAGGAGTAGCTTAGCTGTAAGCAATTTTATTTTTTCAGGGCGGAGTATCAATGCCCACATACCATCTGGTACAGGTAGTGTACCTGTAACATACGATATGTGATCTATAACCTCGTCTGTCACTGTAATATTATAGAAGAATGGTATATTCTTTGATTATATAATCAAAGGGTATATCATTTTTTTATTGTATTTAGTTATTTCAGGCATTTGCTACACTTTTAACCACGGAATTGACTTGCAGTGTATGCCGACTGGCATTAAGTCTTCCCTTTGTTACCATTAAGGTTAATAAAATTCTTAAATCATTAAAGTAAATAAAAGTGAACTAAAAATCGAAAATCATAAGGCATTCATTAAAAATAACTTTTTATTTTCTTAAACATTCGTGATGCATGTAAACGTAAAGCTTTTTTCAATTAATCAATTACGAACCGTCATTTACGAAACATTTGTATTAGTTTTTTTTCATATAAACAGTATTATTTAGCTTTTAGTACACATGTGTGCTAATTTATACTTCTACGTTATCCCTTAATACAGAACATGAATACAAATTAGCTAATAAACGTTCTTGGTATCGTATCAGTTTGTTTGAAACTCACTATTCATTTAAGCAATTTTAAACAACATTGTTTAAAAGTATATACAGAGTTATTAATCATTTATTTAAATACGCGTATTCATTTCTTCATGTGTAAATTCAAAGTAATTATTTTATATTTCTGTAAACAATACATTTAAAATTATGAACGAAACTCTATTTTGTAATATCGTGTTACACACCAAATTTAATGTATCAGCAAATACCTTCAGGTTTCAGATAGTATTTCGTGTAAATATATAATTATATTAGTTATTTTTGGACACTATATAGATTTCTATTAATGAATTACTATGTATTTTACAATCGACTACTTCTCAGAAACTTTTTAGGTGAAATAATTTTGATGATGATTTACTTGAAAGCTGGTACTTCTCATGTGGATTTATAAATTTTATTTAGATTAGACTAGTAATTTTTGAGTTATCTTTAATAATGCGTATTTAATTGACTTCGCCTACATTGACGATGTTCTTATTTTATTTATATAGAAGTCGGTTGTACAAAATGTTAAATTTTATTACTGTTTAAACAATAATATCATATTTGAAAACTTCTGTAGACGCTGTCTTTAGTAAAAAACTATAAACTCATTAGATGTGATATGGATGTCACTAGTGGAGTAGAGCATAAATAACACTCGATGCAAATACCAATGGTAATACAGTACAAAAACTGATAAAATGTAACAATACCTAAATATAATTAAAAATGCACTTAGTATTGCATACGGCACTTTCAACACAAAAATCAAAACCAGCCTTTAAGCAATCTTAAACCTTTCCTCTTCTCCACACTAGATAATTTTTCAATTTTGAGAATCGTCATCGTCGCCTAATGAATTATTATTTTGCATCTGGCACATACATGATGGTCACGAGATCTTTCTGACGTTTCCCAAGGTCTCCTGATTAAGAGGCTCGAAGCACAAATAGGAGAACTCTTTTACCGCAACCATTTTGTAATTTATTTATAATATGAAACTTCAATGACCTTACAATAGTCACGTTAGTAAGTTGCTACAACAGCAATCTCTTTTATTACAAAAATTCCACAGATGCATTATACACCTAAGGACTGAGACGATTTACTTCGTGATCATCATAATTACAATTCACCAAAAGTCTACAGATGATCATATTCCTTCCCTAGAAATGCCACAAAGTACGGTGCTATCAAACTACATCCATCGATTTCCTGCATCTCTTGCGTGTAGTGCATGTATTCCATGCGTGTATACTTGCGTGAATTCACTTGCTTCGAAGAAACTCGAGAGCCTTTCTATACCATTGATTGTCGGTTCTTCGAACTATGTGACCAGCTTAGTGTTTCTTCAGATTAGTGATTCCTTGGGCTATGACGGTTACTCTGATTCTACTGCAGATAACCTTTTCACGAAGTATAATATTACGGAAAGAAACTCCGATCATAACCCTCTCCGTAACTCGTTGAGTGTTGAATCCTGAGGTTTCTCATACGACCAGCAGTGAAGGATCACGTCTCACATCCATACGTCAACACTTGCTGGTGGTCAACACATTCTTTGAGGTATACGTGACGGAAGGTGTGTCATAATCTCCTGATAGCTGGTCAGTCGAGTCGGACCGGTCCATTGACTTCTCGGTCGAAGTTACTTTCGCCCGGGTAAATTCTATAACTTATTGAAGTGTGATAATCTACAAAAATGGTAGTTTAAATATATCAATATTATACTAACGCACTTTAAACTTCTATAAGTTAGTCCACATAGTTTTAAGTTAGTAGATTTGTATTAAATCTTGTTTTTATTTTATTCTGTTGTGATATGTATGTCTACTGTAATAAAGATTTTCCTAGAAAAGTGTGAAAGAAATATTATATTTGTACATCCATTAGGTCCATTAAGCACAGCAAGGACCAGCAATAAGGGCCATTACACTCTTGAGTTATGTGCATACTTAACGCGAAATATCAACATCTGGCGAAAACAGTACATATTTTTGTCATGTAGGTATATTAAATTCCCTTGTCAAAAAAGTTCAAAAGTTCAAAACCAACAATCTAATACATAAAAGTTAATTTTTGTTTGTTCGTATTTTATGCCCTGACATACCGTTCATCAGATTGCGGTAAAAAGCCAAAAAGCCGGGGTAGATAGCTAGTAATTTATAAAATATAATATTATTGTGACGGCATGAGTCAAATCAGTTCAAATAATATTTTCCGAACAGTCCCTTACTACTTGAAGCATCAAATTCCTAATGAATACACTATATTTTTTTCATAAACTGGATAATTTGTGTTCTTTTTTAGCTGTTATTTACTTTAGCCTGGAAACAACATTATATAAAGAACACTACAGATGGTTCTCCACCTCTGAGGACTAATCCGGCAGTAGTTGGTAAAAATCAGAAAGAAACATGGTATAATTTATTTTAATTTATATAATTTTAATTAACTTTTATATATGCACATTATAAATAAGACTATATGTAGATGCTCGTGTGTGAGAATGTTAGTAAATGGAGCGGATTATGCTGGCGGGATGTTAACTGGAGAGCATGCAGTTGCAGTTAGATGAGCAATAAATAACACTTCTTCAAAGTTTCTTCTTATTTATTATTTTCTTGATTCCTTATTCTTACATTGCCGGATTTGGAATGTTTTACCACAAAAAACGCCCCTTTTTTATAGGCAGCTGTGACCAATCAGAATTAAGAAAATTTGCACGCGGCACTAATGAATTTTCACACGGCACTAATGATCCACGTCGACCAATCAGAGCGCAGAACAACCTTTTCTAAAGGAAATTTACAAATTTCTTTAATAAGTGTGGTAAAACATACCTTACAATATTTTTATACATTCCTGACAATAGATATGACTTATCTTTATTATTCCGAACATAAAACATTCATAAAATTCTTAATTTATGCTTGTAAAAAATAAAAATAGTGGCGCGGTCTTCTTACGGTTTAGCTCCGGAGTAGCTAAGCTTTTTCCGCTCAGAAGTAGCGCCACATTCCGCCTGTGGCATCGCTTCCGAGCGGTTGCATCCAGGTAGTCCGCGCTTTCGTTCCTGTACGGTAGTGCTCCCCGCTCTCGCGCCCCCGCTGTCCCGCTCGCGCTGTACAGCGCCGACGCAGTGCTCAGTCCGCCGGCGGCACCGCTCTCGGACGGTCGCCTCCTGGTGGTCCGCGCTCCCGTACAGTACGGTAGTGCTGTCGCGCTCTCACGCGCCTCCGCTGTCCTGCTCACGCGGAACAGCGTCGAGGCTGCCGGTGAGTCACTTTTTCGCTACAGCTCTTGCCCCCCTGTCTTCGGGCAGGGAGGTCTGACTGACTTCCGCTTTTCATTTTCATTTTCATTTCATTTCATTTCATTATCATTTTTCAATTTTTTTTTTTTACTGTCTCCTTTATTTTCTGTGTTCTTGTTATTCTTGTATTACGTGTATAGTGTGTCGTAGTACGTCTCGCGATCTAGTCCCTGTTCTACCGAGAGCAGGGACCCGTCCTCATCTTTATTTATACATAGCTCAGCTTGCTTACTGACCCAAAATGGCCACACCCAGTTTCACTGAGTCCCTCGCCGCCCTCATTAACCAATTCGGTTTAAATGGCAATGAGACGGTCCTCGCCGCCATCGCCACCATCGCCGCCCAGGCTTCCCTCCCTGCCCCTCAGGCACACCATCCGCCGCCGGTAATCGCATCTTACCTCGAAACGAGGAACTCTTTTGCCCCGCTCGAATCTGCCCCCCTAGAAATGGAGTACGCATGCTCCGAGTCCTCGGCGCCGTCCTCCCGGAAGAGGCGCGCCACTACCTCAGGCTCCGGTTCATCGGAGTCCTCTGACTCCGACGGAACCGGGGAGTCCAACTTCACCACAGTCACCTCCAAGCGCAACGGAAAGCGCGCCGCGATAAAACGCACCCCCCCACTTCAGCGGCCCCTGCCGCTCCTTCAACCTCCGCAGCCCTCGACGCTGCCCCCCGTCCCACTGATGTCACTAGACATCCCCACACCATCCAAACCAGCCTCTCGTTGTGCTCCAGTACTAGCGAAGAAGCAAGTCCCGCCCCCTGTCTTCCTAAGAGACAAGGCAAAATTCACCCAATTATCCAAAACCTGCTACGACGCAGGTATCAAGTATGATCATGCCATCAACCTCGGGGAGGCGATCAAAATCATCCCTGCCTCGATCGAGGACTTCCGTCAGATCACCCGGCTATTCACAGCCGAAAGGGTCTCATACCACACGTACGCTCTCCCTGAAGAGCGTAAAGTTAGGGCCGTCATCAGAGGCGTCCCATTCGAATTCTCTAACGAGGAAATCCTCGAGGACCTTAAGTCCCAAGGTTTCCCCGTAGAAGCAGTGCACAAAATGCACAATAGAACGGGCAAGAGATACAACCTTGCCCTAGTAATCCTGTCAAACGTGCCGGAGGCTAAAGCCATCTTCCGGCAGGTGCGCACAGTGTGCGGCCTGTCAAGGGTGAAGGTAGAGCCCCCACATAGGCCCGGCTTCCCGGCGCAGTGCCACCGCTGCCAACTTTATGGTCACGCGGCGGCCAACTGCTCCGCCCCACCCAGGTGCGTGAAGTGCCTGGAACCTCACAACACAAAAGAGTGTCCCCGGCCCAAAGACGCCGAATCCCCGCCCGCCTGTGTCCTGTGCAACCAGACAGGACACCCGGCGAACTACAAGGGTTGCCCACGCGCACCTCAACCTCGCCCCAGTAGGAAAGCTCCACCGCCGGTGAATGACCGATCTTTTCCGGCCCTCCAACAACGCCCCCGTCAGGGCCCTTCTCAGCCTATCCAGGGCTTCCCTCGACCCTCTCAGGGTCCCCCTAGGCCCCCTCAGGGTCCCCCTAGGCCCCCTCAGGGTCCCCCTAGGCCCCCTCAGGGCATAATTCGGCCCCCTCCGGGCTTCTCCAAGCCAATGCAGCCTCCAGTCTTTCCCTGGGGGCCCAAAAAGGCAGACCCACCGCGGACAACCTCGTACGCTCATGAAGCAGAGCCCACAATCGACGACTACAACACGCTATATTCCGCTATTAGGAATATCGATGTTAGGGAAATAACAGTAGTATCACGCAAACTGCGCGCGGCCAAGTCCCCCCAAGAACGTCTCCTCGTTCTTGCGGAGCACAATAACCTTTTGTTAGCGTTGTAAGTTAGGTTAACTTAATTAACTTAACTTCAATGACTGAGCGAATTAACCTACCTAGATCTCACGGTCGTATCAAACCTAAGGGTTTATCGCTTGTATCATTTAATATTCGCGGCTTGCGAAATAACCTCCCAGAGCTCAAGCTCTTTCTTCGGAATCGTGAAGTCGATTTCCTCCTCCTACAGGAAACTAATCTCAAAGCTAAGGACACTAGAGGCCTTTCTATTAAAAACTTCTCTCTTCTTCGTAACGACAGACCCGACCGCCGAGGCGGCGGAACGGCCATCTATTACAAGAAGACACTTCATTGCTCGCCCATTTCTACTCCGCAGCTTACCAACATGGAAGCCACGGTATGCAGGCTAGCTATGACTGGACATCAGTCCATCCTCATAGCCTCCTGTTACATCCCTTCAGGAACCTATCCCCTCAAAAAGGATTTTGAGGCCATTTTATCTTTAGGCAATTCAGTCATTATGTTTGGAGATTTTAACTCCAAGCATACTGAATGGACATGCCGCACTACGTCCCCTAGTGGCAAGATACTGCTCGATATCACGCAGTCTCTTGATATTACCGTCCATAGTCCTCTCGGTGTTACTCACTTTCCCGATAACACCGATCACGCCCCCGATGTGTTAGATTTTGCGTTACTCCAAGGAGTTTCTCTCAACCTCGGAGCAATCGAGACACTAGACGATCTAGGATCAGATCACCGACCGGTCTCCCTCATTCTTGGCCATCAGCCACCTCCCCCAACACACACGAAAACCTTCACTAACTGGAAGGGATTCAAGGAGTCCCTAGCTAAAGCTTTGGACTCACAGGACTCTACCATCTCCCTACCGTCGGACTTAGATAGTCCCGAAAAAATCGACACCGCGGTCGACTCACTCTCCACCCTTATTAAATCCTCCCTTAAGGAGAACGAAAGGGTCGTCCCGGTTGCTAACAATAGTGGGCTTCCCCTACATATTAGCAACCTATTAAAAGCCAAAAAAGCTGCTTTCCGGAGAGCAGCAAAATATCCCACCCCCGAATATAGGCGCGCGGCCAATCGTCTTCAACGAGAACTCCGCTTCCGCCTCTCTGTATTTCGAGACCTCGAAAAGAGTAAGCTCATGGAGAATATCTCTCCATCTCACACAGCGTACTATCAGATGGCTAGAGCCCTCCGCATAGACGCTATCACCCACACTCCCCCCTCTCTCCCGTCCCGACGGCACGGTTGCCTTCGAGGACGAGGAAAAGGCTGAGTGCTTTGCAGATAGCATTGCCGCTCAATGCTCTCCCAGTTCTCAACCCGTCGACCCCTCACACGTCCAGGCAGTGGAGGATGAGGTCCGCCGCCGGAACTCACCCCCCACGGCCTCCGAACCTATCTCTGTGTCCAATGATGAGATCTCATCCCTCATCAAAGAACTTAAGCCTAAAAAAGGCTCCGGGCGCGGATGGCATCTCCAACCAAGCCCTAAAACACTTTCCCGAGCAGGTGTTAACCTTTTTATCTATTATCTTCAACGCCTGCTTCAACCTTAGTTATTTTCCCACTACGTGGAAAGAGGCTACTGTGATTGGAATTCCCAAGCCAGGCAAGCCTCTCAACCTCCCCCTCCAGCCATCGCCCCATTAGCCTCCTCAAGGCAATGGGCAAGCTCTTCGAAAGAGTCATCCAAATTCGTATGAGGCGCTATCTGTTTCCCACAGACGGCGACCCTCTTATCATTCCCCATCAATTCGGCTTCCGAGCCAAACACTCATGTCCCCAACAAGTTCACCGCATTGTGGAATATATCCTCAGCGGTTTCTATCCTCGTCGTCATAAGACCATCGCGGTCTTTTTCGATATAGCCAAAGCTTTCGATAGAGTCTGGCACACAGGCCTCATCTACAAGCTCTATAAAATAGGTCTCCCCGATCGTCTAGTTCGTCTCGTGGCCTCCTATTTAAAACATCGTACCTTTCGTTTCAGACACGAAGGCACGCTTTCTTCACAGCGAACTATCAAGGCTGGTGTCCCTCAGGGCTCAGTACTTGCTCCTCTGCTGTACATCCTGTTCACCAACGACATTCCCATCCCGTCGAAAGGTGTTCAACTCTCCCTCTTTGCAGATGACACTGCCATCTACTGCAAAGGTGTCTCACTACCCCTTATACGGAACAAGATCCAAAAGTCAGTTGATGACCTAGGAGCTTGGTTCAAAAAATGGCGCATCGATGTGAACCCGGAGAAGAGCTCCGCCGTCCACTTCGATTATAAACGACGCCGTCTCAAAAACACTCCACCAATACGTATGCTAGGGACCCCTGTCCCCTGGCATACGTCCGCCAAATATTTAGGTGTCACTCTAGACACAGGGCTCACTTTCAAGCCCCACGTCCAAAGAGTAACCCGTCACGCACGGTTTTATCTGAGTAGGCTCAACAGTATGTTGGGCCGACACAGTAAAATGTCCCTTCGAAACAAGCGTACCCTCTACAAGGTATGTATACGACCAGTCATGTCCTACGCGGGCCCCGTCTTTGCCCACGCAAACCCTAACATTTTAAATGAACTCCAAATAGTTCAGAACCTCTTCTGTCGTCGAGCTGCGAACGCACCGTGGTACGTCCGCAATGCCGACCTTCATCGGGACTTAGAGCTCCCAACAATTCAACAATTTCTTAAAAAACTCTCTGAGAACTTCTTCAAAGCCTCAGAGTCGCACCCAAACCATTTAATTCGTGAGGCAGCTTCTTATGCAGCCCCACCCCCCCTCTCGCTATCGTGTCCGCAGGCCGAGAAACTCTTTCTCGGACCCGCCTAATAAACTTTCAAACGACCTGAACTGTCTCCTGGCGGCTCAGGCCAACTCTAATTAAATAAAATTATTGTAATATCTAACATTAATTTGCCTTCGTAGGCACTCCCTCAGCGGCACTTAGCCGCCTGCGCCCTCTTTTCCCAAAAGAGGGTCGCTCATGATAAGGCACAATAGAGCTTAATCAGCCGGTTGCCTGTCCCCAAAGGCGGTTTTTAGAGGGTATCACTTAGGGTCCCCGGTAGGACAGTGAGCCCCTCATAACCACGATAGACCGGCTATCGTGGTATGCGTAATGCATTTTCCGCCTCCCTACGTATAGGGTAGCCCTTTAATTGCTTCGGGCGCAAAAAAAAAAAAAAAAAGAAGTAGCGCCCTCCTTTCTGCCAAGGAGGGTCGCGTTTGTATACGGCTTAGAGATCTCTAGTCAGATCGTTAAGCCAATTCCTAAAAGGTTGGGTTTAGTGGGTAAAAGTCACCACATAACCACGCAGCCGGCTGCGTGGTATGCTATGAGCATTCCCAACCTCCCTCCCCCCGCTTTCCGGAGGGTTGCCCATATTTCATATTTGCTTCGGGCGCAAAAAAAAAAAAGAAGTAGCGCCGCCAGGCGGCAGGAATGCACAACGCTTATCACGATAATACTATGCTTAAGACTCTATACAGAATATATTTCAACTTCTTATTAAATTAAAATCTATTTTTATAATGAGAAATTAGATTACAAAAGAGATTAATTGACATATTATCGTATTAAATTACTATAAAAGAAAAAGAATTAAACAAATCATTAAATTTACACTTAAATGTTAATGTCTCTAATACAGCTCTTTAAAATTGTAATAAGAGAAAGTTCTAAAAAGTAACTAAACTCATATTTCGTTTCTAACATTCTAATTAAACCTAAATAAGCAATTAGATTCATATTTTCGTTACAGGCTTTGTTACTAAATTTCGTTACGCAGTTTTAAAATAAGAATAAAGCTAATATAAGCAATTAATTCACTTTCTTGGTATTAATTATTAGTCTTTATACTTAGTTTAAATCACAGATAAGAAACAATTGACATTAAAAGTTTAAATTCACTTTTCATTGCTAACACTTAGTTTTAGATCACAAATAAGAAACAATTGAGATTAAATGTTTTTAAATTCACTTGTTGTCGCTAACACAATATGAACCAATTGATAGACTTGAGTAAACCGTAACCTTTAAATATTGTGATGTTTATAATTATTATCATAATATATACCATCTGCGAGGATCATACTTCATCAATATGTTGATTAATTATTAAAAAGAAAATTAGGTAAATTTATACTATTGCTGTCACCTCGTTTTTTGGCTCTAGAAAATCGAAAAATCATCCGATTTCGATGATTTTTCGTTAAATCTTCATTAATACGGTGGATTTATGAAAAAAATTATGAAAAATTATAAATGAAAAAAATTATAAAAAAATGAAAATTTATATTGGCTTCAAGGCTTCAAATGTTCATGAAAATGCACTCATTCACGTATAGTTGTTGATAACTTTTTTTAAAAAATCGAATGAAGTTGTGTAATTTTTTTCATAATCTATAAAAAACATTTTAAATAAAAAATAAATGTTTGTTGTACTGTATATATATATATATATATATATATATATATATATATATATATATATATATATATATATTGTATAATGTATCATCCACGTGCTATTTTAGGTTATTATATATTTAGGTTTTAAAGGTTATTTTTGTGATGGTTTGGCACGCTCACCAAATCTGTCATATTCCCTAAAAGGGAAAATAGTGGTTCTTACTAAACTGTCACGCCCTTTTGAGGGATTTACGGTCCGGATCTCCGGTGGAGCAATGTTTTACTTAATTCATGTATTCTTCTATTATACGAGAATTTTTTTCCATCCAGAAATTTTTTCTCATCTAATTTTATATTTTAATTTTATATAAGATTAGTGCCAAAAGTGAAAAAAATAAACTTGCCTAAACATGAAGGTACATTAGGTATGTACATTTTTCTATAAGAAATAGGGTATATTTAAGATATTAACTTAACATGTTTCCGATCGGAGGATCGGTGTTGGCGTTGCGTATCTACTTGGTCTTTAAAAAAAGTACCTACTTGGTCGCTTCTCCGTTAAATTATTCGTTCATAATAAATAATATCCAAATAAAGTTTTATTAATGATTAATTAGTGTGTACGAGTAGTACTGAATTTTTTAATTCGAAGCCCAGTTTTGTAAAATCTATAGCTTGATGGATTTTATGAACTTGTTTGTAGTTTGTTATGATAATAATGAATAAGAACAAATGGATACTTTAGTCTATTATATATTTTTTATTCAGTTCTTTTTTAAATAATGAAAATTTTATATTTTTTTAATTTATTTCAACAAAGTAACAGTTTTGATTACAAAAACTCTTTTGTTTGTTTTGGCACTGCACAGTTCACTCTATTTTACTTAAGCTTTTATTTCCATATCATTGAAATTAACTTTTACTTAAACCAAATATAAAGTACTATGTAACAATTGTGGAACAAAATATCAAACATTTTTGGCATTTAAATTTGATATATAATCTATAACAGGTGTCCGTGGAGTTTTTATAAGTTTTGTTTTTATTTTAATTTTTTAAATAATTGTACAGAATAAAAAAGACAGATGTCACAAATATTGGAGAAACAAGAGAATGTTTTTTTGAAAATGTATATATAGCGTTTTTCCCTTAAATTGTATCACTTCATTTAATTTGATTATCCAAGTACGATATTATAATTTATACAGGGTTACTGGTAACTCGACGTATTCCCGCCAAGGCGTGATAGTTGGGGTCATAACCTATCAAATGAACCAATAAATGCATTATGCAAATTTGGACCAATTTCGAGATATTTAGGTTTAATTTTTTTTTCAAAAATCCCAAAAGTCTGGTGTCAAAAATTTCAAAAAAAAAACTTATAGCTGTATTATTTTCATTTTATTAGTTTTACTTAATGAAAACCTGGATACTTATTTATCAATACTACAGTGTGTGCGTGGACTGTCTCCTGCTGCTGCACTCCTCTTCTCTCCACGTCCTCCGACCGTGGAACGCTGCTGCGCTGCGCTTTAGTCGCAAGTTAAGTTTATTTTATGCCTTTAATTTGCAAGTAATCGTAGCAAATTCTTAGGAATTTCAACTTTTCATGCTAATTTACTAATATTCAAATTATTTTACGGATTAAGCATTTACCTATCTTGATTTTTAATTTTTTTTGTTCATTTCTCTTCACAATGCCTAAAAAGGGTGTACAAATATGGACGAGCTCATGACCAAACGGGCTAACGTTGAGCAAAGAGTAAAGTTATTTAAAAATTTTGTACATGATTTAATTGAAGTTATGAATCCTACACAAAGTCAAATAACTGAGCTCTCTGTACGTTTAGAAAAATTTTAAGGTTTATTTGAACATTTTAATGACTTGCAGACGGAAATTGAGGTTCGTGATACCTCCCAGTTTGAAGTAAGGGAGGAAATGGACCGTAGCTTTTATACGCCTATGTCATTGGCTAAGGATTTATTATCATCCTTTAAAAAAGATAGACATCATTCTCCAGGCTCAGGCCAGCCTAATCTTAAGATTCAGCCAGAGTTTCGCTTACCAGAAATTATAATTGCCCATTTTGATGGCAGCTATTATAAATGGCTTGAATTTAAGGAAATGTATGTCTCCTTAATACGTGATAATGAAACTATAAATTTTATACATAAATTTTACTATCTTTTATCTTACCTGCAAGGTGAGGCAGCCCAAGTTATTAGTAATTTGGAATTAACTGAATGTAATTACAATGTGGCTTGGGCCCTCCTCTGCGAGAGATATGACAATAAAAAACAGCTGGTCTCACAACACATGAATTCACTATTTAATATGCCTCCTATTTCTCAGACAGCTAAGTCTTTTCGTAACACTGTGGATCATGTTTCAAAAAATCTTAGAGCCCTTAACACTTTAGGTGTTCCCACTACTAATTGGGATCCAATAACCATTCATATGATTGTCCCTAGCTTGATAGCAATTCTAGACTAAAGTGGGAAGAATATAAATCTTCATTAAATTGTGATTTGCCTTCGTTAGATAATTTCTTTAAATTTTTGAAGGCTCGAGTTGATATACTCGAAAGTGTGAATAATAATAAACAGGAAAAAGGCGAAACATTCAACAATTTCAAGCAACAGAAATTTACCCGTAAAATCTAATGCTATTTCAATGGAACCCAGCTCGTCTATGTGTGGTGTCTCGTCATCTACTGCGAGCGCTGCCAGCAGAGCGGCGGGTGCGGCGGCGTCGTGCGTATACTGCGGCGGGCCGCACCGCGTCTACGGCTGCTCTTCTTTCTTGTCCAAATCTATCAAGGAGCGTATCACCGAGGCAGCCAGGTTGAAATTAAATTGCCTACGTAAGGGACACCCTACGCGACTATGCAGGTTATGCCCTTGTTTTACTTGTTAGCGGCGACACAATACGCTTTTACACCACGAGGTTCCTCAGGCAAGCAATGCATCCGTAAATATGACTGCAAATGAGACTGAGCCAGCAATTGAAGCGCCTGAGGTCATTGATACTACAGTCAATGTATCGATACAGTCCGTCTCCAGTAACAACCACGTCTTGCTATCCACTGCCCTTGTAGATGTGTACAATCCCATTACTAACAAGTATGAGACGGTGCGCGTCTTATTAGACGGTGGCAGTCAGGCTTCCATACTAACTGAAAATTTGAAACGCAAACTTTGCTTGCCCACTGAACACACAAATATAATAGCGTAGGTGATAAACAACGGCGTCAAGCGTTGCTCCGTCCGCATTAAGTCTAAATCTACTAACTACACGCTTACCTTATGTTGCTTAGTGCTACCTAAAATATCTGGCGATTTCATGTCCAACTTGATATATCTCAATTAAACTTACCTATGAATATTAACCTTGCCGATCCTAACTTCTTTCAGCATACTCCTGTAGATCTGCTTACAGGAGCTGATGTATTTTGGCAATAATATTCGGCCAACAGATCACTCTAGGCAGTAACAAACCTATAGTCATAGATACAAGGTTTGGTTGGATATTATCTGGCCCAATTTCTTCAAAGTCTGTTAGGAAGAATAATGTTCATGGCATGTTATGTACTCACTTGTCTCTTGAAGAGCAAATCACAAAATTTTGGCAGGTTGAGGATATCCCTGAACCTAATAAGATACTGTTCAATTTTGATATGGAATGAGCGCAGCATTTTTAAAAAAATACTTGTCGCATGGACGACGGTAGGTTTTATATTCGATTACTACTTATTTCTGAACCAGATTGTTTAAGCGATTCTTATCAGTTAGCTAAATTACTCGAAGAGGGGAAGGTCAAGAGTACTCGGATACCTAGACGCGCATATATGAAGAAGTTGATGAACCTGACAGAAGCGAAAGAGGTATGTAAGGATCGTGACACTTGGCGATCTGTTCTCTCTGGCTACCCCGTTAGGGATTGTGCGTGAAGATAAAGTAAAAGTAAGTAAGTAAAGCTATAAGGCGCCTCCTAGGGTTAGAAAGACGTTTTAGAAAAAATCCAGATTTAAAATTAATGTATTCTGATTTTATACGTCAATATTCAGATCTTGGACATCTTTCAGAAGCTACTGAGGTTATTTCATCTCCAGCTTATTTCATTCCGCACCATGCGGTGATAAAACCAGACAGCGAGTCGACAAAACTTTGCGTTGTATTCGACGGCAGCGCCCCCTCGACCTCAGGCTTCTCTATTAATGACCTCCAAATGGTGAGGCCTCCTATTCAGGATTCCTTATTTAATATTATACTCAGATTTCGTCTTTATAAATATGTACTCTCCGGAGACATAGAAAAAAATGTACCGACAAGTTTTAATTGACCCCAGAGATCGTAATTTACAGTTAATTTTATGGCACGAAAATGACAGAGAGCCAGTGCCTGATACTATCAAACAGGAGTGGCTCTATTTCATACAAAAATTACCTAGCTTACTTACCTTGCGAATTCCCAGACATGTCATGGGTGATCTTACTAAGTCTTTAGAGCTCCATTGTTTTTGCGACGCATCGCAATCCGCAGACGCCGCGTGCATCTATATTAAATCTACAGTACAGTACAGTTGCTATGCGCTAAGGCCCGAGTCGCGCCTACTAAACCCAACACTATACCGCGCTTGGAGCTCCGCGCCGCCCTTCTGGGTGCTCAGCTCGCATCCGCCGTTACTAATGCTATACGTGTGCCTATATCTCGACGCTATTTACTGGACGGACTCATCCATAGTCCGCGCCTGGCTTCGCACCGAGCCTAGCAAATTACAAACTTTTGTAGCCAACAGAGTCGGTTCCATCAGTTCCATGTGAGTGGCGTTTTGAATCCCGCCGACCTGCCCTCGCGCGGGGTATGTGCCGACCGACTGCAGCACCTGTCCCTGTGGTGGCGCGGCCGAGACTTCCTCATGCTGCCGACCTGTGATTGGCCAACATTCTGCACAGATCTGTGCGACGGTATTCAATAATTTTTAAAATTCATAAAGTCAATGTTACTACTTTAAACCATGATAGACAAGATTTAATAGATTTCGATTCTTACTCATCTCTTACTAAACTACAACGCATTTTCGCTTATGTCTTACGTTTCATAACCTGTTAGAAAAAAAAAGAATTAAACTTACCGATGTGCTGCAGTCTGAGGAACTTACTCGATCATTTGAAAAGCTAGCATATCTCTCTCAGCGTGAATCTTTTCCTGACGAATTAAAATTATTACAAAATAATAAGCCGTTACACTCTAAAAATAGTATTTTACCTTTAAGTCCGTTTCTACGCGATGGATTAATCCGCCTCGATGAATCCTCCTACTCGTTCGAAAAACGACATCCTATCTTAATCCACGGCAAGCATCTCTTCACTCGGCTGTTGTTCGAGCGTGAGCATCTGCGCCTGCTGCATGCCGCGCCGCTGCTGCTGCTGTCGTCCGTACGTCGCACTGTGTGGCCCGTCGCTGGCAGAGATGTCGCTCGTTCTGTCTATCATCAGTGTGTCAGATGCCGTAGATGTGCTTCTAAACCAGTAACCCCTAAAATGGGAAACTTACCTTCCGTTCGCGTAGATGCTGGATTTCCTTTTATTAGTACTGGTGTAGACTTCGCGGGACCATTTTCTATAGTTAATCGTAAAGGTAGAGGCTGTAAAACCATAACTAAATGCTATTTATGTTTATTTATTTGTATGAAATATAAATGCCTTCATTTAGAAGCGGTGAGTGATCTCAGCAAAGATGCGTTTGTACTATCTTTACGTCGGTTTATATCTCGCAGAGGAAAGCCGTCAGATATCTATTGTGACAACGGCACGAATTTTGTGGCAGCCTCGAAAGAACTAGGCAATTTTTAAACACGAATTCGCGTTGCATTTCCGATTTTGCTTCAAACGAAGGCATAAAATTTTATTTCTCCCCGGCTTATGCGCCGCTCTTTGGCGGTCTATGGGAGGCGGATCCAAATCCGGAGGCAAATCCGCTAAATTTCATATTAAACGAACCCTTGGTTCTACACATTTAACTTTTGAAGAACTGGGAACTTTATATAGTCAAGTTGAATCCATCCTGAACAGTCGCCTTCTATATCCTATGTAGTCCTCTCCTAATGATTTCCACTCACTCCCGGTCATTTCCTCATCGGACGTGATCTAGATACGATACCATCACCTAATCATACTTCAACGAGTTTCAACCGGCTTAACAGATTTAAATAACTAGAAAAATACCATCAGCATTTTTTGAATAAATGGAAGCTGGATTATATATCTGAATTGCAACAGCGACATAAATGGTGAGTACACCAGCTCGAGAATTACGGATTGGAGAATTGCTTTTACTCAAACATGACAACGCTCTTCCACTACAGTGGAAACAAGGACGTATCATACAGTTTTACCCCGGACCAGATGGAATAAACCGTGTGGCAGACGTTCTGACGTCCACTGGAGTCCTCAAACGTGGTATTAAATATCTGTGTCCTCTACTGGATCCCCAATACGAAGACTGAAAGCGGAAGCTTCCAGGGGGGCGGAGTATGTCCGTGGAGTTTTTATATGTTTTGTTTTTATTTTATTTTTTAAAATAAAGTAAAGAATAAAAAAGACAGATATCACAAATATTGGAGAAACAAGAGAATGTTTTTCTGAAAATGTATATATAGCGTTTTTCCCTTAAATTGTATCACTTCATTTAATTTGATTATCCAAGTACGATATTATAATTTATATATTATGAAGACAAAGATTTTTATTTAAAAACTGCATCCTACCACGCGTTCTGCGCGTGAACAATAGGTATTTCTTAAACTATACTTTTTTGTGAGGAAGGTGGATTCTTTAACTTCACAATTTTTGTATCCGACTGCCAAGGAAGCGTTACGTTTTTACAGAGAGTTAAGGTATCGATATATTCGTCTTAAAAACTCAAGTGTTCTTAGATAGCTCTTAGAACAAAATAAATTGAGGATTTTTGGCAAGAAATAGTAATACGTTAATAAAAAAATAACTAATCATATCGTGTAAGATATCAAAATAAAAAATTAAAAGGCCATTTTAATAATATAAAATGTACATGCTTAAATTTAATTAGGGAAAATAATATAGCTTAAAAAGTTTTTGATACCGAAAAATAGGCCATGTTTGTAATGGAACTCGTGCTTCCGTTTGAAATTTAAAATAGTTAAAAACATCCGGGACACTAAAGTCAAATAAAATAAATTATTTAATACATCGAAAACCCGACTGCAAAAAATTAAATTTAAATATATTGTACTAAAAAAAACCGAAACAAGACAAAGACTGTTAAGACTGTTTAACTTATGCTTTCAGCCCATAATACATTCTGTGAAAACGAAGTAGAGTTAACTTGTTTAAAGTTTATTTTAATTTTGCTGTCTATTCTCGATCTTGTTTCGGTATTGTTAGTGCATGACTTTTAAATTTTTTTGCAGTCATGTTTTTGATTTTTTTATTATTTATTTTATTTGCTTAATTGTAAAACTACAGTCACGTTACTGACCGAATGTTCTACTTATAGTTTAAATAATATTTGAACGTAGCATAAAATATGTATTAAAAATTTGTATAGTTCGAGCAAATTATTTGTGCTATTTTCTAAAACTTAACTGTTATATAGTGAATTTTCATTTAAAGCGTTTAAATATAAAAAAACTAACTTAATTAGACTCTTAATACTTTCTTAAATTTATTTATAAGTTACAACTAGTTAATAGAAAAAAAATAGTTTCAACGTTTTGATCCAATAGTTTGAAGGAAAATTACAGTTGCACTAATATTACATTATTACCAAGTGCAAAAAATATCTCTATATATAGAAAAAAAATTCCTAATGATTGCTATGTTGGAAAAATTCTATGAATAATACGAGGACTACAAAAAAATTTGCTTATAAAAATAAAATCATGTTTATTTAATTCTTCTTTTCTTTCAGGCTTTTATTCCATTACGTGGATTTTTGCTACCTTATTTTTTTTACTCTTACTACTTAGCTACTTAGCTCATCACACATTTATTTTTATATTTGTGCTTCAAAAGCGTAATAGACATGATTATCGAGAGAGGTTCAGCGAGAACTTTCTATTGCATTTCATGTATTTATTTAATGTCGTAATATACTAGTAAAATTTGTATCACTTCCGTTGGCTAAATTAGATCGCTTTTTTTTAAATTGATTCGTATAACTTACATAACTGATAGAAATAGTAAGTTGTAGCTACAGTATTCATAAAGAGTGTCACGTGTTACTAGTATCCAACTAGACGCGTAATAACTATTTAATATTGTACATTGCCTATTGTACATACTTTAATTATTTTTAACTATATTGATGTTTCTGTATTGTGGTGTACAAAAAAGAATAGATAAATAAATAAATAATTTATGCGAATTTCAGATTTTGGCGAGGAAAGCGTAAATAATGTAACGTTCCACAGAAATTTTAAGAAAAACATTTGAGAAGTTTCTGTGTACTATCATAACTGACAGAACTTTTGGGTTAACATAATAAAAATAGAATCACGATAGTTCAGCGAATAAGCGCTTGCTAAATTTGTTAAGAAGCGAGCCGACCATCGAGTTCGATTCCCACCAGTGTTCAAGATTGTAGACGTTAAAGTTTTCGTATCGTCCTCGACTAAAATTGTATGAAAATATGAACAGGGCCCCTGGTGGCCGAAAATGTGACCATGTTTTGTTATAGGAAGTTGTTAGATGGCATCAATATTGTAGAAAAATCATTCTCTTCTTAACAACGTTGTCCTCCTCCGCTCAGTATTTTGGGGTCTTGTTGTTTTGTTTGTCAGGTATTTCAGCCGATATTATTTCATCTATAGAGTCCGGTCATACTTTGTTTGCCAGCCATAATAAAATGTGGGCGTGGTATTAACCTCTTTTTTTGCTATTATTCTCTGTAAGCAGTAACGGCGTAAGGCGTGGGCGATGTGGGCAACCGCCTACGGCCTCGCGATCCAGGGGGTCTCGTGCCCTGGGGGTTTATGCATTACTTAAAACCGTAAATGCGCCGAAAAATTTCATTGTCATGAATCGATATTATTGACCTAACTAAATATGTTTTTATTCAGTCTAACAACGTTAGTTTGCGGTGCTATTGCGGGGAATCTTCACTTCGGGGCGACTATTATATATACAGTAAACTATGCGGGCGACAAAGGATGAGGATTCTCCGTTCTGTTTGTTAGACATAGAATAGGTACTGTCTGTCTTTATTTAATCGTGGGCGCGTGGCAATCGTAAATCATGGCAATAAAAGTAAGGAGTGCGGTACAGCAGCCCACGTGGCTGCTGTAGGTATATTTTCGCGCGGTACGCACATGAGTAGATAAACGGAACAGACACAAAGCTTCTTAAGAACTTGCAAAATTGTTAACTATTTTGGTAGGGTTGTCACTATAGGTAAAGACAAACTCCTAAAAGTCGGTATTGAACAGATTTTTTTCAACACCGTGCTTGTTCAATTATAACAAATTTAGATGTTGGGTTCTATGGCTTTAAACCCACATTATGAAAATTTCGGTTTCCTTTATGATTCAAACAATTTAAAAAATATTTCAAACCATCTAATATTAAAATAACTGTCAAGATTTACACACAGCCCTGAAAGTGGGTGAAAGCAGTGATTTTTAACCTTACGAATTATATGAAGAATTACAATTAATGATCTCTGATTTACCTAACTTCGTAACAGATGTGAAATAGCTTCTCCAATAAGTTACAGAAAATAATTTAAAAAAATATACCCAAACATTTACATCGTCATTTAACAATATCGATGAGTACAGCCTCCGCTGAAGGAAGCTTCTTAAAATTAGTACTCATTAAAATTATCTTAGGAATGCAATGTCACAGAAAAGACTTTCAGCGTTGAAAGTTTTATCTATCAAGACAGATATAGCATCCAAGCTGGATTATGAGGCTATAATTAATCAATTCAGCAGGATAAAAAGCAGAATGTCTATTTCTTCATTTTTCTTTGAAATTGTTTGGTGTTGGTACTTAATGATTTTGTGGAAATAAAAATTTCATAATGTCAAGTGTTTTGTTTTTCATTTTATATAATCCCTCTTCTTGCGCGGGCAGAAGACCTCGCCAAATGTATCTTGCCCACATGAAATTTAGGTCTTGCGCCGCCACTGTCTGTAAGCAATTGAATTGGTCCAAAGGTAACATACCTCTTTGTCAATAAGTATATCCATTTTCTTTATTTTTACATGAAATATTCTGCAAACCAAATCATGTCTATCCTAAGATTTTAATCTGGAAATAACTCAGTTTTTATTTCTGGCCTTCTTTGGTCACATGTGAATTCAATAAAGAGATCTGGATTTCCAAATTTTCTGACGTATGTCATAGCATCTTGACTTTTTAATTTATGTTTCTTGAAGATCCTGTGTATGACGATGACAATATAACATGCTGGCCAATATTAGAAGCGTCTATATTGCCATCATTAGTCACGGCATCGCTTAAATGAATGTTATCTTCTGCCCTCAATTTTTTTATTTCTTTTGATGAAATTAAGTCTCTTAGATATCATTTTTGCCTCCATTTCAACAAAATATTGGTTGAATAATTCTTTAAAATAATGTAATCTGTTAAATTCGTCCATTCTCACCATAAGTCAAAAGGCCTTAAACTGCATACTAGACACGTGTCAATCGTGAGTGATTCGTTCGTTTGAACCGGTACGGTACACTTAAAAGTATTAATTATTCATTCTTCTGTTTTCGAATGTCCGGTTCAACCAATCACAAACAATTGACGGATACTTTTTAACTTGTGATTGGTGTGAAGTGTGAATGAGTTTAATACTGACCGAATCCCAAATGATTTGAATGAATAGTTTATAGTATAGGGTACACAGTGAATGCATTCGCCAGTGTTGCCAAGTTAAGCGATTTTTAGCTCTTTAGGCTAGCGTTAAAGTAATCGGAGCGACCAAATTTGTGGTTTGCAACTAATCAACAATTAGGCTATCTCAGAAAAGTGATAGATATTAAAGGATGTTTCAAGTACCTTTTATTAAAAAATAATAAAATGTAGATTTTGCGACTGGTTTCTTCAGTAGCTTTTTATTCCAATGAAGTCTATTTTTTATTACTTCAGATCAATAATATAACCCTAAAGACTACACGAGTTTAAATTAAAGCATATTCTTGAAATATTACTTAAAACACTTGGATGACTTCAGACTTTCAGCCTAGCCTCGTTAGGAGGCTTTACATCAAGATGGATACAAAGTTTTAAATCACTAATTAATCCATTTTCAAGATTGGAAGAAGGACACTTACAGGTAAGTTACTTTGATCAAATAATTATATTCGTTGACGCCTCCTCTGTGTTTATACTATGCAATTGTTTAAAGATTTAATTGTTTAATTTTAATTATTTACTGTCATAATTTATCATAATGAACAATTTACAACCAAACAAGCAATAAAAATAATATGTAGAATTAGATACTATAACATATATATAATAGATAATTTCCCTAATGAATTATTGTTCATTTATTTTATACTAAATATTTCAAACGCGAATGCTAATATTAATGGAAAAATTTTTGGATGTAAGTTTGTTGTGTTTCTAACATTATATCAATACCACTTCAACCAGGACGAGAAGGGGATGAACGATGTACTGTGCACGGTAAAAATTAATGTATTTTCTTGTTAAAATACTTTACCTAACTATTCTTTTTATTTATTTATCTTAACAATAAGTGACAGTATAAAGAACACAGGTAGCTGCGGGTCGTAAACTAAGCGCAGCTTGTATCTCAGGACCTCGGCATGCGATACAAAACGGTTTGTCACTGGACCTCATTTACATCGACATATGTTATACGATAGTGTTACTATTACGTGCTTGTCATCGGCCTTTATAATTAATGCTTCTAATACAAATACTAAGGAAGTATTGTTTTACTACATAAATAAATTTAAAATAAATAATAGCCTGCAAGAGATGATTCTGCAATAGTTGAAATAGGAATGATTACGTCCGGGTCTGGTTTGTGTGTGTGTGTGTGTTTGTGTGTGTGCTATTTAATTAGCCTTCAGTGTCATTATATGTAAGAGTGTAGAGCATGTACTTTGATAGGGTTTGAGTTTGTACATGAGGAAAGTGGCCGGTCTTTATGGTCAATTATTTTTAATATTTTGTTGTAGATAAAGGGATGTGAGAAGGTGACGTTTAGCCAGGTTTTTTACGATTGGAACGGGGATTCTAAAAGTGCGTTTGCTTCTTAATTGTGTGGCATTGTAAATGAACTGCTGTCGCACCCGTAGTACTTTAAATTTTTTTATATAGAGAATCGGTGGGGTATGTGAATCGCTTACTTAGGATTATTTTAATTAGTGTACGTTGAGCCCTTTCCAATGTCATAAATGCAGTCCTCCCAGCGTGGCCCCAAACACAAATGCAATACTGCAGTATAGATTGACAGAGTGCAAAGTATACCTGACGTATTATATCTACGCGGGTGCAAACTCGCAATTTTTTCATGATGTAAATGAACTTTCGCACACGGGAAAGACAAATTAGAAATTTGAGCATCAAACGTTAGGTTTTCATCTATGACTTTTCGAGATATTTGGTTATTCTAGAGCGCGCTATCGGTTTACAGTTGCAGCCATGCAGATTATACAAGATTGGTATAATCATTTTTGCAGTAATTAATTGTCAAGGGCATAGCGATTGGAGGACTTGTTCGTCTCCATTTATAAAAGCATATGTATGTAGTATTTTCCTGATTTGGTGTAAGGAGATTTAAGTTTAAAGACATGGCAATACGAGATAGGCCTTGTTCCGCGATACTGTATACTCGATTCCATGTCGTATCGTGAAATATTATGGTTGTATCATCTGTGTAAGCAATTACATTTGAATTAGGCAAGTTTTGTTCCAGAATATCGTTCATGTACAGGATGAAGGGAGTGGGTGCAAGGGTACTGCCTTGTGGAACGCCAAAATGAACATCAAGTTGCCTACTAGTGTAATTTCCTACTTTCACACATTTATCTTAATCATCATTAATAATTAATTATCTTTGTATGCATTGGTTATCGGTTCTTCGAGCTATATGGCCGGCCCATTGCCACTTCAGCTTACTAATCCGTTGGGCTATGTCGGTCACTCTGGTTTTACTGCGGATATCCTCATTTCTGAGTCTACCACGCAGAGAAACTCAGAGCATAGCCCTCTCCATAGCTCGCTGAGCGAACTTGAGCGTCCTCATACGGCCAGCAGTGAAGGACCACTTCTCAGATCTGTAAGTCACTGTCGCACTGGTTGTACACTTTAGTTTTCAGAGATTGAGGTATACCTGACGAGAAGATGTGTCGTAATTTCCCGAACGCTGCCCAGCCGAGTTGAATCCGTCGATTGACCTCTCGATCGAAGTTGGACTTACCTAGTCAGACTATTTGTCCCAGGTAAACATACTCGTCAACAACTTCGAGCATAGTGCTCCCAACAACTACCGGCATAGGTGTGACATGGACATTAAACATGATCTTTGTTTTGTCCATGTTCATCTTAAGACCTATCCGTTGGGAGACACCATTGAGGTCATTGAGCATAGTGCTAAGGTCCTCCAGCGATTCTGCCATAAGGACTATATCGTCGGAAAATCGAAGGTGAGTGATGTACTTGCAATTGATGTTATGTCTTTCCAGTCCAGTAGCTTGAAAACGTCTTCCAACGCAGCGGTGAAGAGTTTCGGGGATATAATATCACACTGTCTTACACCTCTCTGCAATTGGATAGGCTTCGAACTCTGGTTCTGTACTCGAATAGCCATCGTAGCCCTACTGTATAAATACTTCAGCACTTCGATATACCGACAGTCAACTTGGCACTGCTGAAGGGACTGTAGCACCGCCCATATTTCAACGGAATCAAAGGCTTTCTCATAGTCCACATAATATGCCAGGCAAAGTGGCAGATTATACTCTTCGGTCTTCTGTACAATCTGCTGCAGGGTATGTATGTTGTCTATGGTACTGAAGCCTTTTCGGAAACCGGCTTGTTCGGGAGGCTGGAAGTCGTCGAGTCTGCGTGCAAGACGATTTGTAATGACTCCCGAAAACAGCACGTAGACGCGGCTCAGAAGGGAAATTGGTCTGTAGTTCTTCAAGAGAGCGTTGTCGCCTTTCTTAAAGAACAAGACCACTGCACTTCTGCTTCACGCCTCCGGAGTAGTGTCACCATGGAGGACGGAATTGAAGAGCCTCTGAAGGACTTCATGTACCGGTTTTCCACCCGCTTTCAGAAGCTTCGCTGTAATTCCATCCGCGCCCAGGGACTTGCGGTTTTTAAGGTGCTGGAGAGCCATTCTAATCTTGCTCAGACTGACGTCCGGGATATCATCGGATTACAAGTCTATAAATACTGGTATTGCACAATGCTGCGTGATATCATCTAAGCTGTTTATTCTGCATATCATTAATGTGTTGAAAATCAGTAGCATTCATTGCTATACGGACGACAGTATTACGTTGTTACAGAATAATTTAATGAATGATAACATTGTGAAAGAATAATTTAATGAATGATAACATTTTTGTCAATCATTCAATCTGATAACTCACATATTTCGAGGAAAATAGTTTAACGTGGTTCTATCCATGCAACAAGAGAACAATAAAATTTAAGGAGTAATGAAATATTTAGGAATATATTACTTTCAATTCAATTTCCATTTCAATTTAAGCGTTGTGCTATGTCGCCATTAATGTCAAACTAAATGCTGTAAGTAGTCATATTTATTCGGTGAAGCTAGCACTATTAGAATTTACAGTAGCAATTCCAATCAGAATGCGTAAATAGTGACGGTTTGTGATAATAAAAGTTAAAAAGATCAATTTATTAATAATGTGACTGGTAGTTTAGCTAGCGTACATAAAGTTGTAATTTTTAGTATTTGTTACGTGTTTTTGTTAATAACCACTATATTTTATACTGTAATATAAACTAATACATTACAACATTCTAGCCCATCCATTAGTCTTAACATCTAGTAGAGGAAACCCTCGTTACAAGGACCCATATTCGGGTTGAATTATTACACATGTACATTAAAGCAAATGACCTGCAGTGATGGTTTTGTCTTATGTATTAATTTTTTAGTAAGTTATAACTTTTCATTACTTCAAAAATAACATTCTGGGCAATTTTCATTTTCACTCAATACCAATATTAATGAAAGTATTTACAACTCATTTTGTTATACACTTAAGAAAAAAATGTTTACATTTTATTTATTCATTTTTTTCTTACAGGTGACATGGAATCACATAGGTGCGTAGGCCTCCCACATAGATTGCGTTACAGGGAGGTTATTTGCTATAGCGTCCACGGTTGCTGTGGAGTTGGGAAATGCAGTTTTTATTAAGTTTGAGTAGTTTTTGAGCAGATGTTGCTTTCTAACTTTTTTCTTTCATTTTCCTCTGTTGCTTCTTACGACACCCTCAGGATGATATGGGATACTGGACTCTCTTGCACTGCTTCTATACAGTGACATGTATTTTTATGACATTATATAAGTCCTATCTTTTAGTTAGGTAAGCGTATCTTGTACAGTTTATTAAAAAAAAACAGTAGCATAGCATGGCCTACTAAAGGCGTGTGTGTGTGTGTGTGTGTGTGTGTGTGTGTGTGTGTGTGTGTGTGTGTGTGTGTGTGGGGGGGGGGGGGGTGTGTGTGTGATGTGTGCGTGCGTGCGTGCGTGTGTGTGTGCGTGCGTGCTTGCGTGCGTGAGTGCGTGCGTGCGTGCGTGCGTGCGTGCGTGCGTGCGTGGTCTGCGTGCTTGCTTGCGTGCGTGAGTGCGTGTGTGCGTGCGTGCGTGCGTGCGTGCGTGCGTGCGTGCGTGCGTGCGTGCGTGCGTGCGTGCGGCGTGCGTGCGTGCGTGCGTGCGTGCGTGCCAGCGTGCGTGCGTGCGTGTGTGCGTGCGTGGTGTGCGTGCGTGCGAGCGTGCGTGCGTGCGTGCGTGCGTGCGTGCGTGCGTGCGTGCGTACGTGCGAGCGTGCGTGTGTGCGTATATTTGTATAACTTTAAATACTAAAATCGGAAAAAGAGCCAAAATAGCTTCCTAGGACTTGGAATCTGATGAGAGCTTGATTTTCAAAGACCGGGATGTAAACAACAACTTGCCCATTTTTTGAAAATCATTGACTTTCAGTGCGGGAAGTCAAAAACATTTTTTTCTTTTTCATCGTGAAAGTATTTACACACATAAGTTGCAAAAAAAGAAGCAGAAACAAATTAAGTATTTTAAGATACAACTACATTAAACAAATTCAGAAATAAATTAAGAAAATGAATATCTAAAAAAATTTAAAACATAAATGATTGAATGAAAAATTTATTAAATCAATCAAAATTTTCTTTAGAGTAGTATTTAAATCTCCTTTCTTCGTAATCATCAGCCTTCAAAGATTCATCACTTGGATATCTGCCGTTGCACATAGAACGCCGTCGATTTGCCATTGCTGCCAGGCTCGGAACTGGACGATCACATGTTTTTTTTATAGAATACAGGTGACAAACGACCACAGTCCATCTGATGGCAAATATCACAGCAGTGACCAATAGACATCTACGTTTATCCTCGATTAATAATCTAAATGCAGATGCGTTGTCACCCCCGAAGACTAAGATGTAATGTCTCGTTTTCAGTAAAAAGGGTCTCTGGCTCTTTACACTCACCATAAGAAACACAGCAGCATTAAGCCGCTATTTTGCGCTAGTATTCTGTGAGAGCGTAGTCCTACCCCGGTCGAGTCGACGAATTCGTGCTACAACCATAATATAGCTTCAGCTTGGCTCTACCACGTTGAAAAGGACATCAGACTTAGTTGCTGTCGGTCTGAGTTTTTAGGGTATTTCGGTTTGAGAAGGCTGGTCTATTAAACCGCCATATACTGAGAGTAAGCAGGTTCTTCTTGTGTTTTTTTACAGTTGCCCTAGTGTTTCATATTATATCCATTGGACGAAATTTGATAATTCATTTTCTTATGCCGTCACATCTACACGCATATTTTAAATAATTTAATTAAAGTAAGTGAATTGATATAAGACGTGACGTAGAAACATAATATTTTGATTTTGCTCTGCAATTGTATGATTGTTTTTAAACTTTATTTCTTAGCTCCTTTGATACATTTCATAACGAATATATCCACTGTGAAGCTGTTCGCGCCTTTTAGTAACAGGATTTTTTTTTATAGGTTAGGGTGACAAACGAGCACACAGTCCACCTGATGGTAAGTGGTTGCTGCGGCCCATAGACATCTACATCTATCTTCCATTACAAATCAAAATGCAGATGCGTTGTCTCCCGTGAGGACTGAGATGGAATGCCTCATTTCCAGTAAAAAGGGTCTCCGGTTCTCTACACTCACCATACGAAATACAGCAGCATTAAGCTACTATTTCACGCTGGTATTCTGTGAGAGCGTGGTCCTTCCCCGGTTGAGCAGACCCATTTGTGCTACAACTATACTACTAATATAATTGCAGCATGGCTCTACCACGTAAACATATATCATTACAATTTTAAGATTCTAGTGTAAACCTAAGACTATTGAATTACTTTTTGTAATAAGGCGGTTAGTTTTAAGTTAAATATTTGTCATTGGTTTACATTTTATTTGTACAAAATGTAACAAAAAAGTAAAAAAATTATGTTGCCATAATTATAAATAAGCAGAATAGCAGGCAAAAAATCTATGTTTATGAACTAACTATGCCTTGGCGAACAGCCAGAATCGGATGAAAAAGGTCGATATTAGCTGTATTCATGTCAAGGTTGATGTTGAATTTTCTTTAGTATTTATAAGCAAACCAGCAATATCAATTAACTACAACGAATAAATATTTCACTCCAAGATTCAATTCTTTTTTCAAATCAATTTTATCAAATTCATTTTTAAAAGCTAGTCTTAGTCAAATATAGAGCTTAGAACCAAAGTCAATAAGAATTAATGTTTATAAGTAAACTACTAAACCGAATATCATCTATTTAAGCATTCAATAAAATTCGGAAAGTTAACTACAATGCAAATATTTTACTTCCTTCATGATTCATTTTTGTTTCTAAAATAAGTTCTTTTAATTTTACTTTGTTTTTTAATTTTTATATAATGTGATAAAATTGTTTGCCAAATGTAGTGGCGACGGAAGAGATCCACTAGCCCATATCATCCCGTGGGTGTCGTAAGAGGCGACAGAAGGGAACTGAAACAGGAGAAAGGCAGCAGCATTCCTGTCAACAACTCAAAATAATAATTAAAAGAAACTACCTAGTGGGTACCAAACCGTCAGTCAAACGTGACAACTACGACAAAATCCTTCCTATGAGGCAATCAATGAGGGAGGCATATGTTGAGCTATGCACTTTAATAGGCTCTAATGGAATGGAGAGGTAATGGTGGTGGATGGTGGTGATATTTATTACAAAATGTATTACCTTATATATGCTTGTAGCGGCGCTGTCGTCGCGCCACTAGCACACCGAAACACACCGATGCCTAAATCGCGCTATTAACATTCCGAATCATAGACAGTATATATAGAACTTCTCTGAACTATCACTCGGGGTGTCGGCCGCTCCCCGGGCAGAACACCTTGCCCGGCGGGAGATCTCCCCTTTTCCTTCCACGGCCACAGTGGTGACCATCCGACGTGATCTGAACACGCAACCAAACAACCTTCGGAAACTTCAAGCTTCATCATCGTCATAGAGTACCCCACCCATTCATAGATATCATCTGCAGTCTTCATATCCTGCAAGCCATCTAGCTTCACAAGGTTCATCGCAGCACTGGAATAATAATGCTTTCTGTATCTTCAAGCTACTCTCTGCGCTATACAGTGTTCGGCACGGCTCTGAGCCTTACTGCTCGCCTCTGCCTCACGGCACTCTCGCAGATTACTTGCCTTCTTCTCGACTCACAGCAGACTACAAGGCAATCTCACGGTACTTGCACATTCGTCAGCAACGAGGCTGCACTATCGACCTCCGTTCTGAGCAGGGGGGTGATGTAGCGGCGCTGTCGTCGCGCCACTAGCACACCGAAACACAACAAAGCCTAAATCGCGCTATTAACATTCCGAATCATAGACAGCATATATAGAACTTCTCCGAACTATACCCTCGGAGTGTCAACCGCTCCCCGGGCAGAACACCTTGCCCGGCGGGAGATCTCCCCTTTTTCTTCCTTTTACGGCCACATGTTCTACTGCTGGGCGTAAGCCTCCTCTCATTTATGATGATTATTTTCCCCTCACCGCCGAATATGATGATTAAAACTTTAATTCATTCGTGCTGGTTGTGGTCGAACTTGCGTAGTTATTATTAAATTTTAAGATGAGCGTATATCTTCATTTTCTGTGAACATTACACTATTTACTGAATTGAATTTTAAAATTAAGAGATCATTGCTACAACATGCTTTACTATGTTGCCTCGCAAACTGTACAAGGAACTGTAGGTGATACTGCTGTGTTCCTGTCTAAGGTGTATAGATGCCGGTATAATAATTATTAGTGTGTTAGGCAATCTATCTCAATAGTCAGAGGTGACAACGTATCTAGCTTCTTTGTTTGAAGTTGGCTGCAACCCATTGACAGGCTTCAGGAGCCGCATATTATTAAGTAGACTGTAAGTACGTTTATCACGTAACCCTTCAAAATTCCATGCAGTAGCATGCGTCCGTTAAATCCCGAGCGGTCGCATACGATCGCACTCACCCTGGCACTTTAAACCATTAAAACTTATATTTAGAGACTACTTTTCTATGAAGAAGTTTGGCATTACAAAATCTATACATAATTTTCTATCCTGTGGTCTAAACAAAAGTCAGGTTTTACTTCATTACAAAAAGATTTTATTGTATTTTGATAACAAAAAAAAACATACCAAGCGAATGTCGGCAGCGTGAAAATCACAATTATTTAAATATATATTACTCGAAATTATTTACGTAAAAATTATATTCACATAAAAACTTTTACTACAACTTTTTAATAAAACACTATACTAAAACACTAATAAAACACTAGAAAAATCCAAAAATCAACACAATAACATTCACACGATAATGGCGTACGAAATGAACGTAGATTATAAATAAATATCCATAGACTAATTGATTTCTATTCCACTAAAGGATAGAAAATTTCATATTGATTCTATAATGCCCAAACTTCTTCATATAAAAAGTCTCTAAGCATAAGTATTTATAGGTTAAAGTGCTGTGGGTGGGTGCCGTCAGATTTGACGTTTCGAATTTTGACGGAATATCGAAGCGGTCAAATTTGGACGCTTGCCCTTTGAGAGGTTAAATTAAAAAAAAGACCTATCGCCTATCTTACATACATAATATGTATCGACAATATGGCAGTAATTTCTATCATTTATTTATCCATACAAAGAAAATTTAAATGTCTTTCTGTAATATTCAAGTAACTGGATTCTATTAAACTCGAGGGGATTATTTGGATGCTATTAAGACATAAACAACCACTTTTTTTAAATTCTCTCTACCTGTCTGTCTTAACCAATCTTTAGAATGTCTGAACCATACTTTTTGAAAGTAAAAACAAATTTATAAACTGAATGGTCTTTGTTTATCTTATAAATACCATGCAGGCGAGGCCCGGGTGCCAGTTTTAATGATAAAATAATCTACTGATTTTTGTGGTTTCTAGTTAGTATTTACAGTTTTGTTATTCTAGTTTCTCATGATTATTATAAAAAAAAATATTGAACGTTTCAGGAAAATATCATTTCTCATTTTATTTATTTTAAATTAAGGGCTAGGAAGGCAACGAGACACATAAACAGGAGATTGTTAAAGCACATAGGACATAATAAAATATTTTTGAGCCCCAGAATACATCTGATGGCAAGTAGAGACTGTGACCTAAAAGTATCTACATACAGCCTTGATAAATAATGAATGTGCAGATACGTTTTCACCTCTGACTACTAAGATGAAGTGCCTTCATTACGGCAAAAAAGGATATCCGCTTTCCTACGCTCAACATACAAAACACCGCAGTTTAGTATTCTCTTAGGCATACGTATGTTTGGATATAATCTAATATGTAAATTTAACAACTATGTTATTTCCAGCAGTCTTTTATCAACACTCAAGCTTTTTTGTTTCTACCTTCCTTATATGTTAACTATGATATACCGATTTAGAGCACATATGGTATTGGCTGGTGACTTTAACATACACACATTAAAAAGAGGTAATATCACAAATGAACTAAAAGACCTACAAGTCAACTGCTGAACATAGGCCTCCCCCAAGGTATGCCACAAAGCACGGTCCTGAGCCACCTGCATTCATCGAATTCCTGCATGTCTTACCAGGTCGTCACTCTTTCTAGTGGGAGGTCGCCCTACACCTCGCCTACCGGTACGAGGCTGCCACTCGAGAAACTTTTTCTCCAATTGTTGTCGGTTCTTCGATCTATATGGCCGGCCCATTATCACTTCAGCTTACTAATCCGTTGGGCTATGTCGGTCACTCTGGTTCTACTGCGGATATCCTCATATCTAAGTTTATCACGCAGAGAAACCCCGAGCATAGCACTCTCCATAGCTCGCTGAGCGACTTTGAGCGTCCTCATACGGCCAGCAGTGAAGGACCTTCTCTCGGTTCCATAGGTCATAACTGGCAACACGCACTGGTTGTACAACTTAGTTTTCAGGTTTTGAGGTATACCTGACGAGAAGAAGTGTCATAATCTCCCGAACGCTGACCCACCGAGTTGAGTCCGTCGATTGACTTTTCGGTCAATGTTGGACTTACCTAATCGGACTATTTGTCCCAGATAAACGTACTCGTCAACAACTACGAGCTTGGTGCTCCCAACAACTACCGACATAGGTGTGACATGGACATTAAACATGTTCTTTATTTTGTCCATGTTAATCTTAAGACCTATCCGTTGGGATGCATTACTGAGGTTATTGAGCGCAGTGTTTAAGTCCTCCAGTGATTCTGCCATAAGGACTATATCGTCGGCAAATCGAAGGTGATTGATGTATTTGCCATTGATCTTAATACCGTATCTTTCCAGTCCAGTAGCTTGAAAACGTCTTCCAATGCAGCGGCGAAGAGTTTCGGGGATATAACGGCACCCTGTCTTACACCTCTTTGCATTTGGATAGGTTTCGAACTCTGGTTCTGTACTCGGATAGCCATCGTAGCTCTCCTGTACAAACACTTCAGCACTTCGATATACCGACAGTCAACTTGGCACCGCTGAAGGGACTGTAGCACCGCCCAAATTTCGACGTAATCAAAGGCTTTCTCATAGTCCACATATGCCAGGCAAAGTGTCAGATTGTACTCTTCGGTCTTCTGTACAATCTGCCGAAGGGTATGTATGTGGTCTATCGTACTGAAGCCTTTTCGGAAACCAGCTTGTTCGGGAGGCTGGAAGTTGTCGAGTCTGCGTGTGAGACGATTTGTAAGGACTCTCGAAAACAGCACGAAGACGCGGCTCAGAAGGGAAATCGGTCTGTAGTTCTTCAAGAGAGCGATGTCGCCTTTCTTAAAGAACAAGACCACCGCACTTCTGCTCCATGCCTCCGGATTAGTGTCACCACGGAGGACGGAATCGACCACCTCTCTGCAGTTGGATAGGTTTCGTACTCTGGTTCCGTACTCGGATAGCTATTATATAATTACAATTTAAAAATACTCATTGACGTACCTACATGAAAGTCATCTTGCATCGATCATATTTTAAATAATATCCCGGGTGCAACTTGAACCGTCCTACCACTTCATCTATCTGATCACGACACAGCACAGTTGTTGAGTTTTACCTTTAAAACGCGATGACAAAAGCATGCGATATATTATATTTATAAAAGAGATTATAGCCAAGATAATGTCAGGAAATTTAAAGAATATTTACAAAAAATGTGTTAGATAGAAGCATACACGGCAAATGATACTAGCGTAGCATTTAGTCGTTTTCATTACTTATTGTGTCTTTTGTATAATCTTTGCTTTCCAAACGTAAGAATTAAAGTATATATAAATAAAAATAAAAACGTCATAAAGTAAACGTTGTCAAAGTCGCGTTTCTGACGTAAGATGACTTAGTTTTGATACCGACTCGTGTATTCGATGTGCAATAATAATAATGGTAGTTATTTTTTTTTAACGCTTTAAAATATGTGTAACTCTACAGTTAAAAATGAGGCCATTTTCATAAACCAAAACCCTACCAGCGGGAGGTGCGTCAGTAACGCGAAATGACTTAGTTTTGATACCGACTCGTGTATTTGATGCGCAATAATAATAATGGTAGTTATTTGTTTTGTTAGCGTTTCAACCTTTTAGCTACCAAGCGTCCAAATTTGACCGCGGCAATATTTCGTCAAAATGCAAGAGGTCAAATGTGACCACACCCACCCACAGCATTTTAACCCATAAATATTCATGTTTAGCAACTACTTTTCTGCGAAGACGTTTGGCATTATAGAATCAATATGAAATTTTCTATTGTCTAGTGGAATAAAAATTCAGTTAGTCTATGGATATTTATTTATTATCTATGTTCATTTCATACGCCATTTTCATGTGAATGTTATTGTGTTGATTTTTGGAATTATCTATTGTTAGATTAGTGTTTTAGTATAGTGTTTTATTATAAAGTTGTAACGAAAGTTTTTGTGTGATATATTCACATTTATCTTTTCACTTAAATAATTTCGAGTAATATATAGAAATAATTGTGAATTTCACGCTGCCAACATCCGCTTGATAGGTTTTTTGTTATCAAAATACAATACTGAAAAATCTTTTTTTATAATGAAGTAAAACCTCACTTTTATTTAGACCACAGGATAAAGAATTTTGTATGGATTTTATAATGCTAAACTTCTTCATAGAAAAGTAGTCTCCAAATATAAGTCTTAACGGTTTAAAGTGCTGTGACCGCTCGGGATTTGACGGGCGCATGCGACTGCATGGGAATTAGAAGAGGATTAAGGGGTTAACCACACTACAGGGCACTCAATTATCATTATATTAAAATATTTTGTCTTATAGGCATCACAGGGAGACAAGAACAGTGTGAGGACTATGCAAATCCCAAAAATCATTAACACCAAAATAACTTGATGACAACATATCTATCTTTAATTTCGTTATGAATCACAAGGACATTTTCAATAATTATAGATACTTTATTTTCATGTTTTTGTTATCATGTTAGTTCTGCCGCAGACAGCTTCACAAGCTTACAACCATTAATTCTAAGCGATACATTTGAAAAAAATTAATTATTAATATTACACTCTAGTGTAATATTCCTCTACAAGATGCATACACTCCTGTGTATAAGTTAGATTGTGAATGTCGTCACCCTTACATAGGTCGAAAAAATATCTATAAATACCCGCGTGTAAGTACATATAGCTGACGTAAAGCACCGACGCTCCGGGAAGCCTGCAGTTTGTTAAAATGTTCAAGACCGTCCCCACCATTACATCAGATTTGATAAACCTCAAATCTTCGCAAAAGAACACTGATTACTACCAAGGATGATACTTGAGGCTATTGAAATTAAAAAAACATCCCAATTTCAATAGAGAAGATGGATGGGTGCTGCCATCTGCTTGAGATCCTATAATTAATAAAATTAAACCCAAACCCAAGCATACCATTGCAAGACTACAAGATACTGTAAGCGCGTTCTGCGTAGATCGGAATAAAAATTGATATTCAAAACTGAAAGTAGCCAGGCTTACTATAACATTGGTACGTCAAACATCTCAACCCCCCCTCCGTGACCATGGGTGCTGTAAAGCACCTGACAGATGGGAAATTAAAAATAAGGTAAAGTAGTTAATTAAACGCGATAAAAACCGTAAATATAGTTTTATTCAATGTGTAGTGTTCGCGTAAATTTAACAAATCATACTATGTAATCAGTTATAATAATAATAAATTAATGTGTTAAGTTTTATTAATTAATATTACTTTACTTTAATATTGATACTAATTACTAAGTATTTTTATTTCAATTGCAAACACATTAATCCTCATAATTATTTAAGCTTTTACCTATGTTATACTACATTTTATAAATTAGAATACTAATGGACATAAATACTGTGTATTCTAAATATTAATATGACAAAACAAGAAATACACATATTCATTTTTTTGCGAAGTAAGGTGTAGTTCCTTGCCCTAAACCCTCTCAGAAATGAGGGGAGGCCTGAGCCCAGCAGTGGGACGTATATAGGCTGTAACTTTACTTTTTTTTTACTTTTAAGGTGTAGATCTACTTAGGCATACGAATGTTTGGGTATAATCTAATATGTAAATTTAACAATAATGCAATTACAGGAAGTCTTATGCTAAGAATCAAGCGTTACATTTCTCACGTCCTAATAGCAGCCTAATGTTAAATGTACCTACTTCGAAGAACAGATAATCGACATGGAAGAAAAGTAGATCGAAGAACCGGGAGGTCTTTGCCCAGCCTTAAACCTTTGATGGACTATAATTAATCAGTCTAGGTTACCTTAGACGTAAAATAATCACATCAGTTATAGAAAGCAGCGTCAGAGGTGCAAAACGTTTGGTTATGTAGTCTCCTATCCCAGTGCTAAGCTTTATGGAAAATCGTCACATCTTCCGTTACTTTCCGTAACTTTAGGAGCTGATGAAGAAGTAAAATATTCCATCATATATTTCACTGTACGATTACCGGACATAAGTCATGAGAACTTTCTCAAATATTTATACACACATGAAGAAAAACATTTACTTGAGGTTAAGTATTAATTAAGATTCATTGTAAATAGAATATTTATGTCATATTTTATATATCAGCTTGTCAGACTGTTCTTTAATTTATTTTCCCTGTAGAGTAATTTTTGAGGTTTTCTTTATAATATTGGAATTACACCCGAACTTGCATTTTAACTGATGATAAGTGGCTGCCGTAAATGCTACAAATAATGAAGGCCACAGGGGCGATATTATCCTACACCCTATAATAATATTTGCATTATTTACGTATTAAATTCACATATTAACATTTGGCATAACAATAATATGCAGTTATGCAATTACTGACATGAAGTTGAAAATTCAAATACCGACTTAAGCGTGTAGAATTTTCTGTAACATTAAAAGTATTTCTTCAAAACTGCCAATATTACCACTGTACTTCATAAAAAATTCTGAAAAAAATATGAAAAAAGATAAAAATAGATAAATAGAGGTAACTAGAGAAGAGGAGATTTTAGAATTTTTTTTATAGAATCCAGTGACAAACGAGCACACAGTCCACCGGATAAATGTTTGCTTTGGCCCTGAGACATATATCCTCGATTACGAATCAAAATGCAGATGCGTTGTCACCCGTGAGGACTGATATGGAATGCCTTCCTTCGAGTAAAAAGTGTTTCTGGTTCTCTACACTCACCATACGAGGCAAAGCAGCATAAAGCTATTGTTTTACGCTGGTATTCTGTGACAGCGTGGTCTTTCCGCGGTCGAGCCAACTCAATCGTGCTACAACTATATTACTAATATAACTACAGCATGGTTCTAACACGTCTAAAATATGTTTTTAAATATGCGTCTTTTTTAATATATTTGAAAAAAAAAAACTTTCTACCTTTGTCATCAATAGAATACCTGAGCTTATTAGCTTAAAATATTTAAAAAATAAATAACTGAGAGTAGGCGTAGTATGAGTCAAACTATCAGGATTTTATACGTGGTAGAGTCATGCTGCAGTTATATAGTAGTATAGTTGTAGCACGAATGCCTCGGCTCGACCGGGGAGGGACCACGCTCTCACAGATTACCAGCGTAAAATAACGCTTAATGCTGCTGTGTTTCGTGGGGTGAATATAGAGAACCGGAGACCCGTTTTTACTGGAAACGAGGCATTCCATCTTATTCCTTACGGATGATAACGCATCTGCATTTTGATTTGTAATCGAGGATAGATGTAGATGTCTATGGACTGTAGCAACCACTTACCATCAGGCTGGACGGTGTGGTAGTTTGTCACCCCATCCTATAAAAGAAAATGTGAATATTCTTCTAGATTTATTAATCGTTCTATATTAATTATGTAAGTGTGGATCGCACTTGATTGTATATTATGACCTATATTTAAAGTAAAAATACACCTCAAACAATAAGTATTGTACTCTTTCCTAGCGTTGTTATTGTGATCACCTAATAGCAATTAATGTTGCTCATTAAAATGTAAGCACAACGCACACTTTGTTTTATAATTAAATATTCTTCAAAGTAAAATGTTTTGTTTTGATTTTTTACATTTTCTTTTCCGAACAGAATAGATCACGAAGCACTCGCATTATTAAAGAGATTCATTTTCATACTGAATATAAAAACAGTTTGAAATAAAAATGATATAAAATGCACAACAAGGGAAATGTAAAAAGACTAACGTACTCGTAATTTATTACACATCTTTCGTTCTTTGTCTGAAGCAGAATACCACTCTAGAGTTTTTCACTACACTGAAATATTCGTAGTTAATTTATTTTAGTGTGAGTTTACATTTTAATAAAACAGTAAAAGAAAAGTTTGTGTCATTTTGGGTGCCATTTGCCATATATGTTAAGTACTTTAACTTACTGTATTAGCTTTTTAAATCGAATTCCTACTAAAAATGTGCAAACTGGAATTCATAAATATAATGATTTACCCATAGATATACATTTAGATCCTCGCCCTAGTACCGCGTGTATCTCTCGAGATTCTCTTATAACCGCAAAGTTGGTGGGGCCGTGGAAGGTGGGCCACTATAAAGGATGTAATCTACAATCTCTATAATGTGAAGGCATACATTTTAAAGACAACGCAACTAAATTACATGAATCAATGATAGTACTTACTTCGGACTAGTACTTCGATTGAAAGGGAAGTCCTCGCTCATACTGTTTACGCTTCTGATATTGCTTCGTCATATTTTTGTCTATTTCGCTCGATAAATATCAATTTAAAATTAAAATAAAAAATCAAAATAATGAGAAGAAATTTTTGGCATCAAAACATAAACGCAGGTTTGATTAGGTTATCGAGAAGGTACTCCAATAGGGTACCTGTCTTGTAGTGGCTAAAGCCCTTCGGGGTTGCGTATTACCTGTGGCTTGGTCCCGCATAGTGAATTAGATAGAACTCACATGCAACGCTTAGTGGGCTTGACGAGTCCATTTTGGCTGAGTGGGCTGTGGCGAGAGGGATGGCATTTCCCTTTACCGACGAAACCAATGTGCATTACGCAAGGGAAGAGGAAAGTTGGTATGGCGAAGCGCTCTATCCTCCGCAAAACTCGGGGAATAGAAGCGGACGAGGTTTATTGGGAAAGGGTAAGAAAGCGGTGGACGATGCGGATTATATCGATATGTAGTATTATTGTTTGATTTTTAGTATTATTACATTGAGATATTTACGAAGTATTCTCATATAGGTCGGGTGTAAAAAAAAAAAAAACTTGGTGTCAACCACCCACAATTTTGGGTTAGGGTTCCGTAGTTGCCCATCACCATATGTGAACTGGGAAGAAGTTTTCTTAATACGATGAGCATAATAAGTGATTTCGCGATTTGAGCGCTGTTACGACAAAAATGTTCCCAAATGGGACGATGATAACTGAAGAACTTATGTTCCAAGTTGATGAGAATTTATGATTGTGAAAAAATGTAAAAACTATTCGATTTCGAAAATAATAAAATTTAAATCAAATCATTCACATATCAAATCCGTATAAAAAGGGTATAGTACGCTATACATCTATTAGATTCCGCCAGTGCAACCCTAAGATATACATGACCGTGACGAACCTTCCCCTATACTGTCTCTACCCTAAACTATCCTGAAGGTAACTCTCGTAAATCAAGAGTACGACGATGAACATGTAAACCTACAACAGGTACTAACTAAAAAAAATAAGTGAAAGTGGTATGTCAGCATCGGTCTCTTGGCGATCGATTCTCAAAAGAAAATGTAAAGCTATATTAGTAATATATAAGTCGTTTTCTTCAAGAGATTTTTTATTTTTTTACGGTTTAAAATTACAAAGTTCAATGCAGCTTGTTTTTGGTCATTTTCTATGGAATTGTAATGATTTTTTTCTAGTCCAAGTACATTTTATAAGTTGATCTACAATTACTTGTTAATTTGTAAAGCTTACTTAGCTGTGATAACCTTTAACTTCTTTATATATACTACTATCTTGCATACTGTTTACATTTCAAAAAAAACAGTGTTTTATTTTGTATATAGCACATGACTCTAATAAAAATACCATTTTAAAGCTAAATATTTTGCTAGCGGATTCCCAAATCGAAAAAATGTCGTCTCATACTCCCAATATTTTAGAAAGACCTATCCAACGACATCCCACATGATGGAATAAAAATAGTTTTCAAGAATTTTATTTCACAACGTTGTAGGCGTGGTAAAAATCTTTAACTATTCCAAATTACAGCTTTGTAGCACCTAAAACTTTGAGTAAAATCGCGGATGGACGGACAGACCAACGAACGGACATGGCGACACAATAAGGGTTCCTTGTTGTTTTACTGCGGAAACCTAATAATAAATAAGATAATATAAAATATAATTATTATGGAATTAATCTCACCGGGATTTCATAACGCATCAGGACGTCAGATGTTAATGTCACTATAACTACAGTATTAATTACTACAGAAGTTATAGTACAGTAAGCTTAATGTTACAAAGAAGTATACAAAACTGCTTAATTTAAATCTATAAATAATATATAAGCAAAATACCATTGACTGACTGACTCATCACGAAATTCCTAAAACTATACCTTCGATTGACTAGAATTTTAATATAGTTACTCATTTCGCAATGTACACTCTAAATAAAAACTTATACGATAGTGCCTAGTGCGCTCAGCGAAGCAAGCGGGTATCAGCTAGTGTTGTGATATTTACAATTAGTAATTTGTAAAGCAATTCTCTAGAACCCAGAATGAATTTTCTGTTGTCGAACTTTTAATACCACTCACCTTATTTTGACAGAAACTTATTTGAATTTTGGGATACGCTGGAGTAGAATCATATAAAACTTGATAAAAAAGGTAACATTTTTGCTTAATGTTTCATTTCTCCTCTCCGACGTCAAACATTTAATCTTGTAGCTTATGTATATTATATTGTAACATATTCAAATTGCTTAACCGAGATTTTATCGCATGAGCGTCACATGCTGCACGGGTAGTAGATGTCTCATGCATATATTTGTGGCAGTATAATTGGAAATGGAAAATACCACATATAACTATATACAAATGAACATTTGTTAATTTATTTGGCTTTTATACGTTCCTATGGAGTCGTTGTGTGCGCGCTTGTGAAGGTATCTGACTGAATAAATGAAAATTGGTTGTAGTTGTATTCAACATTTACTGAGTTTGAGAGTTCTGACAAGGCTTCTGACATTTGAACGCATGGCGGCTCCAGGTGGCAGGAACAAAAAAAGCGATTAGGCAGTTTCTATTTTCTTCTTAATCAGCCTTGTTAATCCACTACTGATTAACATAAAGTATATATTAATATTTAGAATACTAAAAACCGTCACAGAAAAAAGTTGTGGTAATATTTAAATAACTTTTTACATTTTAAAACACCCTCGATGAAGAATCAAAATGCAAATACGTTGCCATCTCTGAGATTGGGATTGAATGCCTCATTACAAGTAAAATAGGGTCTCCGGTTCTGCACATAGTAGTACAAGCTGCAGTGTTTTACTTATCATTTCACTTCAGTGGTATTTTGTTTCATTTACTGATGTAAATTTACCAGCTGTTAAAACTCCACTTTAGCCTGGGTGCCCAATATGGAAATACTTAAGCTTAGTACCCACTTACCTATTTCTAACACTAAGTAACAGTGCAGCTAATTTTATATTCAAGTTTGAAAGTTGTGGATATCTAGTATAATTATACGATGTAAGGAATTTAATTCCTATCTATGAATATTTTTTTTTACTTATTTAGTGGTGATAAAGCCCAAGTGCGCGCGCCTGTTGGTGGCTTCGGCTCCGCGTCGAGATGCTTCTCCGCGGAACCTTGAGGTTGCTGACTCTTCGGCAGATTCCCTTCCCAGAGGTGCGAGACACGCCAACCTTTTGCCTAGGAATGCCAGGACTTCAACTAGAGCCAGGAAGGAGCACTGGAGGCCCGGAGCAGCTGCTGTTGGAGCGCGCTCCTGTCGGCAAGATTGGCCCTGCGTCGACTCCCATCCTCAGGACTCCGCGGGGCTTCGAGACGGCCGACCCTCCGGTAGCACCGACCTGGTGGCGCGCAATACGCCAACCAAGATAGCCAACAATGCCGTACTGGTACGGCTCCCAAGACCGGCTCATTGTCATGAGCCGTGAGGATCACCCGGGTAATGGGGGACTCCCCGAGGCCCGAAACCTGCATGGGATGAATAAAAGTAGTCCCATAGCAGACGACAATCAACGTTCAGTGGTATTTTGTTTCATTTACTGTTGTAAATTTACCAGCTGTTAAAACTCCACTTTAGCCTGGGTGCCCAATATGGAAATACTTAAGCTTAGTACCCACTTACCTATTTCTAACACTAAGTAACAGTGCAGCTAATTTTATATTCAAGTTTGAAAGTTGTGGATATCTAGTATAATTATACGATGTAAGGAATTTAATTCCTATCTATGAATATTTTTTTTACTTATTTAGTGGTGATAAAGCCATAGATGGTAAATCACACTGACTTAGCGTAACAAAAGCCCGTTGACTCTTGCCTTGAATGCACGCGACATACATTCTTAATGCATTTTGAACGCACCTTTGGGATATTGCTAGCCTGTCAGTGCAGGCACATATCACATCGTGATTTATTTTCTTCTACTTTGATGCTAAATTACTATATGGATGAAGCTTCGGGAGGTTCTATATCAACCTTACGGAGAAAATTTTCCAACATATCGTAAGAGTCCTATTCAGAACGTAAGAGTGGACAAAGCAAATCTAAGTTTATCTAAAAATTATATGTTATTCTATAAAAGGCATCACAAGTGTTATGTTGGTGTATGCCTTTATTTTCGGTGTTACTTTCATGTTTTTCTTTACTTTCCGCATTGTGGTCATTAAAAGCTATCTTCAAACTCCGCTCATTCAAGTCCAGACAAATGATTTGGAAATGCCTCCTCTTGAGTCTGAGTTACTTAGAATTTCTATCTGCTGGCGATTTAATTTTTTTCTATGATGCTTGCTTCACTGGTCAAAATCTGAAACCCAAATAGGAAATGAAATAAATTTGCTTACATTTGCTTACATAACCTCCTGAAAAATTAAATGAATCCAGGTACATATATCCCGCTTTACGAGCTCTCAGACCACATACAGAATACACCCGAGCACACCATGCTTAAGACAAGAAAGATGTAATGATTTCTTATATTTACGGTAACACTACGCCTTGATTAAAACCGATTAGAGCGATATTTTCTTGATTTTTATTTTACGATGTTTCGGGTGTTTTCCAACATTCCGGGAAGTCTGCAGTTTGTGAACATATCCTAGTTGGCCCCCGCCATTACATCAGATTTGTTAGACTGTAAAACCTCGCGAAAGAACATCGGTTTTTACCAAGTTTTAAAAATTTAAAGAAAACGAGGCTGGGTTAGTACCGTACGTACTTATGTAATATTAACGTACACTATATATGTATATGGAGCAAAAACTGAATATAATTTCGTTTTAGAATGTGTTTTCGATAAAAAATACTGTACAGGATGCCGATATAATCATCTATAATTTTTAAGGTAATGAAACAATAAATGATGCTAAACCCATACTAATGAAGAAATCGGGAGGGTCTTTATCGGGGCACATCACCGTTGGTTTTTAACGTGAAATGTCTATGTCAACCAGGCAACAAAATAGCCTTTTTAACTTCCCACTACGGTTTTCAAAAAGTGGGGAAGTAATTGCGTGCGTGCTTGTGTGCGTGCGTGTGTGTATGTATGTATGCAAATATCTCTTAACTTTGTGAAGGAATGTCCGATCAAAAAGTAGTTTTCGGTATCTGTAAGAACTTTACTCGTACTGAACTTAGGTGACGGAATGTCCGTTCAAAAAGTAGTTTTCGGCATCTGAAAGAACTTTAATCGTACTGAACTTAGATTTTCTGAAAATTACGGTCAAATCATATTGGTTGACTCTTAGAAATCCTCAAAATTTAGAGTATTATAGTAAGCAGGTGTTAGTACACCTGCTTGGGATCTTGTAAATAATAAAATTAGAACTTAACCCAAGCAAACCACTGCATGACTTCAAGGCACGGTAAGTTCATTCTGCATAGATCAGACCATAAGTAATAATTAAAACAAACATAGACATAAGCTGAAGGTACTTTGAGTTAACACTGACATCAGGATGTCAATCACCTCAATCCACCGTGACCAAGGGTGCTGGAACGTAACCGCAACATCGGGAATTAAAAATCAAGTAAATTAACCGCCAAAAAATATTTAAAATAAATAATATAATAAAAAATAAAAATATAATTTCTCAATTTCTCTAAATATCTTGGATTGACGCCTCCCGCCCTCCTCTGTTCAATTGAGGGAGGGGGGAGGGGTAATCAGTAAGACACATCATTTTATATGTTTAGGGAAAGTTGCAAAGAAATTATATTTTTATTTTTATTATAATGGATTTCCGCAAAGTAACGCCTGATTTATAATTATCATAAATAATATTTTAAAATAAAATAAAAATATTTCCAAAAATGTGTGTGATGGGGGAGCCTACTCTCCCGTGGGTGGCCTTTTTCTGGAGGAGCAGCTATGCAGGTCTAGAAAGACCAGTATGACTGTTACCTAAAAGATCTATAGTAATTGCTGCTATAGCTATAGTTTACTGCTAAGCCTTATGTCTTCAATCAATAGAAGGAATTGCTTACCTGTGAGCAATTTCACTTCTTCTGGGCGAAGTAGCCTTAAGGGTTAATTATTAATTTTGTAGTTGTCACGCACGTGTCTTATTCTACGTTAAGCAATAAGTTAACAAAGTTTTACCGCAAACTGATGAACGGTAAGAAAACGCATTAAATACGAACAAATAAATATATTTTTTTATATATAAGCTATCATTTTAAAATTTCTTTGAATTTTAACATTTATGCTTTTTGATTAAAACTACTTTTACGGATTTTATCGCGCTTAATTTTAAATGTTTTTTTTTTAATTTCCGACGTTTCGGGTGCTTTCCTGCACCCATAGTCACGGGGGACTGAGGTGAATGACGTCCCAATGTCAATGTCAATCAGAAGTACCTTCAGCTTTTTAATTATTGTTTATGGTTCGATCTATGCAGAATGAGCTTGCTTGGTCTTGAAGTCTTGCAGTGTTATGCTTGGGTTTAGTTTTAATTTTATTAATTACAGGGTTCCAAGCAGGTGGTAGTATACCCAGCCTCCTTCTCTATTGAAATTAGAGTGTTCTTCAATTTCAACAGCCTCACGTAACATCCTTGGTATTAATCGATGTTCTTTCGCGAGGATTTGTGATCTATCAAATTTCATGTAATGGTTGGGGCCGCCTAGGATATGCTCACAAACTGCAGACTTCCCGAAACGTTGCACATTGACATTGGGACGTCAGTTACTTCTGTCCCCCGTGGTTATGGGTGCTTTCCAGCACCCATAACTACGATTTAAAATGATTTTTTAATTCCTGAAGTTTCGTCAGGAATTAAAAAAAACATTTAAAATTAAACGCGATAAAAGCCGTAAAAGTATTTTTAATCAATGTGTAGTGTACACGTAAACATAAGAAATCATTTATACTTTCTGTTTAAATTTTACCAAAGACATTTAAGTAGTGGTAGTAATAGATAGGATATCAGCAATAGAATGGTCATTTGTAACTTTCAGATTTATGTCATTTAGTCTTATTGATATCGTCAAAAATTCAATAAGTATTCGTGCTCTAAATTAAAAAAAAATATTATTAAATATTTCGAAATATTCGTGCCATAATTTAAAAAAATTAAGGTAGTGTATCCCGAGATTAAGCAAAAACTGAATATGATTTCGTGTTAGTTTTCGATAAAAATATTATACAGGATGCCGATGTAATCATCTATAATGTCTAAGGAGGCGAAACAGTAAATAATACTAAACCCATATTAATAAAGTAATCGGGTGGGCATTTGTCGGGGCATACGACCGTTGGTTTTAACTTGAAATGTCTATGTCAGCCAGTCAACAAAATAGCCTTTTTAATTTCCCACTATGATTTTCAAAAAGTGGGCTTAAGGGCGTTGGGTGCCTCGTCATTTCCAACGCTCTGTTGACGCAGTTCAGGGGCAATATATCCCAGTTTTGGCGTCAAATAATGACTGTAGATAAAACTTGGATACGAAATTATGCGCCCAAAACAAAAACACAGTCAAAACAGTAGCTTGCAAAGAGGCAACCGGTTCCAAAAAAGGAAAAACTGTTTTTTCGACTAGGAAAATAATGGCGAATGTTTTTCGGGATAGTTATGTAGTTAATTTAATCAATTATCCTCAAAAGGGAAAAAATCATTACATGAGTTTACTACGCATCGTTACTTGACAAAATGAAGACAGTAATTGCCTAAAAATGGCAACATTTTCAAAAAAAACAAAATCCTGTTTCACCATGACAACGCGCCGTCTCACACCCCATGCGGTTGTCATGGCGAAAACCCACGAATTTTGATTTGAACTGCTTGACCGTCTGCGTTACTTACCATATCTAGCTCCATGCGACATTTTTTTGTTCCCTTATCTAAAAATTGCGCTTGGAGGACAGAGATCTTCTTTAAATGAGGAGGCAATCACCTTCGTGTACAATTTTTTTTTGCAGAGAAAAATGCCGAGTACTATTATTTGGACGGGGTAGAGAGATGGGAGCATCGCTGGGAGAAATGTGTACAGTTACAAGGAGCCATCTTTGTTAGATCGGAAACTTTTCAGACCATCCACTTATATACTACAGAGCACACATGACACTGGGAACATTTGCATAAAAAAAACTTTCCATGCAAATGTTCACAATGTCACGCATGTGTGACGCCTTCTAAACATAGCAAAAGTACGCTGAATATTGGTTAGAAAAACATTTCAGCTACTCCCAAATATGTGACATTAATATTGAAAAGTTATTTAATATGCCTCCCATCACACTAAAAACAAATCATATAAGCTTTTTTGTTTCATTTTAGTGTCATGAAATCTGGGGGCACGCATAAAGCAATCTAATTTAATATAATATGTATTACTTGTGAGATACATTGTGTTTTCTTGCGATGGCCAAGTCAATCCATTTATTTGAAACCTATAAGATTTTTAACATTGATATAGTCACTATAAAATGTTGTTAGGCTAGCTACTTACGTAATAACTTAAAAACAGAAGGACTCTTAAGTAGGGACTGAATAAATTAACCGACTTGGTATTTATTACATGGATCTCACAACTTTTTACGGTAGAAGAACTGCGTTGCGAGACTTGTTTTTTTTTTACAAGTTATGTTTTTTATGGCATAAAATATTTCCAATAACTAAGAATCAATTCAAACAGCGGTCACATTGGTGGAATCTTGCATGACGTCACTCGGTCCATTAAACGCTATTATAATAGCGTTTGAATGGTCGGTCGGCGTCGAAGGCGCATCGAGGAACGTTAAATCCAATAAGAGAGCGCCTCCATGTTTTTGAAATTCGTTTCTTTTACAAAAATACACTTTAAATCTAACATATTTTAGTAAAGCACTGTAATCAAAAGTAGTAATACGATAAATCATTAACCAAGTCATTCACAAGTTTTCGCGTTTACCGCTAAAAAGAACCCCTTTGTCGTATCTCCTCAATTTCTGACCTTGTTGTCGCAGCCAATATCGGAATCATCAGCGTTGACGTATCGAATGACCTGCAGTGTCGTGGTCACTTGGAAGAGAAAGATAAATTGGCTGTAAAAAGATTAGCGTACTCAGTATAGCGCGACAGTATTTCATGCCGGCACACCGTTGGAAACTTTACAAGACGTAGCTTCACACAGCCTCACATGGAACACTGTTCTCATCTATAGGCCGGGCTACCCAATGCAAGCACCTTTCACTTGACCGCATAGAGTGCAGAGCGATTTGAATCGTTGACGACCGAGTTTTATTTGATTGGCTCAATCCACTTGCACTGTGTAGAGATGTTGCATCCATTTGCGTTTTCTATCATATTTACCACTGGCAGTGCTCTAAGGAAATGTTCGGATTAATTCCAGACACCAAACGTACCACCATACATCGCGAAAAACCTTGCGTTGCCATCCATTTTATTTGAATTCTTGCCGGTCCATTACCGTGAGATTTATTAGGAGTTTTCTTCCTCGCATGAATACTTTTTGGAATCGCTTACCTTCGGTGATTTTTAAGGACCGATACGACTTAAGGACCTTTTTTATTAAACGAGTTTACTCATTTTTAAAGGGCAGGCAACGCATCTGCAATTCTTCTGGTGTTGTAAAATTGTAATAAATTATTTGAAATAATTGATTTAACTTGCAGGCCATTCCTGAAACTTCCTGCTAATTTCAATTTAAAAGCGATCCAAATTCCACTTACTAAACTTATTTACAAAAACTTCGTAATTTCGGAAAATCACTTTTTTATGTATGTAGTAAATCAACTGATTTTGATGTGATTTATGGCAAACGACGAAATTTTTTTCAGCTTAATAAAAAAGCATATTCCAAAAAAATATGATTTCACGGTAAGTTTTCAAGTAATTTTGAAAAAAAAAAGACTTTTTCGAGAATTTTGTAATCAACGACATCTCCCAAGCAAATTAACCGATTTTGATGTGGTTTACGGCAATCGACATCGTTTTTTAATTAGAAAAGCTGATTAGATTATAAAATTGAGCAAAATCCTGAGTGTTGAGGTAAATCCGAAAAATCTACTTTTTGAAAATTAATAATACTCGAATTTTTGTGGATTTCTCAGAGTCAACCGTGATGATTTAACCGACATTCATATAAAGTTTAAGTTCAGTACGAGTAACGTTCTTTCAGATGCCGAAAATTACTTTTCGATCGGACAATCCGTCACAAAAGTTATGAGATATTTGCATACATACATAAACACACGCATGCACGCAAGCACGCACTCAATAACTTTTAACGCCAATTAAGGAAAACCCTCTTGAAATTTCAATATTCTTTTTTCTTTAACGACGACGATTAAGGCAAACCGTTTTTACCAATCCTTTCCGTAAAAGTTTAATCCGTAAAAAGGGTTTGCCTACATCGTCATGCTTTGTGGGTGGATTGACGATTACAGTATCAGACGTCTCTTACATTTAACGCTTTTCAGTCGCTGGATTGCATATCTAACTCAATATACTCATGTGTATAAAATCAATGAGATGGTTATATTATATACTCACAATATAGGAACTCATAAGATTTCACTACACGCTTGTGATAAAATCAGGTTCTTCGGAAATGTAGGTAGGTTTTCGCACAATATTTTCCTTTAACGCCGAGCACATAGTTATCCATAACTGCAGAACTTTATAGTTATAGCAAAATATCTCTAAAACTCAAAGATGCATTGCATAAGAGCATTATTAAAGGAACTGTATAAAATAATTAAAGTTTTAAAATTATTTTATTTATAATAAAGCGTGTTATATATTTTTATGCTTAGGGGTTATATATATATATATATATATATATATATATATATATATATATATATACATATATATATATATATGGCGTATAAATCATTTATGAAAGTTTTGGCTGTCCGTTTGTGTGGTTGTCTGGACTGAGCTTCAGAATGGTTGAACCGATTGTGATAAAATTTACGAACAGACAGCGGTGTCAAGAGTGATCTAGGCAAAAATTTACTCAATAAAACTTGGAATTTTTGTAAAATCTAGAATTTGACGAAATAAATGGTTCATCATTCATCATCATCATCATTACAGCCCTTCACAAGTCCACTGCTGAACATAGGCCTTCCCCAAGTAATGCCACAAAGCACGGTCCTGAGCCACCTGCATCCATAGACTTCCTGCATATCTTACCAGGTCGTCACCCCATCTAGGGGGGGTCGCCCTACACTACGCCTACCGGTACGAGGCTGCCACTCGAGAACCTTTCTTCCCCATCGGTTATCGGTTCTTCGAGCTATATGGCCGGCCCATTGCCACTTCAGCTTACTAATCCGTTGGGCTATGTCGGTCACTCTGGTTTTACTGCGGATATCCTCATTTCTGAGTCTATCACGCAGAGAAACTCAGAGCATAGCCCTCTCCATAGCTCGCTGAGCGACCTTGAGCGTCCTCATGCGCCCAGCAGTGAAGGACCACGTCTCTGATCCGTAAGTCATCACTGGCAACACGCACTGGTTGTACAATCTAGTTTTTAGAGATTGAGGTATACCTGACGAGAAGATACGTCATAATTTCCCGAACGCTGCCCAGCCGAGTTGAATCCGTCGATTGACCTCTCGGTCGAAGTTGGACTTACCTAGTCGGACTATTTGTCCCAGGTAAACGTACTCGTCAACAACTTCGAGCATAGTGCTCCCAACAACTACAACGATTATGTTTAATGTCCATGTCACACCATATGTGTGACATGGACATTAAACATTATCTTTGTTTTGTCCATGTTCATCTTAAGATCTATCCGTTGGGAGGCACTATTGAGGTCATTGAGCATAGTGCTTAAGTCCTCCTAAAATAAATAAATAAATAAATGGTAATTGATGATTATTCTAAAAATTCTAAATGATGCCACATTAGAAGATGCTAGCCGGGTGAAGCCGAGGAGGCTCGCAAGTTTTGAAATAATTTATTACTTTGAGATGTCTTGAGATGTAGTGTAGCTCTACAATTAGTGTTTGAGCCAAGGCTTTTCAGTAGAATAAAAAAGCAGTATATACCAAACTGTCTCCTATTGTCATGTACCGTTTTGAATTCTGGATGCTTAGACAAATGAAAGAGAAAAACCTCTTAGTAGCACTAAGGAAGATCACGAGAATAATGTTTGACCAAGTTAGAGGAGAATATAGTAGATAAAGGCTTTGCGAAAACATCGAACGAAGAAACTCATGGCAGCATCATTGAAGAAATAAAAGCAACCACTACCTCCAGTAGCTAGGTTATGTATAACGGATGACCAAAATAAAGAGATCATATTTAACCGAAGTCCAGTGATCATTCCAAATATCGCTGGGGCGACCAGGTGGAAACTGAACTGCCCGCGCCTCAAGCTGATATTTCAAGGCGGAGAAATTGCGCAGAACTGTGTTCTCGTGTCGGAGGCCAATACTTACGAGTTCACTGCGGCACAGGAGAGAGTGGGTGTGTATATTAAATAATAAATTAAATATTATATTAATTATTATATAAAATAAAAATGATTTTGTATTTTTCTATATCTCGGCGATTACACAAACTATCACTGACTAACATCATCATTACCAATTTGTAATTTGAACTACGAGTTTCTGTTTATTAATGTTGTATGCCGGCCAAATATTTTTTTTTCTTTTTATTACCTATCTCTAGCTATTTGCATCTTTTTAAATACAAATTTAAACTAGGTATACCCACGCGGCTGCAACTAGGTGTAGCCGATAGAGCTTATTTAGTGATGTTTTTTTTTTAATTTATTCATGATACACTTAATGCTAGAAGAAATAATAATAACCAGGTTTACTTGGGCTTACTTAGAATTAATTACCCATGGTTTTTGGGTTAAGTTCCAACAACTTATATATTTTTTTCCAATTTACGACATAACTTTGTTAAAATCACGAAAACACCTATCAAGTAATTTCTGTGTGTCTGCCTATACTTTTTTTTTTGCGCCCGAAGCAATTAAAGGGCTACCCTATACGTACCCTAAGTGATACCCTCTAAAAACCGCCGTTGGGGACAGGCAACCGGCTGATTAAGCTCTATTGTGCCTTATCACGAGCGACCCTCTTTTGGGAAAAGAGGGCGCAGGCGGCTAAGTGCCGCTGAGGGAGTGCCTACGAAGGCAAATTAATGTTAGATATTACAATAATTTTATTTAATTAGACAGTTCAGGTCGTTTGAAAGTTTATTACGCGGGTCCGAGAGAGAGTTTCTCGGCCTGCGGACACGATAGCGAGAGGGGGGGTGGGGCTGCATAAGAAGCTGCCTCACGAATTAAATGGTTTGGGTGCGACTCTGAGGCTTTGAAGAAGTTCTCAGAGAGTTTTTAAAAAAATTGTTGAATTATTGGGAGCTCTAAGTCCCGATGAAGGTCGGCATTACGGACGTACCACGGTGCGTTCGCAGCTCGACGACAGAAGAGGTTCTGAACTATTTGGAGTTCATTTAAAATGTTAGGGTTTGCGTGGGCAAAGACGGGGCCCACGTAGGAGCCTATTTTCTGTGTGTGTAAATGTATTTATACTGTTACACGTTTTAGAAACCTGTAGCAATAGATTTTTGTTGCTCCATTACTTTTTCAATAAGAAGTCACAGTAAGGACATGTCACTTTAAAAATAACAAATATAGTGGGTAAGGGTAATATGGTAGTAAATATTTTAGTCGATTTTAGTGTGGTGTAGTGTAATAAGTTTTTTTATTGATTGTACGATGTGTTTATAATTATTGCCAAGGCTTGTATGCTGTTTCTTTCTTAATATATTAGTTATAGTATAGGACTTTGTGTATTTGTCTCTGTCCTCTGCCTAGTTTTGTTTTCATAGGGCGGCAAAGCTTAAGGTGACCATATTACCCTCACATAGTATATATAGCACCTATAATGTAATGACTATTTCAATGTTACACAAATATAAATAACGGTAGGGTTTTATATTTGTGTAACATTGAAATAGTTATTACATTATAGGTATTTATATTTTATTTATATTTAGTTTCATTGTTTATTTAATGGCACATTTCCAAGTGAGATATCAAGCAAGCAAACAATTACACGGCATAAAATAACACTTTCATCCTATTCTCATCACTTAATAACTTACAAGTCATTGGCGCCTTCTAACTCGACTTCACAGAGTCAGTAATTCCGCCACGGCGCTATGTGTAACGCTTTTAATAATAGTTACAGAAAATAGACTGGCGTAAGCTTGAGATCAAAAACCTTCCAGCGCTTAGATAAAACTCCGTAGTAAATAGAGTCGACAGAAGTAGCAAATGAGGCTATTAGCGCCCTATCAGCGCACCTTTCGCGGTCGAAGAATACTCTCGTAAAATTCGAGTGTCAAGCAATAAAGACACGAAGCTTCCGAGAAATATTGACCAGAGCTAAAAACAGGGCCCTAAGGTGCTACCGTACAATAGATAACAAACTTATGCTTCGCAGCCTCCAAAATGAGGTTAAGTTACGTGCCGACTCCAAACTTGACAGCCGTAGTTCGGCTAGACAATAACGATCCAAATGTTGCCGTCATACACTAACACTACATACTCAACTAATGTCATAAACACTGTTCGGCCAACGGATGGTACGCAAAATTGCGTATGTACGCTGTACGTACGCAATGTTGTACGCGTAATGTTGCGTGCCACGTACGTACATACACCTGCGTACCTAGGCAGTTCTCACAGCCTAGATCACCGAACGAAATTAGGCCATTATAACAGGGGCCCGCCAAACTTTTTCCGACGACGTTTATATAACTCATCTGTGAAGTTTTTCATAGCTCGCTACCTTTCAGGCCGCGAGCCCTGAATACGATGACGCTATAAAAGCCAAAACACTAACAATACTAAAATCACAGAATATAGACTGTCAAATCCTATTCAAATCTGCTAGTAATAAAATAATTAGTATTCTATCATTATGAAAGCAGCTAATGTTATTTATAAATAATGTTATTTATGAATAATGTTATTTATGAACAGAATGAAATAAAAAGTTAGTTAAGATCAAAATAGTTAATATCAAAAATGATATAGTCCAGTAATCATTACGACTTTTAAATGTACGAGTCTTTTGTTGTAATAATAATTAAATTGTAATCAAATATTTCTTCAAACTGATGTTTGACTCTGATTGATTTCGAAGCTTATATAATTAAGTGGTGAAGTCCGATAACACGCATTGATAAAGCACAGCAGACACTTTCATATCCTAAAACCTGCTAGAAAATAGAGGAGCCTGTGCTAAGTAGTGGATTGTATATAGAGTTATATTAATAAAATTTACTTTGAACTACTTACTTTCCTTTGAAATTTGCTATTTTGTTTATCTCTACTTTACCACTGTTGCTGTTACTATCTCTTTTATTTCACGGTAAGCTAACTTGCAACTATTTGAATTTTGTATAAACATATTTGCTGAGTAAAATTTAGTATTTTTAATTCACGGAATTTCAAATACGACAGACAAGCTCGGTTTGAACAAACTTCATGCGGAAACTCAGACAAGGCTTGTTTTTTATTATTCCAGTGGAATAAAATGTGGACATTTGTGAATGTGTGTTTTAAAAAAATTTTAAAAGCAAAATTAATATCTAAAATGTAGATAAAATTTCGCTGATGATCTTGTTATAAAAGTAATTTCTTTAACAATTCAATAATGTATTTTTACAGATTAACCCCTGGTTACAATGATTGCATAGGTTCTCACACGACTTTCTTCTGGTCTCTTTGGTAACTCTTCTATGAGATAGAATGAAGGGCAAGATTTTGTGTGTATATGTCTTTTTTTAAAACTTCAAACCTCGACCATCCCAAAAAAGACGGATGACCACGTGATTATAAGAAATTCATCGTCCGTTAGCTTGTTTGATCGCACTCATTTATAAAGTGCGTTACAAATATATCCCTTTTTTTATTTAATAAAACAAATTACGAATATTATGTAATAAAGTAAACTTAACTTGAGAGCGCCGTTTTTAATCAGAGATTACTCACAGAAACCTTTATAATATTTTGCACCATTAATATTTTACTCTACAGGGGTTTTAGGGAACGTTATAGATTATTGAAGTTAAAATAGACACACTCATTATATACTTGCATTATGTTTACAATTTTAGTTAGTTAATGTGAATGTAGTCGCTAAAAGTCAAGAGTAAAAATCATACTGCGCCTTAAATTTGTATGTCTTAAAAATAATGCATTATTAAAAAGGTGGAGGATGAATGCCTACAAAGTCACGTCTGTTCTATTTTATCTGTGTCGGTGTAATAAGTACATTTTTGGTGGGAGAGTAGAATATTCCTTGATTAGCGCTAGTATTATGTTACATATCTACCTCTTCCCTAAATGAACCTACATGAACCCCTAGTATACAAATAAAACACATATTATATTAAGTACACGGAATTAAAATGAAGTATAAATCCGTGCTTTATATAGAATATTCTATGTTATATCATTGTTTTGGAATTCACAATTTGGGCGGATGACGTGACGAACGGAGAATTGATAACTTAAACATAAGTTTATTAAACAAAAAAATATTAATATCTCTATAAGATAAATAAAAGTTGAAGTATTAAACGCAAGAGAAATATTTCAATTTACATTTATGTAGCTGATATTAACACTGAAATTAATTTTTCCCTCGAAATGATGTAAAATGTCCTAATTTGAATAAACTTCTACTCCTTGCCTTTTGTTATTTATAATAGATAGCTGTGACAACCAGCTTTCCCATCGTTTTGGTAATTTCAATAACAAAAATAAGTGTCTTGATATTATTAATGTCTTCGCCAGAAATCTGTTAAATTATCGTCCACAATACACACCCTTAATGGACAATTACTGTTTTGTGAATTTCTCGGAGTTGCTTCCACAGTGACTATATACTACTATACACTATATACGGAACTATATAGAGGAAATGGAATTATTTGTTAAGCAGTACTAAAAACTCCTGAGCTCTCTTAAACTCAAAGATTTTGGGTTGTGAGATTTATGTATTTCTATTAATTTCTGTATGTGTTTTTAATACGAGAAAAAATTATACATATTCAATTTGCTTTTAATTTATAAGAAAATTATTTTCTGAAGTGATTTCAATTTATGTACGTATGGTCTTGTTTGATAATTATAATTATTTAAGATTATTAATAGAAAAGAATATAGTCATAAACTCTTTTCAGGTAAAGTGTATACAAATTGGGTATGTTTTAAATCAATATCCCCTAAACTTGAATCTTAGTGACGTTATATACAAATACTAATACTATATTTTGTTTTATTATATATAAAAATCTTTCCTTTTTAGTTGTATGTATACGGTAGGGAGGAGTTAAACGGCCGGTAGCTTGCTATGCACTGGTTTATTAACAGAGGGCGCGTGGGCACAGCCACGCATTGTAATACATAGGTATACAAATGTATATACATACATAACATTAGTCTTTCTACATCATGGCATACTATTGAATTTTCATTGAGTGCACCAATGTTTGCAAATACGCCAATATTTGCTCATATACCCTTTGTTTTATAAGCATAGCATAGCATAGGAGTTTAGCGATTGGTAAGAATTTGTTACACCCTCTTGTACTCCATATTTTGAACGTCCGTATATGTAAGAATGTTTAAGGACAACTCAAGTACGCAATCAATTGTATGAAATGAGACTTTTGGTTATTATAAAATCTACCCTCGTGGATTGCGACCGCTCCTTGCAAACAACATACGAGTAGACTAATAATTAGGAGATGGAAAACAAAGACTAATCGTATTAACACGTTGCGAGGTTGCGAACGCCTTGTACCCCGCACACCTCGTACCGTACCCTACGCTAGCTTTACGCGGTTAGTGTTGTGCAAAACGTTGTACGCTGCACCCGCGACGATATAATAAGATGTCGAAACGTTGCCGAAGAAATAACATTATTGATGATGAAGAGGAATCGGGTGATTATATTGGGGTAAATCTATTTCTAAATTAACGATATTTGAAAAACAGGTAAGTTTCCAATCAATATTTACAAATTATACGCAGTCTAAGTGAAATAATTATGTTGGTATATAACAAATAAATTAAACTGACAAAAGCGAAACACACACAGGCCGTAACGATCCCATACTTATGTATAGAAATGCTACAATAAATCGCTACACCTAATCAACCCGCTTCAAAAATACACTATCAGTTTTTTTTTCAGAACCCGCTCCAAACAATCCACATCATCTCGAAAAAGGATCAAAGAAAAGGAGATGTGTAGGATGCTACGAAAAACTTCGCACCTTCTTATCAAGTCGTGAGGCTGACAAAATAGCAAAGAAAATTCTCACAGAATGTATCTATTAATAAAAAGCATCCATAAGTACAATAAAGATTTTTTCCCATCATAAACAATATGAAAAACTGCCCTTTTTCAGTGCGGTATGAGGTACATAAGACCCCACATTTTATTTTACCTATAGAAAGCTAAATTATCTGCCCACAGGCGGCGGCAGATTTAGATTAATCAACTCATTGATAATGATAATCGCGACAAAATCCATACAATTCGCCTTATTTGGCGCCAAAAAAAAGGATTTTGTCTCATGTGGGCGGTGGGGTTTACTAAGCCTCGTGCCGCTACAACCTCTGGTTCAGAACGAGGTTTCAAACGTCTCGTAACGCAGTAGGTCATGGAAAGTACAGATAAATCAGTGCCGCTGGGAACGTGTTAAAGAACACTTAATTTTAATTTCAAGACTTCTAAAAAGGTTAGTATTAATAACCATTTCTTTCATTCTCGTTATCTCTCGTAATCAAAAAATCTCGCCAAAAATATAAATAATGACAGAAGGAGGCCGAGTTCAGTACGAAGAATGTTATAATTTTTTATGAGATGTCATAAATGTTTTAAATAAAGTTTTATTCTTTTCTTTGTCTAACTAAACACATAATGACCTCAAAAATTTTTACTTGAGTTTACAATTCAGTATTTTTTATTTAAAACTAGCTTGCATGACAGACGTTGTTCTGCCCTTTTTGACGACCCTTTATCATGTCCTATTAATAATCCTTAAATCCACAAAAAATGTGGGTCACTCATGGGCAAAACAACTATCTTATCTCTCAAGTTGGACCAGTTTAGCACACGGTGTGAAAATTTTATTAAAATCGGTTGAGTAGTTTAGGAGTCTATCGCGGACAAACAACGTGACACGTAATTTATATTATATATTAAGATTTTAATTCTAAGTACTAATATTATAAACTTATAAGTGCGTAACTTATACGCAAGTAGGTACTGTATTTTTTTAAATTTATTTATTAAGAATTATTATGTTACACTATTCAGTACAATAATAGCAGGTAAACCTCTAGGGTTTATCTACGCTAGAGAGTCGGCTTATATAAACAAAGATGTATTAAGGGGATATAGTAAGTCAGCACAAATTCTAATTTCCCCGCGCGTCGTATGCTATGTACCGACATGTTTGTAATAACTAATACTGTAAGTAGATAGGTCGTTAGATACTTATTTCATTAGGTTTATCATATTTATGCCTGTTTCTTAACGCCAAACCCAGTCGCTTCTTATTTTTATCACGGTTATTTCCCATTTTAATTTTACGTCGTCCTGTTGCGTAATGTGTATTCTGCTCGTAAGCGACACAACTTCTCCCTTCAAAAGCCTAAGCGATACTAACCAGGCCTGGTCAACTCTGTATGGACAGAATGAAATACCTACGGGGGCTGAATTTTATTATTGCCATTTGTCAGATAAATGTCTTGTTTTATAATTAGTAAGATTTTTCTAAAGATAAATTACACTCAAAAATTTTGAATATAGAAATAATAATCCATAGGAAGATAACTATGCCTGTCGTATTTTTCTACATTATTATATTAGCATATCCTTGACGTTAAAAGAAAAATAAATGTTTTTTTTTTTTGTTTTGATTTTCAATGAGTAGAAGATTATATTTTTTACTGGTAGCACCAAAATATGTAAATGAGTATATAATTCTCATTTCTCAAAATATGGCGTCGCCGTATAAATTATTGTTGTTCATGATCGGTTGTTATGTTTGTTTTGCTTGTGTCTTTTTCTAAGATTTTATAATCATTACAGCCCTTCACAAGTCCACTGCTGAACATAGGCCTCCCCCAAGTAATGCCACAAAGCACGGTCCTGAGCCACCTGTATCCATCTACTTCCTGCAGGTCTTACCAGGTCGTCACTCCATCTAGTGGGGGTCGCCCTACACTACGCCTACCGGTACGAGGCTGCCACTCGAGAACCTTTCTTCCCCATCGGTTATCGGTTTTTCGAGCTATATGGCTGGCCCATTGCCACTTCAGCTTACTAATCCGTTGGGCTATGTCGGTAACTCTGGTTTTACTCCGGATATTCTCATTTCTGAGTCTATCACGCAGAGAAACTCCGAGTATAGCCCTCTCCATAGCTCGCTGAGCGACTTTGAGCGTCCTCATACGGCCAGCAGTGAAGGACCACTAAGATCCGTAAGTCATCACTGGCAACACGCACTGTTTATACACTTAAGTTATCAGAGATTGAGGTATACCTGACGAGAAGATGTGTCGTAATTTCCCGAACGCTGCCTAGCCGAGTTAAATCCGTCGATTGACCTCTCGGTCGAAGTTGGATTTACCTAGTCGTACTATTTGTCCCAGGTAAACGTACTCAACAACTTAGAGCATAGTGCTCCCAACAACTACCGGCATAGGTGTGACATGGACATTAAACATGATCTTTGTTTTGTCCATGTTCATCTTAAGACCTATCCGTTGGGAGACACCATTGACGTCATTGAGCATAGTGCTAAGGTCCTCCAGCGATTCTGCCATAAGGACTATATCGTCGGCAAATCGAAGATGAGTGATGTACTCGCCATTGATGTTAATACCGTATCCTTTCCAGTCCTGTAGCTTGAAAACGTCTTCCAACGCAGCGGTGAAGAGTTTCGGGGAAATAACGTCACCATGTCTTACACCTCTCTGCAGTTGGATAGGTTTCGAACTCTTCAGCACTTCCATATACTGACAGTAAACTTGGCACCGCTGAAGGGACTGTAGCACCACCCAAATTTCGACGGAATCAAAGGCTTTCTCATAGTCCACATATGCCAGGCAAAGTGGCCGATTGTAAGCTTCGGTCTTTTGTACAATCTGCCGCAGGGTATGTATGTGGTATATGGTACTGAAGCCTTTTCGGAAACCGGCTTGTTCGGGAGGCTGGAGGTCGTCGAGTCTGCGTGCGAGACGATTCGTAATGACTCTCGAAAACAGCACGTAGACGCGGCTCAGAAGGGAAATCGGTCTGTAGTTCTTCAAGAGAGCGTTGTCGCCTTTCTTAAAGAACAACACCACCGCGCTTCTGCTACACGCCTCCGGAGTAGTGCCACCATGGAGGACGAAATTGAAGAGCTTCTGAAGGACTTCAAGTACCGGTGTTTCACCCGCTTTCAGAAGCTCCGCTGTGATTCCATCCTCGCCCGGGGCCTTGCCGCTTTTAAGGTGGTAGAGATCCATTCTAATCCCGCTCAGACTGACGTCCGGGATATCATCGGAATAGTGTCGGATAATACTTGCTCTTGGATAGTTACTCACACTTGCGTGTGGCTCCAACGATGATGTGTACAGCTGCCCATAGAACCTCTCAACCTCACTCAGAATGTCAGGTGTCCCGGAAACGATGTTGCCACACTCAGGCTTCAGCTTTGACAGTTGGCTCTTTCTGGCAGACAGATCTCTGGCAAAGACTTCGGAGCCCTGGTTCCGCTCGATCGCTTCTTTAATACGAGCAGTATTAAAGATGCATAAGTCTCGCCGCATGCATTTGGAGATCTGTCTGTTCAGTTGCCTGTATGCTGTCAAATCTGTTGACGATTGCAGCCTCATCTCCCGTCTAACAGCCATGAGATTAACAGTGTGATCGGAGAGTTTTTGTGTTCTTCTGCGGCGGGTCTTGCAGAACTTAGCTCCGACCGCATGGACAGTTTCCTCGAGACTGTCATTCATATCGTCCACTGCATTGCAATCTTCTAGGCACTGAAAGCGGTTACGTAACTCGAGCTGAAAGGTTTCGGGATTCTGGATTAGAACACGAGGGGGGACGGAGCGTTGACTTCATTAGACGAGACCTCTCCAACTTAACGTTTAGGTTCAGTGTGCCTCTAACCATTCGGTGATCGCTGCCAGTTTTCACCCTTGCGATCACTGAGATATCACTGAACAGTTGGCGTCTGGTCGTCATAATGAAGTCAATCTCATTTTTTGTCGAACAGTCGGGGCTCGACCAGGTCCGCTTCCTGTGGGGCCGCTTCTGAAAGAAAGAGTTCATCATAAAGCGTCACTCATACTCCATAAAGTCGGCCAGCTGCTGGCCCCTTCGGTTCCGTTGCCCTACTCCAAATTTTCCTACCTTAAGCTCACCGCTTTCTCTTGTGCCTAGTTTTGCGTTGAAGTCTCCCATCAACACCTTGTAGTGGGTTTTGGAGGAATGCATGGCTCTGGAAATATCCTCATACATTTCCTCCACCTCCTCATCGGGATGTGCCGAGGTTGGTGCGTAAACCTGTATGACCTTCAGCGAATACCGTTTGGTGATTCTGAGTATCAGATACGCGACCCTCGTCGACACACTCCCAATATTTACAACGTCGTTGACGAGAGACTTGTGGACGTTAAATCCGATACCTCCTTGGGACAGATGGTCGCCCTCCCGGTGATAGAACAAGTTGCCGGACTCGAGGATTGCCGTGTCCTCCCCCTCTCTTCGGACCTCGGATAATGCAATAATATGCCAGCGCAACTTTTCTACCTCTTCTTCCAGCTCAAGTATCTTCTCGTCAGTCCTCAGGGTGCGTGCGTTATGTTGCCTGGTCGAGTCATCGTAGGTGGCAACAGAACCTCCACCGGAGCACTTAGCACTCCCTGCCCCGCCATTACGATGGTCCGTCGTAGCCAGGAATAGCGGGGCCGCCGGGAACTGGGGGCCGTTTGTTTGCATCGTTATTCATGGGGGGATATTTGCCATAGTTGCCACGCTTGGCGAGCGGGTTGGCAACGGCAGTTTTTTATTATATCACAGTTGTTATCAGGAAGATGCTGCTGCCCATCTCCTGCTTGTCTCCCTCTGTCGCCTCTTACGACACCCACGGGAAGATATGGGGTAGTGGATATTCTCAACCGCCACTACACGGCGTTTTTTTTTCCCTATAGGTTTAGGAATTTGAATCCCATTTTATTTCGTCAATAGTTTTCCTGGAATTTTTGCATACAAGAGAATTACCTTGAGATGTTATTTATAAGGCAAAAAAGAAATACACATATTTTACAAGACCAGTTTTACAAGCAATGTCACTTAACGTGGTTATTATATACCATATGTTTTATGAATGATATAGCTGTAGTGTTATAAAAATAACTAGCTATGTGGATTATAACAAAACGTTATGATTCAAATTAAAAATTAAAGTAGTACCCGTGTTTTATTTAAAAATTATTGTGCTGTTAATTATATTAAAATATGTTCAATATGGTTTGTCTTCCTTAAGAACCATGTAGTTTTTTGACCAAAAAACAATATCATGTCCACTATGAGCAGAAATAATTTTCATTTTATAAGCGCCCCCTTTGGAGTACTTGAAATCTGAATATGATTTTTCAGTGTTAATTTAGATTCAAAATTATTCTTTTTTTTCAAGAAGAAGTACATAATAAATTCGAATTTTTTGTATACATTTACCAATACGAGATAGCTGGACAAACAATTATAAATTTTTATATCAAATTAGTAAATATCCTATATCACTGTAGTGGATTGTAGTCGTAATTAAACAATTGACATTTCATTCATGTGAAATATTTGTGTTACACTTCAAGTATAAAAATGCTATAGTTTTATATGTTTAATATCAAGTAATTAAATGTATTTTTAAGGTATTGATTTTTTATATCGAATTAACTTTACAATCAATTTTTTTTTAGAATTTTATCATCAATGTATACGTCACATCATGGTATTTAGTTTATCAATAAAAAAACAAAATTAAAACAAATCTTATTTTAATTAATAAATAGAAAGATGCTGCTGCCCATCCTCTGCCTCAGTTTCCCTCTGTAGCCTCTTAATACACCCACGGTAAGATGCGCGGGTACTCTTATTCGCTACTACACAGGATATAATGCAAATTCATCATCAATGTATACGTCACATCATGGTATTTAGTTTATCAATAAAAAAATAAAATTAAAACAAATCTTATTTTAATTAATTAAATAGAAAGATGCTGCTGCCCATCCTCTGCCTCAGTTTCCCTCTGTAGCCTCTTACTACACCCACGGTAAGATATGGGGGCGCGGGTACTCTTATTCGCTACTACACAGGATATAATGCAAATTCATCATCAATGTATACGTCACATCATGGTATTTAGTTTATCAATAAAAAAACAAAATTAAAACAAATCTATTATTTTATTTAATAAATAGAAAGTTGCCCATCTTCTGCCTCAGTTTCCGTCTGTAGCCTCTTACTACACCCACGTATGGGGGCGCGGGTACGGGTAAATTCATCATATACGTCACATCATGGTAATTAGTTTATCAATAAAAAAAACAAAATTAAAACAAATCTTATTTTAATTAATATAGAAAGATGCTGCTGCCCATCCTCTGCCTCAGTTTCTCTCTGTAGCCTCTTACTACACCCACGTAAGATTGGGGTCTCTTATTCGCTACTACAAGGGATATAATTCAAATTCATCATCAATTATACGTCACATCATGGTATTTAGTTTATCAATAAAAAAACAAAATTAAAACAAATCTTATTTTAATTAATATTTAATTAAATAGAAAGATGCTGCTGCCCATCCTCTGCCTCAGTTTCCCTCTGTAGCCTCTTACTACACCCACGGTAAGATATAATAATAATAATAATTATTATTATTATGTGGGTATATTTATTATATATAATAATAATTATTATTATTATTATTATTATATAATAATTATTATTATTGTTATTTATATTGTTGGCGAGATTTTTTGATTACCAGAGTAATAAAAAATAAAGTTAGTATTAATAAAATAAAATATGATTAATACTAACCTTTTTAGAAGTCTTGAAATTAAAATTAAGTGTTCTTTAACACATTCCCAGCGGCACTGATTTATCTGTACTTTCCATTACTGCGTTACGAGACGTTTGAAACCTCGTTCTGAACCAGAGGTTGTAGCGGCACGAGGCTTAGTAAACCCCACCGCCCACATGAGACAAAATCCTTTTTTTGGCGCCAAATAAGGCGAATTGTATGGTTTTTGTCGCGATTATCATTATCAATGAGTTGATTAACCTAAATCTGCCGTCGCCTGTGGGCAGATTATTTAGTTTAGATTCTATAGGTAAAATGTGGGGTCTTATGTACCCCATACCGCACTGAAAAAGGGCAGTTTTTCATATTGTTTAGTGATGGGAAAAAATATCAATTTTATTTAATTGTACGTATAGATGCTTTTTATTAAAACAGGGCAAACAATAATTTTTTGCAACCGATACATTCTGTGAGAATTTTCTTTGCTATTTTGTCAGCCTCACAACTTGATAAGTAGGTGCGAAGTTTTTCGTAGCATCCTACACATCTCCATTTCTTTGATCCTTTTTCGAGATGATGTGGATCGTTTGGAGCGGGTTCTGAAAAAAAAAACTGATAGTGTATTTTTGAAGTTTTAGGTGTAGAGATTTATTGGAGCATTTCTATACATAAGTATGGGTTCGTTACGGCCTGTGTGTGTTTCGCTTTTGTCAGTTTAATTTATTTGTTATATTCCCACATAATTATTTCACTTAGACTGAGTATAATTTGTAAATATTGATTGGAAACTTACCTGTTTTTCAAATATCGTTAATTTAGAATTAGATTTACCACCCAATTCCTCTTCGTCATCAATAATGTTATTAATTAACTTTCTTCGGCAACTTATTATAACGTCGCGGGTGCATTGTACAACGTTTTGCACAACACTAACCGCGTAAAGCTAGCGTAGGGTGCGGTACGAGGTGTGCGGGGTACGAGGTGTTCGCAACCTCGCAACGTGTTAATACGATTAGTCTTTGTTTTCCATCTCCTAATTATTAGTCTACTCGTATGTTGTTTGCAAGGAGCGTTCGCAATCCACGAGGGTACATTTTATAATAACCAAAAGTCTCATTTCATACAATTGATTGCGTACTTGAGTTGTCCTTAAACATTCTTACATATACGAACGTTCAAAATATGGAGTACAAGAGGGTGTAACAAATTCTTACCAATCGCCAAACTCCTATGCTATGCTATGCTTAAAAAACAAATGGTATATGAGCAAATATTGCCGTATTTGCAAACATTGGTGCACTCAATGAAAATTCAATAGTATGCCATGATGTAGAAAGACTAAAAAGGACAGATTTTTATATATAATAAAATAAAATATAGTATTAGCATTTGTAGATAACATCACTAAAATTCAAGTTTAGGGGATATTGATTTAAAACATACCCAATTTGTATACACTTTACCTGAAAAGAGTTTATGGCTATATTCTTTTCTATTAATAATCTTAAATAATTATAATTATCAAAAAAGACCATACGTACATAAATTGAAATCATTTCAGAAAATAATTTTCTTATAAATTAAAAGTAAATTGAATATGTATAATTTTTTCTCGTATTAAAAACATACACAGAAATTAATAGAAATACATAAATCTCATAACCCAAAATGTTTGAGTTTAAGAGAGCTCAGGAGTTTTTAGTACTGCTTAACAAATAATTCCATTTCCTCTATATAGTTCTCTATATAGTGTATAGTAGTATATAGTCACTGTGGAAGCAACTCCGAGAAATTCACAAAACATTAATTGTCCATTAAGGGTGTGTATTGTGGACGATAATTTAACAGATTTCTGGCGAAGACATTAATAATATCGAGACACTTATTTTTGTTATTGAAATTACCAAAAAGGTGAGAAAGCTGGTTGTCACAGCTATCTATTATAAATAACAAAAGGCAAGGAGTAGAAGTTTATTCAAATTAGGACCTTTACATCATTTCGAGGGAATAATTAATTTCAGTGTTAATATCAGCTACATAAATGTAAATTGAAATATTTATCTTGCGTTTAATAAAAGTAAAGTAAAGTAGAGTTACAGCCTATATACGTCCCACTGCTGGGCTCAGGCCTCCCCCTCATTTCTGAGAGGGCTTAGGGCAAGGAAGTGTCCGCCGCGCTGCCCAAATGCGTGTTGACGAACTTCACATGTCTTCGAAATATTTTTCTTATTCCTCAGACATGCAGGTTTCCTCACGATGTTTTCCTTCACCGCCGAGCACGTGGTAAATCAGCACTTAAAATTGCAATTAACAATTTCATTGGTGCCGGCGGGGATCGAACCCGGGTTACTCTCGCGTTCTGTTATATTTACAGCGAGCGTTAACCACTGAGCTACCACGGCTCTCGCGTTTAATACTTCAACTTTTATTTATCTTATAGAGATATTAATATTTTTTTTTAATAAACTTATGTTTAAGTTATCAATTCTCCGTTCGTCAGTTCCGCCAAATTGTGAACTCCAAAACGATGATATAACATAGAATATTCTATATAAAGCAAGGATTTGTACTTAATTTTAATTCCGTGTACTTAATATAATATGTGTTTTATTTGTATACTAGGGGTTCATGTAGGTTCATTTAGGGAAGAGGTAGATATGTAACATAATACTGGCTCTAATCAAGGAATATTCTACTCTCCCACCAAAAATGTACTGATTACACCGACACAGATAAAATAGAACAGACGTGACTTTGTAGGCATTCATCCTCCACCTTTTTAATAATGCATTATTTTTAAGACACAAATATTTCAAGCGCAGTATGATTTTTACTTTTGACTTTTAGCGACTACATTCACATTCACTAACTAAAATTGTAAACATAATGCAAGTATATAATGAGTGTGTCTATTTTAACTTCAATAATCTATAACGTTCCCTAAAACCCCCCTGTAGAGTAAAATATTAATGGTGCAAAATATTATAAAGGTTTCTGTGAGTAATCTCTGATTAAAAACGGCGCTCTCAAGTTAAGTTTACTTTATTACACAATATTCGTAATTTGTTTTATTAAATAAAAAAGAGATATATTTGTAACGCACTTTATAAATGAGTGCGATCAAACAAGCTAACGGACGATGAATTTCTTATAATCACGTGGTCATCCGTCTTTTTTGGGATGGTCGAGGTTTGAAGTTTTAATAAAAGCCAAATATATAATTTAAACAAATACACAAATTGACACATACACACAAAATCTTGCCCTTCATTCTATCTCATAGAAGAGTTACCAAAGAGACCAGAAGAATGTCGTGTGAGAACCTATGCAATCATTGTAACCAGGGGTTAATCTGTAAAAATACATTATTGAATTGTTAAAGAAATTACTTTTATATCAAGATCATTAGCGAAATTTTATCTACATTTTAGATATTAATTTTGCCTTTAAAATATTTGTAAAACACACATTCACAAATGTCCACATTTTATTCCACTGCAATAATAAAAAACAAACCTTGTCTGAGTTTCCGCATGAAGTTTGTTCAAACCGAGCTTGTCTGTCGTATTTGAAATTCCGTGAATTAAAAATACTAAATTTTACTCAGCAAATATGTTTATACAAAATTCAAAGAGTTGCAAGTTAGCTTACCGTGAAATAAAAGAGATAGTAACAGCAACAGTGGTAAAGTAGAGATAAACAAAATAGCAAATTTCAAGAGGAAAGTAAGTAGTTCAAAGTAAATTTTATTAAAATCCACTACTTAGCACAGGCTCCTCTATTTTCTAGCAGGTTTTAGGATATGAAAGTGTCTGCTGTGCTTTATCAATGCGTGTTATCGGACTTCACCACTTAATTATTTAAGCCTCGAAATCAATCAGAGTCAAACATCAGTTTGAAGAAATATTTGATTACAATTTAATTATTATTACAACAAAAGACTCGTACATTTAAAAGTCGTAATGATTACTGGACGATATCATTTTTGATATTAACTATTTTGACCTTAACTAACTTTTTATTTTATTCTGTTCGTAAATAACATTATTCATAAATAACGTTATTTATAAATAACATTAGCTGCTTTCATAATGATAGAATACTCATTGTTTTATTACTAGCAGATTTGAATAGGATTTGACAGTTCTGTATTCTGTGATTTTAGTATTGTGAGTGTTTTGGCTTTTATAGCGTCATCGTATTCAGGGCTCGCGGCCTGAAAGGTAGCGAGCTATGAAAAACTTCACAGATGAGTTATATAAACGCCGTCGGAAAAAGGGTGGCGGGCCCCTGTTATAACGGCCTAATTTCGTTCGATGATCTAGGCTGTGAGAACCGCCCAGGTACGCAGGTGTACGTACGTACGTGGCACGCAACATTACGCGTACAACATTGCGTACGTACAGCGTACATACGCAATGTTGCGTACCATCCGTTGGCCGAACAGTGTTTATGACATTAGTTGAGTATGTAGTGTTAGTGTATGACGGCGACATTTGGATCGTTATTATCTAGCCGAACTATGGCTGTCAAGTTTGGAGTCGGCACGTAGGTGGCTGCTTTGGGGTTGGGAACTGTGGTTTGAAGTAGCACTGAGACGAGCTCCGGTGGCGTTGCGAATGAAGCTAATTAGGAGAACTTGGAGGCCACACAAACAAGTTTTGGGTGCGTGGTCGAAGACTATGCCGGCATATGAAATGATAGGTCTTACGTAATTTTTGTAGTAATGGAGCTCGGGTCTTAAGAACAGTTTTCTCTTGGTATTGACTAGCGGATGGAGGCGACTAGTAATGAATTTGGCTTGGTTGCGGATATTTTGTATTTATTTCGCAGGTCATACCGTAGTCGAATGGGAACCCCAAGTATTTGGCCGTTCATTGTTAGGGAGTTGGGCAGCCGAAAAGGATGTTTTTTAGATTTAATTTCCGACAAAAAGTGAGGGATGGGCTCCTGTGAAATTATATTGCTATAATGTGAGGCGCTTCGAGAAGCGAAATTCGTCTACTTGATAACGAAAATGGCGGATAGCAAGGAAGGTTCTAATGATGTGAGTAAGCCTCTCAAGCACGTTTAGTTTATACAGCTTTTAAAGCAAGCCGTCGTGCCAAACTTTCTCGAACGCCTTTGTGATATCAAAGAAGAAGGGACCGGTGTAAAGCCTTCCAGCCTTCAAGAATGTATTCCGTTAGGCGATGGATCTGATTTGTGCTCAAGTGTTTGGCTCTTAAGCTGAACTGCTTATCGGGAAGACGTTTATTGACGAAGATAAGATTAGACATAGACATATTTTTATAGGCGATTTGATATAAGGCGCTCGGAAACTGTACCCAGTTTACTGAGGAGACCGATTGATTTTTAGCTGGAGGCTAAGTTACATGTTGTCCCAGGTTTTGGTATTCCTGTTTAGTCTGCCTCTTTCCAGGCATTCTAAAAAGAGCAGATAGAGAGAATAGCATTGAAAATGTCTACATGCCATACATGTAGCGTGGAGAGCAGTTATGGCACCCTTTTACTAATGGCATCGGGGTCGTGTGCTGATTTTTTAGGCTTTTGATGAATTCTGTGACTTTCTCAAGAGTCATAAGATCTAAGGAGTCACCCACATGTAGTGTTGCAGACTTACGATCGACCTCCGCCTCGATCTCTAGAAGGTGAGCGGGATTTATGGGTTCGCTAGAAGAATTGCATTGGCTGTCTCAACTGTTCGCGAAACATTCGGCCTTTTCATAATCGTCAAAGGTGAGATCGAGTTTTTCTGGCCCTACGAGAGGCGGCATGTGTGAGGTCTGATCTGCTTTCAGTGCACTGGCCAACCACCACTAAGCAGTGTGCGATGGCTCAATTTCCTGCATCAAACTATCCCATTTATCGTGTATTAATTCGCCTGTGCTCTGGTTAACCTCGTTTTGGAGGCTGCGAAGCATACATTTGTTATCTATTGTACGGCAGCGCCTTAGGGCCGTGTTTTTAGCTCTGGTCAATATTTCTCGGAAGCTTCGTGTCTTTATTGCTTGACACTCAAATTTTACGGGAGTATTCTTCGACCGCGAAAGGTACGTTGATAGGGCGCTAATAGCCTCATTTGCTACTTCTGTCGACTCTATTTACTATGGAGTTTTATCTAAGCGCTGGAAAGTTTTTGACCTCAAGCTTACGCCAGTCTATTTTCTGTAACTATTATTAAAAGCGTTACACATAGCGCCGTGGCGGAATTACTGACTCTGTGAAGTCGAGTTAGAAGGCGCCAATGACTTGTAAGTTATTAAGTGATGAGAATAGGATGAAAGTGTTATTTTATGCCATGTAATTGTTTGCGTGCTTGATATCTCACTTGGAAATGTGCCATTAAATAAACAATGAAACTAAATATAAATAAAATATAAATACCTATAATGTAATAACTATTTCAATGTTACACAAATATAAAACCCTACCGTGATTTATATTTGTGTAACATTGAAATAGTCATTACATTATAGGAGCTATATATACTATGTGAGGGTAATATGGTCACCTTAAGCTTTGCCGCTCTATAAAAACAAAACTAGGCAAAGGACAGAGACAAATACACAAAGTCCTATACTATAACTAATATATTAAGAAAGAAACAGCATACAAGCCTTGGCAATAATTATAAACACATCGTACAATCAATAAAAAAACTTATTACACTACACCACACTAAAATCGACTAAAATATTTACTACCATATTACCCTTACAAACTATATTTGTTATTTTTAAAGTGACATGTCCTTTCTATGACTTCTTATTGAAAAAGTAATGGAGCAACAAAAATCTATTGCTACAGGTTTCTAAAACGTGTAACAGTATAAATACATTTACACACACAGAAAATAGACAGAGCTGATATTACTTGATAGGTGCTTTCGTGATTTTAACAAAGTTATGTCGTAAATTGGAAAAAATATATAAGTTGTTGGAACTTAACCAAAAAACCATGGGTAATTAATTCTAAGTAAGCCCAAGTAAACCTGGTTATTATTATTTCTTCTAGCATTAAGTGTATCATGAATAAATTAAAAAAAAACATCACTAAATAAGCTCTATCGGCTACACCTAGTTGCAGCCGCCTGGGTATACTACTGGTATACTACTAGTTTAAATTTGTATTTAAAAAGATGCAAATAGCTAGAGATAGGTAATAAAAAAGAAAAAGAATTTGGCCAGCATACAACATTAATAAACAGAAACTCGTAGTTCAAATTACAAATTGGTAATGATGATGTTAGTCAGTGATAGTTTGTGTTAATCGCTGAGATATAGAAAAATACAAAATCATTTTTATTTTATATAATAATTAATATAATATTTAATTTATTATTTAATATACACACCCACTCTCTCCTGTGCCGCAGTGACCTCGTAAGTCTTGGCCTCCGACACGAGAACATACTGTTCTGCGCAATTTCTCCGCCTTGAAATATCAGCTTGAGGCGCGGGCAGTTCAGTTTCCACCTGGTCGCCCCAGCGATATTTGGAATGATCACTGGACTTCGGTTAAATATGATCTCTTTATTTTGGTCATCCGTTATACATAACCTAGCTACTGGAGGTAGTGGTTGCTTTTATTTCTTCAATGATGCTGCCATGAGTTCCTTCGTTCGATGTTTTCGCAAAGCCTTTATCTACTATCTTCTCCTCTAACTTGGTCAAACATTATTCTCGGGATCTTCCTTAGTGCTACTAAGAGGTTTTTCTCTTACATTTGTCTAAGCATCCAGAATACAAAACGGTACATGAGAATAGGAGACAGTTTGGTATATACTGATTTCTTATTCTACTGAAAAGCCTTGGCTCAAACACTAATTGTAGAGCTACACTACATCTCAAAGTAATAAATTATTTCAAAACTTGCGAGCCTCCTCGGCTTCACCCGGCTAGCATCTTCTAATGTGGCATCATTTAGTATTTTTAGAATAATCATCAATAACCATTTATTTATTTATTTATTTTAGGAGGACTTAAGCACTATGCTCAATGACCTCAATAGTGCCTCCCAACGGATAGGTCTTAAGATGAACATGGACAAAACAAAGATTATGTTTAATGTCCATGTCACACATATGGTGTGACATGGACATTAAAAATAATCGTTGTAGTTGTTGGGAGCACTATGCTCGAAGTTGTTGACGAGTACGTTTACCTGGGACAAATAGTCCGACTAGGTAAGTTCAACTTCGACCGAGAGGTCAATCGACGGATTCAACTCGGCTGGGCAGCGTTCGGGAAATTACGACATATCTTCTCGTTAGGTATACCTCAATCTCTGATAACTAGAGTGTATAACCAGTGCGTGTTGCCAGTGATGACTTACGGATCTGAGACGGTCCTTCACTGCTGGGCGCATGAGGACGCTCAAGATCGCTCAGCGAGCTATGGAGAGGGCTATGCTCGGAGTTTCTCTGCGTGATAGACTCAGAAATGAGGATATCCGCAGTAAAACCAGAGTGACCGACATAGCCCAACGGATTAGTAAGCTGAAGTGGCAATGGGCCGGCCATATAGCTCGAAGAACCAATAACCGATGGGGAAGAAAGGTTCTCGAGTGGCAGCCTCGTACCGGTAGGCGTAGTGTAGGGCGACCCCCCACTAGATGGGGTGACGACCTGGTAAGATATGCAGGAAGTCGATGGATGCAGGTGGCTCAGGACCGTGCTTTGTGGCATTACTTGGGGAAGGCCTATGTTCAGCAGTGGACATGTGAAGGGATGTAATGATGATGATGATGAATGATGAACCATTTATTTTGTCAAATTCTAGATTTTACAAAAATTCCAAGTTTTATTGAGTAAATTTTTGCCTAGATCACTCTTGACACCGCTGTCTGTTCGTAAATTTTATCACAATCGGTTCAACCATTCTGAAGCATAGTCCAGACAACCACACAAACGGACAGCCAAAACTTTTATAAATGATATTTATTATACGCCATATATATAACCTTTTAAAATAATTTTAAAACTTTAATTATTTACTTTTAATTATTAACTTATGCAATGCATCTTTGAGTTTTAGAGATATTTTGCTATAACTGGCTAGTTGTTGTTGCTATAAAGTTCTGCAGTTATGATTAACTATGTGCTCGGCGTTAAAGAAAAATATTGTGCGAAAACCTACCTACATTTCCGAAGAACCTGATTTTATCACAAGCGTGTAGTGAAATCTTATGAGTTCCTATATTGTGAGTATATAATATAACCATCTCATTTATTTTATACACATGAGTATATTGAGTTAGATATGCAGTCCAGCGACTGAAAGCAGCGTTAAATGTAAGAGACGTCTGATACTGTAATCGTCAATCAACCCACAAAGCATGACGATGAAGGCAAACCCTTTTTACGGATTAGAACTTTTACGAAAAGGATTGGTAAAAAGGGTTTGCCTTAATCGTCGTCGTTAAAGAAAAAAGAATATTGAAATTTCAAGAGGGTTTTCCTTAATTGGCGTTAAAAGTTATTGAGTGCGTGCTTGCGTGCATGCGTGTTTGTATGTATGTATGCAAATATCTCATAACTTTGTGACGGATTGTCCGATCGAAAAGTAATTTTCGGCATCTGAAAGAACTTTACTCGTACTGAACTTAAACTTTATATGAATTTCGGTTAAATTATCACGGTTGACTCTGAGAAATCCTCAAAAATTCGAGTATTATTAATTTTCAAAAAGTAGGTTTTGCGGATTTACTTCAACACTCAGGATTTTGCTCAATTTTATAATCTAATCAGCTTTTCTAATTAAAAAACGATGTCGATTGCCGTAAACCACATCAAAATCGGTTAATTTGCTTGGGAGATGTCGTTGATTACAAAAATCTCGAAAAAAGTCTTTTTTTTTTTCAAAATTACTTGAAAACTTACCGTGAAATCATATTTTTTTGGAATATGCTTTTTTATTAAGCTGAAAAAAATTTCGTCGTTTGCCATAAATCACATCAAAATCAGTTGATTTGCTACATACATAAAAAAGTGATTTTCCGAAATTATGAAGTTTTTGTAAATAAGTTCAGTAAGTGGAATTTGGATCGCTTTTAAATTGAAATTAGCAGGAAGTTTCAGGAATGGCCTGCAAGGTAAATCAATTATTTCAAATAATTTATTACAATTTTACAACACCAGGAAAATTGCAGATGCATTGCCTGCCCTTTAAAAATGAGTAAACTCGTTTAATAAAAAAGGTCCTTAAGTCGTATCGGTCCTTAAAAATCACCGAAGGTAAGCGATTCCAAAAAGTATTCATGCGAGGAAGAAAACTCCTAATAAATCCCACGGTAGTGGACCGGCAAAAATTCAAATAAAATGGATGGCAACGTAAGTTTTTTCGCGATGTATGGTGGTACGTTTGGTGGCTGGAATAAATCCGAACATTTCCTTAGAGCACTGCCTGTGGTAAATATGATAGAAAACGCAAATGGATGCAACATCTCTACACATTGCAAGTGGATTGAGCCAATCAAATAAAACTCGGTCGTCAACGATTAAAATCGCACTCTCGGTAGCCCGGCCTATAGATGAGAACAGTGTTCCATGTGAGGCTGTGTGAAGCTGCGTCTTGTAAAGTTGCCAACGGTGTGCCGGCATGAAATACTGTCGCGCTCTTCTGAGTATGCTAAGCTTTTTACAGCCAATTTATCTTTCTCTTCCAAGTGACCACGACACTGCAGGTCATTCGATACGTCGACGCTGAAGATTCCGATACTGGCTGCGACAACAAGGTCAGAAATTGAGGAGATACGACAAAGGGGTTCTTTTTAGCGGTAAACGCGAAAGCTTGTGAGTGACTTGTTTAATGATTTATCGTGTTACGACTTTTGATTACAGTGCTTTACTAAAATATGTTAGATTTAAAGTGTATTTTTGTAAAAGAAACGAATTTCAAAAACATGGAGGCGCTCTCTTATTGGATTTAACGTTCCTCGAGCGCCTACCACCAAACCATGACCATTCAAACGCTATTATAATGGCGTTTAATGGACCGAGTGACGTCATGCAAGATTCCACCAATGTGACCGCTGTTTGAATTGATTCTTAGTTATTGGAAATATTTTATGCCTTAAAAAAACATAACTTGTAAAAAAAAACAAGTCTCGCAACGCAGTTCTTCTACCGTAAAAAGTTGTGAGATCCATGTAATACCAAGTTGGTTAATTTATTCAGTCCCTACTTAAGGGTCCTTCTGTTTTAAGTTATTTCGTAAGTAGCTAGCCTAACAACATTTTATAGTGACTATATCAATGTTAAAAATCTTATAGGTTTCAAATAAATGGATTGACTTGGCCATCGCAAGAAAACACAATGTATCTCACAAGTAATACATATTATATTAAATTAGATTGCTTTATGCGTGCCCCCAGATTTCATGACACTAAAATGAAACAAAAAAGCTTATATGATTTATTTTAGTGTGATGGGAGGCATATTAAATAACTAATATTAATGTCACATATTTGGGAGTAGCTGAAATGTTTTTCTAACCAATATTCAGCGTACTTTTGCTATGTTTAGAAGGCGTCACACATGCGTGACATTGTGAACATTTGCATGGAAAGTTTTTTTTTATGCAAATGTTCCCAGTGTCATGTGTGCTCTGTAGTATATAAGTGAATGGTCTGAAAAGTTTCCGAACTAACAAAGATGGCTCCTTGTAACTGTACACATTTCTCCCAGCGATGCTCCCATCGCTCTACCCCGTCCAAATAATAGTACTCGGCATTTTTCTCTGCAAAAAAAATTATACACGAAGGTGATTACCTCCTCATTTAAAGAAGATCTCTGTCCTCCAAGCGCAATTTTTAGATAAGGGAACAAAAAAATGTCGCATGGAGCTAGATATGGTAAGTAACGCAGACGATCAAGCAGTTCAAATCAAAATTCGTGGGTTTTCGCCATGACAACCGCATGGGGTGTGAGACGGCGCGTTGTCATGGTGAAACAGGATTTTGTTTTTTTGAAAATGTTGCCATTTTTACGCAATTGCTGTCTTCATTTTGTCAAGTAACGATGCGTAGTAAACTCATGTAATGATTTTTCCCTTTTGAGGATAATTGATTAAATTAACTACATAACTATCCCGAAAAACAGTCGCCATTATTTTCCTAGTCGAAAAAACAGTTTTTCCTTTTTTGGAGCCGGTTGCCTCTTTGCAAGCTACTGTTCTGACTGTATTTTTGTTTTGGGCGCATAATTTTGTATCCAAGTTTTATCTACAGTAATTATTTGACGCCAAAACTGGGATATATTGCCCCTGAACTGCGTCAACAGAGCGTTGGAAATGACGAGGCACCCAACGCCCTTAAACCCACTTTTTGAAAATCATAGTGGGAAATTAAAAAGGCTATTTTGTTGACTGGTTGACATAGACATTTCACGTTAAAACCAACGGTCGTATGCCCCGACAAATGCCCACCCGATTCCTTTATTAATATGGGTTTAGTATTATTTACTGTTTCGTCTCCTTAGACATTATAGATGATTACATCGGCATCCTGTATAATATTTTTATCGAAAACTAACACGAAATCACATTCAGTTTTTGCTTAATCTCGGGATACACTACCTTAATTTTTTTAAATTATGGCATGAATATTTCGAAATATTTAAAAATATTTTTTTAAATTTAGAGCACGAATGCTTATTGACCTTTTGACGATATCAATAAGACTAAATGACATAAATCTGAAAGTTACAAATGACCATTCTATTGCTGATATCCTATCTATTACTACCACTACTTAAATGTCTTTGGTAAAATTTAAACAAAAAGTATAAATGATTTCTTATATTTACGTGTACACTACACATTGATTAAAAATACTTTTACGGCTTTTATCTCTTTTAATTTTAAATGTTTTTTTTTTTTGAAAAAATCATTTTAAATCGTAGTTATGGGTGCTAGAAAGCACCCATAACCACGGGGGACTGAAGTAACTGACGTCCCAATGTCAATGTGCAACGTTTCGGGAAGTCTGCAGTTTGTGAGCATATCCTAGGCGGCTACAACCATTACATGAAATTTGATAGATCACAAATCCTCGCGAAAGAACATCGATTAATACCAAGGATGTTACGTGAGGCTGAAACACTCTAATTTCAATAGAGAAGGGGGCTGGGTATACTACCACCTGCTTGGAACCCTGTAATTAATAAAATTAAACTAAACCCAAGCATAACACTGCGAGACTTCAAGACCAAGTAAGCTCATTCTGCATAGATCGAACCATAAATAATAATTAAAAAGCTGAAGGTACTTCGGATTAACATCAACATTGGGACGTCATTCACCTCAGTCCCCCGTGACTATGGGTGCAGGAAAGCACCCGAATTAAAAAAACATTTAAAATTAAGCGCGATAAAATCCGTAAAAGTATTTTTAATCAAAAAGTATAAATGTTAAAATTCAAAGAAATTTTAAAATGATATCTTATATATAAAAAAATATATTTATTTGTTCGTATTTAATGCGTTTTCTTACCGTTCATCAGTTTGCGGTAAAACTTTGTCAACTTATTGCTTAACGTAGAATAAGACACGTGCGTGACAACTACAAAATTAATAATCAACCCTTAAGGCTACTTCGCCCAGAAGAAGTGAAATTGCTCACAGCTAAGAAATTCCTTCTATTGATTGAAGACATAGGCCTTAGCAGTAAACTATAGCTATAGCAGCAATTACTATAGATCTTTTAGGTAACAGTCATACTGGTCTTTCTAGACCTGCATAGCTGCTCCTCCAGAAAAAGGCCACCCACGGGAGAGTAGGCTCCCCCATCACACACATTTTTGGAAATATTTCTTATTTTATTTTAAATATATTATGGTTGCGCGGAAAACCATTCGCGTTTTATTTATGACGGTAGGAACTTGCTGAATCATTATTCCTTTCCAAAACGATATCAATCGTACCCTCCTATCGACACATCGGGGTGATGGCGTGGGAGGGGAAAGAAGACGATTCTAGAACATCGCGTAATCATCGGAGCCGAGGATATATAAGACACGCGCGACCGACGCGCTCTCTCTCTCTTCCCGCGCGCTCGTTTGGAAACACATCACTAGTAGAAACCGCTTTGGCCTGGAAGCAGTCGAGCTCCAGGAACCCGCCTCACCTCGTGTGAGATATCGTCGCGCACTCTCTGTCTTCCCGCCGCAGCCGTCGTTGAACTACAACGCTTCTCTCCTGACGCACCCCTGGGGCTCCAGAGTGTCTGTCCAGAGGAGGTCCCGGAAGTCGCCGCCATAGTGCTCTAAAGGATAGAAGAACCCCGGTGAGTCAATATTCCTTAATTTACTGCCTGATTAATATTTAATAATTGTTTAACCGTTCCAATTCTGTGTTCTCCTCATCAGGCAGGATTCCTTTCATCGATTTGGCAAGTAATAGTTTTAGTTTAGGGAAGAGCGAGTGCATTGTACCGCATGCTATAGTAGTCGCTTTACGTAAGCGTAGAAGCAATCGCAAATACAGTCCACTTTAGTTAATATCTCGCGTAATAGGTTTGAGGTTTGACCGGGGAACTAGATTTTCGGCAGCCTTAAACACGTGGCTCCACCATTTTATGGTCCTTCGAGCCGGATCTGGATTGGTGTTTAGTGGTTATCCAACCATTTTCTGGTAGAATTATTAAATTAATTGTTTAGATAACGCACTCTAATTTATGGAATAGACTTAAATAGTGTTCGTTTAAATTAAAAATTTGATTTGGTACTCGCAAACAGAATTATTCATTTAATAGCGCTCGTATTTGGTTAAATTTAAAGCTTATTAAATAATTGAAACGGTGTGATAGCAACCGTTTGGTACGCTTACCCCACAATTTTGATAAAATTATTAGGTTTAGCAAACGACGCGTAGACTCGACCGCAACGGGTGTTCGATCTAATTACGTAATACGGCACGCCGAGTGTTCATCCTACGTCGTTCATGCGTGTGAGATTAATTGTGATTAATATAACTTTATTATAATAATTTAAAATGGCAGTTAGTGGAAGTGAAATCAAAATTAAAACGCTTTATGCCAAGAGGGACATACTCTTTTCGCGTGTGCAGAATATAAGTGATTATATAAAGAACATTAATATAGAGGCAGTGCGGGAAGCCTTTTTGAATGAAATCGAAACGATAGATACTTTGCGGATAGATTACGAAAGAATATTAGACCAAATTAATCATTTGGAATTACAAATCGACCCGAAATACATAGTGAACTACCAACCGCTGCTGGCATTCGAAGATATGTTGTGTCGCGTAAAAAGAACTGCAAAACTCCTACAATCTCAAAGCGAAGCAAAGCCGGAAATACAGGTACGCCCTCGTGACTCAATTAGGTTACCGCCAATAGATATTCCGGTATTCAATGGTGATATTAAGACGTGGCCCTTCTTCTTCAGTAGTTTTCAAAATAATATACACAACAACCCATCGTTATCGGACGCTGAAAAATTATATTACTTAATTAGTAAACTTAGTGGCAGAGCACAGTCGATCTGCTCGGGTTTTACACCTACAGCAAACAATTACTTATTAATATTTGAAACGCTTAAAACTAAATATGAAGATAGGAGAATGTTAGCTTCCGAATATTTGAACCAGATATTCGATCTTAAACCTATATCATCCGCGAACATCAACGGCTTAGAGCAGTTTCTAGATAAATTTGTGGCATCGGTGGCTGCACTTAAGAATTTGAAGTTTAATGACCTTATGGACGTGGTGTTTCTCCATATAGCATTAAAGAAATTAGACTCCGACACCGTGCGTGCGTTTGAAATGGAGCATCGTAGCTCGGAGATGCCTTCCTTTCATTCATTAGCATCGTTCGTGCGAGATCAAATAAAGGTGATGCAGCGCTCTCCGAACGTTAAACAGGAGATTAAAAGGTGCGTCGACCGTAGACAGACTCAACTATCTAAAATAGCAGGGTCGTTAACTTACGTAACCGCTACGCCGACATCACTCCAGCATACTTGTATAGTATGTAAAAATAAACACGGTAATTTATATAATTGTGCGACTTTTCGTAAATATCCACCAAGCGAACGTTATAAGTTAGTAAAGACAAACAACCTATGTTTGAACTGCTTAAGCGATAAGCATTTAGTTGCAAAATGCAATTCGAGTTCCGTATGTAGCAAGTGCGCCAGGAAACATCACACGCTATTGCATTTTGAAAATAGCAACATAGCGGCGTCAAGTAAGGCGGATAAGGAATTCACCCCTACTAAGGTCAACGATTCTAGCGGTCGACCTGGTGATGTCGCTCTGTGCTCATTGGCAAATATGGGAGCACAACCTCCTTCAACCGTGTTACTGGGTACGGCGCGTATTTTGGTTAGGGATTCGCGTGGAAACGAACAAAGCGTCCGTGCACTGCTGGACAGCGGAGCCCAAAATAGCTTTATAACACGACAATGTTGTCAGCGCTTAGGTTTAGTAATAAATAGGTCACTTTCATGTCCTGTAGTTAAAGGCATCGGAGGTACTAGTAAAGCGACACAGGGATATATAAATTTAAAATTTTATTCTCGGATAGATCGTAATGTTAACTTTGATATAAATGCACTAGTAGTAGGTAGGGTCACTGAACGGTTGCCAACCGTTTCGGTTGACACCTCGGCAATGATTGAATTTAAAAATTTGACTCTAGCAGACGACACTTACGCCGTTCCTGGAAACATAGACATGCTCATTGGGGCATCGCTTTTCCCTTATCTTTTGTTAAACAATAAGGTCAGGGGCAACTCCTCGCATACCGCGCCTTACGCACTGGAAACCGTATTGGGCTATGTGATCCTTGGCTCCGCCCCCATCCTAGATAGTATTTCGGCAACCTCTTATTGTGGTATGGCTGTCGAACCGCTCGAGTCGTTAGTCCGCAAATTTTGGGAGATGGAGGAGGTGAACGTCCCACCCATAGCTAGTTCAGATGACAGGTTATGCGAGGAAATTTACGTCTGCACGACCGTTCGTGATCGCGACGGTAGATATAGTGTAGCGCTACCCTTTAAAGGAGATGTTTTATCTCTCGGCGATTCGCGTCAAATGGCAGAAAAGCGTTTCTACAGCTTGGAGCGCAGGATGCTCGCTTCGCCCCAGTTAAGGGAAGCTTACGACGGCGTCATTAACGAATATATAAGAGAAGGTTACATATCGCTTGTGGCTTCGAAATTAGATAACTACGAAGACACACCGTCGTATTTTATACCACACCACGGAGTCATTAGAGAGGACAAACTTACATCTAAATTACGTGTAGTGCTCGACGCTAGTGCTAAAACTAGCACTCACCTGTCGCTTAACGATATCCTCTATAGTGGGCAAAATTTACAGGGCAGTTTATTTAATATAATAGTCAATTTTCGTTTGTTTAGTATAGCACTATCCGCCGATATTCGCCAAATGTTTATTTGCATAGGGGTCCGTGAATGCGACCGTAGATTCCAACGCATTTTATATCGTTTCAACCCAAAGGAACCTCTAATGGTGTTTGAATTTAACCGCGTTTGTTTTGGTTTAAAGTCGAACCCATTTCATGCGTTACGCACGGTGAGACAGCTCGCTCACGATGAAGGTCCCTCTTATCCTAAAGCTAAGAGGGCAATTGAGAGCGGATTATATATGGATGATTTTGTGTATTCGGTCGATAGCGTGGAGGAGGAAACCCTAACCACCGCCGAGGTTATAAGGCTCATGAAATCGGGTCAATTCGATCTTGTGAAGTGGACTAGTAATTCGCGTACGGTTTTAGATACAATCCCACTATCACACCGTCTTTCGGCGATAAAGGAATTCGACGATTCCGATACACACAAGGTGCTCGGTCTGTGTTGGTCACCAGAGTCCGACGTGTTTAGCCTTAAGGTGAATCCGCCCGTAGAGAAATGCACAAAGCGCACAATACTGTCATGCGTTGCTAGATTATGGGACGTCATGGGTTTCGTAGCTCCGGTGGTATTGTACGCTAAGCTTTTGATTAAACAACTTTGGTTATTTGAATGCGATTGGGATGACTCGCCGCCTGACAGCATTGTTCGATTGTGGCAGCGCTTTAGAGAGGAACTTCCTTTACTAAGAGAAATTAAAATACCACGTCATATAAATGTCGATAGAAATAGCAGCATAACGGTCGTTGGATTTGCAGACGCCAGCGAGAAGGCTTACGGGGGCGTTGTATATTTCCATGTCCAGAATAATGGTAGAAATTCGATTAGCCTCATTAGTTCTAAGTCGAGAGTCTCCCCCCGTAAGGTTGTCTCTCTGGCGCGCTTAGAGCTTTGCGCAATATTAGTACTCACCAAGCTTATTACCACAGTTATCGGCGCATGTAGGGATAGAGTTCACATAGAAAGGATATTTGCCTTTTCCGACTCCAACGTCGCCTTATGTTGGGTGCATTCTTCACCCCACCGTTGGGGTTTTCGCGAACCGAGTGGCCAAGATCCAAGACGAGTTAGAAACGCGGAACTTCTATCACGTGTCCGGTAAGGAAAACCCTGCCGATTGTCTATCCCGGGGACTCACCCCGATGCAAATAATGGACCACCCGCTTTGGTTTCATGGACCTTCTTGGGTTCACTTGGATCCCTCACAATGGCCAATAACCGATTTCGAACCTTCGTCAGTGTCACAACCGCCGGAAGAGAAGAGACATGCTCTAGTGGTGAACGTTTCGAGCGAGGTTTCTCCAATCATTGCTCTGGCGAACCGCTTGTCCTCTTGGTCGAAATTATTGCGTAGCGTAATTTGCGTTTGTCGATTCGCGAAGCTTTTACCGCGACGTTCGTATATCTTAGCATCCGATTACAACTATGCCGAGTCGCTAGTATTACGTGAACTTCAACGTGCGCACTTCTCCGAAGAAATTACAAGATTACAATCGAATAGAGCTTGTAGTCGCGCCTTTCAACGCCTTAAGCCATTTTTACAGGATGGGATTGTAAGGGTAGGTGGACGCTTGTCCAACTCGCAATTGAGTTTCGACCAACGGCACCCTATAGTTTTACCGCGTAAAGACCATATCATGAACTTATTAGTCGATTATCATCGTAAATTGAACTCGCACGCTGGCCCCGATTTATTGATGTCGATCTTGCGTCAGAATTATTGGATTCTTTCTGCACGTAGTTTAATACGCAATCGGGTGCACAGATGTATAGCTTGCTTTCGGGCACGCCCCAAGCCGTCATTTCCGGAAATGGCGGAACTTAGATCTTGCAGAGTGATACAATCAGTAAAGCCCTTCACGCACACCGGGTCTGATTTTGCTGGTCCGTTTAAGGTCACGCTCACTCGCGGGCGTGGTATAAGATCCACAAAGGCTTACGTCTGCATTTTCGTATGTCTTACTACTCGAGCAGTGCATATAGAACTCGTGGGTGATCTAAGCACAGCAGGCTTTATGGGTGCATTTAAAAGATTTCTATCCCGCAGAGGCCCTGTAAGTAAATTATATTCGGATAACGGTACGAACTACGTCGGTGCAAAACGTATTCTATCGGAACTACATGAGCTCTTAGCTAGCAAGTATTATAATTCGGAGTTCGCTCACATTCTAGCCGAGAACCGCATTGAGTGGTCTCTGAACGTCCCAGCCGCGAGTCATTTTGGGGGCAATTGGGAGACTAATATTAAAAGTCTAAAGAGCCACTTATACCGAGTAATAGGAGATCAAATTTTGTCCTTCGAAGAGCTAAGTACGGTGCTCACTCAAATTGAATGCGTAATGAATAGCCGCCCACTTTGTCGGACGTTATCTAGTGACCCTCGGAACCGCCGGCTCTAACTCCAGCAAATTTTTTGAATTTAACGCCTCTAAGGTATCTGCCCGCCGCGGATATGGAGGAGAAAAGACTTAGCATTTCCGCACGCCACAAATTATTAGATCGGTTAGTGCAATCGTTTTGGAAACGATGGAGGATGGAATACTTGCATACTTTGCAGTCTCGGCAAAAATGGATCACAGCGACAGAGCCTTTAGCGGTTGGAACTGTAGTTGTGCTCACTAAGGAGAATACGCCGCCTCTCCACTGGCCGTTAGGAATCGTCGAGGAGGTCTTTCCCGGTTCCGACGGAGTAATTAGGATAGCTCGCGTTAAGACCACGGTTGGGTCTTACCTACGTCCTGTTGTCCGTTTGTGCCCCTTGCCTCTTCCATAATTTAAATTAGATTTCTAGATTAAAATTGTAGTTGAATTTAGGTAATCTTAGCGTTAGTTAGTTATTTGTTAGTTGATCTTAGCTCTAGTTGTTTAGTTATTTTTTTGAAGGAAATCCTTCAAGGGCGGGGGGAGATGGTTGCGCGGAAAACCATTCGCGTTTTTTATTTATGATGGTAGGAACTTGCTGAATCATTATTCCTTTCCAAAACGATATCATTCGTACCCTCCTATCGACACATCGGGGTGATGGGGTGGGAGGGGAAAGAAGACGATTCTAGAACATCGCGTAATCATCTGAGCCGAGGATATATAAGACACGCGCGACCGACGCGCGCTGCTCTCTCTCTTCCCGCGCGCTCGTTTGGAAACACATCACTAGTAGAAACCGCTTTGGCCTGGAAGCAGTCGAGCTCCAGGAACCCGCCTCACCTCGTGTGAGATATCGTCGCGCACTCTCTTCTTCCCGCCGCAGCCGTCGTTGAACTACAACGCTTCTCTCCTGACGCACCCCTGGGGCCCCAGAGTGTCTGTCCAGAGGAGGTTCCGGAAGTCGCCGCCATAGTGCTCTAAAGGATAGAAGAACCCCGGTGAGTCAATATTCCTTAATTTACTGCCTGATTAATATTTAATAATTGTTTTAACCGTTCCAATTCTGTGTTCTCCTCATCAGGCAGGATTCCTTTCATCGATTTGGCAAGTAATAGTTTTAGTTTAGGGAAGAGCGAGTGCATTGTACCGCATGCAATAGTAGTCGCTTTACGTAAGCGTAGAAGCAATCGCAAATACAGTCCACTTTAGTTAATATCTCGCGTAATAGGTTTGAGGTTTGACCGGGGAACTAGATTTTCGGCAGCCTTAAACACGTGGCTCCACCATTTTATGGTCCTTCGAGCCGGATCTGGATTGGTGTTTAGTGGTTATCCAACCATTTTCTGGTAGAATTATTAAATTAATTGTTTAGATAACGCACTCTAATTTATGGAATAGACTTAAATAGTGTTCGTTTAAATTAAAAATTTGATTTGGTACTCGCAAACAGAATTATTCATTTAATAGCGCTCGTATTTGGTTAAATTTAAAGCTTATTAAACAATTGAAACGGTGTGATAGCAACCGTTTGGTACGCTTACCCCACAATTTTGATAAAATTATTAGGTTTAGCAAACGACGCGTAGACTCGACCGCAACGGGTGTTCGATCTAATTACGTAATACGGCACGCCGAGTGTTCATCCTACGTCGTTCATGCGTGTGAGATTAATTGTGATTAATATAACTTTATTATAATAATTTAAAATGGCAGTTAGTGGAAGTGAAATCAAAATTAAAACGCTTTATGCCAAGAGGGACATACTCTTTTCGCGTGTGCAGAATATAAGTGATTATATAAAGAACATTAATATAGAGGCAGTGCGGGAAGCCTTTTTGAATGAAATCGAAACGATAGATACTTTGCGGATAGATTACGAAAGAATATTAGACCAAATTAATCATTTGGAATTACAAATCGACCCGAAATACATAGTGAACTACCAACCGCTGCTGGCATTCGAAGATATGTTGTGTCGCGTAAAAAGAACTGCAAAACTCCTACAATCTCAAAGCGAAGCAAAGCCGGAAATACAGGTACGCCCTTGTGACTCAATTAGGTTACCGCCAATAGATATTCCGGTATTCAATGGTGATATTAAGACGTGGCCCTTCTTCTTCAGTAGTTTTCAAAATAATATACACAACAACCCATCGTTATCGGACGCTGAAAAATTATATTACTTAATTAGTAAACTTAGTGGCAGAGCACAGTCGATCTGCTCGGGTTTTACACCTACAGCAAACAATTACTTATTAATATTTGAAACGCTTAAAACTAAATATGAAGATAGGAGAATGTTAGCTTCCGAATATTTGAACCAGATATTCGATCTTAAACCTATATCATCCGCGAACATCAACGGCTTAGAGCAGTTTCTAGATAAATTTGTGGCATCGGTGGCTGCACTTAAGAATTTGAAGTTTAATGACCTTATGGACGTGGTGTTTCTCCATATAGCATTAAAGAAATTAGACTCCGACACCGTGCGTGCGTTTGAAATGGAGCATCGTAGCTCGGAGATGCCTTCCTTTCATTCATTAGCATCGTTCGTGCGAGATCAAATAAAGGTGATGCAGCGCTCTCCGAACGTTAAACAGGAGATTAAAAGGTGCGTCGACCGTAGACAGACTCAACTATCTAAAATAGCAGGGTCGTTAACTTACGTAACCGCTACGCCGACATCACTCCAGCATACTTGTATAGTATGTAAAGATAAACACGGTAATTTATATAATTGTGCGACTTTTCGTAAATATTCACCAAGCGAACGTTATAAGTTAGTAAAGACAAACAACCTATGTTTGAACTGCTTAAGCGATAAGCATTTAGTTGCAAAATGCAATTCGAGTTCCGTATGTAGCAAGTGCGCCAGGAAACATCACACGCTATTGCATTTTGAAAATAGCAACATAGCGGCGTCAAGTAAGGCGGGTAAGGAATTCACCCCTACTAAGGTCAACGATTCGTGGTCGACCTGGTGATGTCGCTCTGTGCTCATTGGCAAATATGGGAGCACAACCTCCTTCAACCGTGTTACTGGGTACGGCGCGTATTTTGGTTAGGGATTCGCGTGGAAACGAACAAAGCGTCCGTGCACTGCTGGACAGCGGAGCCCAAAATAGCTTTATAACACGACAATGTTGTCAGCGCTTAGGTTTAGTAATAAATAGGTCACTTTCATGTCCTGTAGTTAAAGGCATCGGAGGTACTAGTAAAGCGACACAGGGATATATAAATTTAAAATTTTATTCTCGGATAGATCGTAATGTTAACTTTGATATAAATGCACTAGTAGTAGGTAGGGTCACTGAACGGTTGCCAACCGTTTCGGTTGACACCTCGGCAATGATTGAATTTAAAAATTTGACTCTAGCAGACGACACTTACGCCGTTCCTGGAAACATAGACATGCTCATTGGGGCATCGCTTTTCCCTTATCTTTTGTTAAACAATAAGGTCAGGGGCAACTCCTCGCATACCGCGCCTTACGCACTGGAAACCGTATTGGGCTATGTGATCCTTGGCTCCGCCCCCATCCTAGATAGTATTTCGGCAACCTCTTATTGTGGTATGGCTGTCGAACCGCTCGAGTCGTTAGTCCGCAAATTTTGGGAGATGGAGGAGGTGAACGTCCCACCCATAGCTAGTTCAGATGACAGGTTATGCGAGGAAATTTACGTCTGCACGACCGTTCGTGATCGCGACGGTAGATATAGTGTAGCGCTACCCTTTAAAGGAGATGTTTTATCTCTCGGCGATTCGCGTCAAATGGCAGAAAAGCGTTTCTACAGCTTGGAGCGCAGGATGCTCGCTTCGCCCCAGTTAAGGGAAGCTTACGACGGCGTCATTAACGAATATATAAGAGAAGGTTACATATCGCTTGTGGCTTCGAAATTAGATAACTACGAAGACACACCGTCGTATTTTATACCACACCACGGAGTCATTAGAGAGGACAAACTTACATCTAAATTACGTGTAGTGCTCGACGCTAGTGCTAAAACTAGCACTCACCTGTCGCTTAACGATATCCTCTATAGTGGGCAAAATTTACAGGGCAGTTTATTTAATATAATAGTCAATTTTCGTTTGTTTAGTATAGCACTATCCGCCGACATTCGCCAAATGTTTATTTGCATAGGGGTCCGTGAATGCGACCGTAGATTCCAACGCATTTTATATCGTTTCAACCCAAAGGAACTTCTAATGGTGTTTGAATTTAACCGCGTTTGTTTTGGTTTAAAGTCGAACCCATTTCATGCGCTACGCACGGTGAGACAGCTTGCTCACGATGAAGGTCCCTCTTATCCTAAAGCTAAGAGGGCAATTGAGAGCGGATTATATATGGATGATTTTGTGTATTCGGTCGATAGCGTGGAGGAGGAAACCCTAACCACCGCCGAGGTTATAAGGCTCATGAAATCGGGTCAATTCGATCTTGTGAAGTGGACTAGTAATTCGCGTACGGTTTTAGATACAATCCCACTATCACACCGTCTTTCGGCGATAAAGGAATTCGACGATTCCGATACACACAAGGTGCTCGGTCTGTGTTGGTCACCAGAGTCCGACGTGTTTAGCCTTAAGGTGAATCCGCCCGTAGAGAAATGCACAAAGCGCACAATACTGTCATGCGTTGCTAGATTATGGGACGTCATGGGTTTCGTAGCTCCGGTGGTATTGTACGCTAAGCTTTTGATTAAACAACTTTGGTTATTTGAATGCGATTGGGATGACTCGCCGCCTGACAGCATTGTTCGATTGTGGCAGCGCTTTAGAGAGGAACTTCCTTTACTAAGAGAAATTAAAATACCACGTCATATAAATGTCGATAGAAATAGCAGCATAACGGTCGTTGGATTTGCAGACGCCAGCGAGAAGGCTTACGGGGGCGTTGTATATTTCCATGTCCAGAATAATGGTAGAAATTCGATTAGCCTCATTAGTTCTAAGTCGAGAGTCTCCCCCCGTAAGGTTGTCTCTCTGGCGCGCTTAGAGCTTTGCGCAATATTAGTACTCACCAAGCTTATTACCACAGTTATCGGCGCATGTAGGGATAGAGTTCACATAGAAAGGATATTTGCCTTTTCCGACTCCACCGTCGCCTTATGTTGGGTGCATTCTTCACCCCACCGTTGGGATACGTTTGTCGCGAACCGAGTGGCCAAGATCCAAGACGAGTTAGAAACGCGGAACTTCTATCACGTGTCCGGTAAGGAAAACCCTGCCGATTGTCTATCCCGGGGACTCACCCCGATGCAAATAATGGACCACCCGCTTTGGTTCCATGGACCTTCTTGGGTTCACTTGGATCCCTCACAATGGCCAATAACCGATTTCGAACCTTCGTCAGTGTCACAACCGCCGGAAGAGAAGAGACATGCTCTAGTGGCGAACGTTTCGAGCGAGGTTTCTCCAATCATTGCTCTGGCGAACCGCTTGTCCTCTTGGTCGAAATTATTGCGTAGCGTAATTTGCGTTTGTCGATTCGCGAAGCTTTTACCGCAACGTTCGTATATCTTAGCATCCGATTACAACTATGCCGAGTCGCTAGTATTACGTGAACTTCAACGTGCGCACTTCTCCGAAGAAATTACAAGATTACAATCGAATAGAGCTTGTAGTCGCGCCTTTCAACGCCTTAAGCCATTTTTACAGGATGGGATTGTAAGGGTAGGTGGACGCTTGTCCAACTCGCAATTGAGTTTCGACCAACGGCACCCTATAGTTTTACCGCGTAAAGACCATATCATGAACTTATTAGTCGATTATCATCATAAATTGAACTCGCACGCTGGCCCCGATTTATTGATGTCGATCTTGCGTCAGAATTATTGGATTCTTTCTGCACGTAGTTTAATACGCAATCGGGTGCACAGATGTATAGCTTGCTTTCGGGCACGCCCCAAGCCGTCATTTCCGGAAATGGCGGAACTTAGATCTTGCAGAGTGATACAATCAGTAAAGCCCTTCACGCACACCGGGTCTGATTTTGCTGGTCCGTTTAAGGTCACGCTCACTCGCGGGCGTGGTATAAGATCCACAAAGGCTTACGTCTGCATTTTCGTATGTCTAACTACTCGAGCAGTGCATATAGAACTCGTGGGTGATCTAAGCACAGCAGGCTTTATGGGTGCATTTAAAAGATTTCTATCCCGCAGAGGCCCTGTAAGTAAATTATATTCGGATAACGGTACGAACTACGTCGGTGCAAAACGTATTCTATCGGAACTACATGAGCTCTTAGCTAGCAAGTATTATAATTCGGAGTTCGCTCACATTCTAGCCGAGAACCGCATTGAGTGGTCTCTGAACGTCCCAGCCGCGAGTCATTTTGGGGGCAATTGGGAGACTAATATTAAAAGTCTAAAGAGCCACTTATACCGAGTAATAGGAGATCAAATTTTGTCCTTCGAAGAGCTAAGTACGGTGCTCACTCAAATTGAATGCGTAATGAATAGCCGCCCACTTTGTCGGACGTTATCTAGTGACCCTCGGAACCGCCGGCTCTAACTCCAGCACATTTTTTGAATTTAACGCCTCTAAGGTATCTGCCCGCCGCGGATATGGAGGAGAACAGACTTAGCATTTCCGCATGCCACAAATTATTAGATCGGTTAGTGCAATCGTTTTGGAAACGATGGAGGATGGAATACTTGCATACTTTGCAGTCTCGGCAAAAATGGATCACAGCGACAGAGCCTTTAGCGGTTGGAACTGTAGTTGTGCTCACTAAGGAGAATACGCCGCCTCTCCACTGGCCGTTAGGAATCGTCGAGGAGGTCTTTCCTGGTTCCGACGGAGTAATTAGGATAGCTCGCGTTAAGACCACGGTTGGGTCTTACCTACGTCCTGTTGTCCGTTTGTGCCCCTTGCCTCTTCCATAATTTAAATTAGATTTCTAGATTAAAATTGTAGTTGAATTTAGGTAATCTTAGCGTTAGTTAGTTATTTGTTAGTTGATCTTAGCTCTAGTTGTTTAGTTATTTTTTGAAGGAAATCCTTAAAGGGCGGGGGGAGATGGTTGCGCGGAAAACCATTCGCGTTTTATTTATGATGGTAGGAACTTGCTGAATCATTATTCCTTTCCAAAACGATATCATTCGTACCCTCCTATCGACACATCGGGGTGATGGGGTGGGAGGGGAAAGAAGACGATTCTAGAATATCGCGTAATCATCGGAGCCGAGGATATATAAGACACGCGCGACCGACGCGCTCGCTCTCTCTTCCCGCGCGCTCGTTTGGAAACACATCACTAGTAGAAACCGCTTTGGCCTGGAAGCAGTCGAGCTCCAGGAACCCGCCTCACCTCGTGTGAGATATCGTCGCGCACTCTCTTCCTCCCGCCGCAGCCGTCGTTGAACTACAACGCTTCTCTCCTGACGCACCCCTGGGGCCCCAGAGTGTCTGTCCAGAGGAGGATCCGGAAGTCGCCGCCATAGTGCTCTAAAGGATAGAAGAACCCCGGTGAGTCAATATTCCTTAATTTACTGCCTGATTAATATTTAATAATTGTTTAACCGTTCCAATTCTATGTTCTCCTCATCAGGCAGGATTACTTTCATCGATTTGGCAAGTAATAGTTTTAGTTTAGGGAAGAGCGAGTGCATTGTACCGCATGCTATAGTAGTCGCTTTACGTAAGCGTAGAAGCAATCGCAAATACAGTCCACTTTAGTTAATATTTCGCGTAATAGGTTTGAGGTTTGACCGGGGAACTAGATTTTCGGCAGCCTTAAACACGTGGCTCCACCATATTATTTATTTTAAATATTTTTTCGCGGTTAATTTACTTGATTTTTAATTCCCGATGTTACGGTTACGTTCCAGCACCCTTGGTCACGGGGGACTGAGGTGATTGACATCCTGATGTCAGTGTTAACTCAGAGTACCTTCAGCTTTTTAATTATTACTTATGGTCTGATCTACGCAGAATGAACTTACCGTGCCTTGAAGTCTTGCAGTGGTTTGCTTGGACTAAGTTCTAATTTTATTATTTACAAGATCCCAAGCAGGTGTACTAACACCTGCTTACTATAATACTCTAAATTTTGAGGATTTCTAAGAGTCAACCAATATGATTTGACCGTAATTAACAGAAAATCTAAGTTCAGTACGATTAAAGTTCTTTCAGATGCCGAAAACTACTTTTTGAACGGACATTCCGTCACCTAAGTTCAGTACGTGTAAAGTTCTTTCAGATGCCGAAAACTACTTTTTGATCGAACATTCCGTCACAAAGTTAATAGATATTTGCATACATACATACACACACGCACGCACACAAGCACGCACGCAATTACTTCCCCACTTTTTGAAAACCGTAGTGGGAAGTTAAAAAGGCTATTTTGTTGCCTGGTTGACATAGACATTTCACATTAAAACCAACGGTGATGTGCCCCGACAAAGACCCTCCCGATTTCTTCATTAGTATGGGTTTAGTATCATTTATTGTTTCATTACCTTAAAAATTATAGATGATTATATCGGCATCCTGTATAGTATTTTTTTTTCGAAAACACTTTCCAAAACGAAATTATATTCCGTTTTTGCTCCATATACATATATAGTGTACGTTAATATTACATAAGTACATACGGTAGTAACCCAGCCTCGTTTTCCATTGAAATTAGGTTTTTTTTATCAATAGTTTCACGTATGATCCTTGGTAAAAACCGATGTTCTTTCGCGAGGTTTTATAGTCTATCAAATCTGATGTAATGGCGGGGGCCAACTAGGATATTATCACAAACTGCAGACTTCCCGGAACGTTGGAAAACACCCGAAACATCGGAAAATAAAAATCAAGAAAATATCGCTCTAATCAGTTTTAATCAATGCGTAGTGTTAGCATAAATATAAGAAATCATTATATCTTTATTTTCTTAAGCATGGTGTGATCGGGTGTATTCTGTATGTGGTCTGAGAGCTCGTAAAGCGGGATATATGTACCTGGATTCATTTAATTTTTCAGGAGGTTATGGGTTCATACGCTACCAAGGTCCTTCACCAGCGTAATGTAAGCAAATGTAAGCAAATTTATTTCATTTCCTATTTGGGTTTCAGATTTTCGACCAGTGAAGCAAGCATCATAGAAAAAAATTTAATCGCCAGCATATAGAAATTCGAAGTAACTCAGACTCAAGAGGAGGCATTTCCAAATCATTTGTCTGGACTTGAATGAGCGGAGTTTGAAGATAGCTTTTATCGACCACAATGCGGAAAGTAAAGAAAAACATGAAAGTAACACCGAAAATAAAGGCATACACCAACATAACACTTGTGATGCCTTTTATAAAATAACATATAATTTTTAGATAAACTTAGATTTGCTTTGTCCACTCTTATGTTCTGAATAGGACTCTTACGATATGTTGGAAAATTTTCTCCGTAAGGTTGATATAGAACCTCCCGAAGCTTCATCCATATAGTAATTTGCATCATAGTAGAAGAAAATAAATCACGATGTGATATGTGCCTGAACTGACAGGCTAGCAATATCCCAAATGTACGTTCAAAATGCATTAAAAATGTATGTCGCGTGCATTCAAGGCAAGAGTCAACAGGCTTTTTGTTACGCTAAGTCAGTGTGATTTACCATCTAGGGCTTTATCACCACTAAATAAGTAAAAAAAATATTCATAGATAGGAATTAAATTCCTTACATCGTATAATTATACTTGATATCCACAACTTTCAAACTTGAATATAAAATTAGCTGCACTGTTACTTAGTGTTAGAAATAGGTAAGTGGGTACTAAGCTTAAGTATTTCCAAATTGGGCACCCAGGCTAAAGAGGAGTTTTAACAGCTGGTAAATTTACATCAGTAAATGAAACAAAATACCACTGAAGTGAAATGATAAGTAAAACACTGCAGCTTGTACTACTATGTGCAGAACCGGAGACCCTATTTTACTTGTAATGAAGCATTCAATCCCAATCTCAGAGATGGCAACGTATTTGCATTTTGATTCTTCATCGAGGGTGTTTTAATATGTAAAAAGTTATTTAAATATTACCACAACTTTTTTCTGTGACGGTTTTTAGTATTCTAAATATTAATATATACTTTATGTTAATCAGTAGTGGATTAACAAGGCTGATTAAGAAGAAAATAGAAACTGCCTAATCGCTTTTTTTTTGTTCCTACCACCTGGAGCCGCCATGCGTTCAAATGTCAGAAGCCTTGTCAGAACTCTCAAACTCATTAAATGTTGAATACAACTACAACCAATTTTCATTTATTCAGTCAGATACCTTCACAAGCGCGCACACAACGATTCGATAGGAACGTATAAAAGCTAAATAAATTAACAAATGTTCATTTGTATATAGTTATATGTGGTATTTTCCATTTCCAATTATACTGCCACAAATATATGCATGAGACATCTACTACCCGTGCAGCATGTGACGCTCATGCGATAAAATCTCGGTTAAGCAATTTGAATATGTTACAATATAATATACATAAGCTACAAGATTAAATGTTTGACGTCGGAGAGGAGAAATGAAACATTACGCAAAAATGCTACCTTTTTATCAAGTTTTATATGATTCTACTCCAGCGTATCCCAAAATTCAAATAAGTTTCTGTCAAAATAAGGTGAGTGGTATTAAAAGTTCGACAACAGAAAATTCATTCTGGGTTCTAGAGAATTGCTTTACATACTAATTGTAAATATCCACAACACTAGCTGATATCCGCTTGCTTCGCTGAGCGCACTAGGCACTATCGTATAAGTTTTTATTTAGAGTGTACATTGCGAAATGAGTAACTATATTAAAATTCTAGTCAATCGAAGGTATAGTTTTAGAAATTTCGTGATGAGTCAGTCAGTCAATGGTATTTTGCTTATATATTATTTATAGATATAAATTAAGCAGTTTTGTATACTTCTTTGTAACATAAGCTTACTGTACTATAACTTCTATAGTAATTAATACTGTAGTTATAGTGACATTAACATCTGATGTCCTGATGCGTTATGAAATCCCGGTGAGATTTATTCCATAACAATTATATTTTATATTATCTTATTTATTATTAGGTTTCCGCAGTAAAACAACAAGGAACCCTTATTGTGTCGCCATGTCCGTTCGTCCGTCTGTCCGTCCATCGGCGATTTTACTCAAAGTTTTAGGTGCTACAAAGCTGTAATTTGGAATAGTTAAAGATTTTTACCACGCCTACAACGTTGTGAAATAAAATCTTGAAAACTATTTTTATTCCATCATGTGGGATGTCGTTGGATAGGTCTTTCTAAAATATTGGGAGTATGAGACGACATTTTTTCGATTTGGGAATCCGCTAGCAAAATATTTAGCTTTAAAATGGTATTTTTATTAGAGTCATGTGCTATATATAAAATAAAAGACTGTTTTTTTTTTGAAATGTAAAAAGTATGCATGATAGTAGTATATATAATGAAGTTAAAGGTTATCACAGCTAAGTAAGCTTTACAAATTAACAAGTAATTGTAGACCAATTTATAAAATGCACTTGAACTAGAAAAAAAATCATTACAATTCCATAGAAAATGACCAAAAACAAGCTGCATTGAACTTTGTAATTTAAAACCGTAAAAAATAAAAAAATCTCTTGAAGAAAACGACTTATATATTACTAATATAGCTTTACATTTTCTTTTGAGAATCGATCGCCAAGAGACCGATGCTGACATACCACTTTCACTTATTTTTTTAGTTAGTACCCGTTGTAGGTTTACATGTTCATCGTCGTACTCTTGATTTACGAGAGTTACCTTCAGGATAGTTTAGGGTAGAGACAGTATAGGGGAAGGTTCGTCACGGTCATGTATATCTTAGGGTTGCACTGGCGGAATCTAATAGATGTATAGCGTACGGATTTGGTATGTGAATGATTTGATTTAAATTTTATTATTTTCGAAATCGAATAGTTTTTATATTTTTTCTCAACAATCATAAATTCTCATCAACTTGGAACATAAGTTCTTCGGTTATCATCGTCCCATTTGGGAACATTTTTGTCGTTTTAGCGGTCAAATCGCGAAATCACTTATTATGCTCATAGTATTAAGAAAACTTCTTCTCAGTTCACATATGGTGATGGGCAACTACGGAACCCTAACCCAAAATTGTGGGTGGTTGGACACGCACTTGGCTAGTTTTTTATGTTTTATATATATTTTTACATCCCGACCTATATGAGAATACTTCGTAAATATCTCAATGTAATAATACTAAAAATCAAACAATAATACTACATATCGATATAATCCGCATCGTCCACCGCTTTCTTACCCTTTCCCAATAAACCTCGTCCGCCTCTATTCCCCGAGTTTTGCAGAGGATAGGCCGAGTGGCTCTTCGCCATACCAACTTTCCTCTTCCCTTGCATTACACATTGGTTTCGGCGGTAAAGGGATAGGCCATCCCTCTCGCCACAGCCCACCAACACTCAGCCAAAATGGACTCGTCAAGCCCACTAAGCGTTGCATGTGAGTTCTATCTAATTCACTATGCGGGACCAAGCCACAGGTAATACGCAACCCCGAAGGGCTTTAGCCACTACAAGACAGGTACCCTATTGGAGTACCTTCTCGATAACCTAATCAAACCTGCGTTTATGTTTTGATGCCAAAAATTTCTTCTCATTATTTTGATTTTTTATTTTCATTTTAAATTGATATTTATTGAGCGAAATAGACAAAAATATGACGAAGCAATATCAGAAGCGTAAACAGTATGAGCGAGGACTTCCCTTTCAATCGAAGTACTAGTCCGAAGTAAGTACTATCATTGATTCATGTAATTCAGTTGTGTTGTCTTTAAAATGAATGCCTTCACATTATAGAGATTGTAGATTACATCCTTTATAGTGGCCCACCTTCCACGGCCCCACCAACCTTGCGGTTATAAGAGAATCTCGAGAGATACACGCGGTACTAGGGCGAGGATCTAAATGTATAGTATGTGTAATGGGTAAATCATTATATTTATGAATTCCAGTTGGCACATTTTTAGTAGGAATTCGATTTAAAAAGCTAATACAGTAAGTTAAAGTACTTAACATATATGGCAAATGGCACCCAAAATGACACAAAATTTCTTTTACTGTTTTATTAAAATGTAAACTCACGCTAAAATAAATTAACTACGAATATTTCAGTGTAGTGAAAAACTCTAGAGTGGTATTCTGCTTCAGACAAAGAACGAAAGTTGTGTAATAAATTACGAGTATGTTAGTCTTTTTACATTTCCCTCGTTGTGCATTTTATATCATTTTTATTTCAAACCGTTTTTATATTCAGTATGAAAATGAATCTCTTTAATAATGCGAGTGCTTCGTGATCTATTCTGTTCGGAAAAGAAAATGTAAAAAATCAAAACAAAACATTTTACTTTGAAGAATATTTAATTATAAAACAAAGTGTGCGTTGTGCTTACATTTTAATGAGCAACATTAATTGCTATTAGGTAATCACAATAACAACGCTAGGAAAGAGTACAATACTTATTGTTTTAGGTGTATTTTTATTTTAAATGTAGGTCATAATATACAATCAAGTGCAATCCACACTTACATAATTAGTATAGAACGATTAATAAATCTAGAAGAATATTCACATTTTCTTTTATAGGATGGGGTGACAAACTACCACACAGTCCAGCCTGATGGTAAGTGGTTGCTACAGTCCATAGACATCTACTGTAGTGTTATGCTACTTACATATCATTTTACACTATTTTAAATTTATTTTTCCATTCTGTTTTTGATTTTCTGCATTCGCCTCAAAACTGGATATTTTGCATCACCTTTATTTCCATAGGATCCTGTAACGTTTTTAAACCATAAGAACACAATAACAAATCATTTTCACATCGTATTTTCACGCTTACAGCACTTTTTAAATCGGTGTCAATGGAGTCTACCTTTTTCGGTCTTTTATTTAGTTCTCCGTAACTCTGCAATTTCGCGCTTCGTGCGCACTGTTGCGCTACCTTTTTTCCTTTATAAATAATATCTCATTTTTCACTTAAATCTTGCCGTTTCTCTATTACAAGCCTGAAACCAAAATTTGACATGTTTTGACATCGTTGTTTATCTGATTGTCATGGCAATTTTTATTCGCAATTCGTTACCGGTCTGATGTTTTTACTCCATACTTTCACATAAATAATCTTTTCCTCTTGGCCATTTACAAAAATTTGCTTTTAATTTAAATAATTTCAAATTTAATTTAAATAATTTCCCGTTCTTATCCCAAATCCGTCAAAAATTATAAAAGCCGAACAATCGGCCAATAAAGGGGAGTCTGATTTCAGCTTTCATACGAGAAGCACCTCCTAAAGGCCTAATCCGCACTGCCTCAGGATCCTGCAAGCCTCTGCCTTCTCCTGAAGTCGTCGCCTAACCACGCCTACGCCTCCACCTACTAGTGCCCCCGCTATCTTTGGCCGCTGTGCGTGCCTGCCTCAAGCGCTGCGTGTACCTACTCCAGACGCTGCGTGTCTACTCCGGGCGCTGTGTGTGTCCACTCCGGGCGTTGTGTGTGCCTACTCCGGGCGCTGTGTGTGCCTACTTCAAGCGCTGCGTGTACCTAGATCAGGCGCTGTGCACCTACCATAGGCATAGCCTGTGCGTTTTAGTACTCAATTTATCTTTGTTATTTTCCTTTTTTTAAAAAAATTGTAATTCACTATCATCATTACAGCCCATCATCACCTTCATACCTTTTTTTTATAAAAGAAACTGTAAATATCTTTACAAATTTTAAATAAATTATTTTCTTTTTGGTTGTTTCGTTGTTGTTAGGTAAGGTTCTTTAGTATTTAACTGTCGCTTCACGACACTACATCTATCCTCGATTACAAATCAAAATGCAGGTGCGTTAATATCCGTGAGGACTAAGATGGAATGCCTCGTTTCCAGTAAAAACGGGTTCCTCCGGTTCTCTACATTTACCCCACGAAACACAGCAGGTCGAGTCGAGGCATTCGTGCTACAACTATACTACTATATAACTGCAGCATGACTCTACCACGTTTAAAATCCTGATAGTTTGACTCATACTACGCCTACTTTCAGTTATTTATTTTTTAAATATTTTAAGCTAATAAGCTCAGGTATTCTATTGATGACAAAGGTAGAAAGTTTTTTTTTTTCAAATATATTAAAAAAGACGCATATTTAAAAACATATTTTAGACGTGTTAGAACCATGCTGTAGTTATATTAGTAATATAGTTGTAGCACGATTGAAATGGCTCGACGGCGGAAAGACCACGCTGTCACAGAATACCAGCGTAAAACAGTAGCTTTATGCTGCTGTGCCTCGTATGGTGAGTATAGAGAACCAGAAACACTTTTTACTCGAAAGAAGGCATTCCATGTCAGTCCTCACGGGTGACAACGCATCTGCATTTTGATTCGTAGTCGAGGATATATGTCTCAGGGCCAAAGCAAACATTTATCATCAGGTGGACTGTGTGCTCGTTTGTCACTGGATTCTACAAAAAAAATTCTAAAATCTCCCCTTCTCTAGTTACCTCTATTTATCTATTTTTATCTTTTTTCAGATTTTTTTCAGAATTTTTTATGAAGTACGGTGGTATAATAGCAGTTTTGAAGAAATACTTTTAATGTTACAGAAAATTCTACACGCTTAAGTCGGTATTTGAATTTTCAACTTCATGTCAGTAATTGCATAACTGCATATTATTGTTATGCCAAATGTTAATATGTGAATTTAATACGTAAATAATGCAAATATTATTATAGGGTGTAGGATAACATCGCCCCTGTGGCCTTCATTATTTGTAGCATTTACGGCAGCCACTTATCATCAGTTAAAATGCAAGTTCGGGTGTAATTCTAATATTATAAAGAAAACCTCAAAAATTACTCTACAGGGAAAATAAATTAAAGAACAGTCTGACAAGCTGATATATAAAATACGACATAAATATTCTATTTATAATGAATCTTAATTAGTTCTTAACCTCAAGTAAATGTTTTTCTTCATGTGTGTATAGATATTTGAGAAAGTTCTCATGACTTACGTCCGGTAACCGTACAGTGAAATATATGATGGAATGTTTTACTTCTTCATCAGCTCCTAAAGTTACGGAAAGTAACGGAAGATTTGATGATTTTCCATAAAGCTTAGCACTGGGATAGGAGACTACATAACCAAACGTTTTGCACCTCTGACGCTGCTTTCTATAACTGATGTGATTATTTTACGTCTAAGGTAACCTAGACTGATTAATTATAGTCCATCAAAGGTTTAAGGCTGGGCAAAGACCTCCCGGTTCTTCGATCTACTTTTCTTCCATGTCGATTATCTGTTCTTCGAAGTAGGTACATTTAGCATTAGGCTGCTATTAGGACGTGAGAAATGTAACGCTTGATTCTTGGCATAAGACTTCCTGTAATTGCGTTATTGTTAAATTTACATATTAGATTATACCCAAACATTCGTATGCCTAAGTAGATACTACACCTTACTTCGCAAAAAAATGAATATGTGTATTTCTTGTTTTGTCATATTAATATTTAGAATAAACAGTACTTATGTCCATTAGTATTCTAATTTATAAAATGTAGTATAACATAGGTAAAAGCTTAAATAATTATTAAGATTAATCTGTTTGCAATTGAAATTAAAATACTTAGTAATTAGTATCAATATTAAAGTAAAGTAATATTAATTAATAAAACTTAACACATTAATTTATTATTATTATAACTGATTACATAGTATGATTTGTTAAATTTACGCGAACACTACACATTGAATAAAACTATATTTACGGTTTTTATCGCGTTTAATTAACTACTTTACCTTATTTTTAATTTCCCATCTGTCAGGTGCTTTACAGCACCCATGGCCACGGGGGGGGGATTGACATGTTTGACGTACCAATGTTATAGTAAGCCTGGCTACCTTCAGTTTTGAATATCAATTTTTATTCCGATTTACGCAGAACGCGCTTACAGTATCTTGTAGTCTTGCAGTGGTATGCTTGGGTTTGGGTTTAATTTTATTAATTATAGGATCTCAAGCAGATGGCAGCACCCATCCATCTTCTCTATTGAAATTGGGATGTTTTTTTTTAATTTCAATAGCCTCAAGTATCATCCTTGGTAGTAATCAGTGTTCTTTTGCGAAGATTTGAGGTTTATCAAATCTGATGTAATGGTGGAGACGGTCTTGAACATGTTAACAAACTGCAGGCTTCCCGGAGCGTCGGTGCTTTACGTCAGCTATATGTACTTACACGCGGGTATTTATAGATTTTTTTTCGACCTATGTAAGGGTGACGACATTCACAATCTAACTTATACACAGGAGTGTATGCATCTTTTAGAGGAATATTACACTAGAGTGTAATATTAATAATTAATTTTTTTCAAATGTATTGCTTAGAATAAATGGTTGTAAGCTTTTGAAGCTGTCCGCGGCAGAAATAACATGATAACAAAATCATGAAAATACAGTATCTATAATTATTGAAAATTTCCTTGTGATTCATAACGAAATTAAAGATAGATATGTTGTCATCAAGTTATTTTGGTGTTTATGATTTTTGGAATTTACATAGTCCTCACACTGTTCTTGTCTCCCTGTGATGCCTATAAGACAAAATATTTTAATATAATGATAATTGAGTGCCCTGTAGTGTGGACAACCCCTTAATCCTCTTCTAATTCCCATGCAGTCACATGCGCCCGTCAAATCCCGAGCGGTCACAGCACTTTAAACCGTTAAGACTTATATTTGGAGACTATTTTTCTATGAAGAAGTTTAGCATTATAAAATCCATACAAAATTCTTTATCCTGTGGTCTAAATAAAAGTGAGGTTTTACTTCATAACAAAAAGATTTTTCAGTATTGTATTTTGATAACAAAAAGCCTATCAAGCGGATGTCGGCAGCGTGAAATTCACAATTATTTCTATATATTACTCGAAATTATTTAAGTGAAAAGATAAATATAAATATATCACACAAAAACTTTCGTTACAACTTTATAATAAAACACTATACTAAAACACTAATCTAACAATAGATAATTCCAAAAATCAACACAATAACATTCACATGAAAATGGCGTATGAAATGAACATAGATAATAAATAAATATCCATAGACTAACTGACTTTTTATTCCACTAGACGATAGAAAATTTCATATTGATTCTATAATGCCAAACGTCTTCGCAGAAAAGTAGTTGCTAAACATGAATATTTATGGGTTAAAATGCTGTGGATGGGTGTGGTCACATTTTACCTCTTGCATTTTGACGAAATATTGCCGCCTAATGCCTCCCAACGGATAGGTCTTAAGATGAACATGGACAAAATAAAGATCATGTTTAATGTCCATGTCACACCTATGCCCGTAGTTGTTGGGAGCACCAAGCTCGTAGTTGTTGACGAGTACGTTTACCTGGGACAAATAGTCCGACTAGGTAAGTCCAACATTGACCGAGAGGTCAATCGACGGACTCAACTCGGCGGGTCAGCGTTCGGTAGATTATGACACATCTTCTCGTCAGGTATACCTCAAAACCTGAAAACTAAGTTGTACAACCAGTGCGTGTTGCCAGTGATGACCTATGGAACCGAGATAAGGTCCTTCACTGCTGGCCGTATGAGGACGCTCAAAGTCGCTCATCGAGCTATGGAGAGTGCTATGCTCGGGGTTTCTCTGCATGATAAACTTAGATATGAGGATATCCGCAGTAGAACCAGAGTGACCGACATAGCCCAACGGATTAGTAAGCTGAAGTGATAATGGGCCGGCCATATAGATCGAAGAACCGACAACCATTGGAGAAAAAAGTTTCTCGAGTGGCAGCCTCGTACCGGTAGGCGAGGTGTAGGGCGACCCCCCACTAGAAAGAGTGACGACCTGGTAAGACATGCAAGAATTCGATGAATCCAGGTGGCTCAGGACCGTGCTTTGTGGCATACCTTGGGGGAGGCGTATGTTCAGCAGTGGACTTGTAGGTCTTTTAGTTCATTTGTGATATTACCTCTTTTTAATGTGTGTATGTTAAAGTCACCAGACAATACCATATGTGCTCTAAATCGGTATATCATAGTTAACATATAAGGAAGATAGAAACAAAAAAGCTTGAGTGTTGACAAAAGACTGCTAGAAATAACATAGTTGTTAAGTTTACATATTAGATTATATTCAAACATACGTATGCCTAAGAGAATACTAAACTGCTGTGTTTTGTATGTTGAGCGTAGGAAATCGAATATCCTTTTTGCCGTAATGAAGGCACTTCATCTTAGTCGTCAGAGGTGAAAACGTATCTGCACATTCATTATTTATCAAGGCTGTATGTAGATACTTTTAGGTCACAGTCTCTACTTGCCATCAGATGTATTCTGGGCTCAAAAAATATTTTATTATGTCCTATGTGCTTTAACAATCTCCTGTTTATGTGTCTCGTTGCCTTTCTAGCCCTTAATTTAAAATAAATAAAATGAGAAATAATATTTTTCCGAAACGTTCAATAATTTTTTTATAATAATCATGAGAAACTAGAATAACAAAACTGTAAATACTAACTACAAACCACAACAATCAGTAGATTATTTTATCATTAAAACTGGCACCCGGGCGTCGCCTGCATGGTATTTATAAGATAAACAAAGACCATTCAGTTTATAAATTTGTTTTTACTTTCAAAAAGTATGGTTCAGACATTCTAAAGATTGGTTAAGACAGACAGTTAGAGAGAATTTAAAAAAAGTGGTTGTTTATGTCTTAATAGCATCCAAATAATCCCCTCGAGTTTAATAGAATCCAGTTACTTGAATATTACAGAAAGATATTTAAATTTTCTTTGTATGCGTAAATAAAAGATAGAAATTACTGCCATATTGTCGATACATATATTATGTATGTAAGATAGGCGATAGGCCTTTTTTTTAATTCAACCTCTCAAAGGGCAAGCGTCCAAATTTGACCGCTTCGATATTCCGTCAAAATTCGAGACGTCAAATCTGACGGCACCCACCCACAGCACTTTAACCTATAAATACTTATGCTTAGAGACTTTTTCTATGAAGAAATTTGGGCATTATAGAATCAATATGAAATTTTCTATCCTCTAGTGGAATAAAAATCACTTAGTCTATGGATATTTATTTATAATCTACGTTCATTTCGTACGCCATTATCGTGTGAATGTTATTGTGTTGATTTTTTGATTTTTCTAGTGTTTTATTAGTGTTTTAGTATAGTATTTTATTAAAAAGTTGTAGTGAAAGTTTTTATGTGAATATAATTTTTACGTAAATAATTTCGAGTAATATATATTTAAATAATTGTGATTTTTACGCTGCCGACATCCTCTTGGTATGTTTTTTTTTTTGTTATCAAAATACAATAAAATCTTTTTGCAATGAAGTAAAACCTGACTTTTGTTTAGACCACAGGATAGAAATTATGTATAGATTTTGTAATGCCAAACTTCTTCATAGAAAAGTAGTCTCTAAATATAAGTTTTAATGGTTTAAAGTGCCAGGGTAGGTGCGATCGCATGCGACCGCTCGGGATTTAACGGACGCATGCTACTGCATGGAATTTTGAAGGGTTAAGTGATAAACGTACTTACAGTCTACTTAATAATATGCGGCTCCTGAAGCCTGTCAATGGGCTGCAACCAACTTCAAACAAAGAAGCTAGATACGTTGTCACCTCTAACTATTGAGATAGATTGCCTAACAGACTAATAATTATTATACCGGCATCTATACCCCTTAGACAGGAACACAGCAGTATCACCTACAGTTCCTGTGCAGTTTGCAAGGCAACATAGTAAAGCATGTTGTAGCAATGATCTGTTAATTTTAAAATTCAATTGAGTAAATAGTGTAATGTTGACAGAAAATGAAGATATACGCTCATCTTAAAATTTAATAATAAATACGCAAGTTCGACCACAACCAGCACGAATGAATTAAAGTTTTAATCATCATATTCGGCGGTGAGGGGAAATAATCATCATAAATGAGAGGAGGCTTACGCCCAGCAGTAGAGCATGTGGCCGTGAAAGGAAGGAAAAGGGGAGATCTCCCGCCGAGCAAGGTGTTCTGCCCGGGGAGCGGCTGACACTCCGAGTGATAGTTCGGAGAAGTTCTATATATACTGTCTATGATTCGGAAAGTTAATAGCGCGATTTAGGCTTCGGTGTGTTTCGGTGTGCTAGTGGCGCGACGACAGCGCCGCTACATCACCCCCCTGCTCAGACCGGAGGTCGATAGTGCAGCCTCGTTGCTGACGAATGTGCAAGTGCCAGGAGATTGCCTTGTAGTCTGCGGTGAGTCGAAAAGAAGGCAAGTAATCTGCGAGAGTGCCGTGAGGCAGAGGCGAGCAGTAAGGCTCAGAGCCGTGCCGAACACTGTATAGCGCAGAGAGTAGCTTGAAGGAACAGGAAGCATTATTATTCCAGTGCTGCGACTAGTGAACCTTGTGTAGTTAGATGGCTTGCAGGATATGAAGGCTGCAGATGATATCTATGAATGGGTGGGGTACTCTATGACGATGATGAAGCTTGAAGTTTCTGAAGGTTGTTTGGTTGCGTGTTCAGATCACGTCGGATGGTCACCACTATGGCCGTGGTAGGAAAAGGGGAGATCTCCCGCCGGGCAAGGTGTTCTGCCCGGGGAGCGGCCGACACTTCGAGTGATAGTTCGCGGAAGTTCTATATATACTGTCTATGATTCGGAATGTTAATAGCGCGATTTAGGCTTCGGTGTGTTTCGGTATGCTAGTGGCGTGACGACAGCGCCGCTACAAGCATATATAAGGTAATACATTTTGTAATAATTATCATCACCATCCACCACCATTACCTCTCCATTCCATTAGAGCCTATTAAAGTGCATAGCTCAACATATGCCTCCCTCATTGATTGCCTCATAGGAAGGATTTTGTCGTAGTTGTCACATTTGACTGACGGTTTGGTACCCACTAGGTAGTTTCTTTTAATTATTATTTTGAGTTGTTGACAGGAATGCTGCTGCCTTTCTCCTGTTTCAGTTCCCAGTAAAATATTTGCATTGTAGTTAACTTTCCGAATTATATTGAATGCTTAAATAGATGATAGTCGGTTTAGTAGTCTACTTATAAACATTAATTCTTAATGACTTTGATTCTAAGCTCTATATTTGACTAAGACTAGCTTTTAAAAATGAATTTGATAAAATTGATTTGAAAAAGAATTGAATCTTGGAGTGAAATATTTATTCGTTATAGTTAATTGATATTGCTGGTTTGCTTATAAATACTAAAGAAAATTCAACATCAACCTTGACATGAATACAGCTAATATGGACCTTTTTCATCCGACTCTGGCTGTTCGCCAAGGCATAGTTAGTTCATAAACATAGGTTTTTTGCCTGATATTCTGCTTATTTATAATTATGGCAACATAATTTTTTTACTTTTTTGTTATATTTTGTACAAATAAAATGTAAACCAATGACAAATATTTAACTTAAAACTAACCGCCTTATTACAATAAGTAATTCAATGGTCTTAGGTTTACACTAGAATCTTAAAATTGTAATGATATAATTTTTATCCTGTTACTAAAAGGCGCGAACAGCTTCACAGTGGATATATTCGTTATGAAAAATAAATAAAGTTTAAAAACAATCATACAATTGCAGAGCAAAATCAAAATATTATGTTTCTACGTCACGTCTTATATCAATTCACTTACTTTAATTAAATTATTTAAAATATGCGTGTAGAGGTGACGGCATAAAAAAATTAATTATCAAATTTCATCCAATGGATATACTGTGAAACACTCTAGGGCAACTGTAAAAAAACACAAGAAGAACCTGCTTGCTCCCAGTATATGGCGGTTTAATAGACCAGCCTTCTCAAACCGAAATACCCTAAAAACTCAGACCGACAGCAACTAAGTCTGATGTCCTTTTCAACGTAGTAGATCCAAGCTGAAGCTATATTATGGTTGTAGCACGAATTCGTCGACTCGACCGGGGTAGGACTACGCTCTCACAGAATACTAGCGTAAAATAGCAGCTTAATGCTGCTGTGTTTCTTATGGTGAGTGTAAAGAGCCAGAGACCCTTTTTACTGAAAACGAGATATTACATCTTAGTCTTCGGGGGTGACAACGCATCTGCATTTAGATTATTAATCGAGGATAAATGTAGATGTCTATTGGTCACTGCTGTGATATTTACCATCAGATGGACTGTGGTCGTTTGTCACCTGTATTCTATAAAAAACATGTGATCGTCCAGTTCCGAGCCTGGCAGCCATGGCAAATCGACGGCATTCTATGTGCAACGGCAGATATCTAAGTGACGAATCTTTGAAGGCTGATGATTACGAAGAAAGGAGATTTAAATACTATTCTAATGAAAATTTTGATTGATTTAATAAATTTTTCATTCAATCATTTATGTTTTAATTTTTTTTTAGATATTCATTTTCTTAATTTATTTCTTAAATTGTTTAATGTAGTTGTATCTTAAAATACTTAATTTGTTTCTGCTTCTTTTTTTTTCAACTTATGTGTGTAAATACTTTCACGATGAAAAAGAAAAAAAAATGTTTTTGACTTCCCGCAGTGAAAATCAATGATTTTCAAAAAATGGGCAAGTTGTTGTTTACATCCCGGTCTTTGAAAATCAAGCTCTAAACAGATTCCAAGTCCTAGGAAGCTATTTTGGCCATTTTTCCGATTTTAGTATTTAGAGTTATAAAAATATATAGATCAATGCCATTTCTTTTAATTTTAGATGTATTATTTCTGAAGTAGATATATTGTACGCACGCACGCACGCACGTACGTACGCACGCACGCACGCACGCACGCACGCACGCACGCACGCACGCACGCACCCACGCACGCAGGCACGCAGGCACGCGCGCACGTACGCACGCACGCACGCACGCGCGCGCGCTCGCACGCACGCACATGCACGCACGCACGCACGCACGCACGCACGCACGCACGCACGCACGCCTTTAGCAGGCCATGCTATGCTACTGTTTTTTTTAATAAACTGTGCAAGATACGCTTACCTAACTGAAAGATAGGACTTATATAATGTCATAAAAATACATGTCACCGTATAGAGGCAGTATCCCATATCATCCCGAGGGTGTCGTAAGAAGCGACAGAGGGAAATGAAAGAAAAAAAGTTAGAAAGCAAAATCTGCTCAAAAACTACTCAAACTTAATAAAAACTGCATTTCCCAACTCCACAGCAACCGTGGACACTATAGCAAATAACCTCCCTGTAACGCAATCTATGTGGGAGGCCTACGCACCTATGTGATTCCATGTCACCTGTAAGAAAAAATGAATAAATAAAATGTAAACATTTTTTCTTAAGTGTATAACAAAATGAGCTGTAAATACTTTCATTGATATTGGTATTGAGAGAAAATGAAAATTCCCAGAATGTAATTTTTGAAGTAATGAAAAGTTATAACTTACTAAAAAATTAATACATAAGACAAAACCATCACTGCAGGTCATTTGCTTTAATGTACATGTGTAATAATTCAACCCGAATATGGGTCCTTGTAACGAGGGCTTCCTCTACTAGATATTAAGACTAATGGATGGGCTAGAATGTTGTAATGTATATTGCAGTATAAAATATAGTGGTTATTTATAAAAACACGTAACAAATACTAAAAATTGCAACTTTATGTACGCTAGCTAAACTATCAGTCACATTATTAATAAATTTATCTTTTTAACTTTTATTATCACAAATCGTCACTATTTACGCATTCTGATCGGAATTGCTACTGTAAATTCTAATAGTTGCTAGCTTCACCGAATAAATATGACTACTTACACCATTTAGTTTATCATTAATTGAAATGGAAATTGAATTGAAAGTAATATATTCCTAAATATTTCATTACTCGTCAAATTTTATTGTTCTCTTGTTGCATAGAACCACGTTAAACTATTTTCCTCGAAAGATGTGAGTTATCAGATTGAATGATTGACAAAAATGTTATCATTCATTAAATTATTCTTTCATTGCAGACTATAAAACTGCCGCTGCAGAACATAGGCCTCCCTCATAGTTTGCTTCCTAAGAAGGTACTTGGCATGCCAATTGCTTGGCAGACGGGTTAGGAACCGTTTTATTTATTATGAGATGTTATCAAGAAGATGCTGCTGTCTATTTTCTGTATCAATATATCTCTGTCCTGCTCTGCCGAGCACGCAGCTTTTTAAAGGAAATCTAGCTCTATCTAGTTATTGTCCAAGGGGAGTACCCCGAAATTGAGACGATACGACTAAGGGGCCTTTTTAGCGGTAAACGTGCCAACTTTTGGGTTTGAACTTGACTAGATCTACGCGGGTCCAATCCGAAAGTTTGTTTAACAACTACGAGACTTCAGACCCAAGTTTGTTCCGGTACTCTACAATGTGACCAGTAACAATGCGATACTGTCGTCCGTATAGCAATGAATGCTACTGATTTTCAACATATTAATGATATGCAGAACAAACAGCTTAGATGATATCACGCAGCATTGTGCAATACCAGTATTTATAGACTTGTAATCCGATGATATCCCGGACGTCAGTCTGAGCGAGATTAGAATGGATCTCCAGCACCTTAAAAACGGCAAGTCCCCGGGCGCGGATGGAATTACAGCGGAGCTTCTGAAAGCGGGTGGAAAACCGGTACTTGAAGTCTTTCAGAGGCTCTTCAATTCCGTCCTCCATGGTGGCACTACTCCGGAGGCGTGGAGCAGAAGTGTGGTGGTCTTGTTATTTAAGAAGGGCGACAACGCTCTCTTGAAGAACTACAGACCGATATTCCTTCTGAGACGCGTCTACGTGCTGTTTTCGAGAGTCATTACAAATTGTCTTGCACTCAGACATTAGCAGGAGGACCATTATGCTCGAAGTTGTTGACGAGTACGTTTACCTGGGAATGAGAGGATTCAACTCGGCTGGGCAGCGTTCGGGAAATTACGACACATCTTCTCGTCACCTCAATCTCTGAAAACTAAAGTGTGCAACCAGTGCGTGTTGCCAGTTATGACTTACGGATCTGAGACGGTCCTTCACTGCTGGGCGCATGAGGACGCTCAAGGTCGCTCAGCGAGCTATGGAGAGGGCTATGCTCGGAGTTTCTCTGCGTGATAGACTCAGAAATGAGGATATCCGCAGTAAAACCAGAGTGACTGACATAGCCCAACGGATTAGTAAGCTGAAGTGGCAATGGGCCGGCCATATAGCTCGAAGAACCGATAACCGATGGGGAAGAAAGTTTCTCGAGTGGCAGCCTCGTACCGGTAGGCGTAGTGTAGGGCGACCCCCCACTAGATGTAGTGACGACCGTGCTTTATGGCATTACTTGGGGGAGGCCTATGTTCAGCAGTGGACTTGTGAAGGGCTGTAATGATGATGATGATGATAGACTTGTAAACGGAGCGTGCGTGCGATCTTGATGCTCCAATTTGCAAAAAAAAATGGTGATTCAATTATACAATTTCTCGGGAAGCTCATAGGAAGGAAGCTCCGAAAAAAGCGCTTTGTGCCAAACGCGAGCGAAGGCTAACGGCCAAGGCCTTCGCCTTGACTCTACTGCCTCACCCCATTTAGGAGCCATGAAAACCAAAATATTACCAGCTGATCGACCCCGACGAAGGCTGTATTGGCAGTCACTTATAAGGTCGTAGTCCTTAAGGTACCTCATGAGCTGGCAGTTTATAATGGATTCCATTATTTTGGAGAACAAAGAGATGATTGCGATAAACCTAGTAGTTTGACGGGTCTGGGCGGTCGCCATTTTTTAACAATCGGGTGGACCAAAGCTGTTCTCCAAGTGTTTGAGACTGCGCTTGAGTAGCAGGAGTAATGGAAGAGACTTGTTAGAACCAGTTCCAATTAGGGAGCACACATCTGTAGCACAATTGGAGGAACTCCTGCTTATAACGTGATGTTGTTTTACAGAAGCGACCAAACCATGGCTGGATCTGCCTCCGATGGGCACTACAGAGGCCGGAATAATAAAAGTTCCATTCCCTGAACTACCACATCAGCAACAGAATCAAATTACCACTGGCAACACTATACACCTCATGTCTTATTAAATTTTTGGTGCCGTATCAGCGAGTCGCTTCTTCAAATTAAAAAGTTTAATATTGGTTTTTTAAGTGAAAGTTCTTAGTTTTTTTATTAGTAAAAGGTGAAAACTTATTGAAACACTCATAAACTTTTTGGCCAATTGCAATGTATGTAATTTTTGCATTTAAATAACTTGTAGAATAGATTAATTATAACGCGAATTATGAAATTTACAGGGTCATTTTCAATTTACTGAAGACCTTTGGGGAATATATTATTTACACCAGAAGAGTGTGGTTTGCAAGATGATGTTGTGACCAGGATTAAGAAAGGAATGCTTCGGTGGTTTGGTCATGTGGAAAGAATGAATGAGTAAAGAGTGACAAAGAAAATTTATGTTGCAGAAGTGAATGGCAGAGTCGGAAAGGGACGTCCTAGGCGAAAATTTATCGACCAAATTGGCGATTTATTGAAAACGGGCCAAATTAGGAGTACCCTTAATCCGACGAGCATGTATGCGTAGGTGTATGGATGTGAAGGAGGCGAGAGAGGTGTGTCAGGATCGTGCCAAATGGAAATCTGTAGTCTCTGCCTACCCCTCTGGGTGACAGGCGTGAGTGTTTATGGATATTTATGGATTATTTACATCATAACAACAACATCTGTAAGAAAAAAAATATATTTCTTCAATTTTTATTTTCATACAAAAATAAAAATATTTTAATTGGAGCTTCTAAACGGTAATAGTCCTAGTTATCAATAAAAAGCGCGTGGCGAGGGGGGGGTGGAGGGGTGTAGGAGGCGACGATACTCATTTAAACTTGACCTAATTAGTAACCTGTATCGTCAGTCGCCTTTGATGCGCCCGCGACGCTTGTCTTTTCCTTGTGAGATTATTGTGAACGTTACCTTGTTATGATGGCTTACCGATACTCAAATGTTGAGTATACCGAAATGGTGCTAATTTTAGCAATTTGCAATGATAATGTTAGTGAAGCCTGCCGTGAATATTCAAGGCGATTTCCTAACTCACGTGCACCGAGCTACGCTACGATGCTAGGCGCTACACAGCGATTGCGAGATTACGGGCAATTCCAGCCTGTATCTATGGATCGTGGTCGTCCACCGCGGCGCACAGTAGGTACGTGCGCAGGAAGACATACTGCAGTTTTGAAGAAAATCCAGCAGCGAGCACTTACCAAGCAGCCCGACAGTTCAATGTGTCACAACATTACGCATGGAGTGTCATACACAATGAAGGGAAGTACCCCTCTCACCTGCACCGTGTTCATGAACTCAGCGAAGCTGACAAACCTGCGCGTTACATTTTGTAATTGGTTACTAGCTGCTGAACGACCTAACATTTTATGGACTGATGAAGCAACATTTGGTAGAATAGGGCTATTTAATACGCACAATGAACACTTGTGGTGCTCATTGTGCGTATTAAATAGATATGAACCAAGACCAAGACCACATAGCTTTCAACACCGGTTTAGTGTCAATGTGTGGGCAGGCCTTATTAATACAACGTTACTGGGCCCTGTTTTCATAGAAAGATTAAATGGTGAAAGCTATCACAACCGACACGCTGCCACAATTGTTAGAGGGTATACCAGTTGCATCTCTACGCAATATTTATTATCAACTTAAGGGGGCACGGGCGCATGATGCTCGTCAAGTTAAGGATTATTTAAACAGAGAATACCCTGGACGCTGGATCGAACGTGGCGGGCCTTGTGCATGGCCTCCCAGATCGCCAGATATCACACCAATGGATTTTCATTTGTGGGGGCATGTAAAGACATTAATGTACCGAAACCCGCGACATGTTGAAAGAAAAAATAATTTCGGCATTCGATCAAATCAAAATGAATACTCAACTTTTATCTCGTGTCGGTGAACAGTTAACTTTTAGGTGTCACCTATGCGTAGAATGTGGAGGTGATTATTTTAAACGCTATGTGCGCGATACTCACCGCCATCCGCGGACGAGTACCTCTAATTCTAATGTATAAATTTGTATTTTAATATTTTTATTGAACCCTTTTTTACCTAAATATTTTTATTCAATTACTGTTGTAAAATGTGTGTTAATATCTGTATTTAATCATTATAAATATTTTATTGTAATATTTGTAATTATTTTAACCCGCATCCATTTTTTAAATACAACTTGCATTTAATAAATAAAAAATAATACTCGACATTTAATTTGCACGTGCTGCGAACCAAAAAGGGCAGGCAGCGCCTTTGATGACGCCTGTATCGACGTCAATATACCTTTCGCTTGGCCTTGGTCTGCCGTACGTGCGACGTTGCTTGAGACGTTGCTAACCTCCGGAGGCGGTGTTGCCATGCGAAGGCAGCATTACTGGCAAGCAGTGATCGTAACAAACTACCTAAATGCTTATTAAAAAAAATACGTGTGGCACTCGGTGACTGCCGCGGTAAAGCTATTGCATAGCATTTTTTATCAACTTATGCAATTATAATTATTTATTTATTTTATTTATGCAGTTAAGTCTTTGATATTAAATCAAGTTACACTTTTTGAGCGTGGTGAAATGAGAAGTTAATATTGTTTAAAATATTTTTAATATCTTAATCATGAAGTTATAGGAAATTTTTCCGCTCAAGGCCCGCGATAGAAGCTATGTAATAGCTTAAAAATGTCTATAAATTCGTAAACAAATTAATAAAATAATCAAATAGTTAATCAAATTGCTTTATGCAAAAAAGGAGTATATGAAAAGTTAATGTAAATTTGTCATTTGGAGTGGCGCCCTGGTACCATAGGCACAGTGGTGAATAGTTTAGTAGGCTGTATAAAAAAGTACTCTGTGGGCAGTAGACACTCGCGACACAATCAGCTGAGTGCGAGCGTCGACCGGCGCGGCGGCGTGTCGAAGAGGTCATACTTTATAATTGCCTATTGCTCATTTTAATATTTGTGATTTTTAAAATACAGACTTAAAACTAGTCAGACATGACAATAAAAACTTTAAAGTAGCTTTTATGTAAATGTATTCATTACATTCTGTAAAGAGTGATCTCACTAAAATCGTTTGTAATTATGCCACCATTATATTCCCAAAAGGTCTTTAGTAAATTAAAAATGACCCTGTATATATGAGACAGAACAAGCGTCTATAAGTACATATTTCAATAATCTTTATATGTATACTGTATTTATATATAGAATGAGTATTTGCATATGCATTTAAATAACCTCAGTCTCGCGTCTGGCGTCAAGCGAGCAGCACGCGTTCACGCGCATCGTTAGTGTTTACGTACGTTGCTTGTTATTGCTTACTCATGCGTGTGGGTAGGGCAACGCGGCCTTCTTACGCGCAAGCTTACTCAGTGTTACTTGCGGGTATACGCAAAATGATGGACGAGAATGAAAAATTCAACAATAATATTATGTATATCGAAGACGATATTGCAGAACTAGACGTAGAAGAGCGGGATAGTATTGGTAAAAACACGCCTAGATTATTAAAAGAATCAGAGAGACGGAGGAGAGTGATGACGAGTGGAGGATTGTGAAGGGAAAGGGGAAGAAAAAACGACTGCACGAGGATGAGAGCTTAAGTACAGAAACAGATATCGAGGTATACATTGCATGCAGTGAAAAGCTGCCCAAGCAATTTGCTTTGGCACGGTTATTCAAAGAAAATGGAATTACTGATATAATTAGAGTGAAATACTTAAACCCATTTAAAATAAGGTTGCAATTTTCGAATAAGGAAAATGTTCAAAAGTTAAGTACCTGTGCGACATTAATTTCTATGGGATGGAGAATTCAAAAGGCAATGGAGGTTGACTACTCTTACGGAATTAAAAGAGACGTGGAGTTCGAAATGTCTGAAGAAGGAATTATGAAAAATATATCATGCCCAGATTCTACAGAATTAATATCCGTTAAAAGGCTTAAGCGACGAAGTTACACGAAACAAGAAGGGTGTTGTCCAGGTGAAACCATACGGCTTTGTTTTTTTTACCTTTATACGTATATATTTTCGATATAAAAATAACTGTTCAGCCATATGTTTATCCCGTTTCACAATGCTCACAATGTTGGAGGTTGGGTCACATTCGCAAGTTTGTCCATTTAAGAAAACAATATGCCCTAAATGTGGGGGAGAATACGATAATTGCGACACTAAAACATTCAAATGTGTCAATTGTTCTGGATGTCACATGGCTTTAGCTAGGACTTGTCCTGCTTACCTTAAAGAAAGAAGGTTGCGAGAACTTATGGCCGAGTTTAATTGCACATACAGAAGGGCTTTAACAATCTATGTTGCGCCAACACCACATAGACAAATGGAGCTAAAATTTATAGAACAAGATAGCATCCAGCAGTAGTGTAATTATAACACACCGAAGAGGGAAACTGCTAAATTCCAAAATGTTCCTACTTTGGCAGAAGTGACGGCCAATAGCGTATTGCATAACGAAGACAATATTAGCCAATGTGAAAGTAAGGTATCGCCGCCCCGCCGGCGCCAAATAATAAAGGAGAAAAGAAGTACAGAGCGTGACACGTCATTACAAAGTAATAGATTTGAACCTAGTGCTAGCTCTAGTGAGGCAAATAACAACGAAGCTTCTAATAAAATATCTTTCATTGAGCTACTTATGAGGTTAAAAGAAGTAATATTTTTTAATAATTTTAATTTGCAAGAGAAAGTTTACAAAGTTGAGTGGTTAATTTTGGTAACTGTGGACAATATCTCGGAATGGCCAATATTGAAAACCGTTTTAAACGTAATTAATGGATAAACACCTTAACTATAAAATAGTAAATCTTAATATCTTACAGTGGATTGCTCAAAGTGTTAAGCCCAAACTAATGTCCTTAGAGCCTTTATTAACTCCGGAAAAAATACATATCGTAGCCTTAAGCGAAACTTGGTTAAACTCTGAAACTTATATTGAAATCAAATATTATAATATTTAGCGTAATGATAGAGATGACTCTTATGAGGGTGTTGCTGTTTTAGCGCACAAATCTCTTAAAACTGTTAGGGGGGCATTTACAACTAAATAATGATGGTATAGAAGTTATTTATATAAAAATTTTTAACTGTCAGGATTTAGAAAATATCGTTTCTATCTATTGTCCGTCGTCAGTGCACACTTGCCAAAGAAATTGGGATGAATTATTTTCTACATTTAGTTGTAAAACCGTAATCATTGGGGACTTCAACGCTCACCACTCAAGCTGGTCGTACAAGACTGACAACAGGGGTTCACAAATATTTGACGCGCTTTTAGATACTAATTTTGCTATATTAAATAATCGAGAAAGCACTCGAATTAGATTCGTGAATAGAGTCTTACAAGCGTCATCTCACGATCTATCGCTTATGACGGCGGATATCGTCCATAAATTTAATTGGAGGGTACTTCGAGAGACTTTAGGTAGTGATCATCTTATGATTAAAATATCAGGTTTATGTCAAAAACGGTTAGAGTGTGATCTTAAAAGAAATTTTAAAAAAGCAAACTGGGACGGTTATAAGAGTACTCTTGAAACATTTTTGATCAGTTCTCAATACACACAACCGACCTTCAAAAATGTTACAATATATTTTTGAAATATTTAAATTTAGCAGCTGATATTCATATCCCTTTTATAAAAATAAATCAAAACCCAGAGTCTAAATTTGTACTGAAGTCTTACTGGGATGTAGAATTATCGAAATCGGTAGCTATTCGTAGACAAGCACTGGCTGGGTTTAGACGTAACTCAACACCTCAGAATTTATCTATACTCCAAGAAAAAATTAGAAACACACTGAGGTTAATTAGTCAGGCTAAATTACGTAATTGGCAGAGTTTTTGTGATTTGGTAAATGAAAAAACAACCACTAGGGATATGTGGAATAAGATGAGATGGATGAAAGGTTTTAGGTCACATAATACCCACCATATAGACAAAGAAAAAGCAGAAATACTTCTTCGCAGTCTACCGCCAGATTTTGTTTCACCGGAACAGGCTAGTTTCAGTTCTAGTAACATGTTACTAAAGGAAGAGGTCTCGATTCAGGAGCTTGACACAACATGTATTAAATTAAAGGATACATCTCCTGGATGCGATGGCATAGCATATTCAATGTTGAAACACCCTCCGTTTAAGGGCAAATGCATTTTAATCAAGCTGTATAATGCTTTTCATCGCAATGGCGAGATATTGGTATTATAGCAATACCCAAAGCCTAGAAGAGACATTAATAATGTATCGTTCTTGCGCCCAATATCACTTATATCTTGCTTATGCAAAATCTTTCATTCAATTATTAATAGGAGACTAGAGTGGTTTCTGGAAAAAAAAAACAAAGTCTTTTCTTCTTAGTCTTAGTAGTTTGATATCAAGGATACAAATAGGGTTTTCAGAAAATCAGTCCACGATAAGATGTTTCTTATATTTAGACAACGCGTATTAATAAGGTTGACATAAATGAATTACTGTACACTTTAGATCAACTAATTGTAAGAAAAAAAATTTGTCAATATCTTAGTAGTTTCCTTAATGAACAACATCTCAAAATGTATGTGGATAACGTGTTTATCAGTTAGATTTACGGGGCAAGGTCTAGTCCAAAGAGATCCATTATTTTCACTTTTGTTTAATATCAATATGCGGATGATTTTGTTATATATAAAAATTGCGACAGTATCAGTATCGAAGTTATTGATATACAGTTAGCTCTAAATACTCTTACTAGTTTATTTTTTACGTTAGACCTAGAAATATCTTCATCGTGAAGTAAAGTATGCATATTTAAGAATGGACGCGTAAGGGAATGCATAAATATAACGGTTAACAGGAGAAGCCTTAAAATCGTTGAAAAAATTAAATATTTAGGGTTGTGGTTAGATCGATCTCTTCGATGAAACAAGCACATAAATGAAATAAAAGAGAAAGCCCTTAAGTTTGTAAATATTTTGAAAGTTTTAATAGGACCAGGTTGGGGAGTACACCCAGTTCAGCTTGGTCGCTTATATAGCTACTATACGGAGTAGATTGGATTATGCCTGCTTTTTATTTGATAATAGCTATAAAACACATCTAATAAAATTAGACGTAATACAAAATCAGTATATGCGGGTAATTGGTGGGTTTGTCTAGAGCACTCCTATCCATGTAATGAAATCGGAACTGCTTTTACAGCCATTATTTATCGGAGAAGGTATTTAGCTGGTAAATTTTGGTTAAAGTAGCTGATGAAAATATTGTGACAAATTTATTACGTATTCTTGATGAACTTAAAGAAACCTTTTATTGGCGACGTAGAAAAACCCCACTTAGTTACAATCTATAGATTATTTAAAGAAACTCGTATGTTTTCAAGTCCTCACTTAGAAATGTTTTCACTCAATTCGTGGATTAGCAAGTTGGATTTGTCCGATTCAATAATCCCTCAAATAGAATTTGTAAATGCGCCTAAACATAAATACAATCCCCATTATCTACGAATTTTATGTCATAAATATTTAGCTGAAAACTTTACAAATTATTATAAAGTATATACTGATGGCTCTAAGGATAAAGAAGGAACGGGTGCTGCATTTTTAGATATTCAAACCAAAGAATATGTTAAGCTCTGCTTAGGTAAGGAAATTTCAGTTATGCATGCGGAACTCATTGCAATTGCGGAAGCCTTATGTCAAGTCACTTAAGTATGATAAATTTTTGATATTAACAGATTCTCGCAGTGCCCTTCAACATTTAAAGAAATGTACTTCATTGTCTCGTGGTTTTCCATTGGCTTACGACATATTAAGTAATATTGTAATGTTAAAATCTAACAACAAAAGCATTGTCTTGCAATGGGTGCGTTCCCATATTGGCTTAGAGGGAAATGAGGCAGTAGACATTCTTGCTAAAGAGGCGATAAGTGATGGGGAGAATTTCGACTGTGTACCTTATTTCTCTGAACTCCTATCTAAAGTTCGTGAAAACTGCACAGAAAAGTGGTCCGAATACTTTGATGAAAGGTCACTGTCAAAAAGTATTTGGTACAAGACGATACAACCGCATCTTTCCCGCTTCCTTTGGTTTGAAGGATGTAATATGGGAAGGCAAGAAATTACTACAGCAATGAGGCTTCGTTCCGGACATGTACCATTAAACAAATTGCCTTTGTAATGAGAAAAATGAATTCACCAAATTGTGACAAATGTGGAATTGTGGAAGATGTTACTCACATTATGATGGAATGTGAACGGAACGAAGCATATAGAAAGCAATTAGGTTTTGACAAAAATAGTGTTGGACTATATAATAGTATCCTAGCTTTTCCATTGTCGGATAAAGCTAGGAAACTTTATAAACTTGTATTATTAGGTATTAAGAACAGGTAATCTTTTGTTTACGTGAATTTATCATTGTCTGATTATGTGTCTGATTGTGTATCTATAAGGGTGACTTGATCTAGTAGATCTAACCCTCTATAATAAATAAAGATTAAAAAAATTAAATAACCTGTAGGGTAGATTTATAAAACGCAAAATATGAAATCTATGTATGAAACAGAATGAGCGTCTGTACATAATTCTTCAATCAAATTAATATGCATATTGATTTTAAATTGATTTATGTGTTAAAAATCTAATCACTTACAGTCAATAATAATAAAAACAAGTAGAAAACAATATCATTGCTTACAGCGTTCTGTCTAGTACATAGATTTCATATTGCGATTAATAAAATCGCAATATGTATGAGACAGAACTAGAGTTTATATATTACATACCTGTCATGCGGTGTCACGAGATGGAATACGAGACATTGAATTCCATTTTGTATAAATATTTATACATTCATATTTCATCATCATCATCATTACAGCCCTTCACAAGTCCACTGCTGAACATAGGCCTCCCCCAAGTAATGCCACAAAGCACGGTCCTGAGCCACCTGCATCCATCGACTTCCTGCATGTCTTACCAGGTCGTCACTCCATCTAGTGGGGGGTCGCCCTACACTACGCCTACCGGTACGAGGCTGCCACTCGAGAACCTTTCTTCCCCATCGGTTATCGGTTCTTCGAGCTATATGGCCGGCCCATTGCCACTTCAGCTTACTAATCCGTTGGGCTATGTCGGTCACTCTGGTTTTACTGCGGATATCCTCATTTCTGAGTCTATCACGCAGAGAAACTCCGAGCATAGCCCTCTCCATAGCTCGAAAAGTTGAATCCGTCGATTGACCTCTCGGTCGAAGTTGGACTTACCTAGTCGGACTATTTGTCCCAGGTAAACGTATTCGTCAACAACTTCGAGCATAGTGCTCCCAACAACTACCGGCATAGGTGTGACATGGACATTGAACATGATCTTTGTTTTGTCCATGTTCATCTTAAGACCTATCCGTTGGGAGGCACTATTGAGGTCATTGAGCATAGTGCTTAAGTCCTTCAGCGATTCTGCCATAAGGACTATATCGTCGGCAAATCGAAGGTGAGTGATGTACTCGCCATTGATGTCAATACCGTATCCTTTCCAGTCCAGTAGCTTGAAAACGTCTTCCAATGCAGCGGTGAAGAGTTTCGGGGATATAACGTCACCCTGTCTTACACCTCTCTGCAGTTGGATAGGTTTCGAGCTCTGGTTCTGTACTCGGATAGCCATCGTAGCCCTACTGTACAAACACTTCAGCACTTCGATATACCGACAGTCAACTTGGCACCGCTGAAGGGACTGTAGCACCGCCCAAATTTCGACGGAATCAAAGGCTTTCTCATAGTCCACATACGCCAGGCAAAGTGGCAGATTGTACTCTTCAGTCTTCTGTACAATCTGCCGCAGGGTATGTATGTGGTCTATGGTACTGAAGCCTTTTCGGAAACCGGCTTGTTCGGGAGGCTGGAAGTCGTCAAGTCTGCGTGCGAGACGATTCGTAATGACTCTCGAAAACAGCACGTAGACGCGGCTCAGAAGGGAAATCGGTCTGTAGTTCTTCAAGAGAGCGTTGTCGCCTTTCTTAAAGAACAAGACCACCGCACTTCTGCTCCACGCCTCTGGAGTAGTGCCACCATGGAGGACGGAATTGAAGAGCTTCTGAAGGACTTCAAGTACCGGTGTTCCACCCGCTTTCAGAAGCTCCGCTGTAATTCCATCCTCGCCTGGGGCCCTGCCGTTTTTAAGGTGCTGGAGAGCCATTCTAATCTCGCTTAGACTGACGTCCGGGATATCATCGGAATAGTGTCGGATAAGACTTGCTCTTGGATCGTTACTCACACTTGCGTGTAGCTCCAACGATGATGTGTACAGCTGCCCATAGAACCTCTCAATCTCACTCAAAATCTCAGGTGTCCCGGAAACGATGTTGCCACACTCAGTCTTCAGCCTTGACAGTTGGCTCTTTCTGGCAGACAGATCTCTGGCAAAGACTTTGGAGCCCTGGTTCCGCTCGATCGCTTCTTTAATACGAGAAGTATTAAAGTTGCGTAAGTCTCGCCGCATGCATTTGGAGATCTGTCTGTTCCGTTGCCTGTATGCTGTCAAATCTGTTGACGATTGCAGCCTCATCTCCCGTCTAACAGCCATGAGATTAAGAGTGTAATCGGAGAGTTTTATAGCTATGGGAGTTTTATAGCTATTTTATACTTTTATATATCATTGCTTTCATTCTAATAAAAATTCAATATAATACCTGTGTATGAAGCAGAATTATGATAGTCTATACATTACATATCTGCCTTGCGGTGGTATGAGGGGTACACGAGGTATTGCATTTCATTTTATATAAATATTCATATGTTCATATTTACTACCAAAATGTATATAATATCATTGTTTACAGCGTCATAATAACGCAACATAAAATCTATGTATGAGACAGAACAAGAGTCTGTACATTACACTGGCGGGTACACGGGGCTATTTTTACAAATGATCTTACTCATTTTCGGGACAAAAGAGGAGACAAATTATTTTCTAAAGTGATGAAGAAGATAAAGATTATGTTTTACATAGCAATCTCAAACCTAAAAACTTATCAGTAAATCTTGTACAAAAGGAAAAATTGCTTTTCCAATTCCTTAAAAATATGTATTTATTTTTTAACAAGTGCCAAAAATACTGCCGTGTAGTGCCGGTTAAGAATATCCACTACCCCATATCTTCCCTTGGGTGTCGTAAAAGGCGACAGAGGGAAACAGGCAGGAGAAGGGCAGCAGCATCTTCCTGATAGCAGTAACTGTACGACAAAAAAAACTGCGGTTGCCAACCCGCTCGCCAAGCGTGGCAACTATGGCAATATACGCCCCATGAACAATTACACAAATAGACGGCCCCCAGTCCCCAGCGGCCCCGCTATTCCTGGCTACGGTGGCGACCATGGTAACCGCGGGGCAGGGGGTGCTAAGAATCTCCGGTGGAGGTTCGGTTGCCACCTACGACGATTCGACCTGGCAATATTTAACGCACGCACCCTGAGGACTGACGAGAAGATCCTGGAGCTGGAAGAAGAGATAGACAAGACAAGGAATATTATAGGATTATCCGAGGTCCGAAGAGAGGGGGAGGACACGGTGATTCTCGAATCCGGCAAATTGTTCTATAACCGGGAGGGCGACCATCTGTCCCAAGGAGGTGTCGGATTTATCGTCCACAAGTCTCTCGTCAACAACGTTGTAAAGATTGAGAGTGTGTCGACGAGGGTCGCGTACCTGATACTCAGAATCACCAAAGGGTATTCACTGAAGGTCATACAGGTTTACGCACCTACCTCGGCACATCCCGATGAGGAGGTGGAGGAAATGTATGAGGATATTTCCAGAGCCATGCATTCCTCCAAAACCCTCTACACGGTGTTGATGGGAGACTTCAACGCAAAACTAGGCACAAGAGAAAACGGTGAGCTGAAGTTAGGGAAATTTGGAGTAGGGCAACGGAACCGAAGGGGCCAGCAGCTGGCCGACTTTATGGAGAAAGAGGGACTCTATATGATGAACTCTTTTTTCCAGAAGCGGCCTCACAGGAAGTAGACCTGGTCGACCCCGACGGTTCGACAAAAAATGAGACTGACTTCATTATGCCGACCAGACGCCAACTGTTCAGTAATGTCTCAGTGATCGCAAGGGTGAAAACTGGCACCGATCACCGAATGGTTAGAGGAACACTGAACCTAAACGTTAAGTTGGAGAGGTCTCGTCTAATGAAGTCAACGCTCCGTCCCCCCTCGTGCCCAAATCCAGAATCCCGAAACCTTTCAGCTCGAGTTACGTAACCGCTTCCAGTGCCTAGAAGATTGCAATGCAGTGGACGATATGAACGACAAGCTCGTGGAAACTGTCCATGCGGTCGGAGCTAAGTTCTGCAAGACCCGCCCCAGAAGAACACAAAAACTCTCCGATCACACTCTTAATCTCATGGCTGTTAGACGGGAGATGAGGCTGCAATCGTCAACAGATTTGACAGCATACAGGCAACTGAACAAACAGATCTCCAAATGCATGCGGCGAGACTTACGCAACTTTAATACTTCTCGTATTAAAGAAGCGATCGAGCGGAAGCAGGGCTCCAAAGTCTTTGCCAGAGATCTGTCTGCCAGAAAGAGCCAACTGTCAAAGCTGAAGACTGAGTGTGGCAACATCGTTTCCGGGACACCTGAGATTTTGAGTGAGATTGAGAGGTTCTATGGGCAGCTGTACACATCATCGTTGGAGCCACACGTAAGTGTGAGTAACGATCCAAGAGCAAGTCTTATCCGACACTATTCCGATGATATCCCGGACGTCAGTCTGAGCGAGATTAGAATGGCTCTCCACCACCTTAAAAACGGCAAGGCCCCGGGCGAGGATGGAATTACAGCGGAGCTTGTGAAAGCGGGTGGAAAACCGGTACTTGAAGTCCTTCGGAAGCTCTTCAATTCCGTCCTCCATGGTGGCACTACTCCAGAGGCGTGGAGCAGGAGCGCGGTGGTTTTGTTCTTTAAGAAAGGCGACAACGCTCTCTTGAAGAACTACAGACCGATTTCCCTTCTGAGCCGCGTCTACATGCTATTTTCGAGAGTCATTACGAATCGTCTCGCACGCAGACTCGACGACTTCCAGCCTCCCGAACAAGCCGGTTTCCGAAAAGGCTTCAGTACCATAGACCACATACATACCCTGCGGAAGATTGTACAGAAGACCGAAGAGTACAATCTGCCACTTTGCCTGGCATATGTGGACTATGAGAAAGCCTTTGATTCCGTCGAAATTTGGGCGGTGCTACAGTCCCTTCAGCGGTGCCAAGTTGACTGTCGGTACATCGAAGTGCTGAAGTGTTTGTACAGTAGGGCTACGATGGCTATCCGAGTACAGAACCAGAGTTCGAAACCTATCCAACTGCAGAGAGGTGTAGGACAGGGTGATGTTATATTCCCGAAACTCTTCAACGCTGCGTTGGAAGACGTTTTCAAGCTACTGGACTGGAAAGGATACGGTATTAACATCAATGGCGAGTACATCACTCACCTTCGATTTGCCGACGATATAGTCATTATGGCAGAATCGCTGGAGGACTTAAGCATTATGCTCAATGACCTCAATAGTGCCTCCCAACGGATAGGTCTTAAGATGAACATGGACAAAACAAAGATCATGTTTAATGTCCATGTCACACCTATGCCGGTAGTTGTTGGGAGCACTATGCTCGAAGTTGTTGACGAGTACGTTTACCTGGGACAAATAGTCCGACTAGGTAAGTCCAACTTCGACCGAGAGGTCAATCGACGGATTCAACTCGGCTGGGCAGCGTTCGGGAAATTACGACATATCTTTTCGTCAGGTATACCTCAATCTCTAAAAACTAGATTGTACAACCAGTGCGTGTTGCCAGTGATGACTTACGGATCTGAGACGTGGTCCTTCACTGCTGGCCGTATGAGGACGCTTAAGGTCGCTCAGCGAGCTATGGAGAGGGCTATGCTTGGAGTTTCTCTGCGTGATAGACTCAGAAATGAGGATATCCGCAGTAAAACCAGAGTGATCGACATAGCCCAACGGAATAATAAGCTGAAGTGGCAATGGGCCGGCCATATAGCTCGAAGAACCGATAACCGATGGGGAAGAAAGGTTCTCGAGTGGCAGCCTCGTACCGGTAGGCGTAGTGTAGGGCGACCCCCACTAGATGGAGTGACGACCTGGTAAGACATGCAGGAAGTCGATGGATGCAGGTGGCTCAGGACCGTGCTTTGTGGCATTACTTGGGGGAGGCCTATGTTCAGCAGTGGACTTGTGAAGGGCTGTAATGATGATGATGATGATGATGGACGATATGAATGACAAGCTCGTGGAAACTGTCCATGCGGTCGGATCTAAGTTCTGCAAGACCCGCCGCAGAAGAACACAAAAACTCTCCGATCACACTCTTAATCTCATGGCTGTTAGACGGGAGATGGGGCTGCAATCGTCAAAAGATTTGACAGCATACAGGGAACTGAACAGACAGATCTCCAAATGCATGTGGCGAGACTTGCGCAACTTCAATACTGCTCGTATTGAAGAAGTGACCAAGCGGAACCAGGGCTCCAAAGTCTTTGCCAGAGATCTGTCTGCCAGTAAGAGCCAACTGTCAAAGCTGAAGACTGAGTGTGGCAGCATCGTTTCCGGGACACCTGAGATTCTGAGTGAGATTGAGACGTTCTATGGGCAGCTGTACACATCATCGTTGGAGCCACACGCAAGTGTGAGTAACGATCCAAGAGCAAGTCTTATCCGACACTATTCCGATGATATCCCGGACGTCAGACTAAGCGAGATTAGAATGGCTCTCCAGCACCTTAAAAACGGCAGGGCCCGAGGCAAGGATGGAATTACAGCGGAGCTTCTGAAAGCGGGTGGAACACAGGTACTAGAAGTCCTTCAGAAGCTCTTCAATTCCGTCCTCCATGGTGGCACTACTCCAGAGGCGTGGAGCAGAAGTGCGGTGGTCTTGTTCTTTAAGAAAGGCGACAACGCTCTCTTGAAGAAATACACACCGATTTCCCTTCTGAGCCGCGTCTACGTGCTGTTTTCTAAGTCATTACGAATCGTCTCGCACGCAGACTCGACGACTTCCAGCCTCCCGAAAAAGCCAGTTTCCGAAAAGGCTTCAGTACCATAGACCACATACATACCCTGCGGCAGATTGTACAGAAGACCGAAGAGTACAATCTGCCACTTTGCCTGGCGTATGTGAACTATGATAAAGCCTTTGATTCCGTCGAAATTTGGGCAGTGCTACAGTCCCTTCAGCGGTGCCAAGTTGATTGTCGATATGTCGAAGTGCTGAAGTGTTTGTACAGTAGAGCTACGATGGCTATCCGATTATAGAACCAGAGCTTGAGCTTGAAACCTATCCAACTGCAGAGAGTTGTAAGACAGGGTGACGTTATATCCCCGAAACTCTTCACCGCTGCATTGGAAGACGTTTTCAAGCTACTGGACTGGAAAGGATACGGTATTAACATCAATGGCGAGTACATCACTCACCTTCGATTTGCCGACGATATAGTCCTTATGGCAGAATCGCTGGAGGACTTAAGCACTATGCTCAATGACCTCAATAGTGCCTCGCAACGGATAGGTCTTAAGATGAACATGGACAAAACAAAGATTACGTTTAATGTCCATGGTCACATGTCACACCTATGCCGGTATTTGTTGGGAGCACTATGCTCGAAGTTGTTGACGAGTACGTTTACCTGGGACAAATAGTCCGACTAGGTAAGTCCAACTTCGACCGAGAGGTCAATCGACGGATTCAACTCGGCTGGGCAGCGTTCGGGAAATTACGACATATCTTCTCGTCAGGTATACCTTAATTTCTAAAAACTGGTGATGACTTAGGGATCTGAGATGTGGTCCTTCACTGCTGTCCGTATGAGGACGCTCAAGGTCGCTCAGCGAGCTATGGAGAGGGCTATGCTTGGAGTTTCTCTGCGTGATAGACTCAGAAATGAGGATATCCGCAGTGAAACCAGAGGGACCGACATAGTCCAACGGATTAATAAGCTGAAGTGGCAATGGTCCGGCCATATAGCTCGAAGAAACGATAACCGATGGGGAAGAAAGGTTCTCGAGTGGCAGCCTCGTACCGGTAGGCGTAGTGTAGGGCGACCCCCCACTAGATGGAGTGACGACCTGGTAAGATATGCAGGAAGTCGATTGGATGCAGGTGGCTCAGGACCGTGCTTTGTGGCATTACTTGGAGGAGGCCTAAGTTCAGCAGTGGACTTGTGAAGGACTGTAATGATGATGATGATGAAGGTATAAGGTTATGTGAAAAATGAGCCCTATACTTTTAAATTTCAACATTGTATAGGTCTTACCAAGAAAAATTATAAAGAAAATAATGTTTCTGTAAATAACTGCATTAGACTGTTACGTGGCTTATACAATTTAGAGGCTCCTTTAAAAACAGCATTACTACTATCGGAGCTAACCAATGATAATAAAGATATCTCTTAGGGATACCCAAGTGACTTCTTATTTGATATAGATAGAATTTTATCTTAAAAATATCAAATGATCTTCATAAATCTAAAACAAACATACAGAAACCTTTAAACTAATCGGACCTGTCACCATCAGTAACAACTTATTAGGCGTGCAATAGCCTCCAGCAGTTGCTCTATACCAGCAGACGAGATATTATTGAGATTTATATTGAAATATTATCAAGAATTATGAGGCAGACGCCAATCGATGATAAAATAATAGAAATAAACAGAGCTAAAGAGGTAAGCAAATTCATTTGACCTTATTCTATTTCAATTGGTCAATAATATTATAAACAAAAAATAACTGTTCAATAGTAGGTCGACACCAGTTCATTAGCGTGTGAGTCAAGCATGTCCTCCCACATATATTGTGTTTAGTTCGTCAGAAATTATAGTGTTTACTACAGCTGTAAAATTAATTAAAAGAAGACTAGTCTTAATTTTGTTATGACTTATTGGTAAATACTAAGATAATATGATATACACATAGATGATGAAATTCAGAAGATAAAAAAGTGGAAGGTTCTAAAATTTCTGTTGATTGGATTATAAAGTTAATTCAAAATAAAAAAATACCTTAATAATAAATTTCAATTACTTCTTAACTTAAAAAATTATAATATTTTCATACCTGTAGTGAAATACAAATATTTCACATGAATGAAAATCAATTATTTAATTACAATCCACCACAGTGATAAAGGACATTTACTAATTTAATAGAAATATTAATATCTGTTTATTCAGCTATCTCTCATGGGCAAATGTATACCAAACATTTTGAATTTGTTATGTAATTCCTGAATAAATATAATAATGTTACGAGCTTGAGGTTAGTGATAATAAAAGTTGCCGATAGAATTACCTTAATTAACACTTTAATTCACTTTACACTAATTAAAATTAAAACGCTAATAATTAATCATACTGATTCACTTTATTTCGCTCCGAAGCTGAGCTTGTCTCGCCAAATTCAATACTTCCCCGATCGCATCTTGCAGCGCCTATAAATACAAATTAGCACTGAATACATCCAGAATATTCAAGTAAACACACGCAAGGGGCCGAGAGTTCGAGTGTCGACTTCTAGAAGCTTAGTTCTTCGTTCCGAGACTAGATGGCGCTGTCGGTTGAAAGATTAGTGATGTCATTTTCTGGAAAGCTCCCCTCGCTCTCGTCCTTGACACTAGATGGCGCTAGTGCCGGATACATGACGTCGACTTATTCGCGCAACACTGCCCCCTCCTAAGACATGCTCGTCCCGAGCATTATCGGCCCCATAATAACGCGCCAAGCGATCCACATGGACGATTTTAGGAGTCCCTCTTGCGCCTTTCTGTATCCAGTAGGTTACATCGTTGATCCTGGTTACAATCCGGTACGGGCCGTCCCATTTAGCTTGAAGCTTAGGAGATTTCGTTTTGCTGCGGACTGGATTGTGCAACCACACTAGTGAACCTTCGTCGAAGCCTTTATTGTTCATTTTGCGGTCGTACTGAGTTTACATCTTCTCAGACATTTGCTGGCCCGATTGTCTGACGTGCTCATAAATGTCATTCATTTTGTTCCGCAAGTCATTTGCATAATCGATCAGGTCTGCAGGCAGCCGTAATTCTCTTCCAAAGTTTGCGAAAGCTGGTGTCACTGCTGTACTTTCGTGAACAGCGCTTCGATATGACAACAAAAACGGTTGTATGTGCTTGTCCCAATCTCGTTGCTGATTGTATACAACTTTTGCTAGGTACCTCTCCAATGTCCGATTAAATCGTTCTACCATTCCATCAGATTTCGAGTGATAAGAAGTCGTTCTTGTTTTATGACTAACCATAACTCGGCAAGTTTCCTGGAATATTTGAGTCTCAAAATTCCATCCTTGATCGCTATGAATCTCTAAAGGTACTCCAAAACGACAGAAGACTTCATGAACTAGCTTATCCGCAACTGTTGAAGCTTCTTGATTTGGAATGGCGAAGACTTCTGGCCACTTAGTGAAGTAATCCATCATAACCAGAAAATACTTGTTACCGCTTTTACTCTCCGGAAACGACCCCGCCACGTCAATGGCTATTCTCTCCCATGGTGCACCAACATTGTACAACTTCAATGCACCTCTACTACGAGTGTGAGGTCCCTTTACAGCCGCACAACTTGTACATTTGCGACACCAGTCCTTGACATCGTTTCGACAGTGGATCCAGTAAAACCGTTCTCGGATCTTCAGTAGAGTCCGTTTAACTCCCAGATGGCCTCCTGAACAATCATTATGGTACAGCTATAGAACATCCGGTACTCTAGCTTTAGGGACGACCATTTGCAAATGACAGCTGTCTCTCCAAACATTTTCCCATTTACGGCACAGGACTCCATCCTGAATCAGCAAGCTGTCCCATTGGGCCCAATAGCTTTTCGTGGTTGAACTCATCGCTGAGACGTCGCTCTACTTAGGCTTGGTAGCACGGGCCTTCATCCATTCCAGAATCGGCTTGATGTCCGGATCTTCCTGCTGTGCATGTCGTAGGCTGTCCTTCCACTCGTTGCTGAGGTGGTCTGTCCTGCGCATCCTCACGGATACCACTTTCTTACTCTCCTGCCTAGTACAATGCTTGCAATCTTCAGAGCAAGTTCTCCTTGACAATGCTTCTGCGTTGCCATGTGATCTCCCGGTGCGGTGTTCAATCACAAATTCGTATTCCTGCTACTGGGTGGTGCTGTTAGCCGCACAACCCTCTCGAGATCGATCACCTTCCCTTTTTACAGATCGCTTAGGGCAGCTGGATTGAAGATGGCCCCTTTCCCCACAGCCGTAGTACCTTGGGCTGTAATTTTTATTGTGGTCGCGAACCGTAACTGCTGCAACCTCCCTAACGTGAGGGGAACGATGATCCTGCCGCCGCCAGGCGGTGCCGTTAGCTACACTACCCTCTCGAGATCGATCAACTTCCCTTTCTACGATTCGCTTAGGGCGCCTGGATCGAAGATGGCCCCTTTCCCCACAGCCATAGCACCTAGGGCTGTATGTTGCGGTCGCAAACTGTAGCTGCTGCAACCTCCCTGACGCGATGGGAACGATGATCCTGCCGCACGGTTTCCACCTCCAGTGCATGGGTCAAGGCGTCCTTAAGCGTCTCGTGGTGCCCGAGCATCACAGCAGTTCTGGCTTCCAGGTCGCGGATGCCGTCCTTGACACTAGATGGCGCTAGTGCCGGATAAATGACGTAACAATAATTTCGAATCTAAATCAGTACCGAAAAATCATATCATGCAGATTTAAAATAATCCACTTACTTAGGAGGTGCTTATAAAATGAAAATAATTTCAGTTCGAAGTGGATGTGATATTGTTTTTTGGTCAAAAAACTACATGGGTCTTTAAAAAGACAAAACGTAATGAACATTCTAACTAAAATAAATTATAGGCGAGTACTACTTTAATAATTACATTGGATCAAAACGTTTTGTTATAATACCCATTGTTAAATTAGTAATAACACTACAGCTATATAATACATAAATTATATGGGTGGCATGTAATAACCACATCAAGTGGCATAAGCTTGTAAAATTGATCTTGTTAAATATATGTATTTCTTTTTGCCTTATAAATAAAATCTCAATGGGAACCACAGGGTTTTTGTTACATGTTGTATATATATATATATATATATATATATATATATATATATATATATATATATATATATATATATACAACATCCATCAGAATCAGTATCCAAGTGTATGGAAATAATTTTTTTTAAGATACACTTTTTTTTTGTATTTTAATGAAAAAAAAAATTATTTCTATACGCTTGGATACTGATTCTGATAACGCAGTTAACGAGAACCACAGGGTTTTTGTTACATGTTGTATACATATATAGCCAATCCGCTCGCCAAGCGTGGAAACTATGGCAAATATCCCCCCATGAGTAACGACGCAAAAAAACGGCCCCCAGTCCCCGGCGGCCCCGCTATTCCAGGCTACGATGGCGACCATGGTAACTGTTTTTCGTTGGCAACATCTCACGCACACTGAGGACTGGCGAGTAGATACTGGAGTTGGAAGAAGAGGTAGACAAGTTGCGCTGGCATATTATTGGGTTATCCGAGGTCCGAAGAGAGGGGGAAGACACGGTAATCATCAAGTCCGGCAACTTGTTCTATCACCGGGAGGGTGACCATCTGTCCTAAGGTGTCGGATTTATCGTCCACAAGTCTCTCGTCAACAACGTTGTAAAGATTGGGAGTGTGTCGACGAGGGTCGCGTACCTGATACTCAGCATCACCAAACGGTATTCACTGAAGGTCAATCAGGTTTACGCACCAACCTGGACACATCCCGATGAGGAGGTGGAGGAAATGTATGAGGATATTTCTAGAGCCATGCATTCCTCCAAAACCCACTACACGGTGTTGATGGGAGACTTCAACTCAAAACTAGGCACAAGGGAAGGCGGTGAGCTGAAGTTAGGGAAATTTGGAGTAGGGCAACGGAACCGAAGGGGCCAGCAGCTGGCCGACTTTATGGAGTAAGAGTGACTCTTTATGATGAACTCTTTCTTCCAGAAGCGGCCCCACAGGAAGTGGACCTGGTCGAGCCCCGACAGTTCGACAAAAAATGAGATTGACTTCATTATGATGACCAGACGCCAACTGTTCAGTGATGTCTCAGTGACCGCAAGGGTGAAAACTGGCAGCGATCACCGAATGGTTGGAGGCACACTGAACCTGAACGTTAAGTTGGAGAGGTCTCGTCTAAGGAAGTCAACGCTCCGTCCCCCTCGTGCTCTAATCCAGAATCCCGAAACTTTTCAGCTCGAGTTACGTAACCGCTTTCAGTGCCTAGAAGATTGCAATACAGTGGACGATATATATGACAAGCTTGTGGAAACTGTCCATGCGGTCGGAGCTAAGTTCTGCAGGACCCGCCGCAGAAGAACACAAAAACTCTCCGATCACACTCTTGATCTGATGGCTGTTAGACGGGAGATGAGGCTGCAATCGTCAAAAGATTTGACAGCATACAGGGAACTGAACAGACAGATCTCTAAATGCATGTGGCGAGACTTGCGCAACTTCAATACTGCTCGTATTGAAGAAGTGACCGAGTGGAACTAGGGCTCCAAAGTCTTTGCCAGAGATCTGTCTGCCAGTAAGAGCCAACTGTCAAAGCTGAAGACTGAGTGTGGCAGCATCGTTTCCGGGACACCTGAGATTCTGAGTGAGATTGAGAGGTTCTATGGGCAACTGTACACATCATCGTTGGAGCCACACGCAAGTGTGAGTAACGATCCAAGAGCAAGTCTTATCCGACACTATTCCGATGATATCCCGGTCGTCAGTCTGAGCGAGATTAGAATGGCTCTCCAGCACCTTAAAACGGCAAGTCCCCGGGCGAGGATGGAATTATAGCGGAGCTTCTGAAAGCGTGTGGAAAACCGGTACTTGAAGTCCTTCAGAGGCTCTTTAATTCCGTCCTTCATGGTGGCACTACTTCAGAGGCGTGGCAGGTGCGGTGGTCTTGTTCTTCATGAAAGGTGACAACGCCCTCTTGAAGAACTACAGACCGATATCCCTTCTGAGCCGCACCTACGTGCTGTTTTCTAGAGTCATTACGAATCGTCTCGCACGCAGACTCGATGACTTCCAGCCTCCCGAACAAGCCAGTTTCCGAAAAGGCTTTAGTACCATAGACCACATACATACCCTTCGGCAAATTGTACAGAAGTCCGAAGCGTACAATCTGCCACTTTGCCTGGCGTATGTGGACTACGAGAAAGCCTTTGATTCCGTCGAAATTTGGGCGGTGTTACATTCTCTTCAGCAGTGCCAAGTTGACTGTCGGTATATCGAAGTGCTGAAGTGTTTGTACAGTAGAGCTACGATGGCTATCAGAGTACAGTACCAGACTATGAAACCTATCCAACTGCAGAGAGGTGTAAGACAGGAGGACGTTATTTCCCCGAAACTCTTCACCGCTGCATTGGAAGACGTTTTCAAGCTATTGGACTGGAAAAGATACGGTATTAACATCAATGGCGAGTACATCACTCACCTTCGATTTGACGACGATATAGTCCTTATGGAAGAATCGCTGTAGGATTTAAGCACTATGCTCATTGACCTCAATAGTGCCTCCCAACGGATAGGTCTTAGGATGAACATGGATAAAACAAAGATCATGTTTAATGTCCATGTCACACCTATGCCGGTAGTTGTTGGGAGCACTATGCTCGAAGTTGTTGACGAGTACGTTTACCTGGGACAAATACTTAAAAGACTAGGTAATTCCAACTTCGACCGAGAGGTCAATCGACGGATTTCACTCGGCAGGGCCGCTTTCGGAAAATTACGACACATCTTCTCGTCAGGTATAACTCAAATCCTGAAAACTAAGTTGTACAACCAGTGCGTGTTGCCAGTGATGACATATGGAACTGAGACGTGATCCTTCACTGCTGTCCGTATGAGGACGCTTTAAAGTCGCTCAGCGAGCTATGGAGAGGACTATGCTCGGAGTTTCTCTGCGTGATAGACTTAGAAAGGAGGATATCCGCAGTAGAACCAGAGTGACCGACACAGAACGGATTATTAAGCTGAAGTGGCAATGGGCCGGCCATATAGCTCGAAGAACCGACAACCGTTGGGGAAAAAAGGTTCTTGAGTGGAAGTGTAGGGCGATCCCCCACTAGATGGAGTGACGACCTGGTAAGACATGCAGGAAGTCGATGGATGCAGGTGACTCATGACAGTGCTTTGTGGCATACCTTGGGGGAGGCCTATGTTCAGCAGTGGACTTGTGAAGGGCTGTTATGATGATGATGAAGAAAAATATAAGTATTTTTAACCTACTTCAGACTTTAAGAACGAGTAGGTGTTGAATTCTACTGTATGGTTTGTTTATGTGTGTTACCTCATAGCGTTTCTCTGGGTGAACCGATTTTGGTGATTCTTATTTTTTATTTGAAAGCTGGTGCTTCTTGTGTGGTCCCATATAAATTTGATCGGGATCTGAGTAGTAGTTTTTCAGTTGTCCTTAATAATACGTATTTGATTGAATTGGAATACATTGATGGTGATTTCATTTTATTTGTATTATTTGTGTGCATAATGGAGAATGAGAAGTCCGTAAAAGTATACTGCTACACACGTGCCTTTCCCGTTGTAGGGAGAATATGCCACAATCGAATGAGCTGCAATTAGGAGACTGATGAACGATTGTAATTCCCGTGATAGAAAGGACCTGTGAATAGACATGATGGTTATGCATCTGTCAGAAGCTGTATTTAAAAGAAATTATTAAATACCTACATATTCTTTGATATTTTTAATTTAAGTAGGTACCAAAAATACACGTGTTGGACAAAACGTCAGGTTAGCATTGCTATAAAGTTGAATAATATATTTTCAACTGTAAAACAACAAAGTGATAGGACATTTATATTGAAATAATACTAGTTTTTACGGAATTAATCGCGTATATTTCACTTTTTTAATACCCGACGTTTCGAACGCTTTACAGCACTCATGGTCACAAGCGGGACTGAGATGTTCAACGTCCATATGTCATAGTTAACCGCGGTTACCATAGATTAAAATTTAACTTTTGTTCCGATCTACACAGTATGAACTTATGGTATCATGGAGTCTTGCAGTTGTATGCTTGGGTTGGGATTTAATTTTATTTATTATAGGATCCCAAGCAGATGGTAGCACCCAGTCATCTTCTCTATTGAAATTAGGATGTTTTTTGATTTCAATAGCCTCGCGAATCATCCTTGGAAGGAATCGGTGTTCTTTAGCGAGGATTTGTGGTCTATCAAATCTGATGTAGTGACGGGGGCGATCCTGTACATGTTCACAGACTGCAGACTTCCCGGAGCGTCGATTCTTCACATCAGCTATATGTTCTTTGACGCGGATATTAAAAAAGTTAAAAAAAGTTAAATATACGCGATAAATTCCGTAAAAACTAGTATTATTTCAATGTGTAGTGTTCGCGTAAATATAAGAAATCAGGACATTTATATTTTATATATATATATATATCCAATATTATTCCATTGTTCCGTTCTATTCTATTATACTTCGTTTCCATCTGTAATCAATCTGTAGAAGCCTGGATAGCTTTTGCCATATCTTTCTATTCATATTTTAATATTGTTTATACGTAGTAGAACCATGCTACAGCTATTCCATGGTTGTTATGCGAAATTTCGGTTTTATCGGAGAAGGTCCACGCTTTCAAAGAATTCCAGAAAGAAATAGAAGATTAATACCGCTGTGTTTCATATGGTTTGAGTGTGGAGAACCAGAGACATTTTGATGGAAATGAGGCATTCCAGGGGTAACTACGCATTTGCGTTTTGATCCATAATCAAGGATAGATGTAGATGTGTAGACTAGTTTACGTGGTAGAGCCATGCTGCAGCTATATTGTAGTTGCAGCACGAATGGATCGGTTTGACCGGGGTAGGACCACGATCGCTCAGAACACCAGCGTCAAATAGCAGATTAATGCTGCTGTGAGTGTAGAGAACCGGAAACCCTTTGTACTGAAACGAGTCATTCCATCTCAGTCCTCAGGGCTGGCAATGCATCTGCATTTTGATTTTTAATTGAAAAACATCTGTTATTTTAATACAACATTATGTAACACTTTATATGTTTGTATTGCTCATAAGCTATACATAATATTCACCTGATTCGAAAGCGGTTGTGTCATTTTCTTTAAAGTTTAGGTATAAATTCTGGATCGCCACAGTCTTCGTCTAAAGGTTCGAAGTCACCGGTGTCTGCATCGTCCAATATTTTTTTTATTTCATCCTCTCTTAGGCCTACGAAATATCGTTAATGTTACTGTATCAATTTTGTCAACAAGTTACAAAAAGCCTGGTTAATGAATGACATCAAAGCATAAATAAAAAAATCATAAAAACTCGGTAAATCTGAAGTATTTTAATCCTTTAGCATGGGAGTTTATAATTTAACTCTAGAACCTATTACTTAGCAGATCTGCTCACTGTGCATCGTAAAGGACATTATAACAAATCCTTGGTAAAAATGTTAAAATGATTTGCGAATTCTAAAAATAACTTTTGAAATCTATTTGTTGATATTTTTCCATCATTTTTGTAAATTTAAATTAAGAAAACCCTAATAACTCTGCAGAATATAATATATGGAACTTACCTCGTAATGACCGCAAATCCATCTCGAACTTTTGGATGGTACGAGTATGCGACAGTTGCACAAGTTGTCATTTCTTTACTTGAAATTAGTTTACCAATTGGTTTATAATACAACCGATCACAAAAAGTCAAGAGAAATCGTACGTTAGGCCCGAAATTCGAATATGTCAAGTATAAAGTGCACTGGGCTTTAGTTTAACTGAACTTTAGTTTTTGTTTTTTTTTTTTGGGCAGCAATCGTATAATATATTTTGTCACTTTTAAATACCATTGGGCAGGACGAGGTTAGGGATAATGACTAGACTGTATCAGGACTCCGTTTCTCATACGCTCGAGGTACGCCACATATAGTATGAGGTATGGAACAGCAGCGGACGATCCTTGTGAACCGCATTGGACAGAACTTCTCTCGACCAGCAGTTCTGTGAATCTGTAATGATTCAGGAGGAGACTTATGAGTGGGATCGGGAGAGAACTCGTAGGCGACATTGCCAAGGCATTTGTCACGGCCCTCCTCCTGAAAAAGGTGTTCCCCAACCAGAAACGGGGCCTCCGGGATTGCAGACGCTCGGGCGGGGGCCTCGAACGCCTAGTTATATAACAATCGAGGAGGATGATGACTCAGAAGTGGTCTCGAGACAACGTGGTAGCATTGCAAGGGTGCTGGCGGTAGCAGGTATTACACTGGGACGTGGTATTAGTGTATCATAGCGATAGAGGGGCCCCGTGCGTTCCGAACGGAGAACCCGAGACTTCTCGTACACACTGATAGTGACCACCGTGAGTTTATAGCCGGTAGTAGTCTGGTATAACCATCTCGTTGCTCCGAAACGAATAGTGTCTATGAGAATTTCCACAAAAAATAGGATGTGTCTATGAGAATTTCCCCACAAAAAAAAGATTGTGCGTAAGCATTTCACCAATTAAAAAAGGTTAAATTTAGTTAAGTTTATCATAAAATTAAATCAGTCAAGGTTTTTGATCAAGAAATTGGATTTTCTCAGATTTATGATAACATTAAGTAGTAATTTTGTCTTCTTCCGGCCCTTGATCAAAAGTCTAGGTTTTTTATCAAAAACCAGGTTTTAGCGTAAACATGTGACATAATATGCAAGAAGTTGTGTCGTGCCCTTTTTTTTATTTTAATCTTATTCATATCGTTTATATGTAAGATACTGCCAAATTGAAAATAACATTTATGTTGTTTCTAGGAAAAAAAGGTGTGATTTATTGAATTAATTTCGCAAGATTCACAACTGCGGCTGAAATTTAAGTCCGTAAGAAGCAATTTAATGCGGGCCTTTGTTGTCAATTTGGTTTGCTTCGAGATGATTATAATGTCGTCAGATATTTTGCTATAAAATTTATTTATCATAATAAAAAAATTATTTAATAAATAAATATACTTACTGAAGGACTTTTTATTTATTTTAAACAATAATATTCCTGAGTACTTATTATCACCTTTCTCGAATAAAACTCTTCTTTGTGTAAATGTATGAGATATACATCATGTATAAGTCATGTGAATATACACTTACACGGAGAAAGCTAAAGCTAAAAAAGATAGCTTTTGTTGTTGTAGTTTGTGACATTTGCGATACTTTGGAAAAATATACACAAATTCTTGAAAGGGCTTACAAAAAAGGCAAAAAAACGTAATGATATGATTTGAAAGCAGTATTACTATTTTTTATAGAATAAGAGTGACAAGTAAGCACACGGTCCGCCTGATGATAAGTGGATGATGTTGCCCATAAACATTTTCATTTATCCTCAAATAAAAATCAAAATGGGGATGCGTTGTCATCAATGAGGTCTAAGATAGAATGTCTCTTTTCCAGTAAAAAGGGTCTCCGAAACAGAGCAGAAGCTATTCATACGCTGTTATTCTGTAAGAGAGTGGTCCTACCACGTTGAAATCAACCAGTTGGATCTACAAGCATAATATATCAGCTTGGCTATAATACGTATAAAGTAACCTCGCGTTATAGTGACATAAAAGTGGTAAAAAATATTTAAAAGCGTCACTTGTCGTAAAGAATTTACTAATGGCATCATATATTAAGGATGTACTTATTCGCAGAACGTGACTTATTTACCTTATTTTTTTTTTAAACTACGTGGTCATTTCCTAAAGCATAACCGAAGCATAAAGCCCACCTTACTACATGTCAGCTTGTTGACAACTGTCGTGACTAATAAACTTATCGTAAAAGTGATAATTTAATTAAATTATTATATTTCTGTCTCGTTTTTTCAACGTAATGCAAAATTGATCCATTTTTTGCATCAGTCCATTCGTGAGATATTTATTTTTTATGTGTTGTACCGATTTAGTCTAAGCAACCAATGCTTATATATTTACAACTGACGTCGGATCAGGCTAACATCACAGTTTCATAACGATCGGCTTCCACTTTCACTCGTCATTTCTCTGCAATAATCAACCTGAGTGATCTACCGCGGCTCGTGATTTATAACCCCGTGAGTAGTGAGAAAATGTATGTTGTACAGTGATTATTTTATCTTTACGGTATAATATAATCACTATGTTTTAAATGCTTTTCTCGTATATACTTATTGAACCGAAGGCGGAAGCTTCGCAATCCACTTCTTAACTCTATGGAAGACAGACAGAACCTAATAGGTGGCGGGAACTGTCACCGGTACTATTCCTGGAGATTCTTCGCACTCCTGCACAAATTTCTTATAGCAAAACCGAGCCCGATTTAACCTATAAAACGACCACTGAAACCACTAAAACAAGTAATATAACGTAATAATTAAACAGAAACAAGTATTATATTGAAATTTGTAATGAATTTTATAGAAAATAAATGTACGACAAATTCCATGTTAGGTTATTTTTAGCAACGCCACATCACGCGAAGCGCGAATATGGAAGACAGAACGCAATAGGCGGCGGGAACCGTCACCGGTATTATTCCCGGAGATTCTTCGCACTCCTGCCCTAATAAAAGAGAATCGGGAACTCGTAAGAAATTCTCACAAGATTCATTTAGATTTTAAGAGATTTAGAGAGATTTTGTGATAAGACACTGTGTCACCAGGATTAATATTATAAAGAAAATACACAGTAATTCATTTATAATTAATGCTCTACAGACCAATTTCAGTCACGACGCGACGGTTTATCTCAACGGACTGCGCAGGATAGCATCAAAATGCACGAGCATTATCTATTTCTTCACTCCCATAGTCCAATAGGACAGTAATCTGACACGGCCGGAGAGAATTCTGGCGCAAGACAAATGGCTTTTCGTGCTTTCCAATACACGGGGGCGAAACACCGCAAAATCCCCGACTCCAGGCTGCTACCGAAAATTTCTTACAGTAAAACCGAACCCGATTCTAACCCGGAACCTCACGATCAGCAATCGCGTTTACGACCATTAGACTAATGAGGCAGTCATCATATAAAAGTATAAAGGAATACTTCGATGGTTTGGACATGTAAATATGCAGAAGTGATTGGCAGAATCGGCAAGAGACGCTCTAGACGGAATTTTGTCGACTACATTTACGATATATTTAAGATATGACAAATTAAGAATACCCTTAACTGACGAGCGTATGTGAGTGCTACCATATGTTGTTATTTGGGATCGACTAAAACATTTTTTTACGAAAATGTATCTTATGTGCTATTTTCGTGTGTAATTTATGCTAGTACTAAATTTATTCAAAATCCATCGTACTCATGAAAACATCCAAACATACAAATAAACTTTCATATTTATTATATTAGTTGGATTATTATGAAGTAGGATTGTTATTAGTAGAATATAGCAAACAAAACATCCGTTTTCAAAATATGAGCGAATATGATCTATTTCATTTAATTTGGCCTGCACTTTACCGTGCGATTATTTATATAGGTATAAATTGATATCGTTCGTAAATTTGAAGTATATAAGGAATAAGTAGAACTATCACATCTACGCAGAATAAAGTATGCTTGCTTAACCTGTATTTAGAATCCTCTAACATTGGATACGCCCAAATACTGTTCAAGGTGCCAATGTAAAAAAATCCTATCACTAGAAAGATATTTTATCCGTTACTTTAGTTTTTCTTATTTTAAAATCACAAATTAAACTATTTCATAATCTCAATCATTTCTATGGAATAAAATTAATTTAAACAAAACTCGATTAAAATTATATAATTAAAAAATAATTGAATTAAAAATGAATCATCAAGGTACAATACAATTTTATTGCGTTTAAACACAGTTAAATCTCCATCGTAAAATTGGCAATCTAGTATTATTACAATGCGCTTTATCCAAGCGTGATTGTAGAGGAAAAAATGTCTAAACAAACACAAATTTACATAATATGTAATAATATTAGCATTTTCCTGCCGCTTTGTTCGATTTTAGTTTATCAAAAGTTTCATTTTACTGCAATACGATTTTAATACTCGCAAAGTTTTATATTTATTTCTTAACAAAGGAACAGTTTTTGCAACTAATATATGATAGATCGATAGTCTATCGCAGACAATTTTGAAGATTTTCAATTGGTAACAAAGATAAGAAGTACATTTTTAATATTCTATCTATAAAGTATATTTATCACAGCGCAAGCTGAGAACAAAATTTTTATTGGTGAAGTTTTGACACATTATATTTAAAAGCAGTAATTTTGGATAATCTCAAACTTACAAGAATAGCCAATGTTCTATTGCGGTTCCGGTCTGTTCAGTAGTTTCTGATTGATTGAGTAAAACATTCATATTTAGAGGAAGGAATAGAAATTAATAGGAAATTGAATAGTACGAGTAGGATTTATACGATTTGTAATATACAATTCTCACATGTCATATGTTTGTTATGTGCATGGATAACTCTATGATAATTTAACTTATTAGTTTTTTTATAGCATTTTTTCATTGTCATTTAAAATAAATATTCACCGTGCAAACTTAGTTAATGTTATATTTAGTAAGTAGTAATACTGAACAAAAGTGTCCATAAATTTATTTCTTTTTTAAACAAGAGGGACCCTTAGTCACCTCAGCCTGTATTGTGCTGTCGCTACTTAATGGACTTTGAAGAAGTAAGATAGCAATGACTAATGAGGTGTTTAGTCGGCATTGTTAAGATTCAGCGCTTTATTCCGTCTCATACAATATGGTAAGAACATAACGTCCTTAACTCTACTTTAAAAGCATATAGATTGCTGATAGTTTGTGAGCAATACAACCATATAAAGAGTTACATAATGTTGAAGTAAAATAACGATTGACAAGTAAATGTTTTTCTATTAAAAATCAAGATGCAGGTGCATTGCCAGCCCTGAGGACAGAGAGGGAGTGACTCGTTTTCAGTAAAAAGGGTCTCCGGTTCTCTACACTTACCGTACGAGACACAGAGGTATTAAGCTGCTATTTTACACTGGTGTTCTATGAGAGCGTATTCCTACCCCGGTCAAGCCGACTCATTCGTGCTGCAACCACAATATAGCTGCAGCATGGCTCCTTGATTAAGGATCAAAATGCAAATGTGTTGTTACACCTGGAATGCCTTTTTTTCCATCAAAATATCTCCGGTTCTCCACACTCAAACCATACAAAACACAGCGGTATTAATCTGCTATTTCTTTCTGGAATTTTGTGAGAGCGTGGAACTTCTCCGATAAAACCGAGCCTTCGTGCTACAACCATGGAATAGCTGCAACATGGCTCTACCACGTATAAACAATATTAAAATATGAATAAAAAGATACGGCTAAAGCTACACAGGCTTCCGCAGATTGATTACGGTAATGGAAACAAAGTATTATAGAATAGAATGGAACAATGGAATAATAATAGATCTGAACACGATACAAATAAATGAAATGGAGTTGAATAATCTTCTATCACTCTATTGTTTTACAACTGAAATTATAATATTCAACATTACAGCAATTCTTAACTGACGTTTTTTCCAACATGTGTATTTTTGGTACCCACTTAAATTAAAAATGTCAAAAACATGTAGGTATTTAATAATTTCTATTAAATAGAGATTCGAGATACTTCCGACAGATGCATAACCATCACGTATATTCGTAGGCTTTTTCTATCACAGTATTGGTAGTGGCAAATTCTCCCTACAACGGCAAAGGCACGTGTATAGAAGTATAGTTTTGCGGACTGATGAATAATGGAGAATACGAGTATACAAACGAAACATTTTAACAGAGCACAGTGTAAGCATATTTTGTTCCCATCTAGCTTTTTTGAGGCGATTTAAACAATAATAATTTGCTCCAGCAGATTAGTTATCATAGTTCTAGTTTTTTCGCAGTTTTCTTCCCCATCGCAATCTAGACATTTTGAATCTAGCACGTACAAAACTTTACTCTGATTCATCTAGATGTTTTTGATTTCAAATAAGACTAATCTAAAACATTTAATCAAAATACATTAAATGTAAACGATATTACGTTTTATATAAAGAAAACTACCAGAAAAATTGAAGAACAGTGGTAGAGCCACGCGGAAGCTTTGCTGTTGCACGTATGGGCCGGCTCAAACCGGGGTGGTACCACGACCTCATAGAATACCGGCGTGAAGTGGAAGTTCTGTTTCCGCGTTTTGTCTGGTGAGTGCAGGTGGCCGGAGGCCTTAATCCCCCATCAACATGGTAGCGGAATTAAATTTCAAACTACCCCAGGAGGTACCAGCACCCTTGGAGAATCCCTCGCTGATCATCCACGACCAAGTTACTCCACTCCTGAGCGTGGGTGCTCAGGCTGCCCCGCGTATTCTGGGGGGAGGCAAAATTCCGCTCAAGACTACAACTGCTCGGGGCAAACGGACCAAGACCGGAAGACCAAGGCGACCCCTGCCACGCTATCCGTGAATTTCTGCAATATCAGGGGACTTCACTCTAATCTAAACGCCTTCGCCTACCATCACGAGACGACGAGGCCGGCTTTGCTCTTTCCTTGTCCTCTCCGGCTGATGTCTCGTATCTCTCCCATCCGGGGTACAAACTGGCACACTCCTTCGTGCCTCGGGCTGGAGTTTGCGTTTGCGTCAGAGAGGACTCTGTTCTCATATATATATATATATATATATATATATATATATATATATATATATATATATATATATATATATATATATATATATATATATATTCAAGCTGAATCGCATCCGGACTAGCACCAACATTACAAGTACATTTGATTTTCGTTGAATCATAATAATATGAAACTTTAAAGAGAACTCCTAAGTTTAAAACTCGGAAAGCCTCACTTGAAGTTAGACGATGTAACTTAAACTATACAGAAACGGTCTAAGCCAAAGCCTGCAGAGAATTTACATTATTTAATTCCGTTAAGTCGTGGTAGAGAAGGTTAGGGTAGAAATACCTAGATAGTGGTCATGGCCATGCTTCTCATTTTAATTTTCTTGTAGGGGCGGCTTAAGTACGGTCTCCAGCGGTAACGCCCCCAAACTATTAATAGTAATTTTATGTACTCAAATACTTTCTCGACTGTAAAATTAGGACAAATATTTTTGTCGTTTGAACTGTATGAGCAAAGAAGCAAATAACTTGTCAGCCTGTCTTACATTTCTTTTACAAATAATGTATCCTTGAAAATTGGCTGATTGCAATGGTCTTTGATGATCATCGATTTAAAAAGAAGTTTTATCTTTTAGAGATCTTTTACCAAAGTTTTAACATCGATTATCCAATATATAAAACATCTTAACATCGTATTACTTACGTAGAGCAACACGGTCCATCGGTTTTTCCACGATACAAAACTCTGTCAATTTTTGCGGCGGAATTGTTTGGCACTACAAAACTCAAATGTCTATGAAAAACTCAAATGATTATTCAGAATCAAGTAGATGCGATGAATGAAGAAAGCATAGTTCGCTTGTGTGCAACTGCGTTCTCTCTTGAAGAGATTGCGGCTGCAAAAGACTTACTCTATCAATCTGTGCAAACTTCAGGGAAAAGGATAAAGAGAAAGGGCAGATGGAAAAATACAGTGGGATCTCGAGGACATTATATCCCTTATCAAGTGTACATCAGCTGAACTAATCCCCATATTCGTAGCCCGAGAGCTACGAAAACTACCACCGATTACATTTGACCATGTCGACGTCACGAGATTACTGAAAGACATAATTATCCTAAAAGATCAGGTTCAAGTTATAACAGAGCAGTACGCTACGGTTGAGCAAATTAACAAATTAAAAATGGAGATCGATAACATGAAGCAAGGTTCAATGTTAAATAATTACCAATTTAAACATTCCTTAAATAAGAAAAGAGGCACGAGTAATTTAGTACATTACGATAACCTTGAATCGGATAGCGGGCCATTTGGTTTTATAAACCCGGAGGTAGAAAAAATGGCTACTTAAAATCAAACGGCATTTACAATAGCTGAGAATAGTACAGTAACTCAGTGTGACTCACAATGTCGGCTGGATGCGTCGCACACGATGAGTCAGCATGCACTTACGGTTGCACCTGACCCCGCCGGGCAATCTGCAGCGACTGAAGCAAACATAATAGATAAGGACATGCGCGTGGAGGCCTCTACGAGTACCGCGGTTTCCGCATAGACGCGTTCCGAAAATAATGCGTGCGCGCAGACTCTGGTGGCCTCAACTACAGGTGTAGCGGAACGAGCGAGCGGTACTGTGCCAGTGAGTAAGCTTAACGAACGGAGTATATTCTCTCAAGCAGCACGGGGAGGGGGTGAATTTCTGAATAATAGGGATGAAGAATGGATTACGGTGCGGAGGAAAAGACTTAGGAACAGATTTATTGGGTTACAGGGGCAGTCGAAGAATCCTACGGGTAAATTTAAGGCAGCAAATATAAGAATATCATTGCTTAGAAACAATATTGATAAAGAGACTTCAACCCAGGACATTGCCGATTATATTTTAGGCAAAACGAATGTTGCTGTACAGTTGGTGGAAATTAAAATGAAACGTTAAAAAATTATAAGTCTTATAAAGTGTTTGTTCCCAGGCATATGACGGAAATGTTCCTGGACAAGAATCTTTGGCCTGAAGGTATATCGTTTCGGCGATTTATTAATTTTAATGACAGGAAATTACCTGCTACGGGCATGAGCGAGGCTGGTGGTAAAAGTTAATAAAAAGTATAGTATGGACATAAAAGATGTTCACAGTATAAAACTTATTAGTTTTAATTGCAAGTCAGTTACGAGATCAGTGGACGGGGTGAGGGAATTATGCAAGACGTAATAGCTCTTCAGGAGACATGGTTATTACCGCATGACATTGCATATATATAGGGAATATTGACAGTGACTTTGAATTTACGAGCAAGTCAGCGGTGGACACATCAACCAGCATGCTCCGTGGGCGACCCTATGGTGGGGTGGCGATAATTTGGAAGAAAAGTGTGTTTTCGTCAGTTACAATCGTTCCGTGTAATAGTGTTAGACAAACAGCTATTAAGATATGGGAATAACCGTTTTTAAGCTATTGCATAGCTTCCATCGCGGGCCTTGAGTGCGGGAAAATCCAGAAATTTCGTAACGAAAAAAACCTCACGCTCTCGACGGGCACGGAGGTGTGGTTGGAGGGTGCATTGTTAAAGTTTTGTTTGTGTATAAAGTGTTTTGAAATTTTGAATATGAAGAACAAAGTGCATTTATTATTAAGGCTGCTCTCTCGAAAGTGAAAAAAGCGTGCAGATGAACCAACTTTTCGTCGACACTTACAGAGAAATTACATATGAAAAAAAATAGCTAGTAATCTACATGATCTGATACGTAATTTGGTTTAGCCATAATTTTTCTATCGGTGTCACATAATAAATAAAAAAATACCCAAATCACCTCCAAATCGTTGAGATGAAACCACTTTACTCCTTCATTGTTTATCAAAGGAATATAAAAAAATATCTACTGCTTTGCAATACAAAATAAAATAATTTGGTTTGGTTACTTTTTAGAAATATGTATTATTTTTATGATAATAAATTAAAAATGCGTCCCGATTAAATACTGCGTCTATATCACCCCCGCATTCGTCCACGAATTCAATGCGGGGCGCATCGTGTTGCTAGGTGGACTATATTTTAAATGTGCTATAGTTTAAATTCTCAATTTAGATTCTCAATATGTATATATATACTCGATTAACCGGACTAATTGTTGCCGTTAGGGATTCGGATAATCGAAAATCCGGATGATCGAATGTATGATGTAAGAAAAGCGGGTTTTGTGCATTTGTAGTACATATGTACATACATAATGTTATGTGTTTATTAAAAACAACAGTTTCAACGAAAACCAATGTTTATTAAGAAATTATTATTTTTTAATAAACATTGATTAAATTCCATGAAGAGATATAAATCTATATAACCATTCGTTACTTGCGACAAACGAGCCGCCGTCACCTAATTTTTTATTTAACTGTAATGCTTTTTCACAAAGCAAAGGGCCAGATATCATTTGCCCAGTTGATCGTTTTTGTAAAAACCAACAATACAAAGCGTCTTCTAATTGCCAATTTACTCGCGGACATAGGTCCTTATGTCCGGGACAGGTGTTTGTTAGCGCCTGATAGTAGATCGTCTTATCTCAAGCGGTGTGAAGCGACGATTAGTGAGGTGCGGGAGGGGGAGGCTAGCTGCATTTGTGCGCGCGGTCGGTCACCCCTGTTGGCATCGAGCCGAGCTAGGGAGCAGACGGCGGGACCGGGATGCACCCGGCCCGCCGCTAGGGCGCGCTCCTAGCTAGGCACGCGGCGCCTGCGCCGATGACGTTCTCCGGTCGCGAGAGTTTTTGCGCGAAGCCGGGTTGTTCATATATTGAAAGTCTCCTTGTTTTGTCTTAGACTTATGTTAATAGAGCGTGCCGTTTGAATTTAAAGACAATTAATTGGACAATAAATAATAGGTGACAAATCTTGCCGTGGAGCGTGGAACTGAGTAGTTGCGCGTCTTGTTAATATAATTGCCGTACGGCCGCCCTGACGTATGTACTGCGCGAACCTGAGATTTTTGCGACGCGGTCCGGTGATACAGTATTTTTCACAAATAGTGAGTTCGTTATAACGCGGGTTCGGTTAAATCTGGTTGAATTTGATTGGATTAACCTAATGACAATTGACTTAACTATAATTAATGAGTGATAAACGAGCGTAATTTCCTAGACTCTGAAGTTTCTGTGACGGCTTGCCCCTTCGATGGATCCCATACTGGAATAGAGGTGAAGCCTTGAGATCTGCTGTTCGGCAACCAGCGGGAAGTCAGGTTACATAATATAACACGTACTGAGCATAACACTATCACACACATATACTTACACCTGAATCTTCCTAGGTTTGACCCTACGTCGACGAAATAGGTAAGTCTTGTTTGGTTCCTTTTTAACCGCTATTGTCTCATATTCCACAAGCCATTTAGGCCGACCTCCTGTTACTCGTCGAGTTGAACCCCTGGTGGGCCCGGGTTCTACGACCTTTGCCCGGGTAACTAGAGGCCGTAACAATAGCAGAGTAAAAAATTAGAGATTGTGGTGTTTGAAATTTGTCATCTATGAGAGTGAATTTTATCTATGTACTCTGTAACAAATAACTATATAGAAAAAAAATGTGAAAATGACATTTCGCCATTTTTGTTTGTGTACTGGTTAGGAACTCGATCAAAAATTTGATCATTTTTCTGTTTTTATACGTTATTTCTAAAAAAATGTGAAAATGACTATTCGCCATTTTTGTTTGTGTACTGGTTAGGAACTCGATCAAAAATTTGATAATTTCTCCGTTTTTATACGTTATTTCTAATGTTATTTTACATCAAATTAATTGTGGAGATATTTTCTTTAGGAAATATGTATCATTACGACGATTCAAAAACGTTTACATATAATAATTTACCTCGAAATTCACTATACGCGATTATCGTTTATTGATTATATGTTGTTTAAAAAGTATTCTTATCAGTTTTTTTTTGTGTTAAATGTATGCTAAATATAAAAGAATGCTTCAGTATTGATAGCAATTTATTAACGAAATATCTGTTGAGATGTGTCTAGAAATTATTAATACTTATTTTTATTTATTTATTAAAATAATAAATAAATAAAAATAAGTATACATTTATCTATATTGAGTACTAGTTATTCCCCGCGATCTCGCCCGCGTGGAATATGGATTTCAAGGGTTTTAATTTTTTTTGCGCGGAACCCTTTTTCTAAAACAAAAGTAGTTCAAGTTATTCCTTATATCATCAGCTATCTGCCAGTGAAAGTCCCGTCAAAATAGATCCAGCTGTTTCGGAGATTAGCTGGAACAAACAGACAGACAGACAGACAGACAGACCGACAGACAGACAAAAAATTTAAAAATTGTGTTTTTGTTACTAGTACTTTCATATGCATTTAATAAAAAGCTGTTATTTTAACATTACAAACAGACACTTCAATTTTATTTATTTGTAGATATAGATATAAGATATTATTAATATTGGTGTCATTTTAAAGGTAATATCATGTACTATTATAATAATAAAATAATTGATAGGACTATGACACCACTAAGGGAAGTGAAATTTTGATATAGGTAAATTCATGTCTTTATCTTGAATTTGATTGCTCAAAAACACGATAGTATAATTTTGACTCGATCATAATTATTTGCGAAAACACCTCTAAAAAACCACTATAGTTGAAATTACAACGAAATTACTTAATCTATATGCTTCGAAATCACTCAAATATATTCATAACATTAATATTCATAATTTACTTGCTCATTATTTTGATTACTCAAATCAATAATTTTTACAAAAATATTTTAAAGTTTCTGAGAATTTCTAAGCGCTTTTAATCGTCGCGGGCGCTACGCTATTTTAGACCTTATGAGGGCGTTTTTTCAAGTTTTTATAGAAATTATGCATTCACTCGGATCAGTCCGACGATAGCCCTTTCGAGGTGTACCGTCTTAACGCAATTCCTTTGTATAGTGCGACGTTGCCACTCTTATTAGTTATTCCGCTTCGTAATATTTTATTTATAGGTGATATTTTGTTTATGTAGGTATTCGATAGATTCCTATAGTCTGTTTTTTCGCAGGAGACAAAAATAACAGATCTTTATTAGATTCGTTTAGCCCGAATAATACAGTTTTTATGATTCTGGTTCAGATTTGTTTTCTTATCGGTCACCACGCTCAAAAAGTGTAACTTGATTTAATATCAAAGACTTAACTGCATAAATAAAATAAATAATTAATTATAATTGCATAAGTTGATAAAAAATGCTATGCAACAGCTTTACCGCGGCAGTCCCCGAGTGCCACACGTCTTTTTTTCCTGGTTTTTTTCGGTGTATATCAAGATAATTTAATTGAGTTTGCAGAGGTGTTAAGTGAAATAGGCGCTGTAATCGAGAATTGCGAAATTGAATCTGCAATTATTCTCGGTGATCTTAATGCGCATCCCGAAGAATTATTCTATAATGAGTTATCCAACTTCTGTGAGGAGTGGAAGTGGCTCTGTGCAGACGTGGTCCATTTAAAAATGACATCGGACACATACACTTACATAAGTGACATTAAAAAGGACTGCCGAAGATGGCTTGATCACTGTCTGGTAACAGAGGCAGCTTGGCGATGTGTATTAAATTGTAAGGTATGCTTTGATGTTTATTGGTCAGATCATTTTCCACTGGAAGTAGATTTTAAGATAGGTAATCTGTCATTTAAAACGCAATATAAAGATAAATGTTGTAACGAGGTGAAGTGGGGTGTGAGGGGCGTTGATCAGATTAACATATACAGTAAAATATGTCCTAATAATTTAAGAAATATTGATTTTCCAATAGAATTTAGTTTTTGTGCAGATAAAGTGTGTAAAAATGTAGATAGAACTGTAATTGATAGGTTGTATAATAATATTGTTACGCGCTCAAATCGACAATACACTAGCGCCATCTAGTGTCAGGAACGAGAGCGAGGGGAGCATTGAGAAAATGACATCACAAATCACTCAACCGACAGCGCCTAGTCGAAACTCGAACGCTCGGTACCTTGCGCGTGTTTACTTGAACATTCTGGATATTTCTTTGCTAATTTAAATATATAGGCGCTGCAAGATGCGATCGGGGCAGAGTTGAACTCGGCGACACAAGCGAAGCTTCGGAGCGGAATTAAGTGAATTAGTGTGTTTAATTATTAGTGTTTTTAGTTTTAATTTGTGTAAAGTAAATTAAAGTGTTAATTTAGGTAATTTTATCGGCAACTTTTATTGTCACGAACTTCAAGCTCGTAACAATTGGTGTCAGAAGTGGGATAAAATCATGCCGATTTTACCTAAGGAGGAAACGGAGGGTGTCCGTACCCGAAGTCAACGCCAGCAGGAGACGGACCAAAGGAGATTTGGTGGTGCAACGCCGCAGACGGCGGAGGGTCAGCCGCTTCGCGTTCTGGGGCACCACCGGCTGCAGGCCCGTCAGTAGCTCCTCCCTACATCTGCAGCACCTGACTTAGGTGCTCTGATGGCGATGCTACAGGAGCAGCTGCAGCGCGGACGAGAGGAACAGGCCCGTCTGTTGAAAGAGCAGCAGGAGGAACAGGCTCGCCGACAGGAGGAACAGGCCCGTCGGTTGGAAGAGCAGCTCAAGCGCGATAAGGAAGAGCAGATGCTCCTCATGAAGGACATTCACGCTACCTTCGGGAAAGAGATAAGGGAGGTGAAGGATAAGGTTGCTCAACATGAAAACCGCCTGTCGGAAGCTGAAACCCGTATCGACCAAGTGAACAATAGGGTTGACAACGTAATGTCTAACATGAAGAAATCACTGGACGAACTCAAACTGGGTGATGGAACTACAGCTCCCGTAGTAGCTACTACACCTTCGCTACGTGGGTTCAAAGTGCCACCGTTCGACGGGACTTCTTCCTGGTCAGCCTACAAAATCCAGTTCGAGGCTGTTATGAAGGCGAACGGCTGGAATAAAAGTCAGGCCATGACTGCTCTCACACTAGGCCTGCGCGACCAGGCCTTAACAGTTCTGGAAGCTCTCGGTGAGGGAGTGACTTATGAGCAACTCCTCGAGGCATTGGAGGCGAGATATGGCGACGCTCACCTGGAACACGTCTTTCGTGCGCAGCTTAAAGATTGTGTGCAGCGCATCAACGAAAACCTGCAGCAGTGGGCTCTAGAGGTGGAGAAGCTGGTGCGGAAAGTATACCGGTCTGTACCTGCGCTCATTGAAGGGAACCTGGTGCAGACATTCATCGACGGCATCCGTGACCTGGAAGTCAGAGCTGCTGTGAGGCTCGGGCACCGCGAGACGCTTAAGAACGCCTTGGCCCATGCACTGGAGGTGGAAGCCGTGCGGCAGGATCATCGTTCCCATCGCGTCAGGGAGGTTGCAGCAGCTACAGTCCGTGACCGCAGCAAAGGATACAGCCCTAGGTGCTATGGCTGTGGGGAAAAGGGCCATCTTCAATCCAGCTGCCCTAAACTAACCGTGGAAAGGAGAGTTGATCGATCTCGAGAGGGTAGTACAGCTAACGGCACTGCCTGGCGGCGACAGGATCATCGTTCACCTCACGCTAGGGAGGTTACAGCAGTTACGGTTCGCGACCATATTAAAAGATACAGCCCTAGGTGCTATGGCTGTGGGGAAAGGGGCCATCTTCGGTCCAGCTGCCCTAAGCACACCCTAGGAAGGGAAGGCGAACGGTCTCAGAAAGGAAGTGCGGCTAACAGCACCGCCCAGCAGCAGCAGGAATACGACTTTACTATCAGACACTGCAGCGGGAAATCTCACGGCAACGCAGATGCATTGACAAGAAGACCTTGTCCTGAAGATTGCTACCATTGTAGTAGGCAAGAGAGTAAGGAAGTGGTATCCGTGAGGATGCTCAGGACAGACCACCTCAGCAACGGGTGGAAGGACAGCCTACGACATGCACAGCAGGAAGATCCGGACATCAAGCCGATTCTGGGATGGATGAAGGCCCGTGCTACCAAGCCTAAGTGGAGGGACGTCTCAGCGATGAGTTCAACCATGAAAAGCTATTGGGCCCAATGGGACAGCTTGCTGATTCAGGATGGAGTCCTGTGCCGTAAATGGGACCATGGTCGAAGGGACAGCTGTTGTTTACAAATGGTTGTCCCTAAAGCTAAAGTGCCGAATGTTCTACAGCTGTGCCATAATGGTCGTTCAAGAGTCCATCTGGGAGTTAAACGAACTCTACTGAAGGTCCGAGAACAGTTTTACTGGGTCCATTATCGTGAGGATGTCGAGGATTGGTGTCGTATATGTACAAGTTGTGCGGTCGTGCGGGGACCTCAGACACGTAGTAGAGGAGCACCGAAATTGTACAATGTTGGTGCACCACGGGATAGAACAGCCCTTGACATTGCGGAGCCGTTACAGAAAGGCGCAAGAGGGACTCCTAAGATCGTCCATGTGGATCGCTTAGCGCGTTATTATGGGGCCGATAATGCTCGGGACGAGCATGTCTTAGGAGGGGGCAGTGTTACGCGCTCAAATCGACAATACACTAGCTCCATCTAGTGTCAGGAACGAGAGCGAGGGGAGCATTGAGAAAATGACATCACAAATCACTCAACCGACAGCGCCTAGTCGAAACTCGAACGCTCGGTACCTTGCGCGTGTTTACTTGAACATTCTGGATATTTCTTTGCTAATTTAAATATATAGGCGCTGCAAGATGCGATCGGGGCAGAGTTGAACTCGGCGACACAAGCGAAGCTTCGGAGCGGAATTAAGTGAATTAATGATGATGATGAAAGTTGAGTGTGGCAGAAGAAACACGAGAGTAGAATGAACGCAGTAGAAATGCGGTCTTTAAGGAGTATGTTAGGGCTGAATCTGAATGACAGGGTAAGAAATTGTGTGATAAGAGAAGAGTGTGGTTTGCAAGATGATGTTGTGACTAGGATTAAGAAGGGAATGCTTCGGTGGTTTGGTCATATGGAAAGAATGAATGAGGAAAGAGTGACAATGAAAAGGACAATGGCGAAATAATATGTCAAATATTTTGAAGCGTCTTGAGTTATAATTGTTATAGGACGTAATCAAAAAAATTATTGCATTTTATCAAATAAACATCATAACTAGTGAAGGCCGGAATAAGAATCACTACTTTTTTGGGGACATAATTGATTGTAATCAAATGGATATCGCTTCTGTCACTTAGTGTGACCAGTTTATAATTATTTCAGCTTCATAGTTATAAATCATTTTCACCTCATCTTGTTGCATCTGGTTTACGATAAAATAATATAATGATTATAAATGTCATTTAAACAATAGTGGCATAAGATTATTTAAAAATATGTCGTATTTTCTATATATTCTTGGAATTCAGTTTGTTTAGTAAGAGACAATATAAATGCTATAGCAACACACCTGTCAATTATGACAGCGTCGTAATGACGTTTCAGTTACGTCTCGCCCACTCACACACACTGCTCTCGCGCCGTTTGTGTTGCTTGTGTTTTGTGTTCTTGGTTTTGCCTTTTGATTTCCTTATTTTTATTCGACCTGGACTGCCACTGGACTTATCCGATATTGATTTTCTATTGTGTGAATATTGCGTGCCCAAGGATTCCGATACTGCTACTGCTACCTGACGACATTGCGCTGTTCTCACCTGGACTCCGATTTGTGCCATACGATTTGGATCTTGTTGTCACAGGATTACTTCATTCAGACATGATGAGCGATCGTGGCAGAGTTACTCGCATTATGTGCATCAATTGCAACATATGCGTTAATACACTGCGTCGATACCGTGCTTTGGAAGTCGACATAAGAGTTACCACATTACTCTGTAGCTGGGTGTATCCACAAATCATAAGTATTTATTCTAAGGAACCGTAATATCTTATATTTATCAGAATAATAAATCTATTATAGGTATGTCCAGCTGAGTCTTTAATGATCGATGTTAATTGTTTTAAAAATAGCCTGCACACATTACACATAATATGATTGCCACATAAATTATTATGATGAACAATGGATGACAATTCAACTCAACATTTAATCTCTCGTCTGTTACAGAATATTGAGAGATAACCCCATGGACCTGCATCAGTTAATGTTTACCATTATTGAAAACAGGGTTACTCCAAGACAGGTATGCTATGGATATTTAAATTTTTTGATGACTTTCTTAGTCTAGTGGTCTGCGCGGACTACGAAATCATCAGTTGCGGGTTCAAGTCCAAATGTCAAATGTTTGTGTGACGAGCATGAATATTTGTACCTCAGTGATGGATGTTTATAATCGTATATAAGTACTATACTCGTATATAAGTACTGTTATCCTAGTTGCCATAGCATACGCTCAGGCTTAGTTTCGAGCTAGCTAATTGTTTTGATTGTTGGAACCATTTTCTTCTAATCTTTAACCAAATGGGTATTTTTGGTACCTGTGTGTACATATACTAACACACATATATCATTGATTTGATTTCCAAATATTATGATTATTATGTGCTTATTTATATGTGGTAGAGACATGCTGCAGTTATATGAGATGTATAGTTTTAGCACGAATGGGTCGGCTCGACCGGGGAAGGACCACGCTCTTACAGAAAACCAGCGTGAAATGATAGCTTAACGCTGCTGTATTTCGTATGGTGAGTGTAGAGAACCAGAGACCCTTTTTACTGGAAATGAGGCATTCCATCTTAATCCTAACGGGTGACAACACATCTGCATTTTGATTCGTAATTGAGGATAGATGTAGATGCTATGGGCCACAGCAACCACTTACCATCAGGTGGACTGTGTGCTTATTTGTCTCCCTATACTATAAAAAAATATGCTAATCAAACCTGAATGGCAATGTATTATAATATATCAAAAGGGTTTTACTGATTTTTTTTTATAGAATAGGGTTACAAATGAGCACACGGTTCACCTGATGGTAAGTGGTTGCTGTGGTCCAGATACATCTACATCTGTCCTCGATCACAAAACAAAATGCAGATACATTGTCACCCGTGAAGACTTAGATGTAATGCCTCGTTTTCAGTAAAAAGGGTCTCCGGTTCTCTACACTCACCATACGAAACACAGCAGCATTAAGCTACTATTTGACTCTGGTATTCTGTGAGAGCGTGGTTCCTCCCCGGTCGAGCCGACCCATTCGTGCTACAACTATACTGTTAATATAACTGCAGCATGGCTCTACCATGTAAAATAATGATATGCCTGTTTTCCCACACATTTTATTTAAAAAGAAATTGTTCAGCTTTCTCACTAAAGTATTTTTTTATTTCTAGGCTACAGAAACTGATAAGGTATGTCACCCTTGTTTGTTGCGCTCTCAAAGAGAGGCCCGTCGTACCCATGATGTTAACAGACCGCAATCTGCAACTGAGGAGTCGTCAACAGCAGATATGCCTGTAGTAGGAGAGGTGCAGCCATATGTTTCAAATGAAGAAGTGAGTCGCGCACCAAATGGATTGACTTTACCAGATTATAGAAGAGCGGCTAACAACAACAAACATTGTGTGTTCAACGATTGTAACATTGTAGCAACTTCTGGAGCAAAGTTAACAATACCACTGGCCTTTATGGAAATGAAAACAACACAAATGCTATTGTAATTTGTGACGGAACATACATAAATAAAAGTTTAAACTACATGTTCCAAAAACAGAGTTACTCCCTTCACAAATATAGAAACTTATTAAAACCATTCATGATTGTCGCATGTGATGGATATATTGTTGATTGTTTTGGCCCATACAAAGCAACTACATCAGATGCAGAAATAATGACCAATTTTTTCAGTGAGAGTTCTGCCTTAAGATCATATTTTAGAGAGAATGATATATTTATCTTGGATAGGGGATCCAGAGACAGTATAAGTTTGTTAGAAGGATGTGGGTTCAAACCATATATGCCAGAATCTTTGATAGAAGATGAACACCAACTCACTACTGCTCGTAGCATGCTCGTGCGTCGTCGTCGCTGTTGCACAATTTGCAGATGGGTGGTAGAGGCCGTGAATGGACATTTTAAAAGAGATTTTAAAATATTTCGACAAGAATATTTCCATAGGTCTTTACCACATATGATGCAAAACTTCCAAATAGCAGCGGCTCTGTTAAACAGGTTTGGTGTTCGCTTTGTAGATAATATATATGCCACAGAAATATTAGAAATAATTAGTCAGCGAATGAATTTCGAAAATAATCTGGCTAATATGGTTGAAGATCGAAATATGAACAGACGCACATCCTACTTTCAAAGTATTACTGCAGATAGGGATAACATTTTCTATTTTCCAATATTAGAAATGAAAGTTCTGATTTTGTTCGCCCTGGGAACGTACCAAATTCAACAAGCTCTCTTATATTACGGCGAGCATGTGCGTTTCCATGGCGGATATAGAATAGAAATCTGTAGTGAGCAATTCGATCCATCTGAATATGATCTTAGGAGATCTACAAATGAAACTACATTGATTAGAGGCAAAATTAAGTCACGTAATGTAACCCGGAGACAATATTATTAGAAAATAATATGCCTGGCCGAACAGGAATCGCAGAGTACTGCTGTAGCTGTTTAGTAGGTCGGCGCACAGTAGGCTGTTGCGCACATGTCATGACCTTAGTTTGGTATTTAGGATGGGCCAGACATCAGCAACATATTTCAGCACCGGCAGAGTTTTTAGATCTAATTAATAATCTAATTATTAGGGAAGATGATGACGAATAAATGTTGTATTATTAATTTTTTGTTTTATTTACCTTTGGTCGAATAATATTGATAAATAGTTTCAATCCAATGAGGGCTAATAATCTTCCATTCACCAGATGTCGCCTGTTGACACAGGCGAAGTTTTTTGTTACACAATGTAATTTAATTGAGAATTTAGGTTTAAATAAAGGTTTATCAATTTCTCTAGTATTATATTAATTTTATTATATATAATTATTCTTTAATGTTTTGTACATTTTTAACTCTTTTTTTTCAACTTGTATGAACTGTGGTTTGGTTTTAATCAAATTGATGTAAAATATAACTAATAGTATATAAAGAAACAGTAACCTTACATTTTTCAAACAAATTGAGTTCCCGCTATGTAATCTGTCAAATATTACACCTGATTTGTAAGTAGCGCCGCGCCACTCTGGTGGCAGAAAAGTCGTGGATGCCCTGCCCTCATTAGGTATCTAGTTTTAAAGTGGAACTTGTACTATGGCTAAACATATTATTCTGAATTCTCTGCAGTGAATTCCTTAATAGGCGAATAAATTCCATAATAGAGAGTTTAATCTGCTCCACAAGTTGATTACTCAAAAATAACTTTGGAACAGTAATATACCTAATGGTGAATAATTGTTAATTGAGCATCAATATAAGTATAAATTATTGAAATCCTGTAGGTAAAAACTCATAAATTGATAATAAATCTTGAACCATTTAAATGATATAATTTCACATAACCTACAAATCTTTAAAGCCTCGTAACAATTATTCCCGGCCTTGTCGATAAAAAAATCTTAGACAAACAATCTCAGGGAAAGATGGTGAAGCGCATTTGATATTTTTGATGTAAAGACGCTTCCAGATTACGTGACATAAAAATTTGTATGGGCGTTCGCCATTGTTATTTATGTTGCAGGAGTGAATGGCAGAGTCGGAAAGGGACGTCCTAGGTGAAAATTTATCGACCAAATTGGCGATTTATTGAAAACGGGCCAAATTAAGAGTACCTTTAACCGACGAGCATGTATGCGTAGGTATATGGATGTGATGGAGGCTAGAGAGGTGTGTCAGGATCGTGCCAAATGGAAGTCTGTAGTCTCTACCTACCCCTCTGGGTGACTGGCGTGAGTGTTTATGTTTGTGTATATATATATATATATATATATATATATACTTAGCCGCTGCCACGTGGCTGCCGTTTCTATATGAAAATCATAGATTATGAAAAGTGAACCATACAGATGGGAAACGCACGAAACTACCACGGTTTTGATGATTCTTTTTTTTATTCAAATTATTATTACTTGGACTCATTTATTTTATTACTTATTTTATTTAAATGACATATCTTAACCCGAGCAGGTTTAAAATATCTAAAGAAGTCTTCGGCATTGTTTTTTTTTTTTTTTTTTTTTTTTTTTTTTTTTTTATAGAAGAGGGGGCAAACGAGCATGTGGCTCACCTGATGTTAAGTGACTACCGCCGCCCATGATCAACCGCAACACCAGGGGAATTGCAGGTGCGTTGCCGGCCCTTTAGAAAGGAGTAAGCTCTTTTCTTGAAGGTCCCCAGGTCGTATCGGTCCGGAAAAATCACCGGTGGTAAATTATTCCACAGAGAGGTTGTACGCGGAAGAAAACTCCTTTTGAAACGTACAGTGGTGGACCGCCAAGCATCCAGATGGTGTGGATGGTATCGGGACGTTTGCCGTGTAGTGCGTTCACGAAATTTGGCGGCTGGGATTAATCCGAACAATTCCTCAGAGCTTTTAATGTACTTTTAAAATTTATAACATATAAATGTTAATGTACTTTTAAAAGTACGGGACAGCCACTAATTTTTACAACGAGTAGATTAGTTTCCCTTCGAATGTGTATACTCTTTTCGATAAACTTCTATAGTACTCACTAATTACTAAAAGATTCATATCAATTTTACCTATTACGAAGTTGAGGTTTGGCCGTTCTTCACTGCATGTTTATTCTATAGGCACACGACACCTTGTTGAACAAAACGCGTAAGCGACGCCTCTTCGGTGGCGTTTACTTCTCGTACGTTTTCCTCGCGAGCATTGAGCTTGCTAACTATATCTTTCAGCAATCTAGCGCTACCTGTTGAGTGACGTTGGACTAGACGGCATAATAATTTTTTATCTCTGTAGCTAGAGTAAAGTTACAAAATAATTACTGCAAAAACTGTTTACAGATAGACGCTCTAGTACGTAGTACATAGTATCTCGATGTACAAAACTGTTACATACATTTTTTACCCCTGTAGGTTAAAGTTAAGTGACACGAAAATGGTACAATTAAAATATTAAAAAAATGTATTTCTTAGATACATTCTTATATTTTTTTTGATATAAACAAGACTTATAGTTGAGTAGAGTGACTACTCTCGAATTATTTGATTTAAAAAAAATACTAGAAAAGAAATTTTTCATTACGAGATGTATAATGACAAAAAAAAAACATGATTCAAGGTAGAGATTTTTCAATATTTTGGAAAATTTAATATAACTGTAAATCCGTAACATTTTGTGGAACATATATTGCGTTGTTTAGTTAGATATTGACGCAAGCTATCAACCCCTGCACTTTGGTGTACTATTTACTGGACACCTTGGATATCTAAATGATGTGACATGCCAATTACTAAGTAAATATTTTTATGAATGTATAACACTTCAGTCTTTATTTCAGACTTAGTTAATGGTTTTTAAAATATAGCTACACAAGAAGTTACTATATAATATATAGTGTAAAAATACTCTAATACGGATCATCTTTTATATTATTCCCTTTGATTATAAAGTTCTTATCTTCGTATAGAAAACCTAAAACTTTTTCGTATATTGTTAGATGTTAAGGTACTAAGAGTAAAATTAACATAATAATGTAAATTCAAAAAATCACATAATAACGAGCAATTCGTGCTGCTAGTATTGGATTGTGGAAAAGAGGTAAAGCGGTATATCGGATCGTAGAGCGAGGTATGCATGTTGCTCCATTATCGTTGATGCTGAACAGTGTTGTGATTATCGCGTGTGCAATATCCGTATTATACAGCAAGCTACGAATTTTAATTTAATTTTTCTGAAAATACGGCATACAGAAAGATAAAAAATGGGAAGCACATAAAACAGAAGTATTAACAAGAGTGGGAGAGTGAGGACTTATTCAAAAATTTGATTGCTCCTATGGATAAAGATTAATTTAGAGCAACAGTGAGACGTGAAATTTTCGTGTGAACTTTTAACTTTGCGATGACATGTCAAAAACAATCAACATAAAAAGGAACCTTTACGGTGTAGAAAAAAATGAGGAATAGATATTTTTAAATAAATAATGATAAAAGGCAATTTATTAATTTTTCCTTAAAATACAGTAACATACGACTGCTTAGATTTTTGAGATGACAAACAATACTGCTATATGATTTTTCGAATATTTGTATTATTTCTTAAAACAATTATTTCTCTTAAAAAGTACAAATTCCATATTCTGTATATTTTTACTTTGACAAACATACTCATTACTCATTTAACTACGTTTTCACATAACTCGTTTTCAATTTTTGATTCGAGAACAAGAAACTCAACTATCCACAAATATTCTGATAAAAGAATATGGTTAATTCGCAAGGCGATACTGTAATTTTTTACAGGGCAGAGATGACAAACAAACACACAGTCCACCTGATCGTAAGTGGTTGCTGTGACTCATAGACATCTACATCTATCTTTGATTACGAATCAAAATACGGATGCGTTTTGCGAGGACTAACATGGAATACCTCGTTTCCAGTAGAAAGGGTCTCCGATTCTCCACACTCACCATACGAAACATAGCAGCTTTAAGCTGCTATTTTCCTTATTTTCTGTAAGAGCGTGGTAAGAACTATACTACTAATATAGTTACAGCATGGCTCTATCACGTTAAGTCAATCGAAAGAAAATTCTAAATTTTAGATCGATAATTATTTCGGGAGATGCCACTAGTTATTTTCATAATATAGTCATCAAAATAAAAACTGTGATTTCCATGTTAATGACTATATCTTTGCTAAAAAGCTCAGTTTATTTATTATTAATGGATCTAGGTAAATTTATAAAATTGCAATAAACGAATCTAAAAATTAAGTAGATGTTGTTAAACCGTTAAATAATATTTAAATTTCTGTGCATAACTGAATTTTTGTTAGAAATATCAAGAATATCTTTTCAGACTGCATTAAGAAAAGCCATTTTTTAATTTATATAAAGAAATGGAACCAAACATGGATCTGTCATTAATTTTATGGCCGCCAGTTCCGGATACCGGAACATTAGGTACTTTTCTGTAATTGCCATTTAATTTATTACAGTAAGGAAGTTCAGTGTCTAAGTCTGTTATAATAATGTGTCGACCAAAATAATTTACAATCGTGAATGTTTACCTGATTGTGTCAAATGTGTGACTATAGTAATACTATGTGCAGTGACATAGGGGTTTGGCCAAACGCTCACCTCAAGCCAAGATGAAAGATAGAAAAGGTAAACGTTATTAGAATGTAGGATTATTTAAATTTATCTTAACTTGGTATTATATATAAAAAGATTTATAATTTTATATATTTTTGTCGGTGGGAGGTGTGGTGTTACCCCACGACAGTATATATTGTTGCGTGCCTAAGTTGACGTCTGGCCCTAGCAACATCTAGTGTCGGGTAACAGAGAGCGAGGAGAACTTTCCAGAAAATGACATGACTAATCTTTCAACCAACAGCACCATCTAGTATCGAATTGAAGAACTAAGCTTTCTAGAAGCCTCACACACGAACTTTCGGAACCTGGTCGGTTGGCGCGCGTATTTACTTGAATATTCTGGATGTTTCGGGGAAAAGGTGTATTTAAAGGCGCTGCAATACGCGATCGGGGCAGTATTGAATTTGGCGAGACAAGCGAAGCTTCGGAGCGAATTAAAGTGAATCAGTGTGATTAATTATTAGTGTCTTTTAGGTTTAATTAGTGTAAAGTGAATTAAAGTGTTAATTTTGGTAATTCAATCAGGAGTTTTTATTGTCACAAACCCTAAGCTCGTTACAATATTAATGTAAATTGTAGCTGTTACGCAAAAGTATAATCTAAGTTTTGGTATTAACAACACGTCTCCTTCATTGACACCTTTCCTACTTTACAACATCCACACGCACTCGCACACCCACACGCACATGCACACGTACATATACGCGCACACGCACACGCACACACACACACACACACACACACACACACACACACACACACACACACACACACACACACCACACACACGCACGCACGAACGCATGCACACATGCACGCACACATGCACGCACACAATGCACGTACGCACGCACGCACGCACGCACGCAGACACGCACGCAGGCACGAACGCTGGCAAGCACGCACGAACGCACGCACACACGCACACGCACACGCACACAGACACACACAAACAGACACACACACACGCACGCGCGCGCGCGCACTCGCACATGCACCCTCACACTCACACGCACACGCACACGTACATGCAGACGCGCACGCACGCACGCACGCACGCAAGCACGCGCACACGCACGCACACACACACACACACACACACACACACTTTCAATTAAAATTAATTCTTTGTGAAAATCTGAAATGACAATAAGCAGCCATTAATTGACACCTGTATTATAATAAGGCATTGATACAAACAAATATTTTTCAGGGGCTCGGGCTTATCATCAGAGCTTTGGCTGATGACTCCACATTTGAAAGCTGCCGATTAGTTCTGCAGAAAAATATACCTACCAACTGGAATTGCCAAGTGAGATACTGTGTGGAAAGAACAAATGAGTATCTCAAAGACACATTTCGAAGCCTGGGTATTTACATGGTACTCCACCACAGTCTAGAGAAAACTTAACAACTATAGTCGAAAATAATACACGTGTGTATTTCTTCGGTTCCACAGGCGGTTTCTGGTTAATGTGGACTCGTCGGTCCAGATGACGTACTCAATGAAACCAGGCACACGTTGTTGCTGGTCTAATATAGCCAACGGCAGAAAACTCGTTGGCGCTATTATAGACTTGTAGAGAAAATTAGTTAAGTTTACATTTCGCTTTCATAATACAATAGTTACTTTACAATTTTATTTGAAAATATATATTTACTTTTTGCACTCATTTTAATGTAAATAAATCGATTTTAAGAGTTACTAAAACGTTTTTTTGGTTTTTTTTATAACTATATGGCCCTTGGTATTGTGATAATGTCACAATAATTCTGCCAATGTCCGGTCTTCGGTCTGTCACACCTTGTCTTGAGGCTTTCCGGTGGAAAAGGAGTTAGTGGAAAAGATGATGTTGATGATCAAGAAAGTTCGCCATGTTAGCAATAGTTCAGTTTTTTCTACTAAAACGTTATTTTTTGTTGAAAAACTGTCAAAATCACGAGCAAAGATAAAAAATAATGACTTTGAGACTTAGAGTAGACATTAGTTTTGATGTATTTTGTAATTTTCTTATAATGGCAATAATTGCGGGAATAAGTTTATCTCCTATTTTATCTACTGCGGATATTATATCCACTATAGGCCCATGCTCGCAGGGTGAATAAAACTCTGACATAGAGATAAGATTATCTCTTGTCAGTGGATATAATCGGGGGATAAAATTTTTGCCTCCTGCCCATGCTAGCCCAGCTGCTGGGTTCCTGACGATGTTTTCTTTTACCGCAATGGGCGAAGCTAATCAGTGCTTAACTGTTATATCTTTGCTGGTGAGTTTGAAATTGATTTTCGTTACTCTTAGACCTAGTGTAGAGATTAGAGTTACGTCGTCAACGTCATGGAGTAGCGCTATAAGACTATGTACTCTTTACTACCCCATGAACTCTAAGAGATGAGAGAGACAAATAAAGTATAAAATGGCCAACAGCATCTTCCTGAAATAAAAAAACTGCATTTTTGAACAAACACGCATATTATGGAAAATATTTCCTCTCTGAGTCAATATAAATATATTTAACTCAATAATATCTTTTCCCGCCGTAGCTGTCTGCGAAGCATGTCGGAGGGTTACAGAAAACACATTACAAAACCTGTTAGGCAAGACATATCTAGCTGTGGAGTTTTGCATACTGGTGAACGTTTTATAATTTAATAATAATTTTAGAATTGCGACAAAAGCAAATTATTGAATATACCTACCTATAATGTTTTATATACCACAATGTGATTATATCACTGTAATATTATTCAGATAAAGCTTCCGTGTAAACATGGAAAGCTTTTAAAGTAAAGTTAAAAAATATTTTGTGTGCGGAAACATAAAAAACAAGTACAGAAAGTACCCAAGTTTTCTGAAACAAATAAACAAAAACACATTTAGATTTCGACATTGTGAAAAAATTTCCCGATTCTGGCAGCGCTTTGTTAGATGCTTCACATTTATTCCCTTGTCTTGTTAATATTCAAAGAAAGGGAGATGCCCATTTTCGGCCATAGAACGCCCAACAATGTGCATTTGTTAAAAAAATATATCTTTATTTATGGTTATTAATCGCGGTATTCATTTATCCTAAAAATATGGGAATATTTTTACACAAATTAAAAGTACCGAAAAGATAAAAATAAAATTAGGTAAATACGTAATTCATTAGTTTGTAAATAAAATAAAAAATGTTGCCAATCACAAAAATCATCAAAAAATCGATTTCCCTTTTCCGATCGATTACTTACGGTATCATTATTACAATGGTAATATAATTTTTCGATAATTATTATGTTATGATATAGGTGTAAAGCAACCGTTTAAAATGGATATTTATCCAATGCAGCCGATACACAACCGTTGTCAACCACTTGTTTATCCGAATACAGACGAAAAAGGATGGTTATGTTTTACTGTGTGTGCGGGTGGCTAAGTTGAATTGTTTTTGCTATGGTGCTTATAAACTTAGGATGCATTTTATTATAGAGGACGCTACTATCAACGAAAGTGTTTTTTTCGCTAAACTCGTAAAGTACTTGACCGATTTTGAAAATTCTTTCACCATTAGATTGTTATGTATAATTATAGATGTCTAATATAGGATGCATTTTATTATAGAGAGCGCTACTTTCAATGTATATGTTTTTTGGCTAATCTCGAAAATTACTTGACCGATTTTGAAAATTATCATTATGCCATTACATTGCTAATGATGGCTAGTTGTGTGATAAAATTATATAATTATAATAATTAATTGTGAGATTAATATTTCCTAAATAAATAAAACTAAATACCTACCTCCAATAACTCCAATTATTATTTTTACAATTTAAGAATCGTATTTACACACTTTACCTACTCATATTGATTGTTATAGATATAAGTAATGAATCTAAAGCAAAAGAGCTCCGCTTTAACGAAAAAACTATTTATTAAAATAAAAACAAAAAGTTGAAAAAAAAAGTGGCTCAGTGCGAGTCGGACTCGTGGGGCCATGAAGATTTCTGTAGTAACAAGGATAGATTTTACATCGAGTCAAAATATCACTATCATTGTCGCCAGCAAAAAAATAATTTTGTGTTTCAGTGTTTGTGGGATAAACGACAAAGTTGTATTTGCGGTTCTTGAAAATGTGCTACTTGTATCTAAAAAAAAAAAGAACTATTATCCATTATAGGGGTTTCAGTGGTTTATTCATTACCAAAGAGAAAAAACTTATTGCACGTACAAATTATTGTTTTTATCTATTTCAAACCATCAAAAGCGGTTCTCGACCGTTGAAAACAAAAACAACCGTTGTTATCGGCTCACATATATAGTTATGATAATTAAACAAGCGAATAATTAAATGATTTAACATGAATTCTTTAGAGTATAACAAAACACTACTGCACAATTTAACTGTTATTCTTATCTGTTCTTAACATTACATTTAAAATGGAATCGTGTTATGATAATTAAAGAAGTTAATTTCTAGCTGATTTACCATGAATTCTCTAGAGCATAACAAAACAATACTGCACAAGTTAACTGTTCTTAAAATACATATGAAATAGAATGTCAATAAATAAAGGAAAATATATTTTAAAAAGCGTACAGAACTCAAAGCGCGTCAAAGACTATTCTTTTTTATGATATTATTAATCAAATAAAAATCGATATCGTTTCATAGATTTTATGACAGTTAAGTGGCAACATCGAATCTGACAGCTAAGTCCCTGTTAAGTCACAATACAAATTCGTTTACGTGTTTTTGTTTTGTTGGAAATTGAATTGTTAATCTCTCAACAATTGGTTCGAACACAGCAGGTAAATAGTTGGTACATGTCACGAAGTGTCATGTCTTCCTCCGAGAAATGCTTTTTAACTAAGTTTAATAATATCAATATAATAATTATAGCTTCTTTATTAGGTACAAGTTTCGATTGACAGTGTACGTGTAGTGTGCCACTCGAAAAATGCACCAATAGTTTGTCATGAACATGTATGCATCAGCTGTGGCAAATCACTTATGAGAATAAGATTACACACATTGTTTGGGTTCGATTCTCCACGTGAGGAACTCATAAAGAATGAGGTTGCCAATCAAATTGCATTGCACGTGAGGTAAGTGTTTAACATTTTTCTATTTATTAAGTGTGGTACTCATATCTGAAAGTTAAACATGTTTTTAAACTGATTGCATGTCAACTTAAGAACTTGTTTTATTTTTTCACATCTGCATATGCTATATCTGACAAACATACTAGCTTATTTACGAGATTGACCATTTTTATCAATTACCAAGAAATGAGACAGTTGATTTATCATTGTTTTTGGACTGCTGGTAGTCTGTCAGGCCTTAATTATTAAATAATATAAAGCATTAAGTCTGTCTTTGTGCAGTAACATTTAACTTGATAAATAATTTATTTATATTTGAGTTTAAAATCAAACAAATCTCTTTTTTTCACTTTGACTTAATTTTTATATTTAACATTATTTCAGTTGTCATCTTCGTCTTGTGTTTATCATAATTGTTGGCAAAGGACTGATAGAACAGCATCACATTCAACTGCAGAATGGGAACCATCTGAATCATCTAGTTCATCCTCATAGCAATCTGAAGTGAGTAATGTATTGCACCCAGAACAACAAAGCTTAGATCATCAGATCATCACACAGTATACTGCTAACTAATTATGTAAAAGCACTACTAACACCAAATCAATGTTTTTTACCTGGTTGTAATAATTCCAATCGACTCACTGTTCCATCAGCATTGCGGGTATGTCTCTTTTGCGATTACAATTACTATGTATGTATGTTATACGTGGTAGAGCCATGCTGCAGTTATATTAGTAGTATAGTTGTAGCACAAATGGGTCGGCTCGACCAGGGAAGGACCACGCTCTCACAGAATATCAGCGTGAAATAGTAGCTTAATGCTGCTGTGTTTCATATGGTGAGTGTATAGAACCAGAGACTTTACTGGAAACGAGGCATTTCATCCTCACGGGTGACAATGCGTCTACATTTTGATTTGTGATCGAGGATAGATGTAGATTCCACACAGCAACCACTTACCATCAGGTGGACTGTGTGCTCGTTTGTCGCCCTATCTTATAAAAAAACAATGTACTCACCTCTAGAATATAGAATATGTAAATTATTCAGTATAGACATTTAAATGGTAACTCCTGCAATGTAATTTTAGAATCAACAAAATAATCCTATTAAAACATTTAGTGCAGCACAAATTGAAGATTTTGCTACATTATAGAAAGATAATATGCACATCATATACACCGAAAATTACAGATTATGCCTGAGCATACTATACTTTTTTTTATTCAGGACAACAAACAATTACATAATAATGCTTAAACCAAATAACAATTTGTAAATAACATTAGTCTTAGTCGTTATGTAACCAGCACCGTTATCCACAAAGAAATATTAAATTGGTAACAATAAATAATAATGAGAGACGAGAATACTTTATGAATACCCTATAATAATAATATTAACAAACAGAGTAAAAGTGAAAAAGAAATATACATTATTATCTGGCTACAAATTCTGTCTGAAGTTCCCAGACTGTCAAGTAAATATAATAGATGTGTATATATAATAGATGGTGACGAACAAGCAAGTACATTAGAGCTGCTCATTAATATGGTCTGTGAAATATTAAATCAGGATTTTGTTTCTACGAATGTAGACACAAATCATATATCCGAAGCAGAAATAGTTGTAAGAAATCTTCTCATTCCAAATGGAGTTTGTCAGGTACTGTTGTCTCCAGCAGATGGCGAATCTCAGTTAATGACAAGATATGCTGATAAGTCCAGAGCCGTGAATATGTGTCCATATGGGTAGTAAAGGTTGTGAATGGCATTTTTAAAACTGAATTTAAAATATTTCGCCAAAATTACTTTAACAGGGCTATTACATATTTGATGATAGAGTGGCTGCTGCTCTAATTAATAAATTCCACACAAAAATAAGGGACAGGGATGATGTGGCTTAAATACTTGAAATAGTTCACCGAAATATGGAGACAAATAATGATTTGTCTGAGTATGCTAGGGAAAGCAATCTAAATAGAGCTAGGGCAGACTTTAGAAATATAAATGTATACTAAAAATGTTTGGGAATTTCCTGTTTTAACGACTTAATATTAATTGTGTAAATGTAATTGTGGCACATACTAGTTAAAGCAAGCTCACTCCTATTACGGTGAGCATATAAGATTTAATGCTTGCTACCGGATAGAACTCTGTAATAACCACAGGAGCAGCATTTTGGAAGGAATAAACTTACTAGCCCTAGCTGATCTTTACTTAGTGTCGTAAAGTGTATTTTATATATATTTTAATTAGTGGCAATGGTTATGGTAGAAGTGCATTTAAAAAGTATTGTTGCAATTGTATTGCCGGCATACGTACAATATGATGCTGTGCCCATGTTATGACATTAATATAGTATTTGGTTTGAGCATGGCATCAAACTAATATTTTGCCTCCTGCTCAGTTCCTGGATGATGTATTGATGTATAAATTAGAGGCGAATAATTCCTTAGCTTTCCTAGATGCGTTAGTCATCCAAAATCCTAACAACACCATAGGTCACACTGTGTATAGAAAACAATGAATCTCACCATCATCCTTCACAAGTTAGCTACCGTTAGCAAATCTTTGTTACAGAGAGCACAAGGGATCTGTGACAGCAAACATCTGGCTCGAGCTGGTCGAGCTTCAGCACGTCAAGCAGGTTCTGCACGTCAACAAGCTTCGGGTCCCGCGCCTACGTCACAGTGACCGAGTGAAGCCGGCCACAGACAAGAATGTGCATTACTACCATATGTCAGGGATGTCACCAACTAGAACGTCTACATCTTGAAGCGAGCTTCTATTAGAACATTCTACAAGCCTCTGAAGAAGATTAGTAAATTCTTACCATCAATCAAGTGTCATATTCTTCTAAAAGGTGCAGGAGTGTACACCCTTGATTTTGAGTGTGGTCTCAAACGAAAAGAAAAATGAAAAGCCGCGTAAAAGAACATATAGCTGACGTGAAGCATTAAATTTCAGGGAAGTTTGCAGTTTGTGATCATATCCTAGACGGCCCCAACCAGATAGACATAAATCAGATTTGATTGACCACATATCCTCTCGAAGGCACATCAATTCCTATCAAGGATGATACGTGAGACTATTGAAATAAAAAAATCCTTATTTAAATAGAGAAGGAGGCTTGGTACTACCACCTGCTTGGGACCCTTTAATTAATGAAATTAAAACTAAACCCAAGCATACCACTGCAAGACTTCAAGTCACAGTAAGTTCATTCTGTAGATCGGACCATAAATAAAAATTTAAAATCTGAAGGTATTCCAGGTTAACACTGACATTGGGACGTCAGTCACCTCAGTCGGCCGTGACCATGGGTGCTGGAAAGCACCCGAAACGTCTGGAATTAAAAATCAAAGAAATAAAACGCGATAAAATTGATAAAAGTAGTTGTTAAAAAAACTGTAATTGTGAAAATAAAAACTTATATATCTTTAAAATCCCGACTTTTTTTAAAGCAATTCCTTTACCATTTCATTCTTTTAATTGCATATTATCATATCTATATACTTTTATATGTGGGCACCCATGGCCGAATTGTCTATGAAGAGTGGGCAATCCCCTTTAGTAAATTATTTCTTATTTTTGCATAACAAGCAAGCCTATTTTTTTTTATTTTTTTCTTTAATCTCTTCTCACTTTTACAATTATTATTTTAATATTCATTAATGAAATGAAGTTAAAAATCCTAACTTTTTGGAATCTTGCCAAATAACACCCAGTTTTTGGAGACACATCACTTGTAGCAAATAAATTTAGAAAACGATTGCTACTGTACATAAAAAGTGACAAATTTATCCAAGATATTAAATAACGTCTACTTAATAATGAAATTAGTGTTGGTAATTTCCTGCCCATATTGAAGAATTTATAAATAACGTAATAATATTATTTAAAACGAGCGAGTTTAGTTTGATTTAAATACAATACAGGACTTATGTATAGGCTATAACGGTACCGGTAACGGCAATACGTAATACGATTATTGTTTAAGTTTATTGTTATTAAAAATTATTTAATAGTTAAAGTGTATGAGTCGAACCGTACTTGAGGTAAAAAGTCGGAACAACAAATAAAAGGAATTCCGACTATCTACCCCGTCTATGTTGGATAAATGAACACGCAATTCTGAGTATCCATTCTAGGGTGGATTTTTAAGGTTGAATAAACGGAATAACTTTCATTTCGTTCAAATAAAACTGCAATATTTTCATATAAAATATGGGCTAGATCACTTCTTGCATTTTTATTCTATCAGTTCATAAACGGACAGGCAAATTAAAAAAAAAGTTGTTTATGTCTTAATAGCAAGCAAGTAAACCCCCGAGTTTTATAGAAGCCAGTTACTTCAATATTACAGAGAGACACTTCTATTTGTTTTATGTCCATATACGTCTTAAATTTACGCGAACACTACACATTGAATAAAACTAAATTTACGGATTTTTTCGCGTTTATTTCACTACTTTTACTTATTTTGCATTTTTAAACCACCTTAACACTATAAACTCTAAAATACAATTCACAATGGAGTTAGAGGCAAATAATTCTTTAGCTTTCTTAGATGTTTTAGTTATTCGAAATCCTAATAACACAATTGGTCACACTGTGTATAGGAAAAAGACCCATACTAACCGATATTTAAATGGTGAATCTCACCATCATCCTTCACAGTTAGCTATCCTGGGTAAATCTTTGTTTCAGAGAGCACGAGGGATCTGTGACAGAAAACATCTGGCCACCGAACTTCAGCATGTCAAGCAAGTATTGCAAGACAACAAGCTTCGGGTCCCGCGCCTACGTCACAGTGACCGAGTGAAGCCGGCCACAGTCGAGCGTGTACCTGCTGTACTACCATATGTCAGAGGAATCACAGAGAATCACAGACAAGGTTGGCTACATCTTGAAGCGAGCTTCCATTAAAACATACTACAAGCCGCCGAAGAAGATTAGTCAATTTTTACCATCCGTCAAGTGTAATATCCCTCTACAAGATGCAGGAGTTTACAAGTTAGATTGTGAATGTGGTCTCTCTTACATAGGTCAAACAAAAAGATCCATAAAAACCCGCGTGAAAAAACATATAGCTGACGTGAAGCACCGACGCTCCGGGAAGTCTGCTGTCTGTGAACATGTTCAAGATCGTCCCCACCATTACATCAAATTTGATAAACCACAAGTCCTCGCAAAAGAACACCGATTCCTATTAGGGATGATACGCGAGGCTATTGAAATTAAAAAACATCCTAATTTCAATAGAGAAGATGGTTGGGTGCTGCCATCTGCTTGGGATCCTATAATTAACAAAATTAAACCCAAACCCAAGCATACCACTGCAAGACTTCAAGATAATGTAAGTTCGTTTTGCGTAAATCGGACCAAAAATTAATATTCAAAAACTGAAGGTAGCCGGGCTAACAATGACATGGGAACGTCAAACATCTCAGTCCCCCCCCCCCGTGACCATGGTTGCTGTAAAGCACCCGAAACGTCGGGAATAAAAATAAGTAAACGTAGTGAAATAAACGCGATAAAATCCGTAAATTTAGTTTTATTCAACATATACGTATAGATAAAATGTAATAATTATTAATAAATTGTACACATAATATAATAATATAGTAAATCCGAGCAAATACCGTCCCATCACGTATCTATCCACGATTTTTTAGACACTGACATCCATTTTGAGTGCGAGAATGAGTCGTTACCTGGAATTAAATCAAGTGATCATGCGCACAAAATAGATGTCGGAGCGGTGGCCGTAGAACGCACCTTGTGTGGTCAAGAACCACTTCTAATTGACGCGGTATAGGCAAAGTGGTTAAACTCAAACGTCGGAACTTCTCCACCGTCTGTATAGACTACAGAAAGGCATTCAACTCGATGCCCCATACATATATATGCTATAGATGGTCTTCGAGGTGTACAAGGTTGACTATACAGTTAGATACTTCCTCGGAAAGTATATGGAGTGGTGGAGTATGATTTTTTGTCACCTTTTGTTACAGGTTCAACACCCGAGATCGTCAGTAATGAGGCTGTACTTGCTGCGGAAACATGGTGGGTACGGCTTGTTGGAGGACTCATTCTACAAAGATGTCATTTCATGTGATAAAAAGTCAACTCCTCGTTCCTTAGCTAACGAGCAATGGCCCAGCAATACAATGCATTTCCGACCAGGAGACCGTATGGAAGGAAAAGGAGCTCCACGAGTGGTTCTACAAGGCTATTCATGAGCCTTTTGTAGACAGTTACCTCCCTTCACTTTTTTAGTTGTTTTTTTAGTTAGACTGGCTACGTTTTGGTGGCCTCTTCGAGGAAACCGTTGGTTTTGTTTTTACGATATAGAATAAGATTACTAATATCAACAACTATCGGAGATTCGTCCTAAAGATGGCACCGTAGACATCTGTCGAGCTTGTCGCCATCAAAGTGAGTCACTTAGGCATATCCGGTAACCCTAGATGGGTTGTTCGACGCTTTCTAACGTAGAATACTTGCATAGACACAACCTAGTAGCCAGGATTCTCCACCAGGAGCTTGGTCTGAAATACGGTACCGTGTGTTCGACACTGCCTTATTATAATTGCTTTCCGGAATTCACGCTCGAAAACAACCACAACAGGCTCTGCTCGGACCGGACCATTATCACATACGGAACTTATCTTGCAAATAAGCCTGATATAGTTCTGATAGGCCGGGCATAGTGAAGAATATTTTTGGAAGACATTACTATTCTATATGACGAGAACCTCGTGAAAGCCGAAACAGGAAAGCTAACGAAATATCTGGACCTTTTTTTATAGGATAGGGTGACAAATGAGCACATAATCCACCTGATGGTAAGTAGGTGCTGCGGCCTATAGACATCTACATGTATCCTCGATTACGAATCAAAATGTAGATGCGTGGTCACCCGTGAGGACTAAGAGGGAATGCCTCGTTTCCAGTAAAAAGGGTCTCCGGTCTCTGCACTCACCATACGAAACACAGCAGCGTTAAGCTACTATTTCATGCTGGTATTCTGTGAGAGCGTGGTCCTTCCAGCATGGCTCTACCACATATAAAAACCCTCCACCATGTAGGGTGGTCATCATTATCATCATCTTCATTACAGCCCTTTACAGGTCCACTGCTGTACAGAAGTACACACTGTACAACAGAGGTTACCAGGTCGTCACTCAATCTAATGTACGAGACTGCTACTCGAGAACCTTCTTTCCCAATCGGTGGTCGGTTCTTCGAGCTATATGACCGGAACATTGCCACTTCAGCTTATTAATCCTTTTGGCTATTTTGGTCACTCTGGTTTTACTGTGGATATGCTCATTTCTTAGTTTATCGCGCAGAAAAATCGCGAGCATAGCCCTCTCCATAGCCCGCTGACAACCTAGAACGTTCCCGTACGGCCGGCAGTGAAGGACCTTGACTCAGTTCCATAAGTCATAACTGGTAACACGCACTGTTTGTACAGTCTCGTTTTCAGTATCTCTACACTCACCATACGAAGCACTCCAGTATTAAGCTGCTATTTTCCGCTGCTATTTCATGCAACAACCACAATATAATTGTTAATCGTTAATTTTTTTTCGTTAATTTCTAATCTGGCTTCCCCTGTCACTAAACCTTCACCAATTATTTATTCACACATGTCACTACGAGGTTAAAAGGAATACAATAAAATGCGGAGCACTGGCTGCAATACACCCAAATTATAAAACGTTTATCACATACGCGCGCATGGTGTTTAAATTAAATTTCAATAATTATTATTCTAGGCTGCATAGAATTTAGATTAATAGAGAAGAGAGAATTAATAGAGCCTATTATTCACAATTGGTATTTAATTTTTCAACTTTAGTATATGTACGCAACCCAATGTTGACAGTTAGAGTTTCAGTTACATCGCGGCGCGGCGCCCTAACGTCGCGCCATTTGAGATTTACGCTGTAGAAATAAGCTATGATGCTTCTTATGTTGGTTTCTATTGATATTGAATGAAAATATTATAGGATTTTATAGTTCGAGCCTTCATATTGAGTACTTAATAGTTACTGTTCAAATATATAAATGTCAAAAAAAATTTGCGTTCAAATATGGGATAACACGAGTATTAGACATAACTGAGATAACACGAGTATTAGACAATAATCACTGGAACTATGTCCAATTTTCTAATAACCCGGATGATCCAGCAACAAGAGGAATCAAAGCTTATGATTTGATTGATTAATATATTTGGTGGTCTGGCCCCGACTGGCTTGAACAGATACAAATAGTAAAAATACAATATATTTCATAGTCATTTCGAAGGAGAACAGATATGGCAAATATTTTCGTCGTTGTCAAAAATGAAAAGAGTTTTAGCATACTGCAGTAGGTTATTGTCAAACAAATGGGAAAACGATAAATAGAAACAAGATGCATTTAATAATAATTGCTTAGAAAGGTACGAAAGAGTGCATAGTGGTAGCTCATTGGCCAATTTGACACCCTACTTAAATGAGCATGGATTTTTGAGGGTTGCAGGTTGTTTGAATAATGCAGAGTATTTATCGACGAATACTTAGCACCTAATTATCACCCCAGCAAAGTAACATGTTACCAGACTTATAATAAACGATGGTTATGCAAAATCCTTGTACGGGTGCGTCTCTCTGGTTTCTGTGATGTTGGTGCTGTTAGCCTATTCGACTGTTACAATTTAACAGGACTCAGAGCCCGCGGCCTTCAGGGCTGTAAAAAGTGAATTTAAGTATTCCGCGTCGTTACTTGCGTAACAATGACTCCTACGGTAGTGTACAGTGCATGTGAATGAGTTATCTAACGGCCGTCCGAACAAGGGGTGGCAGCCTCCGGCTCTGATGGCTAGCTCGTGGCGCTCGATATTCTCAGCGGTGAGATACCACACAGGGAGGCTAGTACCTGGCACCCTACATGGTGCGGAGGGGTGTGCGGCGTGCCCGTCTGTGGACTCGCTGTGTCCCGTCCGTCTTCCTATCGGTGTTTGTGGCACTAGGTGAATATGTAGTGTCTATGTGTGACGAACCGGTGACATTTGCGGCCGAATAGAGTGAGCGTGCTTAGTTAATTTTTCGGATTTAGGTTCCGATAATTGAGGGAGGGTCTCCTTTAAAAGTATATTGCTATACTTTTTCAGGGTTTACTTTGATATGTGTGGTAATACTTACTTTTTGAAGCATTTTTATGAGAAATGGTTTGCTGAAATGGACAACGTAAAGTGCCGTGTCATCTGCAAAGAGAGCAGTGTTGACTACTGTGTCTTTCGGGGTGTCACTCATTTAGAGTGTGAAGAGTAGCGAGAAGAAGACGGAGCCCTGAGGGACGCCAGCCCTGAGGGGGCGCTTAGAGGAGCGAGTTCCCTCTTTACGAAATCTGAAATGGCGGTTGGCAAGAAAGGCTCTGATGATGTGAGTGAGCCTATCGGGAACGTTGAGTTTATACAGCTAGTAAAGCAAGCCGTCGTGCCAGATTTTGTCAAACGCTTTGACGAAATCGAAGAAAAGGGCATCGGTGTTATGGATTCAACCGTTACTCATCAGAAAAAAGAAAGAGAAACAGAAAGCGTGGCGGATGTACGGTTCGCAGTTCAAGTGACTTCTGATAAGTTGAGAGAGCGGCCATGAAGGCTCTGCTCACGCTTTGAGTATGGGACAACTAAAAGAGAAGACTCAACACGCTCAGTCCGCATTTTCATTTGTGGTGCTATTTAGGGGGTCCTTGCAGAGCCCGAATCGGTCTGCTGCCAACGACCTAAATGAATTCAGGGATGGTCGAGCGTTCTAATATTTAACCCTTAACACCACAGGTGGTGGACCCAGCCACGGGACATATTTTCGAAAATATTTTAAGTGTTTTAAACGTAAAGTGATTAAGCGTCCAAGTATTCCCAGTGCTTCCCGAGGTCTCGCGGGTAGGGAACATGCACCAGGCTAGCATGCTTATTCAAGAGATACAAGTCGATGGGGAACTGCGGTCCCCCACAATTGTAATTATGTAAGTGTTTATATTTTTCAATTTCCTAATTTGTTTTTTTTTTTGTAGGTTTGTGGCGTACTATGGATAAAAATTTAAATTCCCAGTAGATAAAAAATCTGTTGAATAACTTCGAATTAGAAGAAAATGAAATTGAGGATATTTTTCCTGAAGCATTATCGGATTTTAGAGACGCGGTGTATGAAGTTAGTGATCACGACACTGAAAGTGAAAAAGAAACGAAGAGTGACTCAGAAAACAAAGAAGTAGAAAATAATGAACGAGGAAGACGAAGAAGAGAATTTGCATTTTATGGAAGAAATTGATATAAACGATAGAAAATATCACCATCGTGATCACGGGTTCAGCACATAACATCATTATACATTTGCTTGGTCTTAGAGGTACTGCTCGAGCCTAGAACGAAATGCCTCCATTTGATTAATGTTTTTTTTTCTATTTTCTGAAAATATGATTGACTTTATTTTAGAATATACCAATTTAAAGATCACATATTACTCAGAAAATCATACACCTGACAGCCTATACCAACTAAACGTGTGCTCTAAATGTATTAAAAACATCTGTCTTATTTATTTTCCAGACGTAAAAATATGTACAAAATGTCAGAAAAACTGATAATTATGTTATAAGCATCATTTTGAGAGTAAAGATCGAGACTGAAATTAGGTTCCTATATTTGACTAAAATTTCGATATTCGCTAAGTGTTAAGGGTATTCCCGTGATGATTTCAGATGTTTTAGTATTTTATTAGATATTTATACCCGTTTTGTAGTATATAAGATAAGAGGAATTAGAAAAACTATTTGATTTATTTTTTGATTCGAAATTTTATTACATATTTGACCTCTATTATTAAGTCTAAAAATATAAGGTGTTTTTTCCTTTTTGTATGATGCTAGAAGTGGCAATTTTTAAGTTTAAAATTTTAAATAAATATTCTTATTACCTTCATAAATGCTTTTACTTTATTTCGTAAAAAAATCCTGACCTATGATTTAAATACTACTGATATACGGTTTATGTTTAGGGGGAACATAGGTCTCTCAAGTGTGCAGATGTGTGACTAGAAATAGCGTGTGTGCTAAGGATTAACAAGTGTCAATATCTGTTTGCAGGTGGTAATAGCTGATAGACCGAGTGCTGACAGTTTACTACAGGCCGCACAAGGACATACAATAGTCGGAGGTGGCCGTTTCAGCGTGTCTATAAAGTAAAGAGAGGTTGCACCATTCTGGAGGAGTGGTCGTATTCGTGATGATATCGTAGGATTAAGGGTATATCGGAGACCCACTAGTTTGTGCAGTGTGGATTTCGACTACGAGTGCTGGGACTCGTAGAGTGAAAGTATTGTGGTTCCTAGTCTATTGTTTCTAGTCTCATACTTTGGTATTATTGTGATATTGCGTCTCTCACGTTGTACTACTGTGTGATCGTTTACCTCTGTCGCCTCTAACGACACCCATGGCATGATATATGGCAGCGGGTTCTCTCGTCATAACTATACGGACATTATATAATATTTTATAAATATGGGGTTGATTTGACAGTTTGTATTAAATATTATATTTAATAAATAGACTAACAAACAAAGATGCAGTTTAAAATGAGATGGCTCATTCCAAAAATTTATCCAAAAGTGTATGGAACCTCATTAACAGGCATAGAAACCTAGCGGGAAAAATACATACACAACTAATGCTAAAGGTAGACAAAAATATTATTCACGAACCAGTTCAAATTGCTGATGCCTTTGTTCACCAGTTCGATCATAGTATCAATAATGTTCCAGTTGAAATTGAGATTGCACTAACATACCTTAAATGTAATATAAATCGAGTCGAAAACGTTATGACACTAAGACCAACATCTGTAGAAGAAGGACGAAAGATCACACAAAAAAGGAGGCCAATAAATCTTGCGATTTTCATGATATTCCTATTACTATAATATTACCGTCCATAGGAACGGTATTGTATATACAGTTATTTTTTTTTAAATATCTTTATTCATTGTAAGGCAAGTTCATCTTCCTCCCAGCGGCTTACGTAATACAAGTATTACTTTTTTATACAATCTTGATTTATTTATATTTTAAACTTGGCAATAGACCAACTTAGTTTATGTTCTGTGAATATTATAAATGTAAGACTGATTTTTAATAGTATTTAATTTTTTTGCAAGGAACAAATAAGATAATAATGAAAAACCTGAGAAAACTCATTTTCTGCCTAAAAGTCCATCTGGGTAGATAGAAAAAAAATATCCCTGACTTATTTTTCTATGACTTTAAGAAATTCCACAAGCCCGTTATCATCAAGTTAAGTGCTAAATCGTTGTTTTACTTAACTTTTACTTAAACCGTATATATAAAAAAGTGTATATTAAAAGATAAACTGAAAAGAAAAACTCTTTTAAGATCTTTTTACCTTTCATCTTTGTTTCTTAAGATGTTAAATAGCTCAATGCTTAGGATAGTATAGAGAAGCACTTTGATATACGACGCTTAGAAGAAGTGCTAATACTAGTACTACAGTCACTGCTTGCAATCCCAATTGTCACCCAAGTTTAGTAGTTAAAATAGTAAGCGTAATTATGGTTTTCAAAAGGAACTAGTTTTAATTTAAATTTTAAAATAACATTAAAATAACATTTCCTTTTTATACAATTTTATAGCATTTGATTTCTAATTTGTTCACATTTATTTTTAAGCAGTTTAAAATAAAAGTCGATGGAAGAGATTAGAAATTAAAAATTGTTATTATATTTAGTATTATTGATAACTGCTTTCTTTGAGTATTTTATTTGTTAAACAACTGATTATGACTTTATAGTTTGATACCTGGTTATTTAAATAGTATAAAATTTTATCGTGAAAAATTTTCTTACTTACCCTATAGGGTAAGAAAGAAGCTGTAGCTTCTTTATAATAAAATAGAGCTATGTCAATGATACGGTAGCATGCGCTACTAATTCTACAACTATCGACGCCGACAAAAGTATACTCCAAGTACCAAATCAGCAGATTCACCAACTAGTCCTACTCCAAGTACCACCCCTGACAAGAAAATCATTTTGTGGTTAGTCAGTGTGAAATCAAATTACGGAAAATTATTAGTATTGCTTATAATACTTAACATGTACTTACGAATGGGATAACAACCAATACTAATATTTTATAGATGCATAATGCCAGCCATCTTAATGTAATCTTATTTTATATTCGAATTACAAAACGTTCACAATGTAAATATATTCATTAAGAAAATGCATCAAAAAGTTACTAATAGTAAAAGAAAACATTTAACATAAACCATAAATGAGAATGATAAGAGCCGTGGTAGCTCAGATGGTTAACGCTCGCTATAAATATAACGGAACGCGAGCAACCCGGGTTCCATCCCCGCCCGCATCAATGATATTGTTAATTACAATTTTAATTGCTGGTTTACCACGTGCTCGGCGGTGAAGGAAGACATCGTGACGAAACCTGTCTGAGGAATAAGAAAAAAATTGTTTCGACGTTATGTGAAGTTCGCCAACACGCATTGGGGCAGCATGGCGGACACTGCCTTGCCCTAAAACCCCCTCAGAAACGAGGGGAGGTCTGTGCCCAGCAGTGAGACGTATATTGGCTGTAACTTTGCTTTATTTACTTTATAACTGAGAAGTTTTTGAGGTAATTAGGTAGCGAAAAAAATAAAGAGGCATCCTAGAGGTAACAAAAGATCTTCCAATAAAGTAACCAGGCTTAAAGATCGTTTTCGTCCTTCCACCAATGCACTTGCAGCTCGTGAGACACCCACACATATTGCTCCAGCCCAAACTGTTAATAAAGGGAAATTTCATTCCTATATTGTGCACCTATTGTGTGCCCAATAAATCATAAATTATTTCCTGCCTTGTTTTCTGTTTTATTATAGAACAAGGTTGACAAACAACCGATGGTAAGTGGATGCTTCATAGACATCCAAATTTGAATCAAAATATAGATGTATCGTCACCCTGAGGACTTCGTCCGAATGTTTCCACCATACGAAACACAGCAGAATTAAGCTGGCTGCTATTTTACGCTGGTACACTGTGAGAGCGTGCCGGTCCCCGGTCGAGCCGACCCAATCGTGTCACAGCCATTAAATAGATACAGTGTCTCTACTATTTAGACACAAAATATTTTTTTAATTAAATGATATGTTAACAAGCCTATTTATTAAATAAATATGACAAAGACAATATATGTTTAATATTATTTAATAGCAGCAATAGATCATATCGTAACATAGTAGTCTGTGTGATGGCGGCATATGAAAATAATATATTACATCATTTTGCTTCATATGCGTCGTAAAATTCGACTTAACGAACTTCGAGGAAAATCTTGAGTGGTATGAAAAATAAAAGAATCTTAATAAAATATACGGGTGAATGATAAGACGCAGTGATTGCCAATTTGTCTGCCTAATATGACAATTACAACTATTTCCCTGTAATGGAGAAAACCTTTTTCAAACAATATACTGATTACAGATTGTTAGCGTCGGTAATTACTGTTTTATTTATGATTTCGTGGCATAATGTAGAACTTTTTTCTACTGATTATTGAATCTGAATTATTTAATTAGACTGTTCAACATTTATTACCAACCCTTGTTTACTTAAGTATAAACCAAAGCAAAAATTTATTAAGGAAAGTTGGTATATCATTAATATTATAATATCGATTATGTTTTGGTTTAGACTCAATTATTGGGTCCTTACATATGAAATTAGCGTTTTTTCGTACTGACCATTTTGATCTGAAATATCTTCTCTTTGGTTAAGAGTTCCAAATACAAATTTTTAAATTAATTTAGCTGGTACATTTGAGTTTTGAAAACAGTCATTCATTTGATTTTTCCTTATTATTTTTTTCTTTGGCGTTGCTTATTACCGCACAATTGAAAACATGAAATATCGGTATATTTACGAGTACGTGTTCTACCGTAGCACCAGTGCTGCAGAAACAGCTTGAAGGATTAATGATGTGTACGGCACTGGTGTCGTAAAAGAAAGCACGGTACGTTTTTGGTTTCAACGTTTTCGTTCTTGAAATTTCGACCTTCAGAAAAGACACCACTGCACGGGAGTTATATATGGCGTCGGGGATAAGGAAAACATTTGTAAGGGCACGTAAAATATTATGTTTAATGACTATTCTTTCAACACTAATATTTATATAATGAATAACCTAATTAAACATTTGCCAAACCAATCGTTCGCAAAGCCTTCATGGTCATTTATAGAAAACATAAACTTGGCTGATCCTGAATTTTATAACAGTCGTACCGTGGTCTTACTCTTCGGTGCTGATATTTTACTCTATGATCATGTTAGGTGGTATTTCATAAGGAGATTCACCATAGCCCATCGCACAACAAACGCAGATATGGTGGTTGTTGTGTGGTAGTGTTAAAACATTTTAATGTAATGTTATCACAAACGACATTGAAAAATTCAGAAATTTTGGGAAATAGAACAAATAACAGAACTTTCAAAGTTTTACCCTTTGTATTGTTGGGAGATTCGGGGAATAAATAATAATACGTCTAGTGGTCTTGACTGTAGGTTTATTACTGCCCGAATGTTTATTAGGCTATCATATATATATAGCTACATGAGCATACACTACACACACACTACACGCCCATCGGCAAAAAGTAAAAAAAAAGAGAATTACAAATTTTTTTTTCAATGAATTACAACTTGGTGTAAAAATCAAAAAAATTGTACATTATTTTAAAATATTAAAATTCGTATACCTACTATATTATATTTATAACATAATAAAAGTAAAATATCGTAATCACCGTAATTTAAAAAAATATAACTTTCTATCTCTGTATTTAAATTTTTTAAACAATCATCAAATTCCTTACGTAATTGTATTGATTCTTTAAGTTTTTTGTTTTGAAATAATTTTAGTTCGCCTATCATTACTGCATAACTTTAAAAATTTTCATATTATATAACTATTAATTCACTAGACTGAAAATACAGTTTTTAAAACAAAATTATAGTTATCAAAAATATTATAAGGTGTTTACAATTATTTTTATATTCTTAAACTTAAACTATATTATTCATTTTAAATCTTAACAAATCTATAAGAAGCTAATGCCATTGAAATAGTATCCTTACTTTTAAGTGGATAAACTTCAGCGTACTTATTTAAATCACACTGTGAGTGTGTGAGTATATAAACATTACTAGCACTATGCTTACATAAGGGCCCTACTAAATCTAAATAAACTCTATGAAAAGTGGAATATCCCAGACATCGGTTATAACCATTAGTTCCTTTATATATTTATTTAAGTTTTATATCGCAAACACTTGTCTCATCGATTTACATAATTAGTAGGATGTTACTAATTATGTATATTATATAGTCTCTAACTCTGGTCAAAAGAACCTATTCTTTGTATTGTTTATCACTCGTCTATACGCGCGTGACCGTTAGTTGGCAAAAATTGATAGTCGTTTAATATTACATGTTTTGTCACACGGCGGTCCTAGTGCAACATAATAAGAATTATTAACATAACAACAGGGATCAAATACAACTTACAATCTCGGCCGTGTAAGCGGTTTGTGACACCTTTGTTATAATTTCTAAGTATGTTCATGGGAACGTTTTTTCGATTACGTTGTATAATGGTACCTAGTTTTAACCATGTGTTAAAATTATATCGTAAATGAAATGAATTTAACTTTCCCAATGGTTTGTACCTCTAAATATAGATTGTTACATTCAATTTTAAATTCATTTTGTTAAAGTATTTTTTTACATACGTACATTAACATAAAATCATTAATTAAGTTATTTATAATTTTGAAAACTCATTTTTTCATGACATGAAATTTATATAAAAAAGAAAACACTACTAGTTAAGTTTGTTTTACGAAATATTTATTAACATCGAAAAAGGCAATTTTATTGCAAACAGATAACATCGTTTTTGGCTCCGTTGTTATTTCTAAAGGAAAAACGTAAAAAGAATACTATTACATTAATAAATTTATAATAATAGTATCGATATACTCTGGACTTTATTTTATAAGCAAAATATATACCAAATATAGTTTAAAATGTACAAATTTTACATAAAAAACATATGACAAAAAATTCTACAAGATTTGTAGTAAATATGAATCAATGTGATTAAATATGAAAAAGATATCTCGTAAATTCATATACAAATGTGGTTAAACAATTACAAAAACAATACATACACACACAACACATTTTCGCGTAGTTGTTTAAATCGATCCCTATAGTTATTACATGTGTAACTCGTTAGTCGCATTTTGGGTAGCATTAATATTCCTAATACAGAAATGCAAAATAACTACCTATCTCACCTTTAGATTATTATACATTTATCACACCTTTTGATTTGCTCGGAAATCCCCTTATAATCCTGTATTTTTGTCGATTAATAGGCCCTTTTTCCATAATGCTTGTACGTACTTTCTTTTATTTCTTCCTAATATTTTTGACCTTTAGCTATCTCTCATTCTCTCTATTCACTTATATGTTTATTTATTTATTAGATACCGGGAATCGGAGTATTAATTCATTTCATTTATATTTTATTTGGTGATTTTTATCACGCGGGTACTTTATAAATATGGGCCCCTCATTTATTTGGGTATTATATTACATTTTCGTAACATTCATTTCATTTTATTGGTACATAAACTTTTTTTTCTATATTAAGGTAAAATTTACCTTGGGTTGTGCGCACAACCTTGAGGTCTACGTTTAAGTCATTTTCAAAGGACTCCAACAATTGTCACTGAGGAAAACTAAGTTCGCACCATGATCCAACGAAGGATGTGACCTCAATGTACCATTATTAAGGGTAACAAATTTAAGACTTCTATGGTCCCTAACAGTACTAATATGTGTAAACTCGTGTACATCACTTGTACTGAAGGTATTGTTCCCTAGTACCCGTTACGCACGATTTTATCATCCAATCACGGAAACATACGCTGCTCGAGGACTATATGTTATACCAGTGACGTTCCCGTATCTCTCCATTACCTATTCATTAAGGTCAATTATTTTCTTTTATATTTATTCCTTTCATGCTTTCGTAATTCTCACTCTTAACGGATTCAATACTACTAGTTTAAGCATCATCAAATATTTGGGTGATCAGTCCAATATTGACGAAACTTAACCACTCAATCATTCGTATTCCACTTTTAAGCATTTCTTTCTTTCATTCCTAACACCTTTTTTACGATGTGTACCCTACTAAGGATATGCTGTATTATGTACATGTATATGTTATGATTATTATTCCTTATAAGTAGAACTCTTATACGAAAACGACCAACTTAGTAATAAATAATATTTTTTTTGAATTACACGTCATTTTTTTTGAATATAACTTCATATAAAATTTGAGATAAGATTGAGATAATTTGACATAAACAAATTAATGATAATTGTTTGTAACATTTGCAATTTATAATACATATATAATGATTGACAAATTAATGATTACACCAAGTATATGACATTGAGCTATAATAATAATCTAACGTTGGTATTTCCTCTGAAGCTGTTACATAATTAATTAGAAAGTTACCAAATCATTTTAAAAGAATATTGAATAATTATATGTATGTTGTTAAAATTTCGATAAATATTGTTATGGTTACTTGTCCATTAAAATTTACACATTACTATGGTAGAATATGTAGAACTAAATTATACTTAAACACCATTGCACAACCATGTTGTTGCAAAACAAATATTATTATTATCATTATTAAGTAGCTATTTACCGATTAATTATTGCGGTATAATACATAATTTCGAATTTTTCTATTAATAGATGAGATAATGAGAGAAATGATTTAAAAAATTTCTTTCCCCAGTTCTGTGTATAACATTATATAAGTAATAATATAATTTGACAATAAACTTCGACACTATTATATAATTAAACTTACTTTCGGTGCTTTCGAGATGTCTTGTACCTGCTACAGAACTTGGCTAGTCGCTCGTTGACTTCTTTCTGTTGCTCTGTCACTCGAAGATATTCTTAGCTCCCCGATGTGGTTGGGCCTGGACTTCCTCGTACTCTTCTTTTTTCTTTCATATTTATTTTTGATAAAGTTGGTACTCTTCTCTTGAGGAAAATTAGATTACGGTGTTTTCTGTGTATTGGAATCTTCTTTCTTGGAAATTTTCTCTCTTGTCTTCTTGATTTAATAATAATGTTACTGGAGCTTCTTGTATAATTTATTTTTCAGGTTTTTTCTTCATTTCTTCTATAACATTTTTCTTTAAGTATATGATAGGCTTCGATTTCTCAAAAAAAAATTGTAGTCTCTTCTTATATTCGTAATTAAAAATTTTAGTGTCACATCCGGTATAACGTTATTTTTGTTATTATATATTTATTTGATAAATTACTTTAATTTCTTATGCAGGTCCCGGCGGTGCGCTTGCATAGTAGCAGCGCACTGCCTGGCAGGGTCGCCATGTAATGTTGGGAGATTCGGGGAATAAATAATAATACGTCTAGTGGTCTTGACTGTAGGTTTATTACTGCCCGAATGTTTATTAGGCTATCTATATATATATATATATATATATATATATATATATATATATATATATATATATATATAGCTACATGAGCATACACTACACACACACTACACCTTAAAACCAGAAATTAAAACAAAATTGGGATCAACGAAATCAATGGCAATTGCACAGTTTCGAAATTTAGAAAGAAAACTTGTAAAACATGATAGTTTCGCGGAAAAATATAAACCCTTTATTAAAGAATATGAACAATTGAATCACATGAAACAATGGGACGGTTATACGATTCCGGAGTGTTATCTACTTCACCACGGTGTAGAGCATGCCGAGTCAATGACCACAAGGCTCCGTGTCGTTTTTAACGCATTAGCAAAAACTTCGAGTGGGTATAGTCTTAATGACTTAATGTATAAAGAGCCTAATTTACAACAAGGTTTACAATGTTTATTATTAAAATGGCGTCAATATAAATATGCTTTTACCACAGATATTGAGAAAATGTATCGGCAGATCGTCTTGAATGAACAGGACCATCGTTATCGAAACATTATTCGGAGAGGACCACCAGAACAACCTTTGAAAATTTATCAACTTACCACCGTTACTTATGGCACAAAGGCGGTACCATTTTTATGACAACGTTAAATGACGAATGATGAAGTTAAACCAGCTAGCAGAAGACGAACAGGCCGGTTACCCGGAGGCATCAACGGCTTTAAAAGAGGCTTTTTATATGGACGATCTCGTCAATGGAGCCCACAACGTTCAGCAAGGCAGAAATTTGGTTAACGACTTAAACAAATTATTACAATTGCGGGGTTCACTTTGAGAAAATGGGCGCCGAATAACAACGAACTGCTCTGTAGCTTAGGTAAAGGTCAGATAAAAGAAGAAAATTTAATTGTTAATTTTAAAACTGAACACGCAACACGGACTCTCGGACTCTGTTGGTTAAACAACAAAGACACATCTACTTTCTGTTGTAACATGTCTACTCAAGAAATTAAGCCAACAAAAAGATATTTGCTTTGAAATTTTCAAAATTATACGATCCATTAGTCTGACTAGCCCCCATTTCAACAAAATTAAAAATATTATTTCATGATGTACGGAAGTTAAATATTTCTTGGGATAAAAACATAACGGATAACATACAACATGAATGGCGGAAATTTCGGAGCGATATGAATGATATACAACAATTTGAAATCCCTCGATGGATAGAGTGTAACTAAAATGATGTTGTTAAGTTACATGGTTTTAGTGACGCATCAGAACATGCCTTTGCCTGAGTCGTCTACGCAAGAAGAAAAAACCGACCTAAAACAATACTTTTAGCAGCTAAAACACGACTCGTACCAAATAAAAAGAGATATCATTGCCTAGGTACCATTGCTTAGAATTAACCCCTCAGTCTTCTTAAAATTCCCATACGACGCATGCGCCCTTCAAATCCTGAACGGTCGCATGCGACCGCACTCACCCAAAGCTCTTTAAACCATTAAAACTTATATTTAGAGACTACTTTTCTATGAAGAAGCTTGACATTATAAAATCTATACAAAATTCTCTATATAAAAATCAGGTTTTACTTCATTACAAAAAGACTATTGTATTTTGATAACAAAAACAAAACATACCAAGCGAATGTCGGCAGCGTGAAAATCACAATTATTTCAATATATATTTACTCTATGCGTATAAATTATATTTACACAAAAACTTTCATTACAATTTTATAATAAAACTTTATACTAAAACACTAGAAAAATCCAAAAATCAATACATTCGCGCGAAAATGGCGTACGAAAAGAACGTAAATTATAAATGAATATCCATAGGATAACTGTTTTTTTATTACACGAGAGTATAGAAAATTTCATATTAATTCTATAATGCTAAACTTTTTCATATTAAAGTAGTCTCTAAATATAAGTTTTAATGGTTTAAAGTGCTGTGGGTGTGCGCGGTCGAATCCGATCCCTTGAATTTTGACGGAATAACGCCGTGGTCGAATTCGACCGCTTAGAGATTTTAGGGTTAAATACTGCTCATTTATTATATAAACTGAAGATAAAACAGTGCCTGTGTCAATATAAAATTGAGATATATGGATGGACGAACTCTAAAGTCGTTTTAGGTTGGCTAAATGGAGATTCAAGTCGCTGGAAAGCTTTCGTTGTGAACAGAGTAAAATATATCACTAGTAACTCCAATGACTAGTAGCTATAATAGCTACTAGTCATTGGAGTTATTAAGTCTAAAGAAAACTACGCGGATGCTGCTATTAGGGGGCTATACGTATCACAACTTAAAAAGAACCAATTATAGTGGCACGAACCATCATAACTACAAACATTTTCATACCGACTTGATGAAAAACACCTATATCAAACAAACGAAGAAATTCGATTAAAATAAGCAAACTTTATACAAAAAGACAGTCATAACAATATTATATATTTATTATTAAATAAATTTAGTGCATTTACAAAAATAACTAGCTTTTCAGCATGGATGATATTACGTTTTTTAACACGTAAGCAGATAGGTAAATAATGGCCGAGCTACCTTACATTAAAGGAACTGATGCATGCGAAATTAGTGTCCAGGAAACGTCCATGAAAGCGATTTTCAGGTGGATATAGAATACTTATACAAGTACAACACAATGTATATGAGTAGCAAGTTACGGAGTTTGAATTCGGTTTTAAGTGAAGGAATACTTAGGGTTGGAGGAAGATTAAAAAATGCTAACATTCACCACGATATGATGCACTCTATTATAATACCCATTTTTCGGTGAGTAGGCGCTAAAGTGTTCTGTCATATTTAAAATCGTTCCTGATTTTTTAAAGTTTAAATATAGTAAATAAAGAAAAATCAAGTAAATAAATGTACCTGTAATTACATAAATCCACCAGCATTGTTTTCTAATAATTTTTTGTCCACTGCACAACTTAAAACTAATTTTGCCACTTCACTGTCACCTGACATTGACCTTTAAATAACCTTTAATATTCATCATTGATTTGCTTAAAAAGTCAATTGAAGAGCTAACACTGAATTTCACTTCACGTATGGATGAGTTCCAGAGGGAGGTCAGAACATCCATCCCTGCAACAAGCCCTTCTTCCAATATTAATGAACAATTTAATGCTTTTAGGGCATTTGTTTTGTCTGCACTTGAGAATCTGCAACTTCAACTCTAGCTTCTCTCCAGGAAGCAAGAGAAAATGAAGGTAAGGACAAGGAGGAAGATTTTGCTTGTTCATGGAGTGCCAGAAGCCCGAGATTAGAACACAGTGCTTTGCACGAGTAAGGTATTATCGGAGCGACTGAACATCCAAGAAATAACTGTGGGCTCTATTACCAGATGCCATCGCTTAGGGCGCCCCCGTGGAGACAAGCCTCGTGCACTGCTCGTGAAATTTCGAGATCAGGATCTCCGTGACAAAGTTTGGTTTTCCAAAACCAAGTTAAAAGGTAGCGGAGTTACCAGGAGAACCTCTACGCTCTACAAGAAAATTAATTTTAAGAGTACCAACTCACATCATCATCATCATCATCATTACAGCCCTTCACAAGTCCACTGGTGAACATAGGCCTCCCCCAAGTAATGCCATAAAGCACGGTCCTGAGCCACCTGCAACCATCGACTTCCCGCATGTCTTACCAGGTCGTCACTCCATCTAGTGGGGGGTCGCCCTACACTACGCCTACCGGTACGATGCTGCCACTCGAGAACCTTTCTTCCCCATCGGTTATCGGTTCTTCGAGCTGTATGGCCGGCCCATTGCCACTTCAGCTTATTAATCCGTTGGGCTATGTCGGTTACTCTGGTTTTACTGCGGATATCCTCATTTCTGAGTCTATCACGCAGAGAAACTCCGAGCATATCCCTATCCCTAGCTCGTTGAACGACCTTGAGCGTCCTCATACGGCCAGCAGTGAAGGACCGCGTCTCTGATCCGTAAGTCATCACTGGCAACACGCACTGGTTGTACACTTTAGTTTTCAGAGATTGAGGTATACCTGACGAGAAGATGTGTCGTAATTTCCCGAACGCTGCCCAGCCGAGTTGAATCCGTCGATTGACCTCTCGGTCGAAGTTGGACTTATTTATGTAGTATATATTGAAGTTATGTATGTAGTAGGACTATTTGTCCCAGGTAAACGTACTCGTCAACAACTTCGAGCATAGTGCTCCCAACAACTACCGGCATAGGAGTGACATGGACATTAAACATGATCTTTGTTTTGTCCATGTTCATCTTAAGACCTATCCGTTGGGAGACACCATTGAGGTCATTGAGCATAGTGCTAAGGTCCTCCAGCGATTCTGCCATAAGGACTATATCGTCAGCAAATCGAAGGTGAGTGATGTACTAGCCATTGATGTTAATACCGTATCCTTTCCAGTCCAGTAGCTTGAAAACGTCTTCTAACGCAGGGGTGAAGAGTTTCGGGGATATAACATCACCATGTCTTACACCTCTCTGCAGTTGGATAGGTTTCGTACTGGTTGGTGGTTCTGTACTTGGATAGCCATCGTAGCCCTACTGTACAAACACTTCAGCACTTCAATATACCGATAGTCAACTAGGCAACGCTGAAGAGACTGTAGCACCGCCCAAATTTCGACGGAATTAAAGGCTTTCTCATAATCCACATACGCCAGGCAAAGTGGCAGATTGTACTCTTTGGACTTCTGTACAATTTGCCGAAGGGTATGTATGTGGTCTATGGTACTGAAGCCTTTTCGGAAACCGGCTTGTCCGGGAGGCTGGAAGTCTTCGAGTCTGCGTGCGAGACGATTCGTAATGACTCTCGAAAACAGCACGTAGACGCGGCTCAGAAGGGAAATCGGTCTGTAGTTCTTCAAGAGAGCGTTGTCGCCTTTCTTAAAGAAAGAGACCACCGCACTTCTGCTCCACGCCTCCGGAGTAGTGCCACCATGGAGGACGGAATTGAAAAGCTTCTGAAGGACTTCAAGTAACGGTGTTCCACCTGCTTTCAGAAGCTCCGCTGTAAGTCCAACCTCGCCTGGGGCCCTGCCGTTTTTAAGGTGCTGGAGAGCCACTCTAATCTCGCTCAGACTGACGTTCGGGATATCATCGGAATAGTGTCGGGTAAAACTTGCTCTTGGATCGTTACTCACACTTGCGTGTGGCTCCAACGATGATGTGTACAGCTGCCCATAGAACCTCTCAATCTCACTCAAAATCTCAGGTGTCCCGGAAACGATGCTGCCACACTCAGTCTTCAGCTTTGACAGTTGGCTCTTTCTGGCAGAAAGATCTCTGGCAAAGACTTTGGAGCCCTGGTTCCGCTCGATCGCTTCTTTAATACGAGCAGTATTAAAGTTACGTAAGTCTCGCCGCACGCATTTGGAGATCTGTCTGTTCAGTTGCCTGTATGCTGTCAAATCTCTTGACGATTGCAGCCTCATCTCCCGTCTAACAGCCATGAGATTAAGAGTGTGATCGGAGAGTTTTTGTATTCATCTGCGGGGGGTCTTGCAGAACTTAGCTCCGACCGCATGGACAGTTTCCACGAGCTTGTCATTCATATCGTCCACTGCATTGCAATCTTCTAGGCACTGAAAGCGGTTACGTAACTCGAGCTGAAAAGTCTCGGGATTCTGGATTAGAGCACGAGGGGGACGGAGCGTTGACTTCATTAGAATCACCAACTCACAATACTTCCTTTTTTAATAAATCTTTTACTGTCCAGTCTATCAAGCTCTGGAATGCTCTACCGTTGCGTATACGTGAAGCACAAACTATTGTTATGTTTAAGCGACTACTTAAAGAGCATTACTTGTCTCAGTCGTTCGAACACCGTTAGAATAAATTACGTGATGAATGTATGTGTGTATGTATGTATGTATGTATATATATATATATATATATATATATATATATAAAATAAGAGAGAGAGAGAGAGAGAGAGAGAGAGAGAGATCTCTTTACGGTAAATGTTGATCAGACGCGACTTGACGCGAGCACTTTGTTGATCCGAAAACGCATGTTGATCCGGCGCCTTTTGTTGATCCAATATACATCTCTGGTAACTAATGTGGCTCTGACCGGATCAACATCTGCACTCACGAGACTGTTTGCTAGCGTTTGCCGAAGTTGATCCGATACACAAATCCACTTTGCGATGGTTACGGAAAATGTTGATCCGATTTAAATGAGCCAATCAGTGTACAGCAAACGATAAGATAAACGATCGGATTGGGCGAAAGCAGCCGCGACGTTGCCGTTTCGTATCTTTCTCGGTACAAGCTACAGATTAAATGCGTCTTCAATACAATAATGCATTCTGGGTGCTGTTGGGTCTGTCTCGTTATTGAAATGCGCCGGGTATGTTTGCGGATGCGCGTGTGGATTGTTTCTACACCACCATGCGTAAACGATGCACATCCCTGGTGCGCATGGTGCGGGCCAGTTCCAATGGTATCCTGAGGGCATTTTCTGACAGGTTTGAGGTCAGTACCTAAACCATTGTCATATGGTGCACGTGCTGACTAATCGGGCCTGTCTTAGATATAGTGTTAAAATTAAGTAAATAGTTTTAAATTTTACTAAAATTAGTATTAAGATTTGTATTATTACTAACATCTATGATCCTTGTGGTCGAAATAAACGACTTTTTTTTTAACGAATAACTCGACAACGCCCCTTCTTGTAGCGGAAGTGGCGGCAACGGCGACATAAGGTATTCGTCTGAGTGCAGGTGTCTGTGTGTGTGTGTGTGTGTGTGCGTGTTGGCGGGTGTGAGCTTGTGCTTGCGCACGTGGGTGTGTGTTTGTGTGTGCGCATGCGTGTGGGTGTATATGCGTTCATGTGTGAGGGTATGTGTGCGTGTGTGTGCGTATGTGTGTGCGTGTGTGCGTCTGTGTGCGTGTGTGTGTGCGTGTGGCGTGTGTGTGTGTGTGTGTGTGTGTGTGTGTGTGTGCTGTGTGTGTGTGTGTGTGTGTGTGTGTGTGTGTGTGTAGCAGAGTCAGGCTAAAATTATATTTTATTTAGTTTATGAAATCCTTCTATTCACCAGTAAAAATATTATTTATTACGTCTGGCATACATTTGAATTAAGTAGATCGCAAAATGGTGAAGCATGAGCGTGCGTCTTCGAGTTATATAGTAAGAATCGATTAAAATCCTATCAAAATATTGTTGCTACGACAGATATATGTGATAATTATGTAATTGAATGTATATTGTGTTGGTAATGCAAAAGATTTTATTCGAAAAGTAATATTTTCTATCTAAAATATTACCTACTGTCAATGTTCATGTGTCTACAAATGCACATCGCCAAGATCCTGTACTATGACCTGACTTTTGAAGTGTGCACTATAGGACACATTGCCAAACTTACAGCACAGAGTACATTTTACTGTGAGCATTTTCAGATAAATTACCAAGTATGAAACGTTATTGAAATCGTATTTATTGTGTCTAATGTATATAATGGTTTGTTTACTTTTTAGGCCTGTACGAAACTTACAAAGTAAAGACGACTACTGGGAGATATTAGTATCGGCCGAAAATGCGACGGTTTGTTGAGACGAGTTTGTTGAGTAATTTGTTTACGTCCAGTGTTGTTGCTTCTCCAAACAATGTAATATTCCCAGCGACACCTTCACCGATCTCTTCAATAGCTAATAGCTCTACATATATATTATTCTTTCTATTACCATCAAATGCTACTTGATCCAGAAAAAGAGATTACCTAGTCAAAAACACTGTAGTTAAAAAAAATCTTGAAGTTAAGCGAATAATTGCAAGATTTAAGTACACTGCTGAAATCAGTGATAAAATATTCACCGAACCTTCTGAAACAAAATCATCATTAGAATATGACAAACTATTTTTTCAGAGGATATATTTGAATTGATAGTTCGAGAAAGTATTTATATCTTATGCAAATAAAGTGCACGCCCATGAATTTGACTTTGGATGAAGTAAATGATTTTATTGCTATTAATATGGTCGTGGGTGTCGTGTACGTTTCCTAGCTTGTACGGATTATTGGTCTAAAGCTCTCAGATACAAAAAATAGCAGACATCATAACACTGAGAAGATTTCAACTGATCCGACTATATTTGCATTTTGTGGAGGCTTTAGGTGACGATGGGGATCGTTATTACAAAATAAGACCTGTTTTAGAAAAAATTCGCCAAAATTTCATAAATATTGAAGAGGAAGACTGGTTCAGTGTGAACGAAATGATGGTGCCGTATAAAGGTACGAGAGCGGGTACCCAGCGGGCAAACAGTACATCAAAAATAAGCCTCGAAAATGGGGATTTAAAATATTCGTTAAAGCAAGAATATCTGGAATGGTGTATGAATTTTTGCTTTATTGGGGAGAAGACACTTTTTGATTTCATCAATTCAATGAAGAAGAAAACAGTATGGGATTGGAAGCTCAAGTTGCCATAGCTTTGAGCAAAACAATCAAAGAGCCTGCTAGTTAAGCGATTTATTTTGAAGATTTTTTTACCTCTATAGAATTAGCTTATCACCTGAGAAATGAGTACGGGATATTCTCCTTGGGAACAGTGAGACCAAATCGTTTGCATGGAGGAGACAAAAAGCTTCCTCTTGATAAAATTTTGGAAAATCGAGGCCGCAGAGCTTTTTCGCAAATTACTTCAAATGAAAGAAAAGTAAGTAAAGTTTTAGACTAAGCAAATAGTTGTAGTCACTTACATTTTTTATTTTGATCTGTCTTTTTGTAATTTGAATTATGTAATATTGTTGTCATATTATATCGCTTTATTATTTTTATTTTTTAATTATCTCTAAATATGTGATAACTGTGTGACTGTGGTGGTCAAAAAATAATTATAATAAAGTAGTTGAAGTTCTGTTCCTACTATAAGTTGAAGACTGTGATTTTAAATATGTTCATAAAGATATTATATGTTTAGAACAGTAAATACATAAATTATTCTATAAAAATATATATATTTTTATTTACTACCTACCCAGCAATGTATCCTATAGTGCACATGGATTTTCAAATATGAATTTCTGGTTACTTGGTAGTGTGCATTATTAGATACATGGTATAAAAACAAAACTAAATTTGGCAAATTTTTTTATTTATTTTTTTGTTGTCCATTTAGCACCTATCAACCCAAATATATGACAGAAATATAAAAATAATGACATCATAAAGTTTGCCAAGTTAAGTTAAATGTAGGTTCCACCATAATGGAAACGCCCGAAGATGCAAGGAGAAGATGTTAACTAACAAAACAAATATTTCAAGGAGTGTGGAAAAGATGGAAAGCATTTAAACGAAAGATGTATGAACATAAACGCAGATCACTTATGCCATATGATATTCTTACAACAACAGCACAAGTTCTTGGAACTGCAGTATTACAATGACCTTCTATTGAATCAGCATTTGGTCGGACGCTACAGACTGCGACGGGGACTTGTGAATGGAATAGGCTACTTGGCAAATAGTTTGTTCGGCGTATTGGACGAACGTTTCGCGGAACAGTGTATTAAGAATATTGATCTTGTTAGACAAAACCAAAATCATTTATTGAATTTATGGAAGAACCAGACGTCTGTATTGGAATCAGAATATAATTTATTAAAACGTACTGAAGATTTGGTAGACAGACTGTATGAAACTATTAAGAAACATTTGATAAGCCTGGACAAACAGACCAACAAATTGCAAGCGGAAATAAAAAAACATGTCAATTGCACAAGATTATGCTTTGTCTTCTTTAATAGCCAGCAATACCCTTCAAAATATAAAAATGATCCAGGAGAATCTTCTTGAAACCATAACAGATATATACCATGGTCAATTTAACATGCATTTATTAACAGTTGAAGAGCTTCGAGAAGAACTCGAATTTCTTCAACTGTTAATAAATGTTTTATTAAAAGTGTCCTATTCGGCAGCCTATTTACCATCTTTCAGAAGACAAGAATTTTTGTCAATTACTGATCTAATTAAATAAACAACGGGTGGATGCAAAATGTATTAGACTTCTTGTACAAACGAATGGCTACCATTGAATAACCCTTCACAATACCACTTCTGCAACACCTATGATGTTAAAATTATTTGCCCTGATCGTGTAGTTGGGGAACGTCTTACTAAAGCAGGAGTTATATCTCTCGATAAGGGATTTTTGCTAAAAGGCCAAGATTTTACGTTGTTCTCCCATCAAATTCACACCCATCAAATTGAGATGAAGAAGGACTTATTTCTCCCAAAAATTGACTCATTGAATAACATCATCAAAATAAGCGTACTTCAGAACCTCTAAACGAAAATTACACCAACATATCAGATTTAAACAGCTCCTTACATAATTTAGACCGTCAAATACAAGACCTGAAACAGAATAACGTGCAGTTCATCACATTTTCGTCGCACGACATCCATTACTACGCAATCAATTACGTGTTAATCGGAGTGGCAGCAGTTGTAGCGGCGGTGTTCGTGTGGCGATGGCGATGACGGCGACGACGGCGGCGTGCGCTCATATCTCCAGACTTGGAGCTGCAGTTGGCGAGTAGTGTTAGTGCAGTGAGTGCGGGAAATCAAAGAAAGGCTAACCGTAAGCCTAGCGTTTTCACAGTGAGTGCTAGTGCGTGAAATTGTGATGTTGACCGTCAACATATTATGAACCATAGTGATGTGTCGTGTGAAGTTGAAAAACAAAACAAAGCGTGTTCTCTCAAACCGCATAGACGTTTTAATATTTAATTATAAAATTAATTGTTATATCATAAATTAGATACAGTCATCATTTTCATCTAACAAAATAACAATCATTCATTAGGTTAAGTTACAAATTGTTTATCACTTTGTTACTTAGATAAGATCACCTAACACATCAAACTAACATTATAGTCATCTTTTTACATTTTGGCAGCAAGTACGGTTCAACCGTACATTTCTGCGTTAACATTTTACGTGAAGCAATCGCTATAGTTTGCCAATTATAAAAATTGTGTTAGTTCACGTAATCACCGTAACCGCGACGGACGCGAGCTCATTAATATAACATTAACATATAACATTTTTTAACATATTTTGATCTTAAATTTTTTAACTTCTTTGTTAAACTGCTTTTACCTAAAATTTTAATTACTATTAAATATACGTCCAATACCCGAACATAGGGACCGACTAAACTTCAATGTTGTCGCGCCTGAGACTCCATCCCATTGTCTATTCGCTACCAGAAATTGATCGGACATCCTTGACATTGCGTTAATTAAAGATGTCCGTTTGTCGATAACATCCATCGAGACAATTCTAGAGCATAACTCGGATCATAGACCAATTCATTTGCAGCTGGGCCAGCCCGCAGGTGAGTTCTTTCAGACCAAAACCATCGTGGACTGGCGTAAGCTCGATGTCAAACTCGCATCTACGATCTCCTAGCACTTAAAAATGCAGTTACTTCGTAGAACATCTTAATTCCATAAACCCTAAAATTCAATTTACTATGGAGTTAGAGGCAAATAATTCCTTAGCTTTCCTAGATGTGTTAGTCATCCGAAATCCTAACAACACCATAGGTCATACTGTGTATAGAAAAAAGACCCATACAAACCGATACTTAAATGGTGAATCTCACCATCATCCTTCGCAGTTAGCTACCGTGGGCAAATCTTTGTTTCAGAGAGCACGAGGGATCTGTGACAGCAAACACCTGGCCGCCGAGCTTCAGCACTTCAAGCAGGTTCTGCACGACAACAAGCTTCGGGTCCCGCGCCTCCGTCACAGTGACCGAGTGAAGCCGGCCACAGTCGAGCGTATGCCTGCTATACTACCATATGTCAGAGGTGTCACAGACAAAATTGGCTACATCTTGAAGCGAGCTTCTATTAGAACATTCTACAAGCCGCCGAAGAAGATTAGTCGGTTTTTACCATCCATCAAGTGTCATATTCCTCTACAAGATGCAGGAGTGTACAAGCTTGATTGTGATTGTGGTCTCTCATATATAGGGCAAACAAAGAGATCAATTAGAACCCGCGTAAAAGAACACATAGCTGACGTGAAGCATCAACGTTCCGGGAAGTCTGCAGTTTGCGATCATATTCTAGATGGCCCCAACCATTACATCAGATTTGATATACCACAAATCCTTACGAGAGAACATCGATTCCTACCAAGATGATACGTGAGGCTATTGAAATTAAAAAAACATCCTAATTTCAATAGAGAAGGAGGCTAGGTACTACCACCTGCTTGGGATCCTATAATTAATAAAATTAAAACTAAACCCAAGCATACCACTGCAAGACTTCAAAATACAGTTAGTTCATTCTGCGTAGATCGTACCAAAGACAATAATTAAAAAAGCTGAAGGTACTCCGGGTTAACTTTGACATCGGGACGTCAGTCACCTTAGTCCCCCCGTGACCATGGGTGCTGGAAAGCACCCGAAACGTCGGGTATTAAAATTAATATAAATAAAACGCGATAAAATCCGTAAAAGTAGTTTTAATCAATGTATAGTGTTCGCGTAAATATAAGAAATCATTATATAAAATATTATTCGGTTATAAGATATACGGCACCCTAATACAGCAGAAATTCTTTGGTTATGTAATTAAATGGCTTTACAATGCCTAGAGTTTTCATACTATTCTAAGGTGAAGAAGCAAAAATGAAGAAATGAAGAAACAAGAACATATGTGTTATAAAGAAATGTGTTAAAAAGAGAGGGCCTGGAAGTAAGATTCATTGCCCTCGTTAATTATCACTGAAACTCACAAACTCAAGCCGCTATTTTAAGAAGACAGTGTTATTACTAGATATTAATTAAATTATCCTATCCATACCACGTCCCTTCTATAATTTTGTAATGTGAATTTATTAAGCTATTGCATAGCTTCTATCGCGGGCCTTGAGCGCGGGGACCGAATCCAGAAATTCCGTAACGAAAAAAAACCTCACGCTCACCACTCCGACGGGCACGGAGGTGTGGCGTTGAAAGCCGTGCATCGTCTAACGTCGTTTCAGTTCGGCAGACTTCGGCACTCGGCAGAGTTCGGCACGGTGTTTGTGTGCGTGCGACTAGACGTATGCGTGTACACTAGCTGCTAACTGAATGATAAAAATTCCTGAATAACCTACATGTATTGTAAGATATTAAAAATATTTTAAACAATATTAACTTCTCATTTATTCAATAAGAGAAAAAAATTGTTTTCTTATCGGTCACCACTCTCAAAAAGTGTAACTTGATTTAATATCAAAGACTTAACTGCATAAATAAAATAAATAAATAATTATAATTGCATAAGTTGATAAAAAATCCTATGCAATAGCTTTACCGCGGCAGTCACCGAGTGCCACATGTATTTTTATTATATAATCACAGAATTATTACCGAGATGTATAATTAATTTAACACATACAGATATAATCCATATTATGAGCCAGTGTACTAACTAAAAGTTCGTTATTACAAAAGTTTTATCAAAATCAAAGACTATTTTACAGCGTTTTAATCGCGGTAACTGAACCTGTCTGTATTTCAACCTATATGCAAAGGGATGCAACGCAGCGTCAGTGTATCAAGCCAATCAGAAAGAACTCTGTCGTCGACGATCGAACCGCTCTGCGCTGGATGCAGTCAAGTGAGAAGATCTGGCACTGAAGTGCCCCGGGCCAGAGATGAGAACGATATTCCATGTGAGGCTGAACTTGCGCTTTGTAAAGTTGCAAGCAATGTGCCGGCTGAAATACTGTCTCGCTCTGATGAGCATGCAAAGCTTTTTAGAGGCCATTTTCGCCTTCCTTTCCAAGTAACCACGAAACTCCACACTATTCGATATGTCAACGTTGAGGATTCCGATTCTAGCTGAGAAAGAAAGGGGAGAGCCTTGAAACTGAGGAGGATCGTTCTTCCTCTTAGCAACTCGCCTTCCCTGAGAATATATTAATATATGAAGTAGTGCATGCCGACTGGTTCGTTTTAAAAATATCCATAAACATAGTTGTAAATTAGGACAGGCTTTTATAGAAAGTATGAATTCAGGGCACTGTTGAGATGTAAACGCATAGCTTTCTAACTTTAACATTATCTTGGCAAACATGCTGATAAAAATGTCTGTCCTTTCTTGCAACATTGAGTTTATGATGAAATAGATAAATATAATATATTATTATCACACAATTTGTTACAAAAATAGTTTTACTTTTACTACTGGCCTCTCTACAGTTTTGCGCGCACGATGATAATTGCGAACTGTTGTTGGCTTGCGGACACGACCAAAATTGAAATGCACTGAGCGCGCCGATGGCGCGCGTGTCTTCTCACGGCTTCCGCCATCTCCCCTTCTACTTAGCGGAGCGCGCCTCTCATTGGAGGACTAAAGATGCACCCACCATTACCTTGTTCCCCCAATTAGGCAGGCCCGTGCAGGGAAGGAACGGAAGTAAGGGGGGGGGGGGTTATGCCGAACAATACAACTAACAAACTGCATCAACAAATACTAAAATTCAAGGGTGTGCGTTGGCGCAATCATTTTCCTCCGGTTTGAGGGGTTCACTTCAATACTAACTAAAGCTACTACTAAGACCTAATTTTAACTACTAACCTAACCTGGAAAAACAATTCGAAAACTATTGGTTAGGTAAAGGACAGAGACGTACAACAGGACGCAAATATGACTCGGTCGCGGTCTTAACATGAGCTACCCTCGTTACTCCATCAGATCCAGGAAAAACCTCTTCAACGATTCCTAATAGCCAATGAAGAGGCGGCGCGTTCTCTTTGGTGAGAATAAATACAGTACCGACCGTTAATAGGTTAACTGCTGTATACCATTTCTGCCGCGTCTGCAACGTATGCATATATTTCGTACTCCAACGCTTCCAAAATGGCTACACAAGCTTGTCCAATAAGTTATTACGTGAAAGAACGCGGAGTTTATCATCGTCTATATCTATAGCGGGTAAGTCCTTCAAAGGCGTGATATTAAAAAAAATATGCCGGATCTAGTGGCTTCGAGGGGTCACTGGAAAACATACGGCATAAAGGGCGGCTATTTATTACGCAATTGATCTGTGCCAGTGCAATGTTTAGTTCTTGAAAAAATAAAATTTGATCTCCGATCACGCGAAATAAGCGACTCTTTAGAACTTAATATCGGTCTCCAGATTTGCTCCAAAATGACTTGCGACGAGGACGTTAAGCAACCACTCGATGCGGTTTTCAGCCAAAACATGCGCGAACTCAGATTTATAATTTTTTGAAGTTAAAAACCAGTGTAACTATGATAAAATACGTTTTGCTCCTTCATAGTTCGTATCGTTATCTGAATACATTCTACCTATGGGGCCGCAGTGAGAAAGAAAATTTTTAAATGCACCTATGAAGCTAGCCGTGCTTAGATCACTGGCGAGCTCTAAGTGTAGAGTGCGAGTAGTCAAACGTACGAAAATACAAACATAGGCCTTCCTGGGTCTTACACCACCCACGTCCACGAGCAAGCATTGCCTTAAACGGGACAAGAAAATCTGAATCAGTGTGCATAAAGGGCTTTGCAGATTGTGTTACACGACAAGACCTATGCCTGCCATTTCTGGTTATGACGGCCTGGATGAACTCGAAAACAAGAGATACATCTATGCACCCGATTGCGAATTAAGTTGCGAGCAGAAATAATCCAGTAGTTCTGACGCAAAATAGACATCAACAATTCAGGGCCAGCGTGACAATTCAATTGGCGGTGATAATCGACTAATAAATAAAAAATATGATCCTTACGCGGTAAAACAATAGGGTGTCGTGGAGCGAAACTTAAATTCTCTCTTTTAATTCCATATTATAAGGTTTTGTAAATTTGATAATGTAATAGTATTTTTTTCTATATAAACAGTCAAACCTAAATCTACGTTAGTACATATTTACATCAAAAAAAATGTGTTTTCAAAAGTTAAATATTTCGTTACAAAATTTAAATTAACTTTATTAAACTAAGTTTTATGTTTTAAACTCTGTACTCTATTAAGATAAACATTTTTCTCAGAAGTCTTGAATTCTTTATTTACACGTCGATATAGATTATCGCTCAGAGCAGACCTGTACCTTATTAGCTATAAGAAGTATAATTGTCGCTTCAATCAGTCGCACGAATTGTATAGTAACTTAAAGACCCCTTTGCCGCCAAAGCATCGTTTTGTTAAAATTGGTAGCATCCGTGTTGAAAGTGCAGTGAGTACTCCTCCCGCCCCTGCTTCACCTCCACGCAAATAGGACGATTATAATAATACGCCCAATATTATGGCACGGGTTTGAAGACGTCGAATAAAGTGTAGTAGTAAAGTACTCATCGCACCCGAATACGCCTCACCGAGTCGAAGTAAGCAAAGGTACCAACCAAGTCCTACCCACATTAATGCTTTTTGTAGCTACCATTCTATAAACGATCTACACTACACAACCAGCCAAAATTATTTAAATATAATGTTTAGCTGTAATGGTTGTAAGAAATCAGTCAGGCAATCTGAGATAATAATTTAAACTCGCTGTAATTGCACTAAGTCTTACCACTATTTATGTGTAGGCTTAACATCAGAAAGTGCTAATAAAATATATATATATATATATATATATATATATATATATATATATATATATATATATATATAGAGGGGAGCAGAATTTATATCCCATAAATACCGAGCCATAAATTTTCTTTTCCTCTTTTTTTTTTTTTTTTTTTTTTCATGTATAACATAGTCGTCGTTCGCATCGTAAAGCACGCGCTGTTAGCTCCGTCTAAATTTAAAAAAAAGATGTCGAAAAATAAGAGTTAAATTAGCTAAGGGAAAGTGTTTTAAGTTAAGCCATGGATTTTAACTATTTAATACAATAAAAAACAATTATAGATGTGCGAAATTTTTTTCTCCAGGAATTTGATAAGTGTTGTTTCGCTGTGTTGACATGAACGCGTAAGCGCCTTCACATGCGCGGCGCTTAAGACATTTTTTGCGCGACCATAGCAGCTGTATATTGCAAAGTGCGTTGGGCAGAGAAGTAAGCGAAGATACCCACTGTTAAATTTATATAGAATACAAATTAAACAAATTATATCCGATTATTTTTCAACATTGAAAGTTATATAATTAAAACTTTTATTTACAAGTAACATGTCTTGCAAATTATGAAATACGACCCTACTTCAAAAAGATAAGATTAAATGCACAGCCTGTCCGGCCTTGATTCACTATCAATGCGTTGGTTTTACCAGCACATCATTTAAGAAGACATCCCTAAGTGTGAAGTCATTTAAATGCTCATTTTGCCAGAGCCGTAACCAAACTGAAGGCCTTATGGCCTCTCCAATTACAAAAAATGATGAAATATATTCTTCTCCTACACAAACGCAGACACCAGTAAATCATACCATAATATCCTTGATACGAGACGAAATAAGTAATATATTAGAAAATTCAGTGAGCCCAGACCTCAAAGCTATTAGGCTGGAAGAAAGTGGTACTCGTATACAGGAAATTAAAAATAAAATGGATATATTACAATCTATGTACGATAAGCAACAAAAAAAAATAGAAGAGGCTATGCAGGAAATATCGTCCCTTAAAAATGAAAATATTAAGCTTCGCGAAAATCAAATAAAAATAAATTCCAGATTGACTATTATAAAAAAGAAACAAGAGTAAATAATTTTGATTTCATTGCATACCAGAAAACCGTGGTGAAAACTTAGTCAACACTTTACAACAAATAGGAAAACTATAGGTAGCTATGTAGAAGATGGTCATATAGTTAAATGCACACGGGTTGCCAAGTGGAATAAGGAGAACAATCGTCCACGAACTGTTTTGGCGAAGTTTGCAACACCCCTATTGAGAGATAAATTCTTTGCTAATGTAATAAATTACAACAAAACCCATCCGTCTGATAAACTGAACTCTTCACATTTGGGAATAGCAGGTGAAAAAATGCCTGCCTTTGTGTATGAACATCTTACCCCAGACGCCAAGGCATTACACGCAGCTGCTCGTCGATTTGCCAAAGAGAAATCGAATAAATTCGTCTGGGCGCGGAACGGTAACATCTACTTAAGAAAAGCGCCGTCCAGTGATCTAATTCTTGTTAAGAACTTGGAGTTCCTTAACAAAATTTCTTAAAACAATATATATATATATATATATATATATATATATATATATATAATACGTATTAACGTGGGTTACGGGTGCAACATTTAATATTTTTCTGTTATTTTGTCTAGAGGGGTTGCAAGGCAGTTTTCTGTGAAGTTTTAGTATCGCGTGTAAAATGTAAAGTTTCCTTACAGATAGTAGGCCACATTGAGAATATAGACTGACGGCTGGAAACCTATAAGGTTTAAAATAAATCACTTTAAGCAAAGATCTATGAGCTCGCTCTAGTTCCAGAAATTTGGTTTTGGTCGCTCCACCCCAGACTGTGATAGAGTAGATAAGGATAGATTGTGCTAGCGATATATATATTTGTTTTTAATAAATCTGCGTCGGCAACGTGTCTCAAAGTTTTAAAAATCCAAGTTAGTTTGCGAATTCTGCCAATCAATAGGTCAATGTGGGCACTCCAAGCAAGGCGCTGGTCAACCATTACTCCAAGATATTTGGTTTTAGATATCTATGCTATCACATGAGCAATTTTGGTTGGAGAAATTGTTACATGAGTGAATTTTTATTTGAAAGTCTGTATTTGGCTGAGTGCTGTTGTAATTTGTGAAACATATATAATTGGTCTTAGAGGCGTTTAAAGTCAATAAATTTTTATCTAGCCATTGAGCTATTTGGGCCAGACCTTCTTGAGCAAAGCCATGTACTTCGTCCCATGTTGAACCAGAGAAAACTACAGCGGTGTCGTCAGCATATGAAAATAATTTACCATTACGAATACCCAAGTTACAAAGGTTGTTGATATATTAAAAAGAGAGTTGGTCCTAACACACTTCCCTGGGGGACACCATATGTTGTGTCTGCTAGCTCGCTAATACAGTCACCAACCCTAACACTTTGTTTACGATCACTCAAATAATCACACAGCATTGCTAGGGGAGTACCCCTGATACCCACTGATTCCAATCTGCGCATAAGGATGGGGACAGAGACGGTATCGAAAGCCTTCTGAAGATCTAAAAAAACTGTAATGCACTTTTTATTTCTATCGACTTTTTCAGTAATGTGAGACGTTAATGCACTTATAGCGTCATCTGTTGAAATCCCTCGCCTAAAGCCAAATTGTGAGTTAGATATTAGTTGATATTTGTTTAGGAAGCTAATTAATCTGCTATTTAAAATTTTTTCTAATATTTTTGAAATAACGGGAAGAACTGATATGGGTCTGTAGTTACTGGCTTCGTCTCTATCTCCACCCTTATGTATCGGAGTGACGATAGCATGTTTGAGCGCAGTAGGAAAAATACCCTGTCTTATGCAGAGGTTAGCTAAGTGAGCAATAACGGGGGCTATTTCTTTGCCAACATGTTTCAGAAATTTCGTTTGTATACCATCCCAGCCCGCGGCACTGTCCGATTTTAATCCCATTAAAATTTCATAAACCTCATCCGGGTCAGTTTCTAATAAGACAAAGGAAGAAAATGGGTTTAAATCACTATAATTATCAGACAGTGTACCCCAATTTGTTTGACGCTTTAAAATATTATCAGCTAGAGATTTGCCAATATTTGCAAATAGGCATTTATGTAATTTACAGATTCTTTAGGTGTTGATTTACAGTTAAGACGTCCTATATTATTTGATTTATTTACTTTACGATGCGTGATGTCATTTATAGATTTCCAAAGTAACCTGGGATTTTTTTTATTTTTAATTAGTTGATCTCTTTCGTAATTCCGTTTTAAGTTTTTAATCAAAGCATTACAGTGATTTCGATAGCGTCTATATGTTATTTTTAGGATTAAGTTTTTTGGGTCACGTTTCAGTTTTTTCTACATATCGTTTCTATTTCTTATACAACGAAGAATATCTATTGTAATCCATGGTTTTAAAATACGATTTTTGCATGGAATTGTCATGGTTATTGTGTTTGTTAAAATACATTGCCTTAATTTATCATTTAACAAATCAGTAAGATAAGTGGGATTAGTATGTAGTAGCATGTCATGAAGATCCAAATCCTTAAATGATTCGATTGCTTGTAGAAGGTTGATAGAGGTCTTTATTTTAGTAGAATTTGTTTCATCTTTTATATTCGTTAGTTTTAGAAAAATCATGTCATGGTCAGTAATAGTAGCATTCAGAACGTATATAGAAGCAGCATTTTTGGATTTATTTAGTTTTAAAATAAAATTATCCAAACAGTTTTTGTTTCTAGTTGGCAGGGTATGTCCTGGTAACATGCCGTGTGTAGCTAGCATGTTTAAGTAGTTTATTTTATTTTTACGTTCGTTTGTCTGTAAATTGTCGTCATTTATTATATTTATGTTTATGTCTCCCGTAATAATTATAGTTTTAAATGTCTTTAGGTTATTCAAGTGATTATCTAGTGAATATAGGAATTTTTCTGCATCCGAGGTTGATGGTGAGCGATAAATCCCTAGGATAGTGAGGTCATTTATGGTAATCTGGAGACATGAAGCATTCGAAAGCAGGATCTCGGTAACCTTAACTTTATAATCCGTTCTTACGTAGATTACAACTCCGTCACACCGATTCAAATGATTTGTTGTTGTAAATGATGTATAGTTATTTAACTGTGGTATGGTTTTTTTTTTGGATCAATTTGACACTCAGTCAATACTATCACATCTACCAAAAACTTGAAATGTGACAATGTAAGGCAAAGATCATCAAAATTACAATAAACACCCCTTATGTTTTGTGAAATAATTGTGAGATCTGTGTTAAGTATTTAACTACTGAGGATGAAAAATTAATAATGTCACGCATGTTAGAGGTTGCAATTTCAGCTTTATCAATCTCTGTTACGGTTTTTAACAAGCTATCCTTATAAATATTGGATTAAAAACTTCCTGACGTTGCACATAAATTCTATTATAAATTGAAGGAGCCATTTGACAATTTTGACGGTTTTTATAGAACACATTTTTAACATGATTATAGAAAGTACCAGTGAGCAGCTTTTTATAAATTATCATATGGTTATTTTGTGTAGATTTGAGAAAGTTGTTAATGTGTGTTTGTGTAAATAAATGTGTATGAGTGGAACAAAGAAAAATCAATTTTTGGAACAGTGAAGTAGCAGTGAATATTAGGTATGTGTATTTATAAAACCTTACCTTTAAAGTACATCTTAATATGTTTACTATATACGCGCAATAAAACAGGAACACATAATCATTACAAATTAAAGCGATATTTATAGTAAACACAGTGCATAGTAATAACGGTAGTACCTGCACTATAATGTCACTGCATAGTCACGTTTGTTGTATGAGGTTATGTACTTGAGCTTTATACCTTATCGGAATAACAGGGGAATCGCTTGTCTTCCGTACATAGACACGTCCGTACGATGTCCAACAAAATTTATATGATTTCGTTTTGGCGAGGTCGCGGGCAAGATAATGTAATCTAGCCCCCTTAGACGTCAGTTTTTCTGATACATATATTGGTGTGTCTTCCCTCGATCTAAAACCCAGGTGTTTAGCTCGCAGCTTTTCTTTATTTTTAATATTATAAGCCTTGCATTTTTGTAAAATCGAAGACTTTAGAATAGCCGAACTTGTTTCCACAATAATTGGGGTACTATTGGTGGTTACTCTCTTCGCTCGTATTCTATAAATGTCAGTGATATCATTTTCGGTTGTAGGGCAGTCTATTGTTTTTGATAAGGATAAAACCATTTTTATTAGATCGTCTTTGTTTTCTTTGGGTTCAATTTGTGGCACATTCTTTATTTCAAAGTTTCCTTTTTGGTTTTCTCTTCTAACGTCCTCCAGTTGATCCTCAAGTAAAGTTATGTACTCTTTGTCCTTTTTGTTTTCACACTCCAATTGTTCTATTCTTTTTTTTGAATTCCTCATTATGTGCGGCTAAAAATGATATAGAGTTTTCTATGTTTTCATTTGTCTTTTTGATGTCTTGAAGGATTGGATTAATTTTCTTAAATTCATTTTGCATCATAGTTTGAAGGGCTGCCATCATATCTTGCTTAAACGCTTCCAAAGTTTCCTCTTCTAAGTCACCCCTGCATCTCTTATTACGTTGGGTGACAAAGTTGGGAGTTTCAGTGTCCCGAACTGCTTCCCGATGAATATGAGAATCAGATAACGATCTGTTCATATCACTTTCCATCTTGTAGTAAACAATGCGTTCGAATACTGCGCAGTTCAATTATGCAGCGATATCGTAGCACACAGAAGCGAAGATCGTAACCGCGTTGGTTTTTACGTAGGCCGTAGTAGCCCGTAGCGCGCTCTTCGTAGCGGTGATACACGACCTTGTGCGTTTACGACGTTGCGGTGCGAGAACGGGCCAAAAAATAGCAGTTGACACGCTTGCACGTGAGGTATGAGGAGGACGCGACACGCAGGCAGATGTCAGCAAATATTGTGATGGATTAAATATTTTTTAGGTTAATTCAGACTATGTCGACTTTAATGTGCAACGATTACAGCAGGTTTTTCTATATATATTAGTTACGAATTTGAAAAATAAAGCGCGACACGTCTACTCACTAACAAGTCTCGGAAGAAAGAGGATATGTGGATTAACATTGTTTTTAAAGAAAAAAAAATTTACTCTATTGATTTGCGGTGTTTACTTGCCGTTACCATTAAATTATGAGTGTCTTAAAAGCTCTTGTGATAATGTTTCCCGTGTATCAGTTGAGCAAACTAATACAATATTAATAGGAGATTTTAATTTATCTAATATAATGTGGACTGAACAAACTGGTCAAAACTATCTTATTCCTGTTAGTAATAGTGGCAAGATTAACGAATATTTTATAGATTTCATAGCTGAAAATCGTCTTTACCAGTTTAATCAAGTCCGAAATCCCTTTAACAAAACTCTTGACCTAATATTAAGTAATAAAGAAAGTACATTTATAATCAACGAAGTTAAAGAAAGCCCTTATCCCTTAAGCCATATAGACAGACATCACCCACCCCTAGAAATCAGTATAAATTTTACTCCAGTTTCACACCTAGAAACAAACATAAACGAAAGTGTGAACTTTTATAACGCAGATTACAGTGTTATTACCAAGAAGATAGAAAAAATATTTTGGAATGAAATTTTTATTACATGTGGTGATGTTGATGAAATGCTAAAAGTCTTTTATTGCAAGCTCCACGAGATTATAGGTCGGCATATTAGGAAATATAAGAGAGGAAATAGTAAATATCCGCGTTGGTTTTCAAAAGACTTAATAAAAAGATTAAAAGAAAAAAATAAATACAGAAACTTATATAATAAGTACAAAAACCCCCTTGATGAAATATCGTTTAAATTACTGCGTAAAAGATGTGAAACCTTAGTACACTTATGCTATAAAAATCACATTAAAAATGTAGAAGAAAATACAATTAGTAACCCAAAATATTTTGTGTGAATATTCTTCTTATATGACATTAAATGCACAATTTTTTTCCAATGGTACAAACATATGTAATAGCTTTGCAAAACAATTCTCAAGTAAATACTCCGATTATCCTATAGGCAAAGAGAATAAGATACAAACTTTATCTAATATACATATAAGTGTAGAGGAAGTAGAATCTAAGCTTAAGAAACTTGACAGCAATTGTAGTAAATTGTTTCCTGAACAGTGATGTACTTCTCTTTGCAGATGATTTAAAATTGTATAAAGAAATAAAAACCGTTAATGATGGAAACTTACTACAAAATGATATTAATAGGCTGGTCTCCTGGTGCGAGCTTAATAATGTAATCCTTAATCGTGAAAAATATTACCAAATATCTTTTAATAAAAAAATCCATCCAATTTTTAATAAATATAATATTAATGATTTTGTCATAAAATAAAAACAGTTATTTGTGATTTAGGTATTTTAATTGATTGTAAATTTAGTTTCACTACGCATATGGATCAAGTTATAAAAAAATCATTGAAATTTTTAGGATTAATTAAACGGGTAACTAAAACTTTTAAAAATAAAAAATCTTAAGTAATTCTTTATAACTCATTTATTCTTAGTAATCTTGAATATTGTTCTTCTGTCTGGAATCCACATTATCAAACACATATAAATAGGTTAGAACGAGTGCAAAAGAAATTCCTTAAGTACTTTTATTTCAATAATAACAAAATACACAGGCAATTAACTTACATTGAAAAAAATTAACTTACATTGATAACAAGACTAGATAATTGTAATATGATTTCATTAAATGATCGAAGAGCGCTTATGGACATGTGCTTGTTACACAAAATCGTTAACAATAAAATAAGCTCGAATAATCTTTTAGGAAAATATCATGTGTTATTCCTAGACCTAATTCTAGAATAAGAAATTATAGTTTATTCAAAACTAGGTATTATAGAACAAATGTCGGACTATCAGCTCCAATTAATAGAACCTTAAAAACGTATAATGTAATTTCTAAATTAGTCGATCTTGACATATTCAACGATTCTTATACCACTTTTAAAAAAAAATAAAAAAAAATGTTTATACCAAAATTAAGATAACCTCATGAGTTATTGTAGAAAAAAAAGTTTTTTGTTTGATGCATTACAATAAGTTATTTTGTTATCCTTTCTTCTTTTTTCAATAATAAGTAATGTGCGTTACTTATTATTTTACGTTAACATGTTAAATTAGCCTAGAAGTATGATATGTACTAAACTTCAGATTAATCTATAAAATTTGTAAACATTTTTTCATTGTACAATATCATGTTGGCTTCCTAATAAATAAATAAAAATAAAAATAAATAAAATATAACTTTTTCGTTTATTCGTTTTAACTTTACGTAATGCAAAAATAGGTTTATTTAGAACTAACCCGTGATAATTTCTACAACAAAATTTTTGATCTCTTAAATCACAGCCTATTTCCGGGGTATTACTGTCTTAATTTTCGATAATGGAGTCTACAGAAGAAAATCATCGGTTTAAATGACGCAGAAACTTATTGTTGATTGTTTCAATCATTTTAATAGAAACTTTGTATGAGTATTCCTGTTGGAATGAAGTACAATACCCAAGAATAAACCGCACCAAAGTGTATTACGTGTACGTTATTAATTACACTATTTAAGTGTAATTAATAACGTAGACTGTTGAAAATGTTTTGATTCACGCATAATAAAACCTAGCATATTTAAGCTCTTTCAGTTATAATCAAACTTACTCAAACTGAACACCAAGATCACCCAGTTCATTTACTCTCGTTCGTTAATTGCCGTCAAGTTTATAATTAAAGAGGATGGGGTTATTTTTCCTGGTAAATGAGATGATATTACATTTCCTGATGTTCAAGTAAGGGGGGATTTGCTTGACAATATGAACTAACCCTACACAGATATTCTTGAAATGGATTGCAGTCCTCTATAGTTTTAGTAGACCAGTCATTTTTATATCATCTACAAAAAGCAATAATTGGGAATTAAAGCAGGATATGACATCATTTATAAATATTATAAACAGCAGTGGACCATGCCGTGAACCCTGTGGAACGCTTAAAGAGACACAGAAATTATGAATTCCTTTTCTTGCAGACCCTTGCTGCGACTTCTAAGATAAGAGAATATCAATCATGATAAAATCACCATGTACACCGATTACATCTAGTTTGTATATCAGAGTACCCTGCAAAATTTTGTCAAATGATTTTTTATAATCGGTGTACACTGCATTTACCCGCAGTACGCTATCCATGGCGATATATGAAATTGGCAAAGATTACTTTCTGTAGACTTTTGAGCTACAAAATCAAGTTGAATTGTCAGGTATTATAATTATATAATATATAAAATATTTCCTCAAATAATTTAATTTTGTTTTTGTTTGTTATATTCGCTGGATCTGAAGTCGTATAATCATCGAAAAACGTTATGTCTGGAATGTTATTACACTTTTGTTTAGATTTTACGAAATACCAAAATAATTTACTATTGATACCAATCCTACATTCAGCATTATTGATAAATTTGTTATAACAATCTTTCGTTATTAATTTTTGTCCCTCTCTTAGTATGGAAAAAGACTTGTAATCGCTACCCTGTTCATACACTTTCCAATTGCAATGAAATTTTAATTTTTCGTCTGTAGTTAACTAATGCCCTATTATACCATATCGGATACTTAGTGGTAAGTTTATTACTTTTAGAAGGTATTTGAATTTTTATGAAAATTCGATACAGGGACATCAATATTACCGTCACTCAAATTTGATTCCTAATCTATTTGCGAAAAACTTATATTTCTTGCCTCATAATTAACATCTCTGTACAACTTGACTGTGTTAGCCTAAGCCCCGAGTAGTTTATGTCATTTTAAAATCGTAAACTCAAAATCTGGATTTAGCCTGCATGAACCCAGCTTCAGCTCCAGCTGACGCCGGCCAATTCCCACACTTATCTTCATCCGTAGGCTCGCCAGCACCGCATTAACGGTGCGGCCCCGTCAGGGTCGTGGATAATAGGGCACACTCCTCTTACTCCGCGACTCCACCGCGGCTGCAGCAGTAGGGAAAAGGGACATCCCTCTCGCCGCTGCCCACCACTCACATCTGAAGTGGGCACGCAAAGCCCACTTGGAGTGGCAACACCTTCACCTTAGGTCAGCGATGTGGGTTGCTATTTGTTCACTGCGAGTAACCAAGCCACGGCTACTAAACCTGCCACGACAAGGTGGGAACCCGTTTGTGGGTGCGGTCTTTTATATTTGACAAAATAAAATTTTACCTGCCCTGAATGACGTTCATTTTTTTAGTGACAACAATCGTGTAAACTTATGATTTATGATTTTTTTGTATTAGGTCTTAAACTACGAAACCGTAGTTTTTATGAAATATGTTAACATAATTTTTTTAATATTTTTTATTTCTATAAATAAAAGCAATAACTTATGCAATCGATGCAACTTTGGCAATGCAGTGGCAGTTTATTGATACCCTTCTTGAAAAAATCAGCTGGACGGGAGGCATTTAGGGTACTAATTTTTTTAGCCAAAAAGTTGTTGCACTGAACATTAGATAGTGAATTTAGGAATATTCCAATAAATTCCTTGTCATTTGGATGTGTCGATTGAGCTCATAGAATAACGTAAATTCGCAAACTCTAGTTTTTTTTTTTATAAAAACAACCATCATTTTATAGAAATTGGTCATAATACGAATGATATATGTATGTGTAAATTATATATCTAGGCAATAACATCATGATTATAAATGAAATAGATGAATTTGGGTTATGGAATTACAGAAGTGTCGTGATATTGATAGGATAATTTAATTAATGTGTAGGAATAACAAAACTGTCTTCACAAGGTATAATCTTGGGTGCCAGTCATAATTAACGAGGGCAATGAATCTTAGTCCCAGCCGCTCTGCTTAATAACATGTAAAATAAGTTTAGAGACATTTTCAAATTATTGGCTCATATTAAAACAACACAATTTCTTATGGAAAAGCAACCGCTTACTTGTACAATAAAGTTTTTGTTGTTATAACAACTATTTCATAATTATGGTTTAATTTGTTTTAAAAAAAATTACATTTGTACACTCCTCTTTTAGATTTCTTCATTACACATGCATTCACTTTTTCACGGCAAGATTAATATGACTAAGTATGATGTTAATAACTCAGTCCTCTAGATATTGAAAAGTCATTAAAATTCATAACGAAAAAATTTCTGCTGTATTATAGAACCATACATATTAGGTTTTCACCTATAAATTTGCCGCTTTTTATGAAATTTTTTTTTTTTTGATGCCTTTGCAACGCGTTCGTTTATTGATGCCCTTCTTGTAAAATTAACTGGACGGAAGGCAACAAATTCTTCGAAGGCCTTTTGTACTGCCTCTCAGATATTGATATTTTTTCAGCTAAAATTTTATCCAAATTCTGGAAAAAGTAGAAATATATAGGCGCAAGATCTGGTGGGTAAGGCGGATGACGAAAAGCTTCCAACTACAGCTTTTGTAATTTGGAGGCCGTCTGTTGTACAGTATGAGATCGCGCGATGTATTACAAGAGCATCGGGGACGAGCGATTGACGGTTAGATACGAGCAAGCTTCTTAATCATTGTGTTCAGTCCTTCATACTAAACATCTGCATTAATACTCATCTCGTTTGGTTAGAAGCTGTGATGAGTCACACCAGTACTAGACCACCAAACAGTGATCATCACTTTTCTAGGTGTAAATTTTCGTTTAGGGCATTGTTCAGGTACTGAACCAGGATCCATCCGACTTGCTGAGCACTTGCAATTCTTAAACAGAATACATTTATTCATCACCAGTAACAATGCAATTCAAAATTACTTCATTTGCGTACCTGTTTAGCAGTACAAGGCACGTCTTGACACGTACTTCGCGCTGACGATCATTGAGCCCGTGGGGCACCCATTTGTCAAGCTAAATAAACTTGCCAATTTGACGCAAACGGACCAATATTTAATTGATGCTAACACAGTTAATACGCAGCATTGCAAATAAAATGCACTGACATCTGTTTTATCTCCAAAGCATGAAATTTTTGGTAATGATCTTGCCCGATGTTAAGTGGTGAGGCTCAGCTACCTCATTCATCAGCTATCTTTTCCACCATTACCTACCATTCACCACACCATTGATCAGCTACCTTTTCTTTTATAGTTGTGAACATTTCACTGGTACGGCAAATTTTAAGTTTGTGCTTTTATAAAACTCGGAAAGCCTCACTTGAAATTTAACGATGTGACTTAAACTAAGCTAAAATTAGCAGAGGGAATGTTGGGTGATAATACTTTACGCTATTTTAATCCCGTTAAGCCGTGCTAGAGAAGGATATGATAAGGATGCCTAGATATTGGTCAGGGACGGACTCCTTGTTTTGATTTGGTTGTATGGACGGCTAAGGTTCGATTTACAGTGTTAACGCCACTAAAATTGTTAATAGTAATTTTAAGTATTTATGACTACTTTCTCCTTCCGATCTTTACATACTGTAAAAATCGGAAAGCCTATTTTTTGTTCCATTTACAAATAATGTATACTTGAAATAGGGGGTCATTGTAGAAGCGTGCTCGTCACGACCCCTGCCAGCCCCTTTTCAGGGCTGCAATTCTACACAGCTGCGCACCCAAGCAAACGAGGGTTAGGGCGTCCCCCCAAGGCGACGCACACCAGCTCGTCCCCGTTGGTGTGCAAAGCGGCGATGGGGTAACCGCCACCCGTCACGCACAGCCCGACACGGCGGAAGGTGGAGGACGGAGTGCAGAGTTGGCACGTGGAATGTTAGAGATGAGAGATAAGACGAATGAGTTGATCGAAATAATGAAAGAAAGAGAATTAGATGTCGTGTGTATGTCGGAGACCAAACCGAAAGGCAGTGCTACTGAAGAGCTCCCTGGCGGGACGTTAGCTATATGGTACGGAGTCCCGGAAAGCGAGAACGCCTGCCAGGGAGTGGGGGTGCTGTTGTCGTCCCGGTTGGTCGATGTTATGACTGAATATAAGGTTGTGAACTCAAGACTTCTCTGGGTTCGCTTTAAACTGGGACTGACGAAGTTATTCCTTTTGGCTGTTTATGCGCCAGTAGCTTCGTCGTCCAGGGCTGAGCTGGAGGAGTTTTGGGAGAATGTAAGAGAAGTTCTAGATTTGGTTAAGGGAAACGAAAGAACTGTTGTATGTGGTGATTTGAATGGATGGGTAGGTATCGCTCGACCAGGGTACGAGTTGGTGCTTGGAAAGTTTGGCTGTATGCAAGGAAAAGGGTCTTCTTGTGACAAACACTATGTTTAATCATAGGAAAATCCATATGTACACTAGAGAAAGAAAGAATGAGAGAAGTATGATTGATTTGTTCCTGGTAGATGACCGACTGCTAAAACAGGTGATGGATACACGAGTGTTCAGGGGTGCTGACCTGGGAACGGATTACTATCTAGTAATTACTAGATTTAGAGGTTTGTTCATCGCTGATCTTTGTTGTTTAGATGTTTGTTGATCACTATCTAGTAATTACTAGATATAGAGGTATTAAGGAATTTATGGATGATAATAACCCCTGGGAAGGGTGATCGCTACCAAGTTATTTCCAATTTGTCTTGTGTTGTTTATTGTAAACATTATTGTAAGCTATTATTGGGAAAAAAATAGTCCCGCTGGGTGTCTTGCTGGTTCTTCCCAGGACAGAGGTTTTTCTTTGTGAACCATTGGTAAATGAAAAAAGTGACTTTCAATAAGTATTGTTATAATCTACATTGAATAAAAATTATTATGGGAGGCACAATGCGGATTTAGATCTGGAAGAGGATGCACGGATCAAATTTTTTCTCTCCGCATGATCACGGAAAAGCTTCTGACTGTTAACCAGAGGATCTTCTATGCTTTCGTGGATCTGGAGAAAGCATTTGATAAGGTTATAAGGAAGAAAATGTGGGAACTGTTGCCGGAATATGGTGTAGAGGGTCGATTGTTAAGGGCTATGCAGTCACTTTACTATGACTGTAAAGCCTGTGTGCGGGTGGGGCATGACCTGTCACCCATGTTTAGTAGTAAAACAGGGTTGTGTCATGTCTTCCTGGCTGTTCATACTGTATCTCGACAGCTGTTTACAGAAGCTGAAAAATAGCTATTTGGGTGTGAAATTGGGTGACATCATAGTAAATTGTCTGCTGTATGCTGATGATGCAGTGCTTATTGCATCATCAGAAGCAGAACTGCAGGCATTAGTCACGTGTATGAAAGAGGAATGTGAAATTAAAGGTCTCTAATAAAACTAAGGTTTTGGTATTTGAAAAGGACGCAGTGAGAACGAAATGTGAAATATGGGTAAATCAGGAATGTCTAGAACAGGTAAATGAAATTGTATACTTGGGGAGTGCTTTCAGCCGGGATGGAAGATGTGATTTAGATGTGAACAAGCGTGTCGCTGCCGGGAACAAATTCAATGGTGCCCTGAATGCGTTAGTCAGAAGGCAAGGTGTAGTGAAGAGTGCACGCCTTGCAATTCATAACGCAGTGTTGGTACCGACTTTGTTATATGGCAGCGAAAACTGGGTATGCCAGAAGAAGCATAAAAGCAAGTTGAATGCAGTGGAGATGCGATCTCTTCGTAAAATGTGCGGCGTTACCATAGCCGACCGAAAGCGAAACGAAGAAATTCGCAATATGGCAGGATTGAAAGATGACCTTATCATAAAAATTGATAGGGGCGTACTCCGATAGTTTGGGCACGTTGAGCGAATGAGTGAAGATCGAATGGTGAAGAGAATATATAGCGCGAAAGTAAATGTTAAAAGGTGTCGAGGTAGACCGAGACTAACTTTCGAAGACCATGTGAGCAAAGTACTCGAAGAGGGTAAGGTCAAGAGATCTCAGATACCTAGACGTGCATGTATGAAGAAGATAATAAACCTGAAAGCAGCGAAAGAGGTATGTAAGGATCGTGACACTTGGCGATCTGTTCTCTCTGGCTACCCCGTTAGGGATTGTGCGTGAAGATAAGTAAGTAAGTAAGTATACTTGAAATGGAGTTGATTGCATCGAAGTCATCGATAATCGGTTTGAAAAGAAATTTAACTTATAAAGTTGTTTTATTGTCTAAAACATCTTAACAACGTATTACAAGCATATTTAGCAACACGGGTCACCAGCGCGGCATAACGGAGGGCAGTAAACTTAGCTATGTTCCCTGATACGAAACTACCATTTTTTGCCGTGTGAAATCTGCGAACTAAAAATTCACGACTCAAAAGTCAGTAACATTAAAGTTGGTATGAATTACTTCGCCCATATCTGCTCAATCAAACGATTTGAATTACCTACTCACCCCCACCCCTATAGGGAAAGACACACCATCGACGACAATAAAACACGTATTTCACCTCTATACGAAGCATTCTCGAAGATGTAGACTCTGCGGTAGCTGACCGCTAAGTGAGCGGCGAGCGAAAGCAGCTGCTATTTATTCGCTGCTGTAACCACCCTCTACTTAAGTAGGGAGCGACCGTAATATGCGATTACACATGCGATCAATCACCGAGCCTGACCCTCCAAACACGTAATCAATCCCTGATCACTGTGGGTAAGTACGTAACATATGTTTCAGAGAGCACGAGGGAACTGTGACAATAAACACCTGGCCACCGAGCTACTAAACGTCAAGCAAGTTTTGCATGACGACAAGCTTCAGGTCCCGCACCTACGTCACAGTGAACGAGTAAAGCCGGCCACAGTCGAGCGGGAGTCTGCTGTACTGCCATATGTCAGAAGTGTCAAAAATAAATATTATAACTATAGCAGTATTTATTAGTTAAAGTGTTTGTATAAAACTGAAGTAACCAACGATCTTACAGTCCACCTGACGATGGTAAGTGATAACAGCAGCCCATGGAAACTTGCAGCTAACTCCAAACAAAAAGAACGTTATAACCACTACAGACTGAGATGAAATCCCTTACAGCCTGTATTTACACCCAATACAAGATAAAAGGATTATACCTACCCAAACGACCTCCTGGGCACCTACCACTTAGTTCATACATAAACTTTAAAAATTGTAAATATATTAGGTTGCCGAAAGATACACAGTTCTTAAAAATATGATTGAAAAAAAACGACGACAATTTGATGGAATCCTTCAAAGAGAACTAATTTATTGTAAAAATATTGTGAGATCTCCCTAAAGGTATTTTGCAAGTTTGCTACATACATTAGTTCAATAGTAAAATGAGTTCTAAAAGTGTTTATGGTTGGACGTGTTGCAGTTTCATCTCTATGAGAAAAACATTTTTCTTCAATGTAATTGATGTACGAAGTCGAGTATTTTCTTTTGTAAACCCATTATTTTCTATTCATTATTTTCACCCAGTTTTATCCAACATCAACTGTTTGTGAAAATCTGCCACAGCATCCACTTGCCATCAGGTGAACTATGTGTCACTCTAATTCCATTAACTTTTGTTATTGGAACCGTATTTCATATGCTGCTGAACCTGCGCCTCGTAAATATGTGCCTGCAAATACTGTCCCGCTCTTCTGAGCACACCAACAGGTAACCCAGAAGATCACCAGCTGAGCGACCCTTATGAAAATCATGCTGACGGTCACTAATCAACTGGTGATCCTGAAGGTACCTCATGTGCTGGCGGTTACCAATTGTTTCCAATATTTTGGAGAACAAGGAGGTGATAGCGGTAGGCCTGTAGTTGGACGGATCTGAGCGGTCGCCTTTTTTAGAGATCAGGTGCTCTAAAGCTGTCTTTTATGAGTTCAGAACTACGCCTAGGGAATAGTAGTACCGGAAAATATGCATTAAAACCGGTTCCAACTTCAGAGCACACGTCTTCAACATAACCGCGGGATGGTCGACGGTGTGTTTGCCCTCGTCATCAAGAGTAGAGTTGGATGCAAATAGAAAGCCCAAAAGATCAGCTCTGTCCTTTACAGAATGAGCCAGTGAGTCGTCCTCCCTATGCAGAGATGAAAGAGATGATTAAAGTTCCCTTGGACAGCCTTCGCAAGAGACCAAAATGCACGTGTTCCCAAGGAAGTCAAACTAGTTGTCACCAATTCTGCCGATGTGCTCTGACTTTGCCTTGGCAATGAAGCTTTTGAAGGACCTGGGGGCGGAATTATACTTCTTTTTAAGAGCGCTGGTATTTGCATTCCGAAACGTCTATGCGTCAGCCTAGTTCCGGTACTATCACTCCTGCTTATTGCTTGATGTAATTTTGCAAGAACGACCAAACCATGGCTGAGTTCTGCCTCTGATAAGTACCACAGATGATGGAATAAAAAGTTCCATTCCCTGTAACGCCACATCAGCGACAGAATCAGCAACAACGTTGGGATCATTCGGCGAGAAGCGCAACCATGGATAGGATGCAAAAAAAGATCGCATACCGTTCCAATCAGCTGACCAACAGTGATAAATACGGCAGAAACCTGCAGAACGCAACCGTGATGTGAGCGTTATTGGCACCGGACTTTGAGGTCCAGGCCAAGAGGGGCATCGACTGAGACCTGATGTCCGTCCAGACGAGAAGTCACGAGAAGGTTCAACAGGGAAGGTAGATACTCTTCCAAATCTGCGACTCGCGTAGGTGCGGTAAACAGTTATGTCGGACCATATGTCAAAGCAAATTCATAAATAGATCTACCCTCATGATCGGTTAAACAGGAACCAAGCCATTGAGCGTGGTCGACGTTAAAATCACCAAGAATCACGATCTCGGTATATGGGACCTGTTATAGAACGGAGTCTGCAGCCATTTGGACCTGGCAGTTGAGTCAATCTTTGTCGACATTACCGCTATGGAACCTATAGAACCTCGTAGACGATATTAAGTAATCCGTTGATGCTCTGCCTACCCCGCAAGGGTTACAGGCGTGATTATAAGTATGGATCAGAAATACTATCACCACCTATCACGCTTTCATCCTTAACTATTACTTAACTGTGGTAGAAACAGTTCTTAGTAAGCCTTATTAATAAGCCTTATTAATATTTATTGAACGGAAATGAATACAGTTCTCATATGTGGTTATGAATGAATCGGTATTACAATAGGAAAAACTGTGCAAAATTATAAGAAAAATATTTTTTGAGAGTTCTTATTAACTAACGTATACACAGTTTAAATTGATTCCGCTAGATGTCGTTACTAGGTCTTTAAAACGCGGTAACGAAATGTTTTCTGATATGTACTTAACTCCCGCCGTTGAGCCGCGCGTCAACTTGTAGTGCATACGGTACCTATACGCTTAAATTGTTTCTATTTCGTAGCTTATTCGACTACCTGCTTTCGATATAGTTTTCGGATTCGTGTTGTGTCTTGAATTGGTTTTGTTGTTTTGATTTTAAAAAATATTTAAAAGGAGTATTTATTCCTTTTAGATATTTTGGATTTGCTTTTAAAAAAATATTTAAAAGAAAATTTAATTCCTTATAGATATTTTAACGTTTTTTTATAAATAGGTTTTTTGTTACTTCATAATGCCTCGCAAACGTAAGTACAGCCTTTCAAGAGTATCTTCTCAAAGACCAGCGAAAAGATTAACTCGATCGCTAAAATCTTTAGAAGATGCTGAACAGAGAAGGCAAGAACAAACAGAGCGTCAGAGCATCTGAGACACCTTCTCAACGTCAGCAAAGGCGTCTTGAACAGACAAAGCGTCAGGCTGCTTTAAGAGCTTCCGAAACACCTTCTCAAAGTCAGGAAAGGCGCCTTAAACAGGCAGAGCGTCAAGCTACTTTAAGAGCTTCTGAAACACCTTCTCAAATTCAGCGAAGGCGCCTTGAAAAGGCAAAGCGTCAAGCTATTTTAAGAGATAATGAAACACCTTCTCAAAATCAGCAAAGGCGTCATGAACAGGCAGAGCGTCAATATACTTTAAGAGCTACTGAAACACCTACCTGCTCAAAGTCAGCAAAGGAGGGGCCGCCTTAAGAGCCGCGGAAGCACCTCATGAAACTCAACACAGACTCATTGAGCAAGCTGAACGTCAATCTACTATAAGGGCATCTAAAACACCAGAACAGACACAGGCGCGAAGAGATGCAAATGCACAGCTCCAAGCTGAACGTCGACAAAATTTTCAAAGAAACAATTGGTCAGTTTTTAATGACACAGCATTAAATTATGATCCGTTGATTGATTATAAAAATCACAGGTTAGTTGTTATCGGACTGATGGACAAGGCGTGTCGATTTTGCAGCACTTTAAAATGGAAAGATGAGAACGCAGGCATGTGCTGTTTCAATGGCAAAGTGTCTCTTCCGTTACTTGGGGAACCAGAAGAACCTTTGAAAACTCTCTTTTTATATGATGCTAATGAGTCACGGTGCTTTTTAAACAGGATCCGGAAGTATAACTCATGCTTTCAAATGACGTCCTTTGGAGTTAAACGGGAAATAATAATGCCGGGATTTTCGCCTACATTTACGGTGCAAGGGCAAATTTATCATAGAATAGGTTCACTTTTTCCAGCTGAAAACGAACAGCATAAATTTTTACAAGTATATTTTATGGGTGACGAAGAAATTGAGGTAGACCGTCGCTGCCAATTTATCCAGGGAGTTGAGAGAGACACAGTGTTCAAAATTCAAATATTCTTGCATGAACCTAACATTTTAGTCAAAACATTTAAAACTGCTTTAGAAAACCTACCTGAAGAGGATTATAAAGTCGTCATTCACGCAGATCGGACCCCTCGAGGAGAGCATGAAAGGCGCTACAATGCACCTTTGATAAACGAAATAGCAGCAGTAATTAGTGGTGATCAATTTTCTCCACGAGACATTGTCTTGCGAGCACTTGACGATACATTGCAACGGGTAGCCGATACACACAAATTGTATGACGCTCTGCAATACCCATTGATTTATTGTAAAGGACAAGAGGGTTATCATTTTCAAATTCCACTCATTAACCCGGTCACAAAGGAGCCTACTCCGAACAAAAAAGTATCATGTATGAATTTTTATGCGTATCATATCATGTTGCGAGAAAATGATTTTAACCTCTTAGTCCGGTGTAGACAATTATTTTATTAATTTTTGGTACGTATGTGAAGGTAGAAAGTGAATATCTCCGTTATATATTTTTAAATCAAAAAAAGCTGCGCGTTGAGAATTATATACATTAAGATGCAGTTTCTGGACGCCAATGTAAACTCCAGAGATTTAGGTAAAATGGTAATTCTGCCCTCGTCATTCGTTAACAGTCCCCGCTACCTACATGAGTACACACAAGACGCATTCGCCTATGTACGAACTTACGGAAGGACAGACCTTTTTGTTACTTTTACTTGCAATCCCACCTGGAAAGAAATAACCGAGGTGCTAATGCCGGGCCATAAAAGTACTGACAGACACGATTTAGTTGCTAGAGTATTTAGATTAAAAGTACAAAAATTAATGTATGTAATTAACAAAGGAAAAATTTTCGGAGAGGTGCAGTGCTTCATCTATTCAATTGAATGGCAAAAAAGAGGATTACCGCATGCCTACATTCTAATATGGCCTAAAGAGAAGTTGCGGCCCAGCCAAATAGACGACATAATAAGCGCCGAGATTCCGGATCCTGAGCAAGATAAAGAATCGTATGATACCATCGTCCGAAATATGATTCACGGTCCATGTGGAGCACGAAATTCAATATCGCCATGTATGAAAGAAGGAAATGTACAAAGAAATTCCCTAAACAGCTATTAAAAGAAACAGTGCACAATGACAATGGCTACCCTTTATACAGACGCAGAGCTCCCGAAGATGGTGGCAGGAAAGTTACAATCAAATCTCGCTCTGGAGCGATCGAAACCTTAGATAACAGCTGGATTGTCCCGTATTCGCCCATTCTATGTAAAATGTTTAATGCCCACATTTATATAGAAGCATGTAGCTCTGTGTGAGGCAAATCCCGTTAATGAAGTACAGACCTTTCAAGCAGCGCGTTATGTCAGCAGTAACGAGGCAGCGTGGCGTCTCCTTGGCTTCCCTTTACACGAAAGACACCCAAGATTTTCTCACCTTGCTGTGCACTTAGAAAATGGAGAGCGTGTATATTTCACCGAAAGAAATTTCCAAGAAAGAATTGCATCACCGCCAAAAACTACACTAACAGCCTTCTTTGAACTTTGTCAAACCGACCCCTTTGCAAAAACGTTGTTATATTCTGAAGCCCCCACTATATACTTGAAACACATCTAGAAAGGAGTGGAAACGCCGTATTCAAGGCGCGCCTGTTGCAAATTGGCCCGGTGTAAAGTCATCAGCTGCCCTTGGTCGTGTGTATACCGTCCGTGTAACTAATTTTGAATGTTTCTGTTTACGATTGCTGCTGCACCATGTTCGGGGTCCTACAGGATATAAAGACCTTAAAACTGTCAACGGTCAGGAATGCGCAACTTATAGAGAAGCATGTGAAGCTCTGCATCTTTTAGAAAACGATAATTACTGGGATGAAACCATGGAGGAAGCTGTGCAGGGCCAGTCACCAGCCAAAATTAGGGATCTTTATGCAACTCTCATATCATCTTGCGGGCTATCTAATGCACATGAATTGTGGGATAAATATAAAGAGTACATGGCGGAAGATATGTTGCGAAGGTTATAGCAGACACACGCGAAAATGACATACAATGAACACATTTTTAATGAAGCACTTGGAAAATTGAAGATAAAGTAATGGAAATGGTAGGCAAAAAATTAAGCGACTTTGGAATGATAATCCCTCAGCGAACAACCGAAAATGAACTAAGTGATGAAATTATACGTGAAACAAACTACGATATACCAGCTTTGCAGGAGCAAGTAGCCGAATTTGTACCCCACTTGCTTCCCGAACAAAAACGATTTTTGACAAAGTATTAGGACAAATTGAATCTGGAACTGGTGCACTTTTCTTTTTAGATGCCCCTGGAGGGGTCCGGGAACTGGGAAGACATTTTTGTTAAATTTATTATTAACGCAAGTACGGAAAGATAAAAACATTGCTGTGGCCGGCTTCCTCCGGTATAGCCACCACGCTGCTAAGCGGGGGCCGCACTGCACATTTTGTTTTAAAACTCCCTCTAAATCTAGCCCAGGAAGAATCGCCGATCTGCAACTTTAGCAAAAATAGTGCACGAGGTATAGTGCTACGACAATGCAAACTTTTAGTGTGGGACGAAAGTACAATGTCACGTTAAAAAGCTGTAGAAGCACTAAATCGAAAGCTCCAGGATTTGCGCAGCAATACCGATGTAATGGGAGGAATGGTGGTTTTACTGGCTGGTGACTTTCGCTAAACTTTACATGTCATTCAAAAGGGCATACCTGCAGATGAAATTAAAGCATGCCCCAAGTCGTCTATTTTATGGAACAAGGTGACAAAATTCAGTTTAACTACGAATATGAGAGTGCATTTGTATAATGATATCAATGCTGGAAACTATGCTGACACACTATTAAAAATTGGCAATGGGCGGTTGGAAACGGATGCTGAGGGCTGCGTGAAATTGACGAGAGATTTTTGTAATTTAGTACAGAGTCATTCCGAATTAATTGCGAGCGTTTATTCAGATCTAACGAACAACATGCATGAAGACAAATGGGTATGTGAAAGGGCGATTATTGCACCAAAATGTGAGAGCGTTAACAAAATAAATTCAGATATATTAATCGAAGTAGCAGGAAAAATAACAGAGTATTTGTCAGTAGACACAGTTATGGACACAAAACAGAGCACTTCATATCCCGCAGAGTTTCTAAATTCTCTAGAGTTGTCAGGTGTGCCCTCACATAAGCTTTAATTAAAATTAGGCATCCCAGTCATGCTAATGCGAAATTTAGAAGCTCCTCGGTTATGTAACGGGACAAGGCTGCGCGTGACACATCTCTTGCATTTTTGCCATAAGTAATTTTCTTCTCTCTTTCACACTATGTCTGTCTATTACTATCTTATAGTTCATAAAAGATAGCTTGATCTCTGCGACAGCTGTCTTACGAGTGAAATGCTACACCTCGGGCTTTATTTGTGTTTCTAGAATTATTATTGTACTTTCGAAAGGCACACGATGGCATTCTGAGTGTTCTTTTTTTTTTTTGGTGAAATCAACGCGTTATTTCCAATGTGCAACATCTGGCTGTCACTGCGCACCATAGAGAATATAACCATGGTTATATAGTCTTTGCCGCGCACAAATAAACGCTGATTGCGAATGAGTGAGCTCAATCATTTGAGGAGGAGTGGTCATACTACAACTATAATAAGGGCGCATCTAACTATTTAAATCTTTACTGTTTAAGGGCCAAGATGTTTATAAGGATATTCTCTCCTTCATCTGCTCCTGAAAAATCATTTTAGCTGCATGAATTTTAAAAATATAATGATTTTAACAGAGACTAGCCAAATACGCTCTCGGTGCACTGTTGTCGGGTATCAAGCATGAATACAGCATCGATCGTTGTGAGTATCAAATAGAATGGAAATTCCCCACTAAACCACGAGTCTCATGCACGGGCTTCAAACGGCGCTTCAAGAGCATTAAAAATATCTATACCTAACTGTGATAAAAGTTTTATCATTGTGACTTGGGAATATAATCTGAAGATCCTTAGGGAAAATAGCGGGATGCTAAGAATATCGTGCTAGTGTGACCGTGAGGTGCGGATGATAAAGTAAGGGTATATATTTTGGTTGATAAATACGAGTAGGAGAGCTGATAGTTGGGTTCATAACGGCTTAAATGGGATAATCTCAAGATTTTTTATTTTTAATATACTACAGTTTTATAATGTATAAAAAAACTATCTCTATTTTTACCTAAAGTTTTTAAAGTTAAATTTTTGAATTCTTACTGTAATAATATTATACTTACTGGTACAAATATTGTAGGAATGGCTCTTTTTAATAAAATTGTTTTAATTATGCTTTTTCACCTATATTTTTCAATAAAAGTTTTGCCGCAACTTGTAGAGTTCTTCGTTGGATTCCAACCAACCCGCCTAATTAACCTTAACCATTTTTTCTAATTATAGAATTCAGAGGAAATCTGTTTGACAAAGAGCAAAATAAAATTATATTTTTAAAACGCAAACGAGCATTTATTTTCATTCTTCTTCGTGTTGTGTCTATCAACGAATTATAAATATTCAAGATAAATATCGACATTAATTTCGATATAGTTGAGTCAATCCCTAGTGTACATTTAAATATTTTGTACAAAAACCTTTTTAACAAATTCATGCATATTATCAACAATGTGACTTTTTTCTTTCCAAAATTTCGAAATATATAAAATAATTGTAAATATTTTATAATTAAAACATTTTATATTAATAAACATTCTATAACTTAAACATTTATATTATATAATTCAACATATTTTTTTTTGTTAATATTCCATAATTTAGTTTTGTAAATTTACCTGTGAAATGTGAAACCATGTGAATTATTTCATGATTGGCACCACAGTCACTCACGGAAGGTATAACTATTTTGGAAAACTATGAGTTTCAAAAATTAACACTACAATAATCTTAAAAATACAAAATATCTACGAGCTTATTTATTGTGTGCAGACCTGTGCCGGCCTGTCATTCAAAATCGGATACAGAGTCATGAGATTTGGTAGCCTTTGCCATCTTGCATTTTTGCCATAAGTAATCTTCTTCTCTCTTCCACACTATGTCCGTCTATTACTATCTTATAGTTCATAAAAGATAGCTTGATCTCTGCAACAGCTGTCAGTAAAATCACGCCTATGAAGTCCTGAATTTCTTAGTAGTAGAGACAGTACCTGTCAATGTCATACTTTATGGGCATGCCGACCTGCCTGATAAAGTATGACATTGACAGGTACTGTCTGTACTACTAAGAAATTCAGGTATCGTGATTTTTACTGACAGCTGTCGCAGATATCAAGCTATATTTTATGAACTATAAGCACGGTAATATTATCTATACAGTATTGTAACTCGGCCGTATCTTTGAAATAAATGCCTACAGCCGTGCGGTACGTAAACATGCGATAGGGCTGCCTGCCTCCAGCATTTTTACATTTGCCTACTTTGTGTTTCCATTTAGTTTTATGATTGTAAATATACTTTTTTATATAAACAAATATAATAGGTACTTTGCGAATTGAATAGGAATTGTTCAATAAAAATTTGTGTCGTTTTTTGATTGGTAGATTTAATTAAAAAAAAACCATGTTTATGTTTGAATAACAAATCGGTCTTATGAATTTGCGACCGAAAAATATTTGCGCCTCGGCTGAGACGTACGAAATGCTTTATTATTAAATTTTTAAGTATAAAAAATCCGCATTCCAATATAAAGCTTAATTAAAAATTGTTTTGATAAGGTGGAGAAAAGGAATATCTATTACTTGGGTAAAGAGGTATCTATAACCAAGAAAAGATATTTTACAATTTATATTTTTGGTTTTAAGTGAAGTTCGGATTTATTTCTATTCTATTATTTATTTCCTCCATTTTTTAATATATTCCATAAAATCATCACTGCGACACAGTCACGACTGTCTGCATGCCGAGCGCATGCCGAGATCGAGGCGCGTAGGCATAGCTCTCGCTTCGTCCGTTTGTATGAAGTTGGAATACTGTATAGATAAAATTACCGTGCTATAAGTCTATGCGTTTGTAGTCAACGGTTGTGTTTCTACGTTGACATTTGTGTTTGAATTTATTTGATCATTTATTTTTGGTTTTTTACATTCATTATATATAGATGTTATTATTTGTTTAAAGTCGTTAAAACTGTCTTTAACTCATTGTAAAAATTGTCTATGGTATTATTTATGAATTATAGATCGAACCATCAAAGTTTTACTTGCCTGATTTAATCAACTTTTTAAAACTAAGAAATAATAAAAAAGGGGGAAGGTACTCCGGGTTAACATTGACAACCTGGACGCTAAATGTCAGCACGTCAAGCAGGTTCTGCACGACAACAAGCTTAAGGTCTCGCGTCCACGGTCAAACGTGTGCCTGTTGTGATACCATGTGTCAAAGGTGTCACGGACAAGATTGACTACATCTTGAATCCAGCTTCTATTAGAATATTCCACAAGCCACCGAAGAAGATTTGTGAATACTTACCAACCGTTAAGTGTAACATTCCTCTACTTTTACGTAATAGAGCCACGCTGCGTCGTCAAATAGGTCACGCTCTCACAGAAAACCAACGTAAAATAGCACAGCTTAAAGTTGCTGTGTTTCGTATGGTGAGTGTAGAGAACCGGAGAGCTTTTTTTACTGGAATCGAGGCATTCCATCTTAGTCCTTAGGGGTGACAACATATCTGCATTTTGATTCTTAATCGAATGTAGATGTCTATGGGCCACTTACCATCAGGTGTACTGTGTGCTAGTTTGTCTACCTTGTCTTATAAAAAAACTATATGCAGGAGTATACAAGCTTGATTGTGAATGTAGTCTCTCATATGTAGTGCAATAAATAGTTCAATTAAATCCCGCGAAAAAGAACATGTTATAGCTGACGTGAAACACCAACGTTGCTGGAACATGAGATTTGATAGAACACAAATCTTCGCGAAAGTACATCGATTCCGGCCAAGGGTGATACGTGAGGCTATTGAAATTAAAAACATCCTAATTTCAATAGAGAAGGAGGCTGGGTACTACCACTAGCTTGGGGATCCTGTGATTAATGAAATTAAAACTAAACCCAAGCATACCACTGCAAGACTTCAACCCAAAGTAAGTTCAATCTGCGTAGATCGGACTATAAGTTATACTTAAAAAGCTGAAGGTACTCCGGGTTAAGTACTGGAAAGCACGTGAAATGTCGGGAATGAAAAGGTTAAATTAAAGGCGGTAAAATCCGTAAGAATTAGTATATTTTTTTATTACTTTATCATCATTAGAGCCTATAGAAGTTCAATGCTGAAATCAGCGCAGAGTTGATATAATCATTAAAGACCACTTGTTAAATCTTATCAATATTTCTTCTATTATTATTCTTCTATAATAATTTTAATAAAGTCTCTAAAATTTGTCGGATAAAATTTAATCTCGATCAACTCTGATATTAGTATCTATTTGCTCGTGAAGTTTTATTACAATCGGTTCAGTCATTCAGAAGATTAGCTGGACCAAACGAACGTAAAAACAAAAACTTTAAAAATGGTTACTTATATGGCGGCGCTGTCGTCGCGCCGCAAGCAAAACACACCGAAGCCTAAATCACGCTATCAAAATTCCGAATCATAAACAGTATATATAGAACATCTCCGAACTATCACACGGAGTGTTGGCCGCTCTCCGGGCAGAACACCTTGCCCGGCGGGAGATCTCCCATTTTCCTTCCACGGCAACACTTACTAACTTCTCTATAGCATGAAAATATTTTATAGAAAAATATAAAAATACTACGGCAACAATAATTACAGAAAAAAACCCTTAGGACACGTTGTAGCTCACAAATCAACGAAACCAGACTAATTTTTTTCAAGTTTACGGCATTTTGTAATTATTGATTCTGATAACAAGTTAGACTAAAGTTATTTAACTTACAAAAACGCACAACGCAGCTTTTTTTTTCGAGTCGTGTGAGTATAGATAGTGAAAGTGTGCGAGCGAGAGGTGAAGCCATTTTCGATCCCATTGTTTAATCGCTTGAGTAGTACTTGTGGATCTTCGTGCTGATCAAATGTCGGTTCATAATTTACATAAACAGTTTTATATTAATTTTATTGCTGACTTGTAATCTTTTCGAACTGGATTATAATAATAACATATGTTATAATTAATATCAATAACTTAAATGGCATTAAAATATTGATATTTATCATCCGGAAAAGAGAAAATGATAAACTTCGGGTTTCCGTCAGAGCAATAAAAAGTTTCGCTGGACCACGTTCATCCTTGTCTGAAATAGAAACACAAGCATTTATATGAAAATAAGTTTTAATTAAAAACAGATTAATCAAATTTACATTATTAAACAAAAAAGCAGGCTATTTTAACACAGAAATCTTAATAAATTAGGGCACTGCTAGTAAAGAAAAGAGGTTACATATAGTAAAAGTAAAATGTAAAGCAAAGTATTACGCCTTATCTACTATCACTAACAATAATAATAATTTATGTGCTTCTCACTACATAACTATTATGCTTCGCGGAAGTTTTCTTACTATACGGCGAAATATTTTGGGTTTTTCATGCGATAAAACGTATTTAACACTGAACCTTATGTGTAAAAGTCCATGTTGTCTCCGTACCCGCCTCTGTGTCGAGCATCGAGCGAACGCGTTAATTAAATATTAAATATTTCTTAAAAATGCTTCTATAAAACCCATTAGGTTTTCCTTCGCCTTTCTAATTCTTCGACATTTGTATTAAAAGACAAAAATTGGATAATTCGTCGCTAAGCATCATTTTGCGCTGTACGATTCTTAAAACTTTTTAGTCTCGGATGCTACAAACATGGCTCTGTTTGCAGAATCTTAAAAAACGTAATATTTTTTTATTCCGCTCCATCATATACATACGTGCGACCCTGTTGCGCTAAACGTGCACAGTCAGACAAATGTAGTGAGGCCGCTTCAACGTGTTATTTCGTGCGTTAATCTCTTTGATATACCGCTACTTGAGATATCGCCAAATGGTAAACGGCATTGTTAATGTCATTGTCAAATTAACGCGTTAAGTTGTGGCCACACTTACATTCAACGCGATGGTTAATGGTATTTCTCATTAGTGTAGCCTCGGATATTACAAAGAAAAAAATATCAAAATTTTTGCTCGTCTTATAAAAGGTCTACTAGTTTCAAAAATGTTTTTTTTTTATAGAAGAGGGGGATTGGATTTTTTTTAGAAGGGGGCGGTAGTCACTGTCACTTGATGTTAAGTGACTACCGCCGCCCATGATCAACCGCAACACCAGGGGGAGGGGGAGGGGAATTGCAGGTGCGTTGCTGGCCCTTTAGAAAGGAGTAAGCTCTTTTCTTGAAGGTCCCTAGGTCGTATTGGTTCGGAAAAATCGCCGGAGGTAAACTATTCCACAGAGAGGTCGGACGCGGAAGAAAACTTCTTCTGAAACGTACAGTGGTGGACCGCCAAGTATCCATATGGTGTGGATAGTATCGGGACGTTTGCCGCGTAGTGCGTTCACGAAATTTGGCAGCTGGGATTAATCCGAACAATTCCTCAGAGCACTCCCACTGGTATATGCGAAAAAAAAATGCAAAGAGATGCAACATCTCTTCGTAGTGTCAGTGAATCGAGCCGATCGGGAAGCACTCGGTTGTCGACAATTTGAGCCGCTCTGCGCTGAATACGGCCAAGTGGAAGGAGCTGGCATTGGGGAGCACCAACCCAGAGATGGTAACATTATTCCATGTGCGTCCGAACCTGCGCCTTGTAAAGTTGCAGGTGCTGTTCCGGCATGAAATACTGTCCCGCTGTGCTGAGCACGCCAAGCTTTTTTGAAGCCAGTTTGGCCTTCTCTTCCAAGTGACCACGAAACTGCACGTCACTCGATATGTCGATGCTGAGGATTCCGATACTGGCTAAGGCAACAAGGCACAACAAAAAAAACAAGGAGTGCCTTGAAACTGAGGAGATACGACCAAAGGGTTCTTTTTAGCGGTTAACGCGCAAACTTGTGTCTTCTGAGGGTTAAACTGGCCTAGATTTAGTCGGCCCCAATCCGACACTTTGCTCAGCAAAGACTTGACTTCAGACACAAGTTTGTCCCGGTACTTGGAGACGTTTTCCCGAGAAAAATTGGCACGATCGTTGTACAGAACATCACCAGTGCTGTAATCTGCATAGGAATGACTGTTACAGGCTTGCAACATATCATTGATATACAGAAGAAACAGCGTTGGCGATAGCACGCAGCCTTGTGGAACACCACCATTAATAGGCTTTTAATCGGAGCTTGCACCGTCTACAACGACCTTGATGCTCCGATCTGCAAGAAAGCTGATGATCCAATTGCACAATTTCTCGGGAAGCCCATAGGAAGCGAGCTTTGAAAGAAGCGCTTTGTGCCAAACCCGATCGAACCCTTGGACTCTACTGCCTCCGCCCACCAATGAGTTAGGTAGATCAGAAGATCACCAGCTGATCGACCATGACGAAAGCCGTATTGGCGATCACTAATCAGCTGGTGATCCTCAAGGTACCTCATGAGCTGGCGGTTTATAATGGACTTTATTGTTTTGGAGAACAAGGAAGTGATAGCGATAGGCCTATAGTTGGACGGGTTTGAGCGGTCGCATTTTTTTTTTCATTATTTTACTAAAAGGCCCTTTTTATGAAATTTAATGCCCCTTAATTTGACGTAATCTCGAAACCTGTACAATTCTAGAAATAAAGATCGTGTAGGAAATTGACGGAGGGTTTCAAAACTGACAAAACATTTTTTAATAAGAGAAAACGTTTTGAAAACTTATTTTCGGTGGTTTCCTTAGGTCCACTCTAGAATCACACATGATAAAAAAATATCAAGGGCCTGAAGACAAGACACTGCAATGGGGCTACAATTTGCATTATTTGCTGTACGATCATTTATCTCGGAGTTACAGCTTTTTGAAAATCATCCAAAAAATTTAGATTTTATTTATATCCCTAAATTTTTTGTGATCTTTGTAAAAAAAGTTAAACTGAACTATAGAAATGTTAATATTATAGTATGTAATAATAAAATATAATGCCAATAATTTATTTATAATTATACTTACAGCGTATATAATATGCAAACCATGGTTCAAAATGGTTTCAGATTGTATTCCTGCATAATATTTTCCTACGGAATTCTGTCTGAGTTTTTTTCCAAAGAGAATTTCAATTTGACACTTCGCAAGAAAAATATGATCATGAGTATGAGTGATATAGGGTGGGGGTTAGTCTACTCCTAAGTTTTTAAAATTATCAGTAGGGCTAGATTATTTTATCCTACCCCCTTTTTTCCTATCCCAACCCAATCCAAAGTTTCAAGCGTACCGTGCGGATGGATGCGTGGCGTCCAGTCGCAAACGTTGCCTACCCGAGACCAGGGCGATGCAGGTAGTATTTTAGCTCTTCCCTTGGCATGCGGGGCTCTGCCGGGGGTGACCGAATATCTCCTTTCCTAATCGTGGGACCAAAATTGATGCTAATCGACATTTTGCGAAGAATAATAAAAAACCTCCTCTAATTGAACTATCTGCAGGTTTAGAAAAGGCTCTTTTGGCCTCACCAATACCCTGCAATGCTACGCTCCAACGTGTGACGAGCCGTGAAGTGGAGGGCACGTCTGCAGCCCAACCACAATTGGAAACGAACCAGGGAGGGGAAAATAAAAAGTTTGCTGCTCCTTACAAACTTAGTGGGGCAACAAGGTAGAGGCTGATAGCAGCTGAGATAGGTGGCGAAGAGGCCCTCTCTCTCTCTCTCTCTGCCAGAAGCCGTGGGATGAAATTCCTCTGCCCAAACCTCACCCAGTTCCGAAGGCGAAAAAACACAATCGGTCTGAGGAAAAGACCAGCCTTGGAAGTCAGTGACGCTGGCAACGGGAGAGAAGAAGCTCAGCTTCAGTGCTGTAGCTAGCTCCGCACGTATAGGAATTTTTAATTCGAATTCTGAAAAATTGTTAAGATACTCCATGGTCTTTTCCGTGATATGCAGCGATATATGTGTCTCTATGCAAATGTCATTACTGAATCTACACCAAAAAGTTCTCTCTTCAATCATTACTATACTAATTGTATTTTTCTGCAGGTTATCTCTATATTTTGTTGCACTTCCACCATTGCGTCATCCAGCTTCAGACGGAACTGAGATTCGTCAAACATAAAAATTGCATCGTCATCATCGAAGTTTCTTGCTAACTGGCACTCATCCTAGTCCACCCTACTCGCCCTAGTGATGCTTACGAGACTTCTGACCTCACAAAAAGGGCGAATTGCAATTTATTAGCAAACCGCTTTACAGTAAATACAAATATTTCTCCATGTTTTTAGTCTCTTCAGATTTTGTTCTTTCAGTTTCGTGTACTCTCGTAGTTAGAAACTCACTATTTGGGGACACTATATTGTATGTATAACTATTTTAATTAAAATTGCAGTAACTTTTATCTAGGATTTTAAATTATGTACTTGTAATGTTCACCGAAAAACTAAATGAAAATTTAAAATAAAACACAAAATATTTGAAAAAATAAAATAACATAAACATATTCATAATAAACATACCATATGAGAGTATATTTATTTTCGCATCAGATCTGTATATCTCATTTTTATCAACATAGGTAAGTCTAGCTAAGTCCAAACTTACTGCATAAACATTATAAAGTATGAGAAAATCATTACCGTTGTTAAATCTTATACAATAAGAAACGTAAGAAAACACTGATTAAAACTTACCAAGCTTGTATAAATTTAAGGTAATTCGTTCTCTTATGTTGTCTACCTCGTTTAGAATTTGACTTCCGAATATACAAGGAGAGAATAAAGGCAATATATTCAACGTTAATAATCTTCCAATCGCAATTATTATTATATAACAGTCCATCTAAAAAATAAAATATTATCTAGTAACTGGGAATCGTGCTAGTTTTGGAGAAAAAAGTAAAACTTAGTAGCTAGTAAGCAAATCGATTTCCATTCTCGACGGATGCAATGAAGCTATTATTTGTAAATTTAAATGTTGATTATCTACGTGGAAAGCACGCTTGATAAATTAAAGAGGGGAGACCCAAAGAAGGGTAAGAAGTGTAGTCACAATTTATTAAATATTTTATGATAGTTATTTTGTTTTAGAACAGTAGTACACAGTAGAACAGTGAGTTTTAACTAAATAGTAGAGACTATAGTTCACGTATTATTATGAAGTTTCATGCATAAAGCAAAAACAATATAGTATTAAATTAAATGCTCTAAGCAGTGGCAAAGCCTCCATAGAAGCCGAGAAGCCGGTCTTACCCTGTCAAACTGCTTAATCAATAATATCAACTAATAAAATAACTAAGTAAACTATTGTAAACTAAACACCCATCCCAAGCATACAACTGCAAGACTTCAAGATACTACTAGTTCGTACTGCATAGATCGGAACATAAATTAATAATTTTAATCAATGGTAACCACGGTTAACTATGACATCTAGACGTTAAATATCTCAGTAAAAAAAAACGCCGGGTACTTAAAAGTTAAATATACGCGATATAATCCGTAAAAAGTAGTATGTATTATTTAAATATTTTAAACTATTTCAAATTTCCCGCACGCTCCTCTGTTCCACACAGGTCATGACCTCGTAGCCTTATTATGTACCGTCAACACTTGGCAGATTGCTTTCAATTCGAAATACACTGAATCGTCTTCTCTCTGTCTCAAAGCGAACACGCAATGGACTGTCTAAATTAATGAAAGCAAGGAATTGAGTTGAGCTATTAGTCGTCTCTCTCGCACGCGTGAGCTTTTTACCGGGATTTCCAGAAGACGATCGCTCCCTTTCTAACCTGTGGCAAAATGTTTTATAATGTAATATAACTACGATTGTTTATATAGCAATTAGTTTGGAGCAATAAGCCGGGCTTTCGGTGTGAAGTTAGTCGAGCGTGGGGGTGTTCAGGCGATAGGTTTGCAAGTTCACTTCACGTTTCGATGTTTCCTCTGTGTGTTTAGGTCGGCAAATGAATATTGCGTGTTGAAAATTTATGCCTTTTCAAAGATTTTTAGTGAAAATGGAGGAAAATAGTATTTCTTGTGATGAATTAAAGTGTGTTAAAGAGTTGATAGGCGAGGAAAAGGTAAAATCTTTAAACTTTGTTGAGAAAACCAACATTTTACGCGGACGTAATAAAAATCTTCCATAAGAAAGAGAGACGATTCGATTTAGAATACAAATATTTTTTTTTAATTTTGTACATACTTTATTTGTACTTTATTCATGCTTTTTTTTGTTCATGTATTGTATTGTATGTAAATATCTTTTTCCTTCACTCAAGCAAACCCAAACGGCTTTTTCAAAACCACGGAAGGTATGCAATTGCTGATATGTCATACAATCTATCTAGCAGTAGTATGCCTTCTGTGCGCTTTGTTAAACACGTCCTCGATAGCACTAAATATGAAACTAAAGAGTGGAGGCAGATCAAGATGAGTGTATTTTTATAAAACTGCTAAAAACTTCAAAACCATATCTTGGGCTTACCCTAGACCGAGCATGGCCACTGACTCTAAGCACGTTTATAATTATTGAATGACAGTGTATCATAAATTCGGAAACCGTAAGAACTACAAAGAAACGTAAGTTGTAAAAAACACTTTCTGTTTATGGAGAGAGGGGGAGTAGACTTACTGAGATCGTGCTATGAGGTGTTGACGTAAGAGAAACCATTAACCCATTTCGTTCTGTAGGTTACATAACAGACGACTGTAAAAACATCATAAAAATCTCATAGACTCCGATAAATGTCAGCATGCTTGCCTACCTGGCGTAGCTACTACGGTAAATCTTACCTATGAGAAAGTACCATTTCCAATAGCGGATTGATGATAAAGAAAGAATGTTCAAAATAAATTCAAACAACTTACTGCGTTATTAGATAAGTAGTTTAATGCGATTATATTCCAAATGCCGACTGATGTCAATAAATTACCAAAAACTATAATTAAAAACTGAAAGGGTATAAGAGTTTAGTATTTTCAAAATCAAACATTTTAAACTACACTTAATTTTTAAGTACCGTACCTGACACTTGATTGCAGCGTTCAATGCATCATAGCCTATTATTATTCTGTGATAAAATAATAATAAATCTCTGATATTTTTCGTTGGATAATGTCTATTATTTTCAACACACAGATTTTTTGCTTGGCTCTTTATACCTTTTTTATTAAAATAACTTTTTATTTCTCTGTTAATAAACTGAATACGTTGCAATAGCAGAGAAAGCAGATGACCGTTATTAAATAATTCAATCATAACGAGAACAAACGCAGGGAACATGTACGATGTCCTTAGTTTAGTATAATTTATTAAATACAAATAGATGTATGCTGCAGCTGTAAATACTACTGAAATACCACTCTGGATTATATTTTGTATTTCGTTTCGAGTGGTTACTGACCTAAAGCCTGTTTTTTGATCAAAATCATTTAGTTCTTCGTAGAAAAGTCTAAGTTTAGTACAAAATACGGGGCTTATAACGGTAAAGGTGTAATATTCGACTAATTTTATTATGATTAAATAGTTGACATTATAATGCGGTCTATAAATAAAATATAAAGATAGTATTATAATTTTTACGCAAAAGCAGTAAACCACAGCCAATTTTCTCCATATAAAATGAACATTATCAAAAACACATATCCTGTTGTATCCAAGAATTATCCCAGCGATAATAAAAATTTTGGAGATCGTATCAACGTTCTTCTTGTTGTTGTTTTGCACAAAACCATTTATAATAATTGTAACTGGAAGCCACATTGTCAGAGTTGTTGTTTCCACTACTGGTTTGTCGAAAATGAAACAAAAATGATTGGTGAGCTATTTAAATTCATTTTAATAACACTTGTTTTTATTACCTTGAAAATTTAATACACTAATGGCTTTTAATGTCGGTCATGTACTTAAGCATTTTTGTTCCACATGAAATTTGAAATATTGGACGCATATCGCGGCAATCTTGTTTTATTAATAAATTAAGCAGAAATAACAAATTTTTATAGTTTTCGTGCAAGTGAGTTCCTTATTAGCTTAAAGAACTTAATAGGCTTGGAGTCAGATTATACACTGTCTAATACGATCTTGACGCTTCGATCCGCAAGAAAACTGGTGATCCAATTAAATAATTTCTCGGGAAGCTCATAGGAAGGAAGCTTAGAAAGAAGCACTAAGGGCCAAACCCGATCGAAGGCCTTCACTATGTCTTAACTTATTGCCATGAGCTACCGTTAAACTCGACTGCATGCGTCTATCGGAGTTTTGGGTAAACAAGAAGATCACCAGCTGAGCGACCCCAACGGAAACTGTACTGGCGGTCACTAAGCAGCTAGTGGTTCTCAAGTTAGCTCATGAGCTGGCAGTTTCTATTTTTTTTTTTTATTATTTTAGACGAGAAGGAGGTGGTGATGATTTGAGCAGTCGCTTTTTAGGGATCTGGTGCACCAAAGCTGTCTTTCATGAGTTTGAGACTACGCCTAGGGAGTAGAAATATCAGAAAAGATGCGTTAAAACGGATGCTAACTCTAGAACACACGCCTTTAGCAAAACAGGAGAGCCTCCATCAGGCCTACACGACTAATGACGACCAGGGAGAAAAGCGCTTTGCGCATCGAGTGCTGAGTAAACCACACAACCGGCATGGAATACTCATACCGCAGGGTGGTCGGCGGTGTGTTCCCGTAATCGAGAGTCAAGTTGACAAATAGAGAGCCTAACAGATCAGTTTTCTCTTTTGCGGCATGGACCAGTGAGGCGTCCTCCCTGTAGAGAGATGGCTGACAGAAGTTCTCTTTGACAGCTTTGACGGGAGACAAGAGTGCACGTATTCCCGAATTCTGCCAATGTGCTCTGAAATTGCCTTGGCAATAACTCTTTTGAAGGACTTTCTTTTTAAGAGTGGTGATGTTTTAATCCCCAGACCTCTATGCGTCAACTTAGACCCAGCAGCTCTCCTGCTTTTGGCGTGATGCTTTTTTACAGAAGTGACAAAACTATGGGTAGGATCTGCTTTCGATGAGCACTACAGATGATGGAATAAAAAGTTCCATTCCATGAAGTACCACACAAGCGACATAACCAGCAACAGCGTTGGGATCATCCGGTGATAAACAAACCCCCAAGGGCAGGATGCAAAAAAAGACCGCATCCTGTGTCAATCGTCCAATCTATAATAGTGCGAAATTCAGCGGCAACCTGCAGAACGCAACCGCGATGGGAGAACTTCCAGGCAAATATTAAAAGGTTCTGGAAACTAGTAAGAACTGCCAGGGACATTCAAAACCGCCTAGATTTCAATAAGGCCATTCAAAGAATAGTTTTTATAGATTAAGATATTAAAGATAATTTAACTTTTTGTTTGGAAATCAAATATACTAAATATATTATATAAATAAATTAATTTCCTTATCAATAAATAAAAATATAAAGGAATAATCATCATACATCAATGAAATATCAGTACCTAGGCTGCACTAAAAGTATCGGGAATGGAATATTTGCACCGTCCCTGTCATATTAAAATCTTTTTAATTGAAAACTCCTTGGTTTTAAAAATCAAATACCATTTATTTATTTAAAAAAAGATTCTCGGTCTTGTCACAAGGTTTTTGTCAAACTTGTTTAGTCGTTGAGAAAATGGAATCGACTCGAGAAAATTCAAGAGCGATGATTTATTATGACTTTCGAAGTGGTTTAACACAAATATAGTGTGTTGACCAGATGATTTCTGCATTTGGTGATAAAGCCCCATCCAAAACCACAATTTATCGCTGGTTTGCTGAATTTCAAAGTGAACGTGTCAAGTTCAGTGATGATCCCCGTCAAGGTCGTCCAAAAACTGCAGTCACTCAAGAAAACGTTGATGCTGTGCGTAAGTTGATTGAGGAAGATCGACATGTGACATACCGCGAAATTCAAGCAACTTTAGACATTGGCATGAGTCAAATACAAATAATCTTGCATGAACAATTAGGTGTAAAAAAATTTTTTTCTGGTGGATACCGCATTCGTTCTGTGAAGAGCAAAAAGTGGCTCATGTTACTTGGTGCGTCAGAACTCTCGCAAGATTCCACGCAGGATCCTCATATGCTGTACACAACATTTTATCAGGTAACGAATCCTGGATTAACGCATACGAACCCGAAACAAAAAACCAGTCACGAGTTTGGGTGTTCGAAAACGAGTTAAAGCCAACAAAAATTGTTCATTCACGGAGTGTTTCAAAAAAAATGGTGGCCACGTTTGTTTCCAAAGCCGGCCATGTTACGACTATTCCTCTTGAGGGACAAATAACGGTTAATGCAGAATGGTATGCTAGTATTTGTTTGTCACAGGTCGTTTCTGAACTCCGTAAAGAGGACTGCAAGCGCCGCATCATCCTCCATCACGACAATGCGAGTTCTCACACCGCACACAGAACAAAAGAGTTTTTAGAGCAAGAAAACATAGAATTATTAGACCATCCGCCGTACAGCCCCGACCTAAGCCCTATTGATTTCTATACTTTCCCTAAAAAAAAGAATAAATTGCGTGGACAGAGATTTTCATCACCTGAAGAAGATTCCGAACTTTTCGTCAACTTCCGAATGGAATGGTTGCTTCTATGATTGGTTCCATCGTATGGAAAAATGTATCAAATTTCGCGGAGAATACTTCGAAAAGCAATAAATACATTTTTTAAATAGTAATGTTGTGTCACTTCCTTGATTCCCGAAATTTTCAATGCCATTTCTTATCATTCGGCTGCTTCAAATCCAAAATCGTGTTTATTTGAGAAATGACTGTTTAAATGACGAAATAAACATGTTAATAAAAAATCAATAATTACATGCAATTCATGAAAGCCTGTTGATATAAAAAAAGTTGTTTATGGATATAAATACTATCAGCAATAGTAAATGGTGTTTTAAAATATTCATATGCTTTAAGAATAGTAAAATAAATTCCTAATATAATAGTAATAAATAACTTTTAAGTAGTTTGGAAATAATTATTTTCTATTAATGCATGATGAGATCAAGCTGTTACTACTGATGTAATTAAATAATAGTATTTAATAAAGGAATTTGAAATAGAACAAATGGGGTAATATTTAAGGAAGGCCATATAGTTCCAATTTCAATATTAAGGGATAAACTATGGAAAAAAGTTCAAAATAGATAAAAAATATATTTCAGAAATAATAAAAATAATTATTCCTCATCGTAATGCTTTTGAAACTAAGATAGTATGTTTACCTTGTAAAGTTATTTCACGATAAATATCTCGTAATCATTGAGATTATATATAACCTAAAATTATTAAATTTATATTAAAATTATGAAATCATTTGATTATACCAGTAACTAAAGCTATTACTCTAATAGCTCCAGTTAAAGGTCATGGTCTATAATCTACTTAATTATGTGAGTGATGATAATTTATTATCATTAATATACTGTTCTAGAATAAAAGTTCCAAGAATAGAAATTACGTAAGATGAATAATAGCAACAGCAGATTCAAAAATTTTAAGTTTAATTAAAAGTAAAATTTCCTGCAATTATATTAGCCGCTAAACGAACAGCTAAAGTTCCTGGTCGAATAATATTACTAATGGTTTCAATTAGTACTATAAATGGTATTAAAATATTTGGAGTTCGAGATTTCGGATTAATATATATTGATAATTATTAATTCATCCATTTGTTATGAATCTAATTCATAGTGATAATGAAATTGATAATAAAATAGCGCGAGCTCCTGGTGAAGAATTCTCGCTACTACGTTGTGCCTGTGCAACTACACAGAGTTAGAAAGTGAAAAACAACCGGAGATGACATGCCTAAGTGACTCACCGGGATGGCGACAAGCTCGACAGATGTCGACGGTGCCATCCTTTAGGATGTATCTCCGATAGTTGTTGGTCTTAATAACCTGATCCTGTGTTGCACAGACAAAACTCTCGATTTCCCCGAAGAGGTCACCAAAGCGTAGCCAGTGGAAGGAGGCTACTATGTCTACGAAAGGCTTATGTAGAGCCTTTTAGAACCTCCTGTGAAGCTCTTTCTCCTTCCATACGGTCTCCCGATAGGAAATTCCCTGTGCTGCCGAGTCTTGCCATTGCTTGTTGGCTAAGGATAGTGGGGTAAGTCCTTTATCACAAGAAATGACGTCCTTCTAGAATGGATCATCCGATCTCGCCAGGAAGTTTTATTATTACGGAGGCTGCACACTTCACGATTATGCAGTGTGCGCGCGATCAAAAAGCCACGCCCACCATGCTTTCGCGGCAAGTACAGCCTCATTACCGACGATCTCGGATAATGCATCCTATGGGGCGTCGTAGTAGCGCGGACTTTTCTATCCAGGGCGTTAAGTTCAGTCTGAGTCCACCTGAGTATGCCAAAGGTGTACATGAGGACAGGCATGGCCTGACCGTTTACATGCGTGTGTCTTATTCACACCAGATAAAAGGCTGTTAAGCACTTTGATCAAGCGTGCATAAAACATTGTTTAATACCAGCCTCATCGATACCAATGTTCTGTGACATACCCAGGTATCGGTATATTTCAGTCTCGGAAAAGGTCTTTAGGTTAGGTTAGGTTCCCTTTTCAACATGTCAACAATGTGTCTGGCACACATGTGAATGTGAATGTCACAACAAGGACTGCACACTTATATTTTCCTAGCTCCATTCTAATAGAATTGCTAAAATCACAAGTGATGTTTAGCATTTCCATAAGATGGCCCTCCCATCTTGCGTTTTCCTTAAGGTAAGTTAAGTTATGATCACCTTAAGTTTTTCGCATCCCACAGGATGACAAACTTACAAGGTGAAAAACAAAATAAGGTGAAAAACTTAAGGTGATCCATATAGAAAAGGTGGATCACTTTTGTACCTCCTTTCAAAAGCTGAAAACCTCTCCCGGAGCCCTCCAGTAAAGTACTGAGAGGGTTCAAAGAGAGACAGAACCAGATTGGACTCAAACAATTGCCCTGGAATATACCCGTTCTTATCCTTATACGGCTTTCCGCCGCCGCCATCTACTCACCCAGATGACAAAGGATCGTACTCCACTGATCCATACACTGCTCGAGGAAGTCTATAACTGTACAGTCAATCTTGTACAACTCGAGGCCCTGTTTAGCCATGTATGGGGCACCGAGTCGAATGCCTTTCTTTAGTATATCTAGGCGGCGGAGAATTTTCGATGGTTGCATTTCAGCACTATGCCAATGATCGCGTCAATGGAGAGTGGTTCCTAGGTTCCACCGCCCCGACATCCATTTCGAGCGGGCGACATCACCTGATTTGAGTCCAGGTGACGAGTGATTCTCACGCTCAAAATGGGTGTTAGTATCTTGCATATGGTCGGTAGACACGTGATGGGGCGGTATTTGCTCGGGTCTGTAGTACCCTGCTCTTTAGGAGCCAAATGAGTGATCCCAGTAGTGAACAGGCTTGGGAGGGACTTCTGGTTGAGAGCCTCTTGAAACTGTCGGGCGAACACAGTAGTGATGCAGCCCGTCGAGACCCGAACTTTTCCAGCTCGGGGCCCTACGGACCGCCTCAACTACGTTATCCGGCGTTATGATGACGGATTCCATAGGCGTAATACTCGCACACTGACTCGCCACAATATCCGTTCAATGGTCCTCGCTGTGGTTTACGGGCTCTGACCACAGGCCGCGCCAGAATATTAAAGTGTCGGCCTAATCCGGTGCTGGGCCCGTTCCACTTGCCGTTGGTCGTTCCAATGATTCATAGAGTCTCTTCTGATCACTCTGGATGAGACGATTCTGGCTGAGCTTAGTCGACCTCTAGGTATATCGCCGAATCCGCTTTCCCCAAGCAGCGAGTTTCTGCTTCAGTTCGTCTATGCGCTCCGTCAGTTTTTGCGTTATATCCGGCTGGGACAAACTGATATTTGTCCCCGCACAGTTTGTCCCAGCATACGCTATCCTGACGGTGCGCACAATCCTTGGCCTGTTATTGCCAGACCTGAAGCATATCAGTTTGCCGATGAGTTTCGAGAGGCGTACTGCGCATTTCCACAATCGCCTCTTCCATGTACTCCTCATTTGCTCTATTTCTAGTTCCTGAGCAACTGTTTCATCATCATTTCAATCAGCCACCACTGGGGTATTCACGGCGGCATCCATGTGTGCCGGTTGATCTGCAACTTTTGGCACCCCAACCTCAGCCGTAGCACTTTCATCTGATGAGGGAACAGCCTCACATCATAGCCGTTTGAGTTCGGTGCCATCAAATATATTTGAGCGCAAGATACACCGAACTCGGTCTGCCAGGTTTTGCTCGGTAATGGTTACAGATGGCTCCAGCTCAGCAAAAAGTCAATGCATCCTTGCCCGATACGCAAAATCTCCAATTTCTCCCCCTTTCGCCCTAAAATACGCCCGCAATGCGTTGCTATTCATCGAGATTATTCAACGCATGCGGCGTACTCCACCAGTGGTGGGTACTGTTTGCTGGGCCCCTGTTGATCCTGCCGACACCAAGCCCGCTAGTGGAGATGATGGATGCGAGTGGCTACTAGGTGGTCGAGCAGCACCTCACACTTGGCTGGCAGTTCACATGCTGTTGTGTCCAGCGCCAGCTCCAGATGCACCCTGGCGGTCTCCAGGCAGCGGCCCTTCGAGCGTTCTATAAAATTCCATCATCCATAATATTATTATTATTATGGGGTATATAGATATATAGTTTTCTCATCTGGTTGGGTTCCATAGATATATAGTTGTGAATGAAAATGATAAATATACATAAATAACAATAAAATAAAATAAATACATAAATAAATAAAAGCCCACCCAGATGGAAGCCCTCGGCAGGGGATACCAAACGAGCGAGGGTAAGGAAAAGAAACCAGCGGACATTGCGGGCGGTATCGAGGAGCACCGCCTTCTGCATTTGAGCACGGAGCAGTTCTTCACGGAGTTCCAGTCGCCTCAGATGACCCGAGAGCTGATTGGGATTAGCCCGTTTGCAGAAACGACTACAGGTATAATTTCGGTCGACAGCCCACCCCACATGTCCGTCACCTCGTGAGCCAGATCCATTGTTAGCTTATCTGTTTCGGCTTTCACGAGGTTCTCGTCATACGGAATGGTAATGTCGACCAAAAATATCCTTGACTGTGCCCTGTCCATCAGCACAATATCATGACAATTATTATTATTACTACCTCTATGATGTAATATGTATGTAATAAATGTTATATTAGATGATAAAGGAGGGTAAATTGTTCACCCAGTTCTTGCTCCATTTTCAACAATTCTTCTGAAATTTAATAAAGTTAATGATATTGGTAATATCAAAATCTTTTATTATTAATTCGGGGGGGGAAACTAGATCTCCTAATATTAACGAAATAAATCTATTTCCAAATCCTACAATTATAAATATTATAACTATAAAAAAGTTATAATAAAACATGAGCTATTACGATAGAGTTATAAATTTGATCATCTTCAATTAAAGATCTGGGATTACTTGATTCTGTACATATTAATAATCTTAAAGAAGTTCCTACTATTCCTGCTCGAATACTAAAAAATATAAAATGTATTGTTCCAATATCTTTAGGGTTTGTTGAATGAAGTAATTTTCGCCAATAAAATGGCCGAGTATATGCAATAAATTGTAAAGGAGACAATCAATTTTTCTATGGAGAATGGGCCCACTACAAATTTTAAAGATTATCAATGAAATGCATGTCGATTTATTCCTTATAATCCATAGATTACAATAAAATTATTAGTTTTACTGCATCTAAACGGAGTCCTGAGAAATTAACAAATAAAATATGAATCTAACAATAACCTAAAAACAAACTGAAAGCGATTTTCTGGTAGTATTCATCGGTATTATAAGTTAAAATAGTGCACACTTGAATAATAGTACATATAAAACTAAGCTGTAGATATATTCAGCATTTATAAATATTTTAAAATCGATGTAAAACCTTTCACTAGTTCCGGCAAAACATAGTGCCTGTCTATGCATAAATGTCGTATGGATTCTAAGTTTGACATTTACAGTTTACAGACAGTTTGAGTTTGATTGATTGTGAGTGTAATTCTAAATACCAACATGGCTAAGGGATAATGTCTATTTATATTTATGATATTACCAACACACAGTAAGATGTTTTAAACTGGTTGTATTACAAAAAACAAAATATAATGTAGGTAATTCTATTTATTATTGTAAATCATAATTTATTTAAGTATTCTATTAACAGTAGTAGGTACAGAAACAGAAACCTTTTATTCAATTTAGATTATAAATAATACTTATTGAAAGTCACTTTTTTAATTTACCACTGGTTTGGAAAAAACCTCTGACTTGAAGAGAACCAGCAAAATACCCAGTGGGTCTTTTAAAAAAAGCCAGCATACAATCATGTATGTCATAATTAACAACACAGAACAAATTAGAAATAGCTTGGTAGCGATCATCTTACCCACGGGTTATTGTAGCCATAAATTCCTTTATACTATAATAACCCCTTTTATACAAACTTAATTTAATAAATTTTTTGAACTTTGATGATTGACTGACATATATAGACAGGAGCGGTGTCAAGATATTGTTTTAATATGTTTTGATTGCTTAGTAAGTAGTATACATCATAATAAAATGACTAGGAATTAACATGCCTTATCTATGTTATTACACAATGATAAATAGTGAGGAAGTAAGATGTTTCAAACTGTTTGTGTAAGGATTACAAAAACACAGGCTTAATTTAAATGTATTTATTACTAGCGATGCGGCTCAGCTGCAGCACTGATGATTTATGGATCTCGACAACAGTTCCATCTACCGGGTCCAAATGTAAATATAAACCATCCAGGGATCCATCCAAATACACACAAACATTTTCATAGAAATTGGTTGGATGGTTTCTTATGTTTTGTCTATAACGGACATAGGTAGAAACATTTTAGTGTTAGATATATTTCTGAAGGTTTTTTGAAAATAACTTGATGGTAACATGTACATTTATGATATTGTAAGCAATCAGAAGGAATTTTCAATTATAAGAGATATGATATAAGACTGTTGTCTTCAATATCCATACACTTTTTGTCTCTGCAAGCTTTCAGCCTGCACGGCATACAGATTTGTTCTAAGCGATCCACCTGAAAAGAAGTTAATGACAATTGTAAAGGTGTCTTAACTAAATAATAATTCTTATCAATATATTATTTTTTTCTATATTATATAGGAATTAAAAGGACATTTTTAATAATAAGAGATATGAGATAAGACTATGCCTTCAATATCAATAAACTGTATTTACATATTTCTGTAAGCATTTTCTTATATCTGCCTTTTCATATGTTAAATAATAAAGAAATTATTATAAACTATACAGCATTAATCAGCTCCAGCTGATCAAATACAGGAGCAGTAATTACTGATCAACATCTACGATATTCAACCATGTAAAAGTTGTCTCACATTTTATTTTTACTGGTTTCATGTACATAGGAGACAAAGATATTATTGTTATATTAAGTATATCTGATTCTAGATGACAAAATAATATTCCTTTCTGCACAGTGAACAACACAGCTGTCTAAGCATAATAGATACAACCATTACACTTTTTTTATGCAAACTATTATTATTAAACTTTATATTTGCTTCTAGTACAAATAATTATTACATTTTTTACACATAAATATATTATGTAACATTTATATTGCCTATCTACTATGGCTAGTATAAATCCAGGATCTGTGTCTGGCTTAACGAAAAAGTCATTTAGTATTAAGCAACTTGCTGAATACATAAGGTACCTATTTGTACACAAATGTAGTTATATGAATTGCTCTTCAAAACCCTCTTTAAGTCCCTCGACCCAAAGATTCTAATTTTCTTTTAACATTATAATAAATTATTTTGTGCATTTATTCTATTTATTATGTATTTAATTTAGATTTTACTAATAAAATAAACTTAATACTTTGTCACTTTTAACAAACTAATAAGGTTCTAAGACCTGTTTATTATTTGTATTTATTTTGTTTTATGTAAAATATACAAACTTTTTCACAACCTAGAATAGGTGTAAATTAATAAACTCTTATATTCTATTTGCGAATTTTACCACAAAAACTATAAAGAGAAAAACATACGTACTTGTGTCAATTAATATTTGGCTAACCTTTCTGATAATTGATAATATCCATATTTTCTTAAGCATTAGTTTAATAATGCTTGTAAATAAAAACTCCATTTTGTTCTTACCATAATGATGCGACTCCAACTATGTTTTATTTCACCCGAGTGAATCGAGTGAATTTGTCCAACTCGATAATCGATAGAAAATAAATTTTACCGAGTTAACTCGGCGCATCGTATAGATTCAGAGGGTGCTATATAGATATTACTTCACTAATTTACTTGTATATATAATAAGTCGCTGCAGGTGACATCACAAGTTGCATCCAAATTCAAACTTGCATCTGGCATGTTGTAAACAAACCTGAATTTAGTTTTATTTATGATATTGATTTATAGTTTTAATTTCACATATTACTTATTTATAAAGGTACATATTTAAAAATTGTTTAACTAAAGTAATCGCTACTCTCAACTCTAGTGATAAACTTTTCTGTAAATAGTTGATTTACTCAAAAACTAGTGTACAACTAGAATGACATATATACATACTCGTAAATTAACCCGAGTGGCTCGAGTCACAAAACTCTACTCGAATCGCTTCTTTATCTTACGGCCAATGCAGTATTTGTCTGCAATTTAGTGATTAAATCGACTTACTAATTCGAGCAATTTATTGATATATTATGTAATAAATAAATTGAAATTAGGTAATATGTATATAATGTTGTATCAATTTATGTTATACATAATATAAATTGATTATATATACTTTGCATAGTCAAATTATTAATAACATTAAGACTTACGTCATAACGTTAGAGTGATATTATTTTATGAAGATGTCGATACGCATACCAAAAATAATATATAACTACCTATTAAGTGTAGTAATAATAATTGTGTTGTATGGAAGAACAATTATAAAAATCATTTGTGACATATTGACACAGCTTCGTTCATCTAATTTGAATTGTTTAACTCGAGCTCAAAATCGAGTTACCTGAATTTCAACTCGTTCCATTTTTTCCGAGTTATCACGGCACATCTCTAAGACAATAATTTTTTTAAATATTACATTACCTTAGCCAATGATCAGAACACGAATGTCAAAACAACTAATTTTTTTTCAGATTTCTTGTTTCCGTTTACATTTTCGAAAAATATATAGGCCATTTACTATTATAATTTGGTGTCTTTTTTTTTGGTGTAAATACCATTAAACGACGTTAATATTTCTAGTGGGCCCAAAAATGATTGTCTCCTTGCATATACTCGGCCATTTTAAGTAATCGGCCATTGTAAGTAGCTGCGAAACCTCAACACCGACCCTCAGTAGACTAACTATATTTATAAAAAAAAGTTCAAAATATGTTTTTTAGCCGTTGTGTAATGTGTAAGTGTGATGAGGTATAACATTTTAGGGATATCTGAGAAGTTTAATTTAGTGATCTTTCGTTTGGTTAATAAACTTTTCTCGAGATCTTTTATTTTTACTTCAAAGGTTTTCACTGCATTCTTGATTAATTTTTGAAGCATTTTAAATTCCTTTTTTATTTTGCTTAGCCTTTAATAAGTTAGAATTCTTCTTTGTGTTAGCCATTTTTATATTTATATACGTTTATTAATTTTTAGCACTGACCGTCTATAGTATTGCTTTTGCATCATAGACCTATCTTTCATAAGTCATTAATATGTAGGTTTTCAACCCACGATCCTACTATAGTAATGCAAATTCAACATAGAGACCTTCTATAGTATTGCTTTTGTATAAATGAGTTTACTATCCTAAGTCCCTAATATAGTCATTATGCTACAGTACTTCAAGCAGTCAGGCACCCGGCCACCCCATATAAATGTACAACTGCAGATATGCGTTTCCGGCAGCTCCTCCATACAAGTCATCTATACACGAACACTTTCCACAACTTAGGAAAATTATCTTTTATACACGAACTCCCTCCATGACTTAGACAATTTTTAACAAATTTTCTAATTATCTTATAATTGTTATTTATCGTTATTTTTATAATATTTTCGACTTGTATTTCTATTATTTATCATATTTTTACAAGTTTTAAATTTTTTTTTAATCTGAAAGACAATATCTTGCCTTAAATTTACTATAATATTTGTCTAATGTCTGAAATGTATTTAACTTTATGCTTATTAATGTAATTTTATTGTTTAACATATATCTTTTAAGACTATTTTTGATACCTCTTTATATTGAATTTAATTATTAATAATAATATTGGGCCGTCACAATACGAAAACCACAAGCAAGCATTGGATCATTGTAGCGGACACTTTTCTGCTCATAAAATACTATAATTTTTTAGGAATCTGTGTTGAAAGTTGTTAGACGTATGAGGCGTGCAATTTTACTTTTTTACATTTAATGAAACTATGAAACAGATTTGTCAATTATTGAGATAACTTTCATATTTCCAGATATACAAAGAATTTTTTGAGAGAACGGGTTTCCTAGCTCACATGAATATATACAAGCATTTGAGAAAAAGTACCGTTAACATTAAACAAAGCAAATTTTATAAAACAGGTTTAATTTTATTTATATTAGTAGTAGAACTACATTCATAGGAGTAATTGAGCCGAACCACACGTTAATTCATAGTAAGTAAGCAACCCAAATTCGGTCGAAGTTTTGGTTTACAACGTTCTCGTTGTGGAAGGAAAACATTGTGAGGATACATGCATCTCTGAGAAGTTACTAAAAATGTATACTTAAAATATTTGTTAATCCGAAGACTCTTTCCTGAACCAAGAACCCTCTACGACCTGTCCTAAGTAGCAGGTTGTATGTAGGACCTTTTACTTTAACAGGGCTATTATTTGGTTTTTATTTAATTCCTATTTTCAGATATATTATATTTTTGTTATTATTCTATTTAATGTCCTCCCGACCGAATTTCGGCTACTCAGTGGAGGCTAGCCATCGGCGCGGGACAGGATTATAGTTCCCAAGTGTATGCGCAAGCACAGGTGCACTCTCTCTTCCCTCACTCTCATAATCCGATGGGACCGTGAACCGACACGACCGGAGAGAGATCAGGCGCAGGACCAACGGTTTTACGTGCTTTCCGAGGCACGGGAGTGAGACACCGCCAACTTCCTGACTCCGAGCAACTACTGAGAATTTCTTGACAGAAAAACTCAATAATTAGTTTTTTGGTCCGACCCGGGATTCGAACCCAGGACCTCATAAACAGCAGTCGCACTACTACAGCCACTAGAATAACGAGGCAGTCATCATTATTATTCTACCGCAATAGTTAACGGTACGGAAGATGATTAGAACTAATCACCGTTGTCTTTACAGGCTTTTCAAAAGTCCTCCGCTGAACACAGGTATTCACTCTAGATTGCCTCATCGGCTGGATTTTCGCCTTGGTTGACACGCTTGGCAAGCTAGTTGGCAACCAAAGCATTTTACAATTTAGGGCTGTCAGGACGGTGATGCTGTCCATCTCCTTTTTCAGTTTTCTTCTCACGCCACTTACAATACCCATGGGACGAAACGGGAAAGTGGTTTCTTTTACGACGCCACTACACGGCGAATATTCATTTTCACGTTCATGAATGTGGTTTTACTCAAGTACGCTGTAAATAGACTACATTTATGAAATTTTTGATTCTACTTAAACGTAAAAAATACCAGGATCTATTTTATGGTACTAAACAACATTCAAAGTGATGAATCATATGAATCAGTTATTGCTAATAAACATAACGCCGTAAATTAAAAGAAGAATATGAAATTCATCATTATATTATAAAAATTAAATGCGTCTAATTTAAAATAAATGTAAAGTGTAAAATTTGAGCAAAGCAATTCTTATTACAAGACAATCCACCCTTTATAAGGATACCTACATCAGAAGATATGCCTGATAGACAGATGATAGTTGTTACTAGATTTACAATTCACTCACGGAAGATAAACTATACTTATATATAACACAATTGTGCATATTAATGCAGTTCTAAAAAAGTCACTTCTTCCTGCAGCATATTATAACTATCGAAAATTTCAATTTCGAGAAAATTGCTGTGAGAGACACCATAAGTAATACAAGTGACTCCATAAGTGATCCAATTAGCTAATTTTGGTGCAGTTTGATGGTTGAAGCAGTTATTGTGTTCCTAAATTGAGGATCACGCGAACAAAACCGCGGGGGTAAAAAGCTTGTTTTCAATATTTTTTTAGATCCTCTACCTCAAAAGAAAAAAGATACAATACTTACTGGATCACCTTGCATCCGTTCGTCAGGAATAGATAGGAGTTTCAAATTGAAATTAATATCCGTAAACGTTACCGTTACGGCTTATTAATATTCCACTGCTGAACATAGGTGTTCCCAGAAATTGTCTTATAGCCCCCTGCATTTGCCATGGTAGCCACGCTTGACATGTGGTTTATCAAAAGCAGTTTTTTTATATATTGACTTCAAAAACAATAAAAAGAATAAAATAATTAGCATAATTGGTCCGAATCCAGGGCTTGACAAGTAATTCTTTGATACATTTCGATACACATACTACCTAATACGGTCGATCATAGCACCGACTTCAGCAGCTTATATTAAAAGTAATTAATGATTTAGGTAGTCAACTGGATTATCCCAATAGAAAGGTGTTTCTAAAGCTTTTCAATTAGAATTGGTCAATCACAAAAATTTGAAACGAAGCATTCCATCTTAGTCCTCAGAGGTGACAACGTATCTGCATTTAAATTCCTAATCAAGGATGTAGGCGTCTGTGGGCTACAGTATTCATTACCATCGTGTGTACTGTGTGCCCTTTTATCGCGCTCAATATATGAAAAAAAACATGTACGATGTACGTTGAAGACCAGGATGTTTTTTTTTTCTAGTCATCAACGAACATGTGCCTTCTTTGTGTGATCGATTGCAAATTCTACTTATCGGCTGCAGTATCTGCTATTCATCAGTTGGAGTAGTCTATAAACTTGTTTTTCGCTCCTACGTTAAAAAAAGGAATTTTAACTAATAAGGAACTCACTTGGCACACAACTATATTGTCGTTATTTCTGCTTAATTTATTAATACAACGAGATCGCTGCGATATGTTTCCAATTTTTTACCTCATGTGAAACAAAAGGATACTAAAATTACATGACTGAAATTAAAGGCCATTAGTGTATTAAATTTTCGAGGTAATAAAAACCGCCATTATTGAAATTAAATTAAAAGGCCCTCCGAACATTTTTGTTTCATTATCTACAAACCCATAGTGGAAGCAGCAGCTGTGTCTGATGATGTGGTCACTAGTTGCAATAATTGTAAATGGTTTCGTACAAAACATCATTAAGGAGAACCTTGATAAGATCTCCGAAATTTTTATTATCGCTGGGATATTTCTGGGATACAACGGGATAAGCGTTTTTGACAATGTTCATTTTATATGTAGAAAATTAGCTGTGGTGTAATGCTTGTGCGTAAAAAACATAATACTCTAAATTTTATTATTAAAACACTTTTTTATTTAACTATGGTCATCTACTTTCTCTGATATTGCAACGTACTCAGTTTATTGACAAAGAAATAAAAAAGTGTTTTAATAATAAAATTATAAGGAGACAAACAAACAATTTGTATAGAAAAAATAGTAGGCAGTATTCGAAAAATTTAGAGATTTATTACTGTTTTATCATAGAATTATAATAGTGTATGATATACATTGAATGCTGCAATTGTCAGGTGCGATACTAAAAAATTAAGTGTAAATTAAAATCTTTCTTTCATAAAATACTAACATCTTATTCCCTTTCAGTTTTTGATTACACTTTTAGGTTATATATTCACATCTCTCGCGGCTTGTAATCTCCTCGCATTCAAATATTTATCGAATAGCATCGTAAGTCATTTTAATATATTTTTACTAAAATATGTGTATTATGAGCATTCCTTCTTTACCGTCAATTCTCTGGTGGAAATGGACCTCTATCTAAGAGAAGGTTTACGATATTAACAGGTACATATTTTCACAGTCGCCTTTTACGTTATCTACGGGACGAAATGGGTTTATGGTTTCTTTTACGATATCACTACACTTACCCCTTCCCTTTTTATGTGTCATTTTCAAGTTTATAATACGTATTTGGAGCTTACAATATAATATATCGATTTTGCTTTATGCATGAAACTCGTTTTATTTCTTCTCTACATTTTAAATCAAAACACCTTTTGTCCTAAAGTTACTAGACGTAAGATGTTTTATAATATTAGTTATCCTAGAATACTCTTATGTTAAATTAGTTAAGTTTAAGAAAATATACACTAAGCTATGCTCTTTTTTAATAAACATAACCTACACTATTTTATATACACTCCCACACATAACTCACAATCATTTAATGCATACCACAACTTGTTTACTTAAGATCAAACTTAATCAACAATCACAATTTACTCACTTTCTTACTAAACAAAGACTATACAACACAAATTATATTAAGTCTCACAATTTTTACATTGTCATAAACTGTAAAAAAATAATATTGTATAAAATAGCTTGTTACTATTTGATTATTTATACGTTAGGATTTAAAATAGTTTATCATAACCTTAATAATAAGATGCAGTATAAAATATTAGGCCATCTTAAGACTAATAGTATGACGTGGTTGCAATTATTTCGTCACCTATTAATAAATATACATAAAAGGCGCTAACATAAATGAAATATCAAATAATCTAGATGATATTACAAATTCAGAATTTTATATTTGCAATCCTGAGGATGTATGCCCTATAATAAGTCAACCAAAAAAAACTACACAAATATTCGAAGCATAAAACGAAACTTTGATGGTTTAACTGTGCTTATAAAAAGGATGCATGTAGATTTTGATCTAATTATCCTAACTGAATGTTGGCTGTCCTGCTTTGGTCCGATACCTTTATTAGAATCGTATTCTTCTCATGCCACGAAAAAAACTTACAATCAGAACGACGGAGTGCTGATTTATATTAAAGATAACTTGAAATGCACCGTTGAAGAACCTACTTTCCAAGAAGCTAACTGCTTGATAATTAAACTTGGAACACATACAGTAGTGATAGGGATTTATCGTCCATACTGCTTTAAAAACGATACAACAATTTTTTTTCATCCTTGTACCAACTTCTCACTGAACTAAAATGCTCCAAAAATATCGTTCTAATGGGCGATATTAATATAGATATCTCCCCTGATAACCAACGAACCAACCAGCAAGCCGAACAATATTTAAATTTAACAGCATCCCATGGACTTCTTCCAGCTTTTACGTCGTCAACTCGAATGTTCACATGTATTGATCATTTATTACTCAAAACACGTCAGCCCGCTAAATCATTTGTTATACAAACTTGTTTAACTGATCATGAAGCTGTAAGCCTTAGTCTTAAAATCAAACAACCTAAATGTTATTTTAAAAGATTTATTCGAAAAATTTATCACGTTGGTCTTAAGCAGTTTTTATTAGACGAAAATTTTGGTCAAATATATTACAATAATAATCCTGAAGAAGTAGCAAATTTCTTAGTAGAAACTTTATCAAAAGCACTGGAAAACAACACTAAAAATATAAGATTGTCCCATCGTAAAGCCACATTCAAGCCATGGATAACTCCTGGTATCTTAAGATGTATGAGAAATCGTGATAAACTACATAAGAAACTTAAACAAACACCCGATAGTGAAAATCTAAAAATAACATATCGTAGAAATCGCAATTTCTGTAATGATTGTTGATGATTCTTAAAAAACTTAAAATACAATATCAAAGCAGTGAACTTCAAAAAGCCGGCAATAACAGTAAAAAGATATGGGAAGTAGTAAAAAGTGCAACACTTCTCAATAAGCATAGTTTAGAGGCAAACGATTTGCTGGGAAACCTTTCCATTCCGGTAGAATCTGTTAATGAAGTTAATAAATATTATACTAACGTCGGTGTGAAATTAGCTAACAAAATTTTGCTAAGTAATTACAATAAACCTGATATAAATCAAACTACAAATAAATCATTTGTTATGCTAGATACTGATTACGAGGAGGTACATAATCTCATTATGTCATTAAAAAACAATTGTGCTACAGGATGGCACGGTATATGAGGTGACTTGCTAAAGACCTACAGAGACATACTCGTTCGCCAGATAATATACCTATGCAACATCTGCCTTTCTACTGGCATCTTTCCTCGCGCTTTTAAGAGAAGTATTATCCGTCCCATTTTCAAAAGTGGTGATAGAGGCATTGTCTCAAACTACCGACCCATATCAATTTTAACATCTCTATCAAAAATTCTGGAACGTGTTATTAACAAAAGACTTGTGAACTACCTTGAAACAAACAAGCTTATTTCAGAGCAACAATATGGTTTTCGTGCTGATAGGTCTACAGATGATGCGGTTCACGAGCTCATAGATCGTATAGTTCGGGGGATGGATGACGGCAAAAAGTGTCTCACGATATTCTTGGACTTAGCTAAGGCGTTTGACACTGTCTTTGTCCCACTTTTGATAAATAAACTTGTGAGGCTTGGTGACAGGAATTTACAGCTAGATCTGTTTAAAAGTTATCTCACAGGTGGAACACAATGCGTTAAAATAGGAGAGCATACACGTGATGAAGAAACAATAACGTACGGAATACCTCAAGGCAGTATACTGGGTCCGACTTTATTTTTGGTTTACATCAATGATCTGTGTTCCATGAAGGTATCTAATGGGAGAATTTTGTCCTTTGCGGATTTTGAGCTTTGGTTTTCAGCGGCGATAATTGGAAAGATACGTTTGCTTGTGCACAATCTGGATTAAATAGAGTTCTTAAGTGGCTAAGTGGGAACTTGCTAACGATTAATATCGATAAAACTAAATATGTAACATTTGCAATCCGTAATGTCTCTCTCCACTTAGATGAAAACCTTTAGCTTATAGCTCATACCTGCAATCTGGTAAATGCATGTAGTTGTACCGGATTAGAAACTGTTGACAAAATTAGATACCTGGGAATAATTATTGACCAGAACCTATATTTTAGGCCTCATATTGAGCAACTTGCGGCTCGTGCACGTAAACTCATATATGTCTTTAGAATACTTCGCCAAATTGCTGAATATAAAATTATACGCGCCGTATATTTCGCCCTTTGTCAATCCATATTCACATACTGTATTTCTGTATGGGGAGGTGCAGCTAAATCCTATGTAACGTCTCTGGAAGTGGCCCAAAGAGCCATCCTATAGGTGGCAAAGTTTCACCATTTCCTTTACCCGACCAGGGACTTATACAAGGAATGGAATGTACTAACGGTTCGTCAACTCTTGATATAATAAACTGCCCTAAAACAACATTCTAATACCGCCTATGACCCTTCGACATAACGTGTACGGAGAAAGGATATTGTTTGTGTCCACCAAAAATTTAGAACAGCATTTGCAAAGAGGATTTTTTGTTATATTGCACCTTTACTATATAATAGAGTAAATCGTATACAGGGTATATACGATTTACTCTATTACCCTTTAACAAGAGCAAACTGTAAATTTACTATTAAAACATGGTTACTGACTAAAGACTATGATGATAATGAGGCTCTTATCAAATCAATTTGATCATCCTGAACACACACACACACACATACACACACACACACACACACACACACACACACACACACACACACACACACACACACACACACACACAGCGCGCATGCACACACACATTTTGTTGTTTTTTTTTTTCTATTTTAAAAATTATATATTTCTTTTGAAATACACTTCTCATGGGTACATACTTTCCATGATTACTTGTCCGGTGGTGGAGGCCTGGTGGCTATAGCACAGGGAATCCTAGTGTTGTCACCAGTCTCTACAACTAGCATTTGTAAGTTACTTAAAAAATAGATGTAATGATGTTATAAACTGCAATTGTACAGAGAAATAAAGATTATTATTATTATTTGTTTTTATTTCTCCCTCTGTACTGAGGGGTAGAAAACGGACACACGGGCCTTGACCAAGTGTGCACGCAGGGAAAAAAAGAAAGAATTACAATGATGACGGTGATGAGTTAAGAAATTTACGTGTGAGACGACGGGTGTTAAGAAGGACTGCTTTTTGAATAAGTGTAAGAGTGGATTTAGGCATTTGAAGCATGTTGAGGCTGGTTTGAAGGGTCTTTGGAATTACATCAGTAAATATGATGATAGGAATGATTTTTACGGAGTCTACTTGCCATTGTCTTTTTATTTCGATAGCCAGGTCAACATACTTTATCATTTTTTCCGAATGTGTAGTAATGAGTTTGTGTGTGTTGCAAACTGCTATGTCTATTATGAAAACAGATTTTTTAATTTTGTCTAGTATTGTTATGTCCGGTCTATTGTAATGTATAGTCTTGTCTGTTATAATTGTCCTGTCCCAATATATTTTGACGGAATTACTTTCTAAAATAGTGCTGGGAATACATTTATAATAAGCGACCTTTTTTAAAATGAATGAATGTTTGTGGGCCAGGTTTTGGTAGACAATTGCAGCAACTTGGCCATGTCTTTGTTTGTAGTCAGTTTGAACTATAGATTTACATGCACCTGTAATATGTTGAACTGTTTCTGAGCTACTGTGACATCGTCTACATAAGTCAGTTGGAGGGCTGGGAATATGAATAATGTGTTTTTGATAGTTATGAGTATCTATTACTTGGTCCTGAATAGCAATTACAAAAGCCTCTGGGAAGAGTTCTCCGCGTCGGAGCCATTCGTTCGACGCTTGCCTGTCAACATGTGCTTGACCGAGATCGGCAAGGTGTCTACCATGCAGAGACTTTTGTGACCACAAATCTATTTTCTGCTGTTTACTTACTATTTTGAGCTGAAAATTTCTGTGATTTAGATTAAGAGGAGTTAGTTTTTTGTCTATGCCTACAATATATTTGTGCAGTTGCGAATGTTCAGATTTTGCATAGAAATATTTGCGAAATTTGTCTATTAGACTGTTACGTAAATTTTGTATATCGATGATGCCTCTCACTCCATCTTGACGTGGTAATGTGAGACGCTGTGTACATGATCTGGGGTGGTGTTTTTTGTTAACTGTCATATTTGTATTAATTGTGCGTTGAAGTTTAACTAAATCACTCTGAGACCAATTTATTATTCCAAAAGAATAGATGAGAATGGGTATCGCGTAGGTATTTATGGCTTTTATAATATTGCGTGAATTTAGCTGAGTTCTTAATATTTGGTTTATTCTAATTTTAAATTTTTTAGTTAAGTCTATTTTTGCTTGTTTTTGATGTATCTGTTTGGACTGATGAAATCCTACATATTTATATGTGCTATGTTCGTCCATTGGCTCTATTTGTTCACCAGTACTGAGTATATATGTATTGTTTACTGATTTTCCGCGAATGATAGAATGTACTTTGCATTTATCAACACCAAATTGCATTTTTATGTCTGTAGAAAATGACTGTGTTAAGTCTGCTAGTTTTGTAAGTTCAGTGTTGTTGGTTGCAAAAATTTTTATGTCGTCCATATACAGTAAATGTGACAGAATGTGATATGAGTTATTATATTTTAATTTAAAACCTACATTAGTACTATTGAGTAATTCTGATAACGGGTTGAGGGCTAGACAAAACCATAACGGACTAAGAGCGTCTCCCTGGAATAAACCTCTTTGTATTTTTATTGATTCAGTACTTAAGGAACTGTTATTTATTAATTTTAGTTTCGTTTTCCAATGAAGCATGGCTACATTTAAAAATGAAATCAGACTGGTATGAATTTTGTAATATTTTAGTACATAAATTAACCAGCTATGAGGGACAGAATCAAATGCCTTTTTGTAATCAATGTACATTATATGAATATTTCTATTTTTATTGTGTGCTTGTTTCATGGCTATTGCATCTATTGTCAACTATTCTTTACATCCCTGGCTATTTTTCTTACAACCCTTTTGTTTTTCTGCAAGAATATTTTGTTTGTCAAGGTGTCTGTAGATTGTTTCGCTAATGCATCCTGTAATAATCTTGTATATCGTTTGTAGGCATGTTATAGGTCTGTAGTTTGCGGGGTCTTTTGGATCTGAGCCTTTCGGAAGCATGTAAGTTAGACCGCTTGTTATGAATGTTGGCATATTATGTGGTGAATGTATGAATTGACAAATATGATTGTAGATAAATGGATGTGTACATGTGAGCTTTTTGTACCAGTAATTATGTATATTATCGGTACCCGGTGCTTTCCAATTTTGTGTGCTGATTATTTGAATGAATGTTTCTACTGTGATATTTTCAAAATCCATTTGTTTAATATTTGGTGCTTTTGCTATTTTGTCTAACCACTCAGCCTTACTATTATGTGCTACTGCATTTTCCCATAGGCCTGCCCAAAATTGTTGTAAGTGTTGTGGTGATGGGAATTGAGTAGAAGGTGTAGTATTAATATGGTGTTCGTGCCCTAAAGTTCTGTAGGACTGTTTTTCATTATTTAAAAAGTTTGCATTTTGTTGTTTCCGTTTAGTACATGTTAAATATCTTCTCAATCTATTTGATAGCTCGTTTAATTTTTGCTTGAGTGTGTTGAGGAAATGTTGTGGCTCCGTATTAGATTCTTCATGTTGAGAGTGTGTTTTATATTTCCTCTTTATTTCTTCTACAGTCTTTAGTATTCTCAGATTTCTATTTTCTATTATGTATTGTGTTAATCTTCCAATTTCTAATCTATATTTTTCTATTCTGCTTTCAATTCTTCTTTGCCAGGTAGGTTTTCTATTTCGATTGTTTGCAGTTATATTTCCCTCTGTGTTAAATCTGGTACCATTAAATAAGGCGACTGTATAAGCTGCTGAATATATTAAGGTATGTAATGAAATAATAGTGATAAGATGCCTCGGTAAAATTTTATTATTCAAGTAGTGAACAATCTGTGCAAATTTTCGTGAATATTTCTGTTTTGGGATGTATGGTCTTGCTTCAGCATCAGTTGTGCTAAATATTGCAATAGCATTATTAAATTCTATTTCAATTTTATTACTTTCCATGAGGTTTTGTAATTGGGAGTTTTCCTTTTGAGCATTCCTTAATGTACATGTTTTTATGACAGTGTTTGTGCTATCTATCATGTTTTCAAGTTGAATATGCTGTGTGGGTGTAAAGATGTCTGTTGTGCTTTTATACGGGGTTTGTTGCGTTTGTTCCACTACGGTATAATTTTGATCTGTAACTAGTTCTCGATCATTAAGCTCCAATTTCAATTCTACTTCTCTTCTCAATTCGTGAATTTTATTTGAGTATTTCTAATTTTTAAATATTAATCTTCTTTGGTCGGCAATCCTCTGTTCAGTAAGGTAAGATAAATATGGATGTCTTTCTATGAACATTTCATACAAATTTTTCCGGTAGCCAGTTTGATCTTTCTCCAACTCAGTTACTTCAAGATAAAACCTAATGATGTCTTCATTTATTTCATCCGACCATTTCATCCTGGTATTGTTCGTAGTATTTGTTTGTGACGGTGCTGTAATTTGAGTGGTGTGTGTGTGTTTACGGTTCTCATTCCGTATAATATATTCTCTTACTTCATTACCTATTTCGTCTAATAGTTTTTGTGGCAGTAGTTTTCTTCTTAATATAGCTCGTTTTTGGTCTCCTAGTCGTTGCCGAGTGGCTTTCATTTCGGGATATCTACTTTCAAATTCCTGGTGTAAAATTTCTAGGTAATTATTCATGTGAGTTGTTTCGCATTTAGTTATTAATAGGTATGTACGTCAAATAAAGCGGTTCATATCTTCTGTCCATTTTTTCGCGCACGTAGTTGCCCAACAGTGGGTGCAGGTTTAGTAGCTGATGCCTCCTGCACAACAGCTGTTGACCTTGTAATTCTTGATGTATATGAATTAATTCTTGATGTATATGAATTATTATTATTATTATTACTGATCTAAAACAACTATCATGAAATATTTAAAATGTTACATTAAAAAAAATTGACACCGCAATAAGTATTTTCCCCTTTAAAGTTTTTTCCTTTATTTTAATTTCTTAGGCGTGCTCAGCACGTAGTAACAATTCAACACTTAAGGAACAATGGCCATTTTAGACTAGGAATATACATAAATTAATATTAACATGAGATTGTCACCAAAATATAGACAGTGTAAATTTACTTAATTAAAATCGTCAGTTTCTTATTAAAAGCCGGAAAAATATAATGGTCTTTAAAAATATAACTATGATTATCAGAACGCAGTATTAAATATCTTATTATTAAACGTATCCCGTATGTAATTATTAACGTTTCTTACACAAAGAGTATATAACTACGTTTTACTAAAGATACCCATAGGTGGTGGTACCTAAAGTGTAAAGTAGTCTAATAAAAAGTACTGTATGATATAATTACTTCGTTTTATCCATATTGTTTTTGGCCTTAATTGATTTTGTTTTGTTGAATCGAAATTAAGTTCTAGACAAAGGCAACCGTATAAAATTATGTTAATCATTGAACTAAAAAAAACTTTCATTTTAAAAAGCCACAGATTAATAATATATCACCACATAAATATAAAAATACATAATGCATAATTACTAGATTATCTGTACTTCTAAAATATATTAGTCTAAGCGGTAGCCGTCGAAAAAGTTAGTCATGCGGAATAAGTAGAAAAATATACTTTTTTATTTTCTGGGTATGAGCTTAATATAAACCAGCGATCTGGTAGTTTTTAACTTATCCAAAATTATTTTTTTAATTTTCTTCACAAAAGTGACATATAAAACGTAAGTGTGATTTTTTTATTTCATAGAGTTTGATCATATATTGAAAATTCAAGACTTGAATTTTCAATATATGATCAAACTCTATGAAATAAAAAAACACGCTTATTCTTAAATCAATGTGTGCCAGACCAACCTTAAAATATCTATTTTAACTATTAATTTTCTATATAATGCAGATTTAAAATAAAAAAAATCATCTCAGTCCCCCGTGACCATGGGTGATGGAAAGCGCCCGAAACGTTGGGCATTAAAAATAAAAGTAATGAAAAGTAAAATAAACGCGATAAAATCCGTAAAAGTAGTTTTTACCTGCTATAGACATATTTTCAAAAACTTTGAAGTAAATCTGGGGCAGTTAATCATACGCAAAAATAATAATATTTTACACGTATAATTAATAGTCCATTTTGCACCTTTTTGTCGCTAATGGAAGACAGAAATAATAATAAAAAAATTGACCCATCCTAACGTGTATATAAATAACTGCAGCATGGCTATACCACGTGAAAGTCTTGTGTCTTATATATAGATTCCACATATCGCGTTATAATTATTCTACCCTATAAGTCCTTTAAATGCAAAAATTACGTACGATTGCAATCTTCCAAACGTTTATGAGTATTTCAATAAATTTTCTTCCTTTACTAATAATAAAATCCAGAACTTTCACTTAAATAAAACACATTTTAAACTTTGTAAGTTGTAGATGCCACTCGCTGATTTGGCACGAAAAATTCACAATGACATGAGGTGAATAATGTTGCCATTGGGAGCTCATGTAGATTGGGACACCAGTGAAAATCTTATTTTCCCCCCGAAAGTTTAAAATTCGTGTCCGTCAATTCATGACTACATATTATACACACACAGAGGAGGCGTCATCGAATATAATTTTTGCTTGTAATAATATTTTACTCAAATATTTCAAAACTAAAGAAATTAGAACTTTAAAAGATTGAATTATTTTATTGTGTTTTATTTAAAATGCTATTTGATTTTTTTTAATCTGCATTATATAGAAAATTATTTTTTTATTTAAATCTGCATTATATAGAAAATTAATAGTTAAAATACATATTTTAAGGTTGGTCTGGCACACATTGATTTAGGAATAAGCGTGTAAGACTCGAATTTCCGATATATGATCAAACTCTATGAAATAAAAAAATCACACTTACGTTTTATATGTCAATTTTAACTAAAAAAGCTGAAGGTACTCCGGGTTTAACAATGACATCGGGACGTCAGTCATCTCAACTCCCCGTGACCATGGGTGCTGGAAAGCGCCCGAAACGTCGGGAATAAAAAATAAAAGTAATTAAAAGTAAAATAAATACGATAAAATCCATAAAAATAGTTTTAATCAATGTGTAGTGTTCGCGTAAATATAAGAAATCATTATATAGGAGGTAACTTTGAGAGCCTATAGTTATTAATTACACTCAGGATTTTATCCACTTTATAACGCCGTTTGACATAAAATATTGTCGCTTTGCTAAATAAATGCGATAAATCTCTTGTCGTTAGCAATTGGAGACATGAGACGAGGGGGCGTGGGTCACCGATTGCACTTAGCGTGACACATTTCACGCGTCAGTAACACTGAAGCTAATCAAGTGATAGGTCGTTTTTTGCTCTTTGTTACTATAAAACGCACTTGAAACTCGATAGAATGTCTCTTGTTTGGTGAAACTTGTGATCTAAAAGAAAATATATTACCATCTTATGACGATATAATGAAGTTTTATGAGTGGACAAAATGGCGTTTAAAATTCGATCAACATACAAAAAAGGAGCCATCCTTTCAAGTAACTGCAAGTTTAGTATCGTACAGAATTGAAGCAATTTGGAAAAAAGCATCAATACCGACCTTTTCACATACCAGAGTGTTACAAATGCTGAAGTCATATCATTTACTCATTTAAAAATTCACTTAAATCCTACCCTCAAATTCCAAACAAACGGCTCAAAGAGTTCCGGCTTGGTAGCAAAGCTATTTTCAACATTTCCTCATTCAATTTTAAAGATTTGAGCACCTATATTTGTAATTAAGATCGTAGAGTGCCTAAAATTAAACACAGCTTTTTAATAGGTCAACGTACCTCAAAAAATGTTCATAGGAAAAATTGACATCGCCACTACAATTCAAGCTAGGAAATTTTTGAAAAGGAAGCTCCGAAAGCGAAGCAAATTTCAGGAAGTACGTAAAAATGGGGTATCTTCAGTCCCACTTGATACGATTTCTACTTCTTCCGATTCTGGTCATTCCAATCATAGTAACAGTGAGCTCGTACTGCATGCAAAAACTGATACAGCTCCACGGCCTGCCACTGTTACCATGGATTATTTTACTATCTCCAAAACTTGTGATATGTATGGAGTATCTAACAGAGCAGGGGCAGCTATCGCATCAGCAGTTCTGCAAGCCACTAACTCGACTGTACGATCCAAATAAGCTACGCAGAGAACAAACGAAAACCAGACAAATTATTATGGCCAGGGACCGAGTTGTAGAAGTACCTGCATTATATTTTGACGGTCAAAAAGATAAAACAGACAGATTTTCCTTGAAAAACATATTTCATTAATAAAGGAGCCAGATTCTAAGCACTTGGGATATATTTCACTTACTTCTGGAACTTAGTTAGTATAACTAAAGTTATAGCAAAATACATTTTAGATTACTTTTTGAAAGAAAACATATCGACGTATCCTTTGCTGGCGATCGGGTGAGACGGAACAAATGTGAACGTTGGGAAACTTGGAGACATCATACAATCACTAGAAAAAAGTTTAAATAGACCATTACAATCGATCATCTGCTTGCTTCATATGAACGAATTACCATTTCTCCATTTATTTGCATATATTGATGGCGCTACTTCGTGACCTCAAACATTCAAAGGACAAATCTGAAAACACCAGGAAAATTGTGAAAACAGACAAGTTCTTCAGTTTTAACCCAGCATCTCCTAGTTACTAGACTTGTCAAATCAAGACTTGAGTACCGATCAGTCTCATCTATACAGCATTGATTCAGTTGTTACAAAGGTCAAGGTATCTGTGGGCTTAGCAATAAATCAACAGGTAAGATGTCTCACGCTAGATGCCTGACTCGACCGAATTGTGTTCTACGTCTATACGTTTCAACTAACACTTAGAGTGAATGGGGTACTACACTCTATTATGAAGAATCAGAATGTGTCAAAAAGGCACGAATGGTAATTCATAATGCTGTGTTAGTCCTTACTTTAATGTATGGTAGTGAAAGTTGGGTGTGGCAGAAGAAGCACGAAAGTAGACTAAATGCTGTAGAAATGCGGTCTTTAAGGAGTATGCTAGGGTTGAATCTGAATGACAGGGTGACAAATTGCATAATAAGAGATAAATGTAGTATGCAAGATGATGTTGTGACCACTATTAAGAAAGGAATGCTTCGGTGGTTTGGTCATGTAGAAAGAATGAATGAGGAAAGAGTGACAAAGCAAATTTATATGGCAGATGTGAACCGCACAGTCGGGAAGGGACGCCACAGAAGAAAGTTTATCGACAAAATTGGCGATATTTTGAAAATGGGCTACATTAGAAGTACCCTTAACCGATGAGCATGTATGCGTAGATATATGGAGGTAGAGGAAGCGAAAGAGGTATGTCAGGATCTTGCCAAATGGAAGTCCATAGTCTCTGCCTGTCCCTTTGGGTGACAGGCGTGAGTGTTTATGTTTCTGTTTATGTACTCCATCTGAAAGCTTAATAATATTAGCAAGCACGACACCTCTGGAAACTGACATCTTCATCTAGGTACCTGTCAGTCAAACTTAAAACCAAAGTCGATCCGGTAATCGAAAGAAATGGTTTTGAAAGAATGGTTATTTCACCCACCCTAGAATTTATTATTGGCAATGCTGACTGATCCACTAAAGCACATTCGTGTATAAGCTGTGAAACGAATACTGAAAGCTCGCACCATCACACAGGCCAAAATCCGTCTATTTAAAGTTCCGCACATAAACTTAGATACATTTTACTACATAGATCTGATTGATTGGCAGCAAAATATCACCAAACCACCGATTCTAAAGGAAATAATTGACTGAGATTTGCAGTTATTTTTTGACAAAAAAGGTAAGGGTGAATTGCCAATACTACGTATTCCCTGTCATACCCAAGCAGTGGAAAGCGCAGTCAAGACTTTAACAGAAGCCTCAAGTACGTTGTACAGCAAATTTGCAAGAGAAGGCTACATAAAAGCCCAGATAGCGTCTCGTAAAAATATGCCTAAATTCGACGCTAAGCAGGATTTTGTGGTAAATAAAAACAATTAATTGGATATAATTAGATTAGTTGTGGCATTTAATTTGTAAAATTAAACAATTATGTTCTATAACCTAGTGTTTTATTACGAAATATTTAATTTAAGGGGATTTCCTTAAAGCCTTTTTTGTAATTTTTTTAATTTCAAGATCAATCCGGAGGGTGAAGATGTATTTTAGTCAGTAATGATAATGATTATTTTCCTCTTCAGAATAATTAACTCTGTTATTAATTGAAAGATTTTCACCATTTGGGATTGTTTTGTCGATATTATTCGACAAAATTTGTTCAATGGTCAACGGCTTTGTGTCACCTTGTCACTGGTATATTATTTAACTAATACTCAAAAAATCAAAAAATATATTTTTCAACTTATTCCGAATGACTAACCTTTTTTGACGGTCACCGCTTAGACTATAATAAATGCCGTATTTTGTTATATTTAAATAGGCAACATAATAATATGTTTAACACGTCATAATTGTATGTTTCATCAAGTTACGATATATCATATTTTACTATTCTAAACGTATTAAGAGAGTGGCCATTGTTCTTTACAATTAATAAATTCATTGAGTCCGTGTTCTCCACGGACTCGAACTCTTTTTGTTTATTAACTAGTAAATTTTAATATGATTTATTCCCAAAACTGCCCCAATTTCAAATTATTGAATATAGTTTCTTATGTCTTTAGATAGGCTGGCATAATATATTGACTGACAGTGGAAGAAATTTTTTGGGAAATATATTGCCTTTACTCTCTTCTTGTATATTCGGAAGCCGAATTAAAACTGAGGTTGAAAATATAAGAGCACAAATTATCACAAATATATTTAAGCTGGGTAAGTTTTTTTTTAACTATTTAACCACGTAAATACACTTCCCTAATACTTTTAGAAGCTATAATTGCTGGAATCCGATCTAAACAGAACGAGCTTACAGTATCTTGACGCCTTGCAGTGGTATACTTGTATATGCAGTGGTATATTAATCAACGATCCCAAGCAGATGGCAGAACACATCCATCTTCTCTATATTTTTTTTTAATTTCAATAGCCTCGCGTATCGTCCTTGGTGGGAATCGGTGTTCTTTTGCGAGGATTTGTGGTCTAGCAAATATAGCCAACCATGTCTGTGACTCCTCTGACATATGGCAGTATAGCAGGCAGACACTTCACTCGGTCACTGTGACTTAGGCGTGGGACCCGAAGTTTGTTTTTATCAGCTTTTAAAGCTCGATGGCCAGATGTTTTCTGTCACAGATCCTTTGTGCTCTCTGAAATAAAGATTTCTCCACGGTAGCTAACTGAGATTTAGATAGTGAGATTCACCATTTAAACATCGGTTGGTAATAAGGGTCTTTTTCTATACACTGTGTGGCCAATAGTAGCAATATTAGTCGAACACTGCCTCACATCTGGCTATCTATATATAGTATATAGTAAAAGAACTCTTACATCCAAATTTTAATAGAGAACATGGATGGATTTCATATGTGTGTAATCCTATAATTAAAAAAATTGCATCCAAACCGAAGCATATCACTGCAAAACTTCAAGATACTGTAAGCTCGTTCTACGTAGATCTGACCAAAAATTAATATGTGTTTATGGCATTATATACATTTATAAGACACGGTGATTTAAAACCACTTTTAAGTCACGCTCATGCGGGACTTAACTAGCCGATTATTGTAAATACGGTGTTTTTTTATAATTTTTAAAATTTTAAACATTTATTGAAATATAATAATAAATATAGAACAATAGAACTTTAATTAGTAACATCTATTAGAATACTTTGACTTACAAACAAAACATTAAATCATTTGATCAAGAAATTTAAAAAAATCCATAAAGTCATTTAATTTTTTTGTAAATTTTTAGCTTGAACTGTATTTTAAAGTACAATTATTAAAAACACAATTACTATTACTACCATTTACCGTCACGTTGCAATTGTTAAAAAAATAAGACTGTTGTGAATTCAGGTTTGATAAATCATTTACATATAAGCCAACATCTGTATGATACAAAACTTCTGTAAATCGAGTCTCGTTGTAATTTGGTCTCGTTTGATTAAGTCCTTAGATTGGTGCTCTAATTCTTTTACTGAAACTTTTTAATTCTCTGTATTTAATAACAAAACTTCTCTATTCGGACATGATTTTCATTTAGTAGACTACAATTTTTCAATTAAAAAGGAGGTTTTAAGTCAATTGTACTATTAAGTAATGTACGATATACGGAACTTAAGGATCGATTATTAAAACTTGTAAAGCACTCGCTTCGCTCTAGCGCTAACTTCACACGGTTCAATAATTAGCTAATTAAGTCCCTTGCATCGTAGTTTTCTATAATATGGCAGCTAATATGTTCATATGATATATATTTATAGGTATTTTTATATAAACGCTTGTGTTTTCTTACAGATAAGAAGGAACGTGGTCTAGCAAAACTGTTTATCGCTCTAACCGAAACCCGTAGTTTATCATTTTCCCTTTTTCGGATGATAAATTGATATTTTAATGCCTTTTAAGTTTGTGACATTAATTATAACATATCTTATTATTATAATTCAATTCGAAAAGGTTACAAGTCTGCAATAAAATAAATATAAAATTACTATTTTGACCAACCATAGACCAACATGGAAAATCACAAGTAGGTGTCTTGTTAAGTCACCTTGTCGATATCGTCAGTCCATATCGGCTACTGGCTTCTGAGTAGAGTGTACTACTTAGCTGAATCTTCAGCTTTACACCGTTTTCTTACTACCGTTTTACGTTTACCTCAAGTTAAAATAATACATCTACTCCAGCGGCTGTTTCAACAGTAGTCGACAAAGTCAAAAAAACGTTAAAGAACGTTTCACTTTCCATCAATATTTGTTTTATTTCTTCCAAAACCATTTTTAAAAGCCACTTTTATTACAAACTATTTATCGAACAACATACGACTACCATTTATAGGCTGCTTAAATTTTTGAACCAGTATTTTGTTTTATAAATGATGACTAAAAAATAAAAAAATTCCTTATATAAAGAAATCAGGTAAAGAGATATAAAAGTCTAGATATCTATATAAAGACTACATATTATGTTATAAAGAAACGTAGTACTTACAGAATGCTAGGGTAAATAACTAAAAATACGCTTTTTTTGAACCATATTATTATTTACACATTTTAATTTATATTTACACATTCTAATCAGTTATATTATTTTATAATAATACATAACCAGAATTCTTATGATGTAAATAAACGACATTAAGGAAGAGCTCATAATTTATAAGTAAGCGAAATAAATTCACAGCATACATTTTGGAGCAAGGAAAAGTCCGCCACGCTCGACTTGTACACTTCAATATCCTCTAAACAATAGTATAGGAATTGAAACAATAATAATTGAATAATACTGGGCGGAGAAGGACAACTTTGATAAGAAGAAGATGATTTTTCTATCATATCGATGCTATCTAATACCTTCGTATAACAGAACATTGTCACATTTTCGGCCACCAGGGACATTTTTCATATATCCATACAATTTTAGTCGAGGAAGATACGAAAACCTTAGTATTGTAATCTTGAACACTGGTGAAAATCGAACTCGATGGTCAACTTTAGCAAGCACTTATTCGCTGAACTATCGTGGTTCTATTTTTATTATGTTCACCGGAAAGTTCTGTCAGTTAGGATTGTACACTGTGAAATAAATACGTGGAATGCAATAGAAAGTCCTTGCTAAGCCTCTCTTGATAATCTGATATCGTCAGATTATTCTATTACGATTTTTAAGTACAAATTTATAGATAAATATGAGATGGGATTGGTGGGCTAATAGACTAATAGAATAAGGTAGTAAAAATACACGTATGTTTTTATATAAGCTAAACAAACTTTCTAGTAATCCCCATATTATTCACCGCATTTTGACAACTTTTATTAATCATTTGTTATGTTTAGAGGTAACATTTTTTTTGCACTTGGTAATTACATAAGTACATCTGTAATTTCACTTCAAACTATTGGATCAGAACATTTTAAACAATTTTATTTTCATTTAATTAAATAATTAATTATGTTCGCGACGGCCTAACAACCTTAAGAAACAAAATGATAAAGAATATTGTTTTATGTATTAATAGTGAAATTACCAAGAAAACTGAGTGAAAACGTGTATTAATATAGTTATTTAGCATATTTATAACTCTCAATATGTTTGTATAGAATGTCGTTTTGATAACAAGTAATATAAACAACTTTTATTATATACTAAAAAATCGACCAATCACAGCGCGTCTTATCGTAGAACTCTCTAGAAGTTTTTTAATTAACTGCGTAATAGATCATACTAAAAATAATGAAAATAATTTTATGTCCTAAAAGAGTTATAAATATGACATTTAATTAGCATATGGCTTATAGATTAAAGAAGTATAGGAATATTTTTTTATAATTAAACGCATTTCGTAGTTATAGAAAAATTAAAGAATTAAAATGCCCAAATATTATGAAAATTTGGGACATTTCGTTTAATAACTTTTTACAATGTTAATGTTTTTAATAACCTTTATGATATACTAATAAAGTGTCAGACTACCGATTTAATGATGTATAGCATGTTAGTGTAGCAATTAATTTTGTATAGAGAATATTGCAATTTATGCCATTTGTATAGTGAAATGTTTATGCAATAAAGAGGCAAAACGGAAAATGGCAAGCGGCTCACTGTAAAGTATTGCTAAAGTCTACCTTAGGGGCTCGGGACCCAGTACCCGTAGTAGTGTGAAGAACTACCAGTGACAAGTGAAGTGAAGTGAGTGGTATCCGGTGGTAGCTGAAGTGACTAGTAGCAGTATATAGTGAATAGTGAAAGTGTTACCTAGCCTAAAAAGGTCGTAACTGACATTCGCAGTTACACATAGTGAAAGTGTTAGCTAGCCTAAAAAGGTCGTAACTGATATTCGCAGTTACATAGTGAAAGTGTTACCTAGCCTAAAAAGGTCGTAACTGACATTCGCAGTTACATAGTGAAAGTGTTAGCTAGCCTAAAAAGGTCGTAACTGATATTCGCAGTTACATATAGTGAAAGTGGTAACTGATATCCGCAGTTACACAAGTGATAAAATCAACTAGTTTAGTTGATAATAGCTGCTAGTCAGTAGTGTTAGAAAACCAGCTACTACCAATAGATATTTGATACCACCGTACAGTTTAAAGAAATCTTTTGAAATATACAGTGACCAACCAATAGTGAACAACCGTAGTTTAACAACAGTGATCAATAAATAATAGTTATAAAATTTCGCGACTAATCAATCAGTCGAACCGCTGGCCACTACCTTGCTATTTGTATTTGTTAATCGTGCATTTTGATTTTAACTACAGTCCACAATATTTCAGCGGCACCAACAAAGACGGCGGTGAGAGTACCCACCGGAACCTATAGGTGTAGGACGTGAGCGACTCGCGAAGTATCTTCGACAACATTTACTCCGGAGAGTTTCGCCCGTCCGGCACAAATTATTATAAATAAATTTAAGAAAGTATTGAGAGTCTAGTTTTATTATAAGAATAAACTATTTTCCCTTTCTTTACACTGAAACGTTTATATGAAAATTAACTAAATAGCATTTAAACTTTAGAAAATAAAACAAATAATTTGCACGAAAAATATTTTATATTACGGTTAAATATTATTTAACCTGTAAATAAACACTCGGTCAGTTACATGAATATACATAAGCATACAGCTAGGCAACGCACTAATTTATAAATATAAATTTTTCATTATTTTTAGAAAAGAACTAATTTAAGTGTATAATAAAGTATTCATTTGTTCTTCAACATTTTCTACATAATGAACTATAAACAAGTTCAGAAAATCCAGAAAATTATAGATTTTACAAAACTGGGGTTCAAATTCATCGAGGTTCAGTACTCATACACAATACTTAATGATATATAAAAGTTTATTGGGATATTATTTATTATGAACGAATAATTCAACGGTGAAGCATATAAATATATCTTAAGTAGATACGCAACGCCACCATCAACCCTTAGTGCATACTTGAATTTCAGGGAGACTTCAGTAGGTCTTTCGAAACAAAGTTTAGACACTCACTGACAACACACTGAACAAAGAGATTTTTCACAGTTTTCCGGATGCAGCCCAGCGAGGTTGGATTCGTTGGTTGACATCTTGTTGGAAATTGGTTTTCCCTAATCGGATTTTGTTAATGATTATAACCCAGTGCTTGATCACAATTCCACCCGTTTGGTAAATGGTAATGATGCCCTACAAAAGCCTATTTATTCTCGCCTTGAAGACGCCCCGATTGTATTCGGACGGAAAGACAGACAAATGATTCCACTTCTATGATGTACGCATTACAAAAGTACGCAAACAAAGGGGTGAAGACCCACCAGCCGCCTGGTTGTCCCATTGCGGTAAAAAAGGGAGGAATTAAAGCATGTAATTCCCGCGCACGCTCCGCGAAATGCATCCTATAGGATACTGAGAGGCTCGCTATCCAGCGCCTGAGCTCGAGGCTAACAAAACTGGTTTTAACCAAATCACAGTTGCCAATGAGCTTCTTAGCACGTCTCTCGACTGAGTCCAACTTATGAACAGGTTTTGTAGTTCTTATTAACAACTTTGAGCGTAATATTCTCAACAACTGTCCGTACCTTAGGTATAACATGGACTTTTACCCATTGTCCGTGCTCATTTTAAAACCTACCTAGTTGGGATACACTAATGACTTATATTATTTATAATGATGTTAATATCGTATCCCTTTCCAGTACAGAAGCTTGAAAAATTTCTTCAATGCAGCGGTTAAGCATTTTGAGGCTAATCGTCCCTCTTTGCAGTTAGATGAAATTTATCGATGTTCCAGAATATTCCAGATAAATTTATCAATTTCCTAGAAGAGCTGTACTCGGATAGAGATCGTAGCGTTACAATAAAAAGCACTTAACATCTGATATACTAGCTATTAACTTGGCACTCCTGAAGGTACTGTAGCACCGCGTCAAATAAAGCAAAAGATTTCTTATAGTTTACATAATGATGTCCTCCAGACGGAATTATGGCGGCTGGTCTCAACGGAGACTAGCCCTCTCCCCATCTACGTGGGACAAGAGTATAGTGCAAGAGTGTATGCGCACAGAAGACATAGAAGGGTATGTATGTGGTCTCTGGCAATAAAGCCTTGTCAAAGTGGCTAAAAGGCGTACAGTCGGCGTGCGTCTTATTTTCCGATTAGCAAACATTAGATTAAGACTGAGATTGGAGAGTTATTGGGTTCTTTTCTAATGAGTCTTCCAATATTTTGCTCTAACCGCATGGGCAGTTTCCAAGAGCTGTTAATGATATCTTCCATAATATTGCAATCATCTAGACACCGAAAACTATTTTGTAGCTTAAGCTGAAAATGTTACTGTAGTTTTCAACTGGTACGGTAGCATACAAGTTTTTGAACAGACGTGCTAAATGTATGCAGCGAGAGTTAAATAGACTCAATTCAGCTCGTAAAAATAAGCAATTGAGCAGAACGAAGATTTCAAAATCTACACCACATATATGTTTTTTATTCACTTCATTAGACGGGATCTTTCAGCATTTGAGAATAGAACCCGGAATCTGTCTCTAATTCCAAAGTTCCCCATTCTTACTAGCAATGAGCTATCAAATGAGCAATTAGCTCATTGCCTTTACTCCTAACTGTGTATTTAACTATCCCATCAACATTGGGTAATGTTTAGTTTTATAGGAATGTACGACTTTAAAGATATTCACATGCTCCACTTCTTCATCGTAGTATGCTAAAGTTGGTGTGAATTCCTGTATAACTCTTAAGAAATATTTTTGGTATATAAATATTGTTTGGTAATTCTGAGCATATGGTACGCTAAGTACATAACCCTAGTTAACTAGCTCCTAATCTTCATGTTGTTAACGAGAGAGACTTATGAGCGATAAATCTAGCACCTTCTTGGGACAGATGTAATGTAGAATACTTTGAAAAGTACTAATTACATTAATTTACATATAAATGGTTTTATTTATAAGTTACGCAAAATTTTCTGTGTAACTGACGTATTACTTAGCAAGTTGACGAATTAAAATATATCGAAAAACATTGAGCTATTATGTACTACGTACTAGAAGAGACACTGCATTCAGCTACTCTGTTCCACTCAACTGCGGTGCATGCACCGCACTTTAATCAGTCACTCGCTAGGCGTTTGTAGAGTTGTCACGTGTTGTGTTGATTTAAAAAAAAACTCTTGATAAAAATATGCCGTCTTGTGTACTTAGGTATTGCACAAATAATTCAAGAAATATCATTCAAAACCAAGGTATTACTTTTCATCGGTTAATAAGATACTTAATCAATAAAAAAGTATTATAAATTAATAATAAAACAAATTATTCCTAAGACGCCATCTCGTATCATGGAATATAGATTATGAAATTAATATGTTCAGATGCGACATTTCTGTGGGTACTTAAGTATAGGACGAATATATTATTAAACACATTTTTTTTGTAGAAACGTATATAACTTATTATAATTAGGCTAAATTTTTCATGTTTAAATCTGCTTATTATTTTTAATTTTATTTTTAGTTTTCCACTTCAAAGTCAAAGTGGAATAAATACGTCCATTTTTAACTCTCGCGTGCCCAGCATTTATGAACGATTATTTACAGCATTTATGATTCTAATTTAAATAAATATATTTGTAATTTATATTTTATGTTAATAAGTTTTGTTAAACATACATTTAGTATGTTTTTTTATATTTGACCTTTTAAAATATTCGGATAAAAATATCATTAAAATGTAATTGTGATATAATATTATGTAATATTATATTAAATAAACAAATATAATATACAAAATAAGTGACAAAATTTAAATATTGTTCTCGATATAATTTAGCTATTTAACAATACAATCTACTGTTACCTACGGATCATTCTACCTATGTTTATTCTATGATAAAAAAACCAAACGCGCTAACACAGAGTAGCGCACGTTTTTTTGTTTGAGATAGCTATTCTAGTACGTAAGTACATATTACTTCAATGTCAAAAAGGTTGTTTTTTGTACGTGTAAATCTGCAGTAAAACATTTGGAAAATCTGTTTATGATCTTAGTAAGATACGGCAACGTACAAATGTAGACCCTGCCTCTCATGGGAATTCTTTTGTAAGAGCTAGGCAAGTATTCTATAAAGTCTCTCTTTTGATGGCCAAGGGAACTATGTCTGAAATGCTTTGAGTATCTGAAATATCACAAGCAGAAAGATTTAATATTTATATTTTATGAACCGGAATAAGAAATCGCGAATCTCTCGGATTAACAAACGAGAAATGATCATTTTATAGGGCGATATAGACACATAGAATTTATCCGTTCATTACAGCTTATCAAAAGTTCACCGCTGAATATAGCTGTCCTCAATGGGATTAGCTCATAGAGGGGGCATTTGCCATGATCTCCACTCATGGCAAGTGGATTGGCAAGAGCAGGTTCCTTTAATTTAAGTTATTATTAGGAAGATTCCACTGAAAATTTCTGTGTAATGGCGGTGGAAAAGAATCCGCCATGTCGTTCCATGGGTGTCGTAAAACAGATGGGATTGAAATACATAATAAATACTAAAATCCCTCAACAACAATCCATAACAAAATTAAAAATAAATTGTATTTTCACAGTATTTTAGAAGCTTATTAATTATTTAAATCACTCTCCTAAAATGGCTAAATAAATAAGGATTTAAATAATGCAAGTCAGTTGTTTGCCACTTTTTGCAGCCCGTTTTAAACTTTTCATTTATGGACTTTAGAGGACTGTTCAGTAAATTTTCGCATAGACAGTAAAATTTTCAAGTCAGATTTATAGAATATCGTAATAAGTCTGCAAAAAAAAATATTTTTTAATGTGTATCGCAATTATAATAAGTAATTAAAGCAACCTTGTTCAGTATTTGATCACAATACTTAAGGTACATAGTGATTGCTTGGCATGCCATGATATATTTTTTATTCTTAACAACATTCAAAACACTACACATATATGACAACAGTCAAAGCAATTTCATTACGATTTTCTGTTTCCTTTAGACAAAATTAATCTACAAATCAGTATTCAAGTAAGATACTACGAAACGAGATAATATCGTTCCCAGCCAAAGTTTTTATTACGGAAACTCATTAAGACCCGAAAGTTTCAGTTGAAAGACATTAATGCTAGGCTAAATTACTGTATAAACAATGCAATAATTAATTTTGTTAACAAACTTGTACTGAATTTATCGTTATACTAACGGTTTAATTACCCGTGTTAGCGATGATATTTTTAATTTATATTTTAAAGGTTAACGGCTTTTCTATTACCCACTGCAACTAAACTGATTGTTTTTAAAATGATCTGTAATTATTTCAATACTAAGGGATTTGAGTTGCAGCCCAAACATACATTAAAATCTGAACTCTTATACCTTCAATTAAAATCGTGTTAGAAGGTAAGATTATCCTCTAAATCCTGGGTGTTATAAGCGGCAACAAAAGAAAACTGAAAGAAGATTATTGATAGAATCAGGCTTTACTTTGCAGAAATTCATTATAATAAAGATATTAATAGTTATCATGCAACCATCCGCTCAATTAAATGAAATGATGTGTCTTAACTAGTTTGAAGAGCACCCACTCCCAACACCACTCTTCTAGGAAAGGCGAAACACGTGTCGTATCATCGTCGATGGATGATACGACACGTGTTTCGCCTGTACACGAGGCATCTTCAGGTGATGTATATATTTTTTTAATTATTATTCCTCAATCCCAATCCCAAATTGATTATTTCCATGGTAGCATATACAAAACGCTGACCGTTAATTTCACAATGCCTTCCTACATTATAAGTACGTGCCACTATTGGACACAGGCCACCTCTCATTTCTTAAAGGTGTTATTGAGCAAATAGTCCACAACAGTATACTGTTCCAGTGCTTGTGGTTGTTGACTTGTGATGCAGGATTTTTCACGACGATTTGCTTCACCGCCAAAGTGTAAATCAATAACTTAAACTGCAATTAACAATTGCATCAGTGCCACGTCGGCATACTCGTGTACATGTAGACAAATGTTTTATCAAATTTAAGGCGAGCTCTAAAACACGATTCATTAAATCATAAAAACTCGTAAAAATTTCACTACACCGATAGTAAAACAAGTGTCTCTAAGTTCTATTTTAAGATTTCAAAAATAGTTACAATTAACTAACTAAAATAGTTAAATTATCAATTAGTATTTAAGTTGTTACAATTAAATAGTAACAATTTAAATACAAATTGAGCGACTGGCTGTGCGTGCTACAAAGCGAGCAACTACAAAGTCCTAAAACGGTTATGTATAACCACTAATTTTATTTGATATTATTACATATTATTTTAATAATCTAGTTTTTTTTAAGTAAAAACATTGTGTTTGAAATATATTCAACATTTGGCTAATTTAAAAACCGCAACTTAACCTACTGGCAATCACATCTAATATTTCCCGTCGCTTACTGTATTTTTTAGAAGCTTATTAATTATTTAAATCACTCTCCTTAAATGGCTAAACAAATAAGGATTTAAATAATTACATTATTTAAGGATTTAAATAATGCAAGTCAGTTATTTGCCCCTATTTGCAGCCCTTTTTTTAAACTTTTCATTTATGGACTTTAGAGGGATGTTCAGTAAGTTTTCGCATAGACAATAAAATTTTCAAGTCAGATTTATAGAATATTTTTTTTTCAATGTATCGCAATTATAAAAAGTAATTAAAGCAACCTTGTTCAGCATTTAATCAAAATTATTAAGGTACATAGTAATTGCTTGGCATGCCATGATATATTTTTTATACTTAACAACATTCAAAACACTCTCTCGATAACTTATCGAATATATATTATATATATTAATAGTAGTTATTTGAATAAAAAATTATGAGTGCAATTAGTTTAATTAATTTTTTTAAATACCAAAAAAAATGGCTCGAAATAATAGATTTTCTCACAAAAGAAGGGAACTTGAAAAAAAAGGAAAAAAAATCGGACCGAAGACAGGGCGCGAACCAACGCGGACCGCTCGATATATATATATATATATATATATATATATATATATATATATATATATATATATATATATATATATATACAAGAATTGCTTGTTTAAAGGCATAGGATATATATATGACAACAGTTAAAGATATTTTATATATATAATATACTTTATTGTACACCACACATATACAACGAATAAATACATTACAGAGGAAACTTAATATATACGTATGTACAATAAGGCGGTCTTATCGCTAAAGAGCGATCTCTTCCAGACAACCTTTGGGCTAAGGAGAAACTGGAATTAAGAACAGTAGGAGGTGGTGCGTTTTATGTTACACTTACATTCTAATATCTAAATAAACTAAACTATATTTTGTTAAAATACCACAATAATACATAAAAAATAATAATAATAAAATAAACATACATATTAATAAATAGGTTTATATATATAAATATATACACATACATATGTATACATAGATAATAAATAAATAAATATAAAACAATTATATACAAATGAAGATATTTCATTACGATTATCTGTTTCCTTTAGACAAAATTAATCTACAAATCAGTATTCAAGTAAGATACTACGAAACGAGATAATCTCGTTCCAAGCCAAAGTTTTTATTACGGAAACTCATTAAGACCCGAAAGTTTCAGTTGGAAGACATTACTGCTAGGCTAAATTACTGTATAAACAATGCAATAATTAATTTTGTTAACAAACTTGTACTGAATTTATCGTTATACTACCGGTTTAAATACCCATGTTAGCGATGATATTTTTAATTTATATTTTAAAGGTTAACGGCTTTTCTATTACCCGCTGCAACTAAACTGATTGTTTTTAAAATTATCTGTAATTATTTCAATACTAAGGGATTTGAGTTGTAGCCCAAACATACATTAAAATCTGAACTCTTATACCTTCAATTAAAATCGTGTTAGAAGGTAAGATTATCGTCTAAATCCTGGGTGTCATAAGCGGCAACAAAAGAAAACTGAAAGAAGGTTATTGATAGAATCAGGCGTTACTTTGCAGAAATTCATTATAATAAAGATATTAATAGTTATTATGTAAACATCCGCTCTATTAAATGAAATGAAGTGTCTTACCTAGTTTAAAGAGCACTCACTCCCAACTCCACTCTTCTAGGAAGTGACCTTAGTGTGACCTAAGTGACCTTAGAGATCAGCCGCCGTAGAGTCTACATCACCTGAAGATGCCTCGTGTACAGGCGAAACACGTGTCGTATCATCGTTGATGGTGTGTCTTTCCTAGAAGAGTGGGATTGGGAGTGGGTACTCTTCAAATTAGGTAAGACACATCATTTCATTTAATTGAGCGGAGGGTTGCAAAATAACTATTAATATCTTTATGAAAGAAGATTAACATCAGCATCATTCTGGTAATGCCTGGCAAGCGTGATAAATATGGCTAATTTCCTTTTATGAGGCTATCAGCAGTGAACTTTTATAGACTGAAATGCACGGTGAATGAATGGATTGATTAAATACAAAAAGATTGATTTTATAACATAACATATTGCAAAGCGTAAAACGGAACTTTATTTTAGTCCAATACTATGCGTACGTTAAGTACCTAGTGAGTCTTTGAAGTCACTTGACGTAGATTGTAGAGTGTAAAAATATTAAAAGTATATTAAAAGTTTAAAGTATTCGTGGAATATTCACATGGTGAATAAAGAGTCCCTAATAAAAGAATTTGATTCAAGACATTTATGTTGCCTTGGAAATGAAAACGAGTGAATAATTTTACAATTCTGTCTCTCCTGTAGAGGTTAAGTGCTGATATACCGCGGGCTCCGATGTAAAGGAAAACATCAGATCTGGAAAATAAAATATTATGGGGAAATATGTAGTCCGACAAGACGCACTGGAGAAACGCGGTAGGATTAATTACTTCATATAATCTCAAAAATAGGAGGAGGTATATGCCCAGCAATGGGACGTATTTAGGGTGCAAATTTTACTATGTGTAACATTATATCGTATTATTATTTAATAAAACGAATAAAAAGGGAGATCAAAACAGCAAATAACAAACCCAAATTATTCAAGTTTTACATTTATTTTATTCCGACCTTATCGTTTCCAATAGGTCTCTTTATTATTATGATTACTGCCTCAAGGGTTACAAATCTGTTGCCTCTCAATTATGTAGGGATCTGAATATTAGTAGGGATAGATATTTTTAATACTTAAGTATTAAATATATATTTTTGAGCATACAGCTTTTTATTCATTCATTGTAGCCTATTGAAAGCCCAATGCTGTATCAAGGGTTCTCCCATGATTTACCCTCATATGGGGATACTTGTTTTATATTGTTTTTAGGAAGATGTTGTATGTGATAATTCCCGTTTAAATTTGCGTTGTCGCCTCTTAAGATACCAAATGTATGCGCCAGTGATATTAGGTTGTATATACACACAACCATAAATATGTCTGGATTGATTTTTCATCAATCAATCGGTGTATAGCTAATTTTAGGCTTTTCTTTCAAGCATGATAGTTTAAAGATTTCACTCATGAACTTTTCATATCTAATCGATTATATCGGTTCTTCTGATTTTTTTTTTTGGTTACGTCGGTCACCCTTTTCGGTTGAGGATAACCACATTACAGACTTTTATAAAGTAGAGACACATAAAGACACTTAACCTTCAATTACCGAGTGATTTTTTTGAGCTTCCTCACGCAGTTCGTGACCCCTCCTCCCACTAAATGTAAGGACTGGATGCCATGCAATTCATGACCCTTTACTATATGTAACCACCTGACGTACAGAGAGTCGTAATGGATCAGGATGGTACTTTGATTCAATGTAACACAGGTGCACATATCAACCAACACAAATCAACAACAGGAGGTTCAGCAGTTGATTTATGAACTTGGGTTCTCAGAGTGATGATGATTAACACATAACATAATAAAAAGATTAAGGGCTGATTAACAAATACTTTAATATCGTAAATAAGAATCTTATTATTTATTTTTACAACATGCTTTATGACTTTAGAGTAGGTGAAAAAAGGCTGTAAAAATTTTACTGTAATTTGTAAAGGTTTTTACGATACAAATAAAAATGTAGTTTACTACAGCTATTGAAAAAACTATAAAGAGAAGACATCACAGCAATATTGAATGGGAAATCCAATCACTTGTTTACATATATTTTGTTCCAGATAGACTTACTTTATACATATGTATGTTTGAGTACGAATATTTTGTAACTTAGACAATAACGTATATTTTATATGTTTCGATTTTAAGAAAAGTAATAACTTGGAATCCGTTTACTCATTTGATAGGTTTTTAAGTGTTGATTTACCACCTTTTCATGGATAAAGGAAAAGCGAATTTATTCAAGAACAAATCGGCATCTCGAAAAATATATTTCGAGGATACGTCATTTTTTTTTCAAAATATATTTTTATCTTTCCATTTTTCGTAAGGCCATAAACAAACTCATGCTAGTAAAATGAGTTCCTTCGATATTAATACAATGAAGCTGTTATTGCGTTTGGCGATTACAAACTCCTATTAGATGTATCCCTTGTCTATCTATGTTTATGTCGATCTGTTTATTTTATATCTAGTATGAATACGAGATTGATATTTTTCCACCTTCAGCCTTTAGGGCTTTCTGAGTTTTAACATTACATTTGTGCCATATATTTTTATTGTCAAATATGGCTGTAGTCATCAATATAATGCTCGATGTTCGTAAGAAAATCCTTAAATGTTTAAAATTGACATATTTTAGATTAAATTCAATATAAATAAAAAGCCGCAAATCAGAGGAATTTTTACTAATTTCGATTTTTTATACTAACTAGTAACATTTTTAAATTAAGTTTTAATATAAATCATGTCGTTCCGCTTTGTATTTTATTTCCAATCATAAGACCAGAGGGAGGTAGCCATATGCAGGCGTTTCACTTTGTCAAAATTTAAGTCCTCATTGTCTTTTGTGAACAATAAAATTAGTTTAAAGCTAGATGCGTGGCTGTTTCCGTCCTACGAAAATCCTGAATTGTTCAGATTTTGGTGCAAAAAGAGATCTGCCAAGTCAAATTAATAAAAACATTTTTCGTTACCTTTCATATAAAAGTAATTTTAGTCACATTACTGCTATTTACTTCTTTTTTAAATTAAAAACTTCAACAATAACGGTTATGTTACTTCGAATTTGTTTATCAACACAGACCGCTCGCTCTCATATAATATGCGGATCGGTCGACCGATTATCCAAATTTATATCGGATACACATTGTACATAAGATGATTGTATAATACGTAAGCAACCCAAATTCGATCCTATCTGATACTGAATGTTCATAATTATAATATGCTATTGCGCATAACAGAACACATAGCGATTGCTACTTTGATTTCGATCTTCTTCAAACATGCGAAACAATGTGTGAACTTTATTCAAAACCATGCGAATATGGAGTCATGGCTCTTTTCACGATCTCGACCCTTCGTCGCGAGCTTTTCGCGGACTAAGTGTAGAGCAAGAATAATGTCAGCGGTGTAAACAATGCCATCGTTCATCATGAAATAAAGAGGTTCAAGAGGTGTCTTCCTTTGGATGGACAACAACAGATTATTAGTAACGTGATCTTATTAATAACAGAGTTTTCTTTCTTGCTCATCCGACATTTTTTGGGATAAAATACGTATAATTGCTTTAACGAATACAAGCTAGTCTTTTTCTGTCACAGAGACTCTCACGGTGTATTTCTTTTCCTTCTTAAAAAAATAACGTGACAGTTTCATTTTGAATATTAATCATGAGGATATTAAAAGTTCGTTTCAAATTTTATATTCAATATATAAAATACATTAATACACCAGCCGTCTGCTCATGTAGAAATAATTTACTTTATTTTATTTAACAATTTCGAGAGTGACCACACATTTAGAAGACTGTCGCAGCAATTCTATCACCGAATGAAATAATCAAGGTGAAGAAGTTGTTACCCAAGTACGCCGATGTTTTCTCATCAAACGATGCTGACATAGGAAAGACTGGCTTAGTTCAACACAAAATAAACACAGGAGAAGAATTCTTCTGAGATATGAAGCTTCTTCATATCGTACATATCAATTTTTATGAGATGCATCGCTTGGTCTCCGTCATCAGAATAAGTAGAAATATATGACAACACAAATGCACTACCCTCTCGAGATCGATCACCATCCCTTTCTACAGTTCGTTTAGGGCAGCTGGATCGAATATAGCCCCTTTCCTCACAGCCATAGGCCATAGGTCGCGAACTGTAGCTGCTGCAGCCTCTCTGATGCAATAGGAACGATGATCTTGTCGTACGGCTTCCACCTCTAGTGCATGGGCCAAGGCGTCCGAATCCCGTAGTGCCCGAATCTCACAGCAGCTTTGACTTCAAGGTTGCGGCTGCTGTCGATGAACGTCTTCACTAGGTTCCCAAAAATAAGCGCAGGTACAGACCAGTATGCTTTTTGAACCAGCTTCTCCACCTCAAGGGCCCACTGCTGCAGGTTTTCATTGATGCGTTGCACGCGATCTTTAAACTGCGCCCGAAAGTCGTGTTTCAGGTTAGCGTCGCTATATCTCGCCTCCATGCCTCATGGAGCTGCTTGTAAGTTACTTCCATAGTGAGATCTTCCATAACGATACAGGCCTCTTTGCGCAGGCCTAGTGTAAGAGCAGTCATGACCTGATTTTTATTCCAGCCATTCGCCTTCATCACAGCTTTGAACTGAATTTTTTGTAGACCAACCAGAAAGAAGTCCCGTCAAACGGCGGCACGAGGAATCCACGTAGCGAAGGTGTTGTAGCTATTACGGGAGCTGTAATTCTATCCCCAAGTCTAAGGTTGTCCAGCGATTTATTCACATCAGCCGTCACTATGTCAACCCGTTAGTTCACTTGGTCAATTCGGGTTTGGCCGATAGGCAGTTGTCATGTTGAGCAACCTTTACCTCCCTTATGTCTTTCCCGAAGGTAGCGTTAAGGTCCTTCATGAGAAGCATCTGCTCTTCCTTATCGCGTTTGAGATAATCTTCTAAACGACGGGAATGTTTCTTCTGTCCGCGCTGCAGCTGCTCTTTCTACCGATGGGGCTATTCCTCCTGTCGACGGACCCGTTACTTCTGTCGGCGGGCCTGTTCTGTCGGTGGACCTGTCCTTCCTGCAGCTTTTTCAACCAACGAGCCTGTTCCTCCTGTTGGCAAGCCCGCTCCTGCAGACATTTAACTCTGATGCCCATCGCTGCACTGCGCATCTAACGTAAACGAGATGCTAATATGTATTGCCACTATAGAAAAACATAAAATTTCATGACATCCTTAGGATAAAATCGAGTTCTTCGGAGATGTAGGACTTCGCACAATGTTTTCCTTTAACCTTGAGTGCATGATTAAACAGAACTTAATATGACAATTAACAAAGGCAGTGAAATGGATACAGAGTTCTAAATTATTTTTTGTGAGTGCCTTATCCTACTAGCTTCTACGGCTCTATGTAAACTAATTATGTTTAATAGTAACTGGTGTTATCAAAATATCTCTAAAGTCTTAAGCTGGGAGTATAGAGCTTTATTCGACCTATATAAAAGAAATTACAAACTTTTGAAAAATAATTATTTGATATTACATTTATACATTTACTTAGGAGTTTACCTAAAATTTGTACATCTATATGTTTTTATGAATATGTATTATCTATGTTACTAACAGAGTTCAAAAATCAAGAAAGTTCTAGGTTCGACGCGTACGTTTTGTATACTACTCAAAAGGGTAAAATAATTAAACTTTTACTACAAAGTGAAACCTGCTAAGACATAATGTTGATACATTACAAGTAATAGAAATAGAAGTATAGAAATATCCGTACCTGAAGTCAACGCCACCAGGAGATGGACCAGAGACGATTTGGTGGTGCAACACCGCAGACGTCGGAGGGCCAGCTGCCGGCCACAGAGGCTGCCCGTCAGTAGCTCCTATACCTGCAGCTCCTGACTTAGGTGCTCTGATAAACTGCAATAGTCAATCCACCCACCAAGCATGAGGATTAATATTTGTATAAAGGGTTTACCTTAATCGTCGTCGATAAAGAAGAAAAGATATTAAAATTTTACAAAGGATTTGCTCTATCGGCTAGCGGCGATAAAGAACAAAAGGAAACTGGAGAGACTTTTGTAATGACGCATGGATTTAGGACACAGAGTAAATGGGAATCTTTATTATGGAAAATCAGAATATGTTAAAAAAAGCACGCGTGGGAAATCACAATACTGCAAATGTGGGAGTGGCAGAAAAACCACGAGAGTAAAATAAATACTATAGAATTGGGTTCTTTATGAATTATTTAGTGGTGACTCTAATTGACAGGGTGAGAAATTGTTTAGTAACAGAAAAGTGTAATTTACAAAAAGATGTCACTAGAATTAAGAAAGAAATGCTTAGGTCGTTTTGTTTTGTTGAAAGTGTGGATGAGGAAAGAGTGACAAACCAAATTTATATTGCTCAAGTAAGTGGTAGAATCGTAACACCGTAACACCCAAAATGTAAATTTATCGGCCATATTAGTGATTTATTCAAAAAGGAGCAAATCAAGCGTAACCTTATCGAAGATCATATGTACGTCCATGTACCTAACATGAACGTAAAGTAGGCGAAAGAGGCAGAAGAGCAGGTTAAGATCGAGTGAATTGGATATCCGTAATATTTGCTGTTGAGTGTTTATGTTACATTATTTTTATTTTTATTTTTATGTTATTTTATAAGTTTATTGTTATACAAAATAGCGATTAGTATCCACAACAATTCAAACATTCGATTCCGTCTGCCATTTCTACCTAAATCAATCAGAGCATAATCTGTGTAACTCATTCTGAAACATAGTTTTGAAGATTGTATCATAATTTTTTGGAGATTTGCGAGATAAAAAGGTTTAATTACGTACAATAGAGGCACGCGTGACAACTAGTATCCCCTATTACGCACATTTTTGGAAATGTTTTTATTTTTTCAAGCATGACGCGGTCGAGATTCCATGTATTCTCTATAGAGCCCGAGAGGACATAAAAGGGTTTATGTGTTCCTGACTTCCCGAGGTGTGGGCAGATACGGTACCTATGTGCCCCACAAGTGTAATTGGATATGTAAGCAAATTTATTTAATTTCTTCTTAAAAGTTTATCTAACTACATGTATATGTATGATCTGGAAGTTTGCAATCAATATTTCATAAATTTTTGAGAACCGCAGACCCTTTTTACTGGAAACGATCCATTCCATCTTAGTTCTCAGGGGTCTGCAATGCATCTTCATTTTAATTCTTAATCGGTGATATACGAGGGTGACACCGAAAGTTCTTAGAAAATCAAAAACTGAACAAACTAGCAAGTTATTAGTTTTATTATGTCTTTTCAAAATAAAGTCCATTAACATCAATACATCCCTGCATCCGATAAAACCACTCAGAAAAGCATTTTACCCACTCGTCCTTAGGGGTCGAGTCGAGTCGATTTTGAAACGCAGCCACTGCTACCTCGGCGTCCATAAAACTTTTTCTCGAAGTTTTTCTTTTCTTTTCTGAAATAAATAAAAATCACAAGGTGCGAGGTCGGTGCTAAAGCGTGGGTGACCCAGTAACTCCACGTCTGACGTCACCAAGTACTTGATTGTTAGTTTGGCTGTGTGCGACGTGATGAACGTGATTGACGTGATGTGTCGTGGTGAAGGAAGATTCTACTGCGAGGTCGTTTCTCCCAAACTTTTTCCAAGACTAGTGGCAAACATTTGTTAGTGTACACTCTGCAGTAACTGTTTATGATCCTCTAAAACAATTTGTTAAGTAAAGACCTGTTCTTCCGAAGAACGAAGCCACCATTTTTTTTCCTACGCTTCGGCCTCTCTTCACTTTAGTTGGCAACTTCTCGGAAGGAAAAACCCAAACAGCAAACTGTCTCTTCGTTTCATGATCAAAACAATAAATGCAGCTTTCGTCACCCGTAAGTATGTCAAACACAGCACTTAAGTCACCTCCATTAAATGTTTGAAACATTTCACGACATCAATCAACACGACGGAGTTTTTAGGCCTTTGTCAAATTATGAGGTATCCACCGGGCACAAAGCTTCCTGATCGCTAAATTTTCATGGATGATTTTGTGCACTTCACTCATACGGATGCCTAAGCTTGACCGAATCTGCTAATAATATATATAAGATAAGTCACTCTTTTTATCAGTCTCTATCATATGCAGCACAACACTGATGCTATCTTCAGTCGTCGCCGTAGAAGGCAGTCCCTCACGCAGCTCATAGGTGAAATTAGTGCGACTACGTTTAAACTCATTAAACCAGTTGTAAACAGTGGTACAAGATGGGGCTTCATCGTGAAAGGCCAATCGAAGTCTATCATAACTTTCTTGTTGACTTGAATGACGTCGAAAGTCATAAAAAATCATTTACGAAAATTTTCTTGCGTTAAATTCATACCAAATCATAAACAAATGACAAGCTAATAAAACACATACGCAATAATATTGGCAAAGAGTTCCATTTTCAAAATTTGAACTAATTTTTTTACTATATCGTTTACAAGTGGCCAGTTCTAAAAACTTTCAATGTTGTTTTCGTATGTGCCACAATACCACACTGAAAATAAAGGCATACATCAATGTAACAGTTATGATGCTTTTTATGAAACAGTATATAATTTTTAAATAATATAGATAAACTTTGTCGGCTACTTTCGTTCTGGACAGAAAAAAATCAAATTGTTTAAGAGATCTGAAAGATTTAATATGATGGAAAAGTTTCTCCGTGAGATTGATGTTAAGCTTCCCGAAGCTTCGTCGATATATATCGATATATCGGAATTAAACACTAAAGCGGGTAGCAAAAAACTACGATGTTATTTGCGTCTACGCCTACAGAATAACAATATCCCAAAGGTGTACTCAAAATACATCAAGATTGTATATAACGTGCATTCTATAGTCTTAAAAATATGTGTCTGATGTCAGAAATAAAGTCAAAATAAAAATTTAACTTCTAATTCGCTTTAATTAGAAGTAAAATATTAGAAACTGAAACGATGTTCTTTCAAAGTAATAATTATTTGCTATATGAATAAAAATTTGTGTCACCACTTTGCATGTTATTAAAGTTATTTCGAATTTTATGTTTGATTTATAATAAAGATTATACGAACAAAAAAATACTTGATTTGTTTCAAAGTTTATATTTTTATTTTCAATTTTGAATTTAAAAAAAATCACCCAGCAAGAGGCACGCGCGTGCGTGTACACGCGCCACACACACACACACACACACACACACACACGCACACGCACACGCATACACACATGCATAAGCACACACAAACGCACACGCACACCCACGCACGCACATACACACACATTACATAATGTTCACAGAAACAAACATAAATTAGTAAATAAGGATTTACTCTTACTTTACATATATGTAGTACATAAATATCTGGATTTCTAAATTTTAAGACCTCGATAACCACCACCGCCATCAATCACCAATGTAAGAGCGAAACACCTCAACACGAGCATACTTCAATTCTTTAGTAACTACTCTCAATTTAATAACTCTCTGTGGTTGTTTCACCAGTTATTTATTTTCATTTTTGTTTCATATATCATAATGTCATTATAATGTGTATTGTCACATTGTAAAAATAGAAAGCTTTTAAAAGTAAAATTTAAAAATATTTTGTGCACGAAAATATCTAAAAACGATAATAACTACAGAAAGTACTCAAGTTTTCTGGAACAAACAAACAAAAACACATTTAGATTTCAACATTGTGGGAAAATTGCTCGATACCAGGACGCTTTGTTAGATGCTTTACTTTTATTCCCTTGTCTCTTCAGTATTCAAAGAAAGTCAGTAAAATATTCCTTATTTTTACATAATAAGCAAGCTGTTATGCCTATTTGTTTTTTTTTTCTTTTTATCACTACTTATTTTTACAATAATTTTGCAATTTATATCTTTATTAACTATATAAAATCAAATAATAATTAAATATAAGATAGTCAATATTTTTGAAGTGTTTGTGGAGTTTAACAGAAACAGAAACAAAAACTTTTTATTTTAGGGAAGAAGAAGTACCGGGGATTAAAAAAATCGCATCATGTATGTTACAATTAACAACTCATAACAAATTCGAAATAGCTCGGTAGCGATCACCCTTCCCAAAGTTATTATCATACACAAATTCCTTAATATTATAATAACCCTTTTTAAGCAAACTAGGTTTAATATAGTTTTCGAACTATGTGCAGATCAAATTTTGTATTTTGTTGCAAAAGCGTATATATGGCCCCAAGAAGGTATTATACGATGGAGTTGAGTAACTGGAACTATTAGCTTGTATCTGTTCCTATTATTTACAGAATGAAGATCACTTAATTTTGTAAAACTACTTTTATTTTTGTGTACATACATTACATTTTCATAAATGTGTAGGAGGCCAAAGTTAATACATTAATTTCCTTAAATTTTTGTCTGAGCGACTCTTCAGGTTTTAAATCATAGATTGATCTAATGGTCCTCTTCTGTAAAACAAATATAATTTCAGTATCGTGTCCTCATAGCAGAATAACATACGACATTATGCTACGGAAATAGCTAAAGTAAACTAGTCTAGCTGTTCTAACACTGGTAATAATTCTAAATTTTTACAACATATGTTGCAGAACTAAGTCTCCTTGCTAGTATATGGAGGCCCCATTGGAGGTTTGCGTTTAGTGTCATACGAAAAAAATGGTGGTATAAACAAGACTCAGCTCCTCCCCAATTAAAATTACATTAGTACCAACATGTTTGACATTCGGAGTTATGAATTTTATGCGTTTAGTTTTAGTGCCTTTTAAATGCAAACTATTAACATTAAACCAATTTACTAATTAAAAATAGCATTATTCAGTTCGTCATAATTTTGTAACTGTCATTTTGATTTGAAAATTAATGAAGTATATTCAGCAAATAATACTGTTCATGGTTGGTTTAACGTTATTATAATATTTGAATAGTGTCAGAAGCTAAGAGCTATTCGGACCTCAATCTTACTAAAAAAACCATACGTTTGTCCTAACGTACATATATACCCAATTTACGCTTACGCGATAAGATTAGGAGGATAAGTTAGGTGCAATGTCAGATTAACAGATTGTATCATAGATATATGCACGACATCTTTCGAGGTGGAAATATCACGCGACGCGTTATACATACGGACGAGTTGACGACGCAATACTGTTGTTGCAAGGTCATCCACATCCTACCATTTTACATGAATAATCACCAAACGTGGGTGTTTTTATGATTGATTGTGAATAATTATATGGTGTGGTATAGATCAACTTTTTCTCGGTATTTCTTGGCGGTATGTGTAAAATATAGTGCACATTGCTCTAAATAATTAAATTGTTTTTATTGATATTATAAGTGATTTACGGTTTCTTAATTTACAGTTTTTACTATTTTTGTGCACTTAAATACATACATTGTGGGCTTAATTCACCTTTATGGTTAAACTTTCATAAAGTTACATCACCCTATGTCATTTAAATCTCTCACAACACACCAGAAGATAAGTTTACAAGACAATGTCCACTATTGCTGAGTTAGCAAATATCCGAAAAGCTGCTTTAACTTCTCTCAATCAATGTATGGCCGAATTCGAAGCACTTATAAAAAATCTGCTACGCCAATTCCTGACTTGTGAACTTCCTCAAGTGACTTTCAAGCATTTAAGGATAATGTTTGGCAAATCATGTCACTACTACATTAAAAGATCAATGAGGTTAGTCAAACTTTTATCAATATTTAGATGCGGCATCGAAGAAATTATTCGTTGCTAAATGGAATTTAGGAATCATCTGATGAAAACATCTTAGATAAAGTGGTAACTGTCAGGCAGGATAAGCTTCAACCACGGGAATTTTATTCAAGCTCCATTGTGGCTTGCCATCGTCTCGATGCAGTATCGGAAGTTCGTGCAAGACCAGTCCTGATACGGTTTAGTGATTAGTCCTTTAAATGCACCATTTTGGCAAAGAAGACACTGTTGAAAGGTACTTTATTTAACACTTTGATATTAGATAAGTTTGGTCACTCGATGGTAACATATACGTCCATTTGCCTTGTAATAAGCGCCATAGGCTGACGGACACCAAGGACCTCGATGAGCGAAGAAACTCTCACCCACGTCTTATAGCCTTCCAGGTTATATTGTACTCTAAAAGAGGCGGAGGTGTCGCTATCTACCAGCGTAGTAATTCACCTTATAAAGTATTAAACACATCCTCTACCCTAAATTCCGGTTCAATGGAATACATTTTTGTCGAAGTTACTGTCAAGAGTGTTAAAGTGTTTTTTGGAATTGTCTACTGTCCACCTAAAGTGAATTACTTTTCCGATTTGGAAGAAAATTTATTACTTTTCAGTTCTGCCTACACACACCACATTATTATAGGAAACTTTAATGGTGGCTTTAAGGGTGACATACGGTCAGTTAAAGTTATCAGTCGAACTGATATCAGTTCGAACGGATTTAAGCCAAAGAAATTTCCACACACACGGTCGGTTCAACTGATCATTCCAACTGATCAGTCCAAATTAAGACTGTGATATTTTTTTTTAAATATCGTATTTTTCATATATTGATAATCATAAATATATCAAAAGTCATTATGAATCGTCTCGCACGCAGACTCGACTACTTCCAGCCTCCCGAACAAGCCGGTTTCCGAAAAGGCTTCAGTACCATAGACCACATACATACCCTGCGGCAGATTGTACAGAATACCGAAGAGTACAATCTGCCACTTTGCCTGGCGTATGTGGACTATGAGAAAGCCTTTGATTCCGTCGAAATTTGGGCGGTGCTATAGTCCCTTCAGCGGTGCCAAGTTGACTGTCGGTATATCGAGGTGCTGAAGTGTTTGTACAGTAGGGCTACGATGGCTATCCGAGTACAGAACCAGAGTTCGAAACCAATCCAACTGCAGAGAGATGTAAGACAGGGTGACGTTATATCCCCGAAACTCTTCACCGCTGCGTTGGTAGACGTTTTCAAGCTACTGGACTGGAAAGGATACGGTATTAACATCAATGGCGAGTACATCACTCACCTTCGATTTGCCGACGATATAGTCCTTATGGCAGAATCGCTGGAGGACCTTAGCACTATGCTCAATGACCTCAATGGTGTCTACCAACGGATAGGTCTTAAGATGAACATGGACAAGACAAAGATTATGTTCAATGTCCATGTCACACCTATGCCGGTAGTTGTGGGGAGCACTATGCTCGAAGTTGTTGACGAGTACGTTTACCTGGGACAAATAGTCCGACTAGGTAAGTCCAACTTCGACCGAGAGGTCAATCGACGGATTCAACTCGGCTGGGCAGCGTTCGGGAAATTACGACACATCTTCTCGTCAGGTATACCTCAATCTCTGAAAACTAAAGTGTACAACCAGTGCGTGTTGCCAGTGATGACTTACGGATCAGAGACGTGGTCCTTCACTGCTGGCCGTATGAGGACGCTCAAGGTCGCTCAGTGAGCTATGGAAAGGGCTATGCTCGGAGTTTCTCTACGTGATAGACTCAGAAATGAGGATATCCGCAGTAAAACCAGAGTGACCGACATAGCCCAATGGATTAGTAAGCTGAAGTGGCAATGGGCCGGCCATATAGCTCGAAGAACCGATAACCGATGGGGAAGAAAGGTTCTCGAGTGGCAGCCTCGTACCGGTAGGCGTAGTGTATGGCGACCCCCCACTAGATGGAGTGACGACCTGGTAAGACATGCAGGAAGTCGATGGATGCAGGTGGCTCAGTACCGTGCTTTGTGGCATTACTTGGGGGAGGCCTATGTTCAGCAGTGGACTTGTGAAGGGCTGTAATGATGATAATGATGATGAAATATATCAATGTTGGTGTTTTATACATCTTAAGTTAATATACAGTAACTCAATATCGGAGTTTTATAAATTATATATATATATATATATCGGCTTTATTTGAAAAAACAACCGTAAGTCATTTTAGTTTAGTTCATTTATTATATGTATTTATTAAACAAATTAAATTATAAATATATGAAAATGTTAGATTATAGTTCCTATTAATTATTGTTTAATTTAAATAAGACGATTATGTGTACCAATATGTATTCGTAAAAGTTTTCAAAAATACTCGTTTTATATGTTCTGCTTAATATGTTTAGAAGCACAGGTGGTACAGATGTAGCTGAAGAAATCAAATATTTAACAGCTATTTAGATAGAACGGGATTAAACTGTCTACCTAGAAGACGGTCGATGACGACAGTACCTCAAGTTCACAAGACGCCTAACCGATTAAAATAACTTGAGGTTTATATTAACATCGAAGCACTTGTTTCGTCGTTTTCTCTAATAGTTTACACGCGCAGACACTTAAATCACAAAATCGCATCACTTTTACAAATCATAATCCACTTCAAACCATTGTTTAAGCGATAAAGCAGGAGCAACAATCCATCGACGGTCAAGTTCCCGCCAAAAACACGGTTAGTAAAGTAGTTTAGTAAGTAAGTTTCGTAGATTATGGTAGTTTTAATATCGCAGAGATATGCTATACAAAATTACATTTCTTTTTAAGATAATCAGCAAATAAATAAACTGGGGAAAAATTAATAGAATAAAATAAAGTACAAAAGATTGGGTAGTAGTAGATTAAATGATTTACGAGATAAAATAAAAAATTAAAAATTTTATTGATAAAAATATCAACTGTGGATTTTTTAACGCTTAGCCCACCCCGTGACCATGGGCAGGCCTCCGTCACTCGCTCTAGGCCACGCGTTATATGCCTACCGCTCTGTGTATCGTCCACGATACAACCGACATAGGGGCGTCGCACGCCCGCCTGAGCACGGTGCAAGCACCGCGCACGTTTCCCGAGCTTACTTGTCGAAATGCCAAAACCTTAAGTTATTATTGTGCAGTCGATGGGTTTAAAAGTAAAAAAAAAAAAAAACAAATGAAAAATTGTCTTTTTTTGCATTGACTCATGTATCAGAGTATTTATTATATAAATGTAGAAAAAAAAACATAACTTCTATGCTTTGTTACAGGAAAACCCAAATGTTGACGAAACAACACTGTATGCTAATTTCAAAGCTTAAAATAAAGATTCATCTTTTTATGGTAGGCTAAAAGTCCCAAAGGAACCGTTTAATAATTATATTGAAGAATTAGAAAGAGCATTCTTAAATAATTTTGACAACGTAATAATGAAACGGCCTGGCAGCACTGTGTTGCAAATTTTATAAACCATTGATTTTCCTCTGCTTTGCTCCTGTTTTCCTCATGATTATTTATTAAAATTATTTACACGATTTAGGAAACTTCAACGATAAAATTTAATAACCGGGAATTCAGAGAAGGAAAAAAATGTATAAATCATTTTATAAAACTCAAACATATTTGATTGAAAAATAAAAAATATTGTTATTATGTATGTATTTCGCAACATTCGTTTTATTACAATAATCATCATAGGTACAGTCTTAGCGCATTCGTCCGATGACGCGCTTGCACGTGAGTCGCACGGCGGGCAACACAATCTCAACTCTTCGTCCGCGTACTTACGGTACATTTTCTTCTCGCGACGAGCAGCAGATATTATTATTAAGATTCTGTAGGCTATTATAGCGTAGGTATTTTCGCTATTGTATGGGAGTGATGTATCTGTTGGTAAACTATTTATTAATCTGTGCCATGGGTGTCTCCCCGCCCCTACGTCGAGCAAACGCGCTAATGCTGGTGCTATACTAACGGGAAACGTCAATGCCTATAGACACAGCAAGTATTGCTTTAAATTTAACGCGATAAAGTTGGCTACACTTGAACGCTCCACGTCATTAAATTTCAATGCCATTGAACGGCGTTAAAGTTGGCGTTTAACATTCCTTGAAGACTTTTAAATTTGTTAAAAATGGTCTATAAAAACCCATTAGGTTTTCCTTCACCTTTCTAATTCTTCGATAGTTGTATTAAAAGATAATAATTGGATAATTCGTTGCAAAACATCATTTTGCGATGTACGATTCTTAAAACTTTTGAGTCTCGAATCACACAAACATGGCTCTATTTGCAGAATCTTAAGAAACGCCATAACTTTTTTATTATTCGCTCCATCATAGCCATACATGTGACCCTGTTGCGTTTATCGTGCACAGTTAGACAAACGTAGTGTGGCTGCATCAACGCGTTATTTCTTGCGCTAATCTCTTTGATGTACCGATACTTTAGTTATCGCCAAACGGCAAACGGCATTGTTATTGTCATTGTCAAATTAACGCGTTAAGTAGTGGCTACATCTACATTCAACGTCCATCAACGTCATAATTAACGGCATTTCTTGTTAGTGTGGCCCCAGCATAAGATTGTACAAAAATGATAAAATAAACAAGCTACGTGGCGCAGTGGCTTAGCGATGAGTTGCTGGGCTAGGGGCCGCGGCTTCTAATCCGCACGGATCAAGTATTTGTGTGATCTACAAATAATTGTCCCGGATCTGGATGTTTGTCCTTGTGCAAATTATGTTTGTAAACTGCCTCTACGATACAGGAGAAAATCCTAATGTGGGGGTAATTTTTTTATAAAAAAAATAAAAAAGTCTAGAATTAATAAGATTTATTTGATTTGTTTGATAATCAAATATGATGAGTTTTATAAAATAATATTTTTTTCGTATTATATTAAGTTACATAACACATATAGGTACATTATGTTTAGTTTAGTTTTCTTTATTTTTCTTATGTTTTCTCCCTCTTTGGGGGCATATTTTTTTTAAAAGTGTCACAGATTAAATTGCGTGACTCCTGTAAATTAATAATAAAAATATAAAAATAATGCCGTCACCGAGATTCTATACACACCTTTAAATTGCGCCATCAGAAAGGTGAGATCATAACAGTCTACTAGGTCTTTATGGGCCCTCAAATGAGGTCAAACACGATTGTCCTATCTAGTGGCGTCACTGAGATCCTATATCCACCTTCGTATTGCACCATCAGAAAGGTGAGATCATAATAATCACCGAGGTCTTTACGTGCCCTTTCAAATGAGTTCAAACACGATCGTCCTATCTGGTGGCGTCACTGAGATCCTATACCCACCTTCGGAGTTCACCATCAGGTAGGTAATATCATCATAGACATCTAGGTCTTCATCACTAAGATCCTGTAGCCATCTTCTAAGTCAATCATAAGGAAGTTATCATCATCACAGTCACCTTAGTCTGCATCCTCCGTCAAACGAAATTCTCTAAATATATAAAATAATACAAAATCTAAATATCATTGGAATAATGTATGTAGCTACCAAGAAAGTAGGTACTTACCAGTAATTAAAACGAACTGAAGCCAGCGGATTACGGTGCTCCCGGAAAATTCCGTGGAGTCCATCAGTTAAACATTGCAACTTAAGATTTCGCACTCACGATCAGTTTTTGGATTTCCGTCGACTGAGCAGTTTCAACTGACCATTTTAACTGACCGTGTGTAGCGTCCATAACACTGACCTACTAGGGGTTTTCTTAAATCTTCCAAACTGAGGTCAACCATGTTGTCACATAGTTTCACTATTTTGCCTCTAAATACAACACATCACAACTGACACCTGGATCGACTCTCTCGTTATGGCCGTCTCATCCGTTGAACACGTTGTCAATCATAGACAATTCCCTGCTTCTGGATTTTCACGGCATGACCTATTTTTCTGTGATATAAATTAAAGTCTCCCAACCATTTATCCGTGTCTATCTCTTTTCGAAGTCATGCTTGACTAGATATAGACAATCGTGATGCGGATGCTATTAACTAGTCATCTGTGTATACTGCTTCCACAGTTGATGAAAAAATCGAATTTTTAACAGCACTCATATTAGGACTGTATAATGCACATGCTCCTAAGCGTGTTGATCGACTGAAACGTCCTCCTGTTCCATAGATCACGATTGAGGCAAGAATGGCTGTGACGAAACGCGAAAGAACTTTCCGTGCTTTTAAAAAAAATATTATACAGTGGCAATCATATAAAGCTACAAGAAACCGACGCAATCAGTTAGTGAGTGAGAGCTGCTAAATGCTGATATATCCACGAAAAAGTACTTAATTTAATGATTTCTTAAATTTACGCGAACACTACACATTGAATAAAACTATTATTTACGGATTTTATAGCGTTTAATTACTTTAATTTATTTTTATTATTATCCCGACGTTTCGGGTGCTTTACAGCGCCCATGGTCACGGTGGGGACTGAGATGTTTGACGTCCCAATGTCATAGTTAGTCCGGCAACCTTCAGTTTTTTAATATTAATTTTTGGTCCGATTTACGCAAAACGAGCTTATAGTATCATGAAGTCTTGCAGTGGTATGCTTGGGTTTGGGTTTAATTTTGTTAATTATAAGATCCCAAGCAGATGGTAGCACCCAACCATCTTCTCTATTGAAATTTGGATGTTTTTTAATTTCAATAGCCTCGCGTATCATCCTTGGTAGGAATCGGTGTTCTTTTGCGAGAATTTGTGGTTTATCAAATCTAATGTAATGGTGGGGACGATCTAGAACATGTTCGCAGACTGCAGACTTCCCGGAGCGTCGGTGCTTCACATCAGCTATATGTTCCTTCACGCGGGTTTTTATAGATCTCTTTGTTTGACCTATGTAAGAGAGACCACATTCACAATCTAGCTTTTACACACCTGCATCTTGTAGAGGAATATTACATTTGATGGATGGTTTATTGATGGATTAGTCAATTTTTACCATGGTTGGGTGCTACCATCTGCTTGGGATCCTATAATTAACAAAATTAAACCCAAACCCAAGCATACCATTGCAAGACTTCATGATACTATAAGCTCGTTTTGCGTAAATCGGACCAAAAATTAATATTAAAAAACTGAAGGTAGCCGGACTAACTATGACATTGGGACGTCAAACATCTCAGTCCCCCCGTGACCATGGGCGCTGTAAAGCACCCGAAACGTCGGGATAATAATAAAAATAAATTAAGGTAATTAAACGTGATAAAATCCGTAAATAATAGTTTTATTCAAAGTACTTAATTCATCTTTGGCTGATATATGGAATATATATATATATATATATATATATATATATATATATATATATATATATATATATATATATATATATATATATATTCATATATATATATATATATATGTATATGTGTGTGTGTGTGTGTGTGTGTAAATACAAATGATTATTGCTGCACCGCCTGCGATATATCTGTCTCTGTTACATACCAGGGTATTTACAAAACAATCAATTAAATCGAAACACTTCATTACAGCTGCTCTAAATGTAGAGAAAGAAAGTTTAAAACGTATTTTAACATAGTAAATGTTAAAATACGTTTTAAACTTGTAAATAATCCATGTAAAAGTATACAAAATGTGGTGCAATATAAATTTTAAAAGCAACGTTATTATTATGTGTCAATGTTAAACTAAAATCCAATGTAAAGAGAATATTACAAATAAATTTATATCCTTAACCTCGACAATATTACAACGTTAGATTATACGCGAATTTATGAGACAGCAGTAATATCGAGAGAAGTATATTACTAATCGCTTCTTAATATTGTATTGAGTCAGCCAGTTGTAGATGATTGTAAATATATCTGCCTTCTTCGCATATTGAAAAAATCTAATATCATACAATTGACCCCTTTTTCTTTCTTTCAGAAGAAAAAGTAGTAAACCTATAAGGGTTTAAAGAAAAAAATATTTATTGCAACTAACTTTAAGCACAAGAAATAACAAGTCGGTAAAAAACTCTTTGCCAAACTGTCTGGCCGTAGAGTTTTTTTATCTTGCACCAAAGTGGTCAAGACAAACACAGCCAGTCTACCTTCACCGATTAAGCCAAATGGGTCACTGTGGCATGCAGATAATGAAAAAACACACTTTTTTGTTTCTCTTTTTACTTACATTTTCTGCCTTAACAGTAGCAACATCGTAACACCTCAATTGCCTCTATGTTAGAAGTACACATCACCTACAAGGAGGTTCTCAAAACTTTGTGGAGTCTAGATAACAAAGCTAGAAGACCAGATAGTATAACAACTCAGCTCTGAAGGCTTGTGCGCCTGAGTGGTTTTTGTTTTCGTGCATAAATCCTCCTGGACACATTTGGCTGCGAGGGCACCCGAAAGGTTATGCTGGACTCCTACCGACTAAAACCCCACGGTGGTCACCATCAGCGTGTAAAGGGGTCCCGGGATCTCCGTTCGGAACGCAGCGGCCCTGGTGGCTTTATTGAAAGCACTTCGCGGTAGCAGTACTTACTACCCCCCACACCCTCGCAGTGCTATCGCGATGGTTCGAGACCACTTCCAAGCCAACGTCCTCCTCAGGGTTTACATTACTAGGCATTCGGGGCCCCCGCCTCAAATGGAAAAATTCTACGGCGTCGTCTCCGACTGGAATGTCCTCCCCGATCCCGCTCAGCAGCCTCCTTCTGACTCACAGAAGGTGGCTACGGCCCTCCACGCCGAATTCTCGCTCAGCATCGCCGACACGATTGCTGGCAGGGAGAGGTTCGGTCGATCCTGCTCGCCAGGATTATCCGCTCCCGTTCCCACGCAGGGCAAACTGCAAGCGTATGGGACGTGAAATCCTGGTCCAGCCCACCACAGTGAAAGCAGTTTGCCGTCGCTTTGCGTCTGATCTCACACAGATAATCACCGAAGTGCCCGTGCCCGGTAATTATCTGTGTAAGTCTGTAGGTGAGTTTTCCTACTCGTCGCTGCATCTAGGCTTCGAAAACCGACAGGATTGCGCCAATAACGCGTTTCCGTGCATAGCGCTCCTCGTTAAGTCGTGTGCGCCATGTCACCAAAGCTTTCTGTTGCTCTTGCCGTTTTAGAGACTTGAGCGCCTCATCTGGCTCACTGTCACAGTGCCTCAGTTGTACACCCTCGCATCCATATCCGCTAGTATATCTTGAGGTGGAAAGCGAGCCAGGACTAATGCCACCTCAAAGGATATCGTGCGGATTTCTCGCACAATCCTTATAGCCATCCTCCGCTGGAAACTGTAGATTTTAGTTCTACAGCGTCGTATGGCTAGCCTATTCGTACACAAAGGAGCCCCAATAAGGCACAGATCGCACTACTCCAGTTTAAAGGCGGCGGAGTTCCTCCCTCGGTCCCCCTAGATTGGGCAGCAGTCTGTGCATAGCACTCGCCACCCTCTCAATCCGGGGGACTAGGCGCTCAAAGTACTCATCAAAACCCCAGCGACTGTCCAGGTGGAGCCCTAGATACTTCATGTACCGCCCACTCTGATTTCAGACCCACCTATGCGGACGCACGAGTCGGGTAGTTCCCTGCTCCGAGGTAATTTGTGAAATCATAGGGCCTCGGACTTATGAGGCGCTATTTTTAGACCCAACTCGTGCATTTTGGCGACGACGACTTCTGTCCCAAGCTCGGCGAGCTCCTTGGTCCCCTCGAATGTGATCCCCCTGGCACCTGGCGATCGGCATAGCATACGATATTTATGCCAGCAGGAAGGTCGACACGCAGAACCGCATTGTACGCGAGGTTCCACAATGGCGGACCCAGCACTGAGCCCTGCGGAACTCCAGGTTTGATCATGCATGTACAGAGAGTACTTCGCGAAACGATGACTGCGATAGGCAGGCACCTGGTGATGTGCTAGTGCCCTCCTGATTGCATTCCAAGGTAGAGAATTAAAGGCGTTGACGATATCGAGACTTATCGTCAACGCCACTCTACCCTGGGCTACTACTTGTTCCGACAGGGAGCGGACGCGCACAATGGCATCTACGGTGAAACACTCCCGTCGGAAGCCAAATCGGGACCAACGCGTGACAGATATCTGTTGAGCCGAGTATCCTTTCGAACGACGGCGGCCAGTTTCAACGAAGACTAGCCATCTACGCAGGACAAGATTTTAGTGCCCAAGTATATATGCGCAAACACATGAGCACTCTCTATCCCCTGACAATCGTAATCCGAGGAACTATGGCTTTACATGCTTTGCGGGGGGAGAACAACGCCGACTTCTTGCCTCCGGGCTGGAGAATTTCTTTACAGATAAACGCAATAACTGATTTTGGATCTGATTCCAGCACCTCATGATCAGTATCCACGTTTACTACCACTAGCCCAACGAGACAGTAAACATAATATGAGACAGCAATGTATAAAAAAGGAAAAACACAAATTTTCTAGAGGCGTGGGCCTTTAGAAAATAAGTAACAAATTATACTGACGCTTGAGTACAATAGGTTTTAAATTTTTAGCAACGCTTTTATGTTTGAATTTTACGGCGGTGTGGAACACACGTCTGTCAAGACTTTTTTTTTTTTCCAATAATATACACAGGTTGAATAAAATATCATATTTTTAACGATTTCATATGATCAAGGTAAGCGGTACTTATTTTTCAAGCGGCCCATGATATGAAACTGTATTATAGTAAACTCTTCAAGATGTGCTTATCTATCTGAAAGATAGGTACTTATAACATAAAATGCGAGTTGCCGTGTAGTGTGAGCGCAAGAAATACCCCTACCCCTACACCTTGTCACTAAAACATGGAAATAAAACAGAATATGGGCAGCAGCATCTGCCTAATGACAACTCAAAATAATATACGCCTATATTCGACTTTACAGCTCTAAGCCACAAATGAATGAGTAAATTATTTATAAAATTTTTCATTTCTCCTTAAACGTGTTACAAAATAGGCGGAAAATATTTTAAATGATATTGGTATTGAGAGAAAATTAAAATTGTCCAGAATGTTATTTTAGAAATAATAAACATTAACACATAAGACAAAACCATCACTGCAGGTCGTTTGCTTTAATGTACGGGTGTAATAATTCAACCTGAATATGGATCCTTGTAACGAGGATTTACTCTACTAGATGTGAAGACTAATGGATAGGCTAGAATGTTGTAATGTTTCGGTTAATAATACAGTATAATAACGGTTATTTATAAAAACACGTAACAAATAACAAATATATGCTAACTAATCTCACAGTAACATTATTGTATAGGCCTTCCCAATAGTTTACTTCCTTTTTTTATAGAAGAGGGGACAAACGAGCATACGGTTCACCTGATGTTAAGTGACTACCGAAAAATCGTCGATGGTAAACTATTCCACAGAGAGGTCGTACGCGGAAGAAAACTTCTTGTGAAGCGTACAGTGGTGGACCGCCAAGCATACAGATGGTGTGGATGGTATCGGGAGTCTTGCCGCGTAGTGCGTTCATGAAATTTGGCGGCTGAGATTAATCCGAACAATTTCTCAGAGCACTTCCCGTTAAATATGCGATTAAATACGGAAAGAGATGCAACATCTTCGCAGCGCCAGTGAATCGAGCCGATCGGAAAGCACTCGGTCGTCAACGATTCGAGCCGCTCGGCGCTGGATGCGGTAAAGTGTAAGGAGTTGGCACTGGGGAGCCCCAGCCCAGAGGTAGGAACAGTATTCCATGTGCGGCCGAACCTGCGCCTGGTAAAGTTGCAGGTGGTGTGCCGGCATGAAATACTGTCCCGATCTGCTGAGCACGCCAAGCTTTTTAGAGGCTAATTTGGCTTTTCTTTTGCCTCTCTTCCAAGTGACAACGAAACTACACGTCATTTAATATGTGGACGCCGAGGATTCCGATACTGGCTGAGGCAATAAGGTGAGTTCTTGCCGTTTGGCGGTTAACGTGCAAACTTGTGTCTTCTGAGGGTTAAACTGGACTAGATTTAGTCACCCCAATCCGAGACTTTGTTCAGCAAAGTCTCGGCTTCAGACACAAGTTTGTCCCGGTACTCGGAGACGTTTTTCCGAGAAATGTTGGCATGGCCGGTTTACAGAGCATCACCAGTGCTATCACTTGTATAGCAATGAATGTTGCCGGTGTGCAGCTTCATTGATATGCAGAAGAAACAGCATTGATGATAGCACGCAGCCTTGTGGAACACCAGCATTAATAGGCCTGTAATCGGAGCTTGCACCGTCTACAATGACCTTGATACTCCGATCTGCAAGAAAGCTGGTGACCCAATTGCACAATTTCTCGGGAAGCCCATAGGAAGGGAGCTTCGAAAGAAGCGCTCTGTGCCAAACCCGATCGAATGCCTTCGCAATATCCAAACTAACGGCCAATGCTCCTTAGGACTCTAGCGCGTCTATGGAGTCAGGTAGACCAGAAGATCACCAGCTGATCGACCTCGACGAAAACTATTATATTTAACTAAACTATTATATTTAACTAAACTATTATATTGGCGGTCAGTAATCAGCTGGTGATCCTCAAGGTACCTCATGAGCTGACAGTTCACAATAGACTCCATTGTTTTGGAGAACAAGGAAGTGATGGCGATGGGCCTGTATTTGGACGGACCTGAGCGGTCAACTTTTTTAGGGATCGGATGGACGAAAGCCGTCTTCCATGATTTTTGAACTATGCCTAGGGAGTAGGAGTACCGGAAAAGAGGCGTTAAACCGGTGATTATTCTGGAGCACACGAACTCAGCACAATTGGAGGGAGGTCAGGCCCACTCGACTTGTGGATGTCCAGGGAGAGGAATGCTTTGCTAACCGAGCGCTGTGTAAACTGCACCTCCGGCATGGAGCACTCATACCGTGGCATGGTCGGCGGCGTACTCCCCCCGTCTTCAAGAGTCGAATTGGACGCAAAGAAAGAGCCTATTAGATCAGCTTTGTCACCTTCCTGTGCAGAGATGGGAGAGATGGTTGACAGAAATTCCCCTGGACAGCCTTGGTGAGAGACCAGAAAGCACGGGTTCCAGAAGGAAGGCGAACTAGTTTCTCGCCAATTCTGCCTATGTGCTCCGACTTTGCCCTGGCAATGACTCTTTTGAAGGACCTGGAAGCGCTATTATACTTCTTTTTAGAGGGCGGGTGTTTGCATCCCGGTTCTTTGATGCGTCAGCTCAGACTTGGTAGCACTCTTGCTTATAGCATGATGCTATTTTACAGAAGTGACCAAACCATGGCTGAGAATCAGCAACAACGTTGGGATTGCCCGGCGAGAAGCAAACCCGCCCCCAAGGGTAGGATGCAAAGAAAGACAGCATCCTGCCCCAATCAGCTGACCTATACTACCAAACTCGGCGGCAGTCTGCAGAATTCAATCGCCATTTAAGAGTGAGTGGCACCACAATCCGGACAAGACAATGGTCCGAGGAGGCTAAAGGGGCATCGACGGAAATCTGATATCTGTGTGGATGAAAGGTCAGCAGAAGGTCCAACAGGGAAGGTGCATGGTCCTCCATATCTGCAATCCGCGTAAGCGAAGTAACCAGTTGTGTCAGACCATATGTAAAGGCAAAATTATGAATCCCCGAATGATTGGTTGAACGTGAACCAAGCCATTCGGCATGGTGGATGTTAAAATCACCGAGGATCGCGATCTCTGCGGAGGGGATCTGTTGTAGCAACGAATCTGTAGCCATTTGGACGTGGTCGAAGAGTCATTCTATTTCTGCATTACCGCTTTGGGACCTATAGAGGCACCCGTCGACGCACGGATGGTCGTCGCTGTCTACGCGTAGCCAAAGGATGGACAGGTCCGAACCTTCAAGACTGCCGAGCCGTCGGGAACAGATGTCCTCTCTGACGTATACGCAAACTCCAGCCCGAGGCACAAAGGAGTGTTCCAGTTTGTACCCCGGCTAGAAGAGATACGAAGCATCAGCCGGAGAGGACACCTCCGTCTCCGTCGGAAAGAGCAGAGCCGACCTCGCCATCTCGAAATGGTAGTGGACTGCGTTTAGGTTAGAATGAAGTCCCTTAATATTGCAGAAATTCACGGGTAGCGTGGCAGGGGTTGTTATTGTCTTGTTTCTCAGTTTGCCCTGAGCAGTTATTGCCTTGAGCGGAATTTCGCCCCACCCCAGAATACGCGAGGCAGCCTGAACACCCACGCTCAAAAGTGGAGTAACTTGGCCGTGGATGCTCAGCGAGGGATTCTCCATGGGTACTGGTACCCTCCTGGGGTAGATCTTTACTAAATTCCGCTACTATGTTAAGAGGGGGGAGGGGGGTGGAATTTGAATTTTTTAAGAAGGTTTTTGCCATTCCAGATACTTGGCAGGCAGGTTAGTAACAGCTTTTTGTTATTTTGAGTTGTCCCGCTCTGCTGAGCACGCAAAACTTTTTAGAGACCGTTTTAGTTATCTTACAAGGTTACAAGTGACCACGAAACTACACGTCATTCAATATCTCGACCCCGAGGATTCCGATATTAAAAAAGGCACCAAGAGGAGTGCCCTGAAATTGAGGCGATATGATAAATGGGTTCTCTTTAGCGATAAGTGAACAAACTTATGGGGATTGAACTGGAATAGATTTAGTCGCACCCAATCCGAGACTTTGTGTAATAACTACTCGACTTAAGTTACAAGTTTGTTCCGATACTCGACGACGTGATCAGCAACAACGCAACACCAGTGTTGCCGTCCGTAATGAGCGCTACTGGTTTGCAACATATCAATGATATGTAGAAGGAACAGCTTAGGTAATATCACGCAGCATTGTGAAACACCACAATTTAAAAGTTTGTAATCGGATCGTGCACCATTTACTACGATCTTGATGCTTCAATTTTCTAGAAAACTGGTAATCCAAATACACAATTTCTCGGGAAGCCTACAGAAAGGAAGCTTCGAAAGAATCGCTTTGTGCCAAACTCGATCTAAGGCCTTCGCTATCTCCAAACTATCGGCCAAGGCTTCTCACTTGGACTCTACTGCCTCCGCATATCTTTGAGTCAGGTAGAACAGAGGATCACCAACTGATTGACTCCGACGAAAACCGTATTGTCACTAATTGGCTGTAGGTCCTCAGACCCACCAACTTATTGACGTCCACAGAGAGGAGTGCTTTGGGAACCGAGCGCTGCCTAAACCGCATATCCGGCATGACACACACCGCGGTATGTTCAGCTGGTAGAGTTGGATGCAAAGAGAGTGCTTAAAAGATTGGCTTTCTTCTTTGCAGCATGGGCCAGTGAGTCATTCTCTCTGTGCAGAGATGGAAGAGATTGCTGACAGAAGTTCCCTCAGACAGCTTTGCTAAGAGATCAGAAATTTTCTACCATGACTACCTTCTACCTTATTTACCTTGAGGATCATTAGCTAATTAGTGATCGCCAGTGCGGTTGTCGTCGTGGTCGATCAGCTGGTTATCGGTTAGAGCCCAAGTGGGAGACATTTACCGTTAGTTTAGACATAGCCAAGGCCTTCGATTGGGCCTGGCCCGAAGCACTTTTTTCGAAGCTCCCCGAGACATAATAGAAAAACTGAACTGGTTATTTGAATAAAAAATCATGAGTGCAATTAGTTTAATTTGAATTTTCGTGTTTTTAAAAATACGAAAAAAAGGGCTCGAAAAAAATAGATTTTCTTAAAAGAGAAAGGAACTTGAAAAAAAAATTAAAAAAAGTCAGTCGGTCGGTGTGGGCTCGAACCATGGTATTACGATTTTGTGACCACCCAATATACCAATTAAGCTACTTGTAATCATTAATAAACTGTCAAAATTTACCTTCTTATTCTAACGATATTGTAGCAGTTTTTCATTCCCTAAAAACATGGACAAAAAGACATTTTCTAAAAATAAATCCTAGCTAGATCGATTTATTGCCCCCGAAACTCCCTGCACACAAAATTTTATGGAAATCGTTGGAGCCGTTTCCGAGATTCCGATTATATATATATATATATACTATATATATATATATATATATATATATATATATATATATATATATATATATATATATATATATATATATATACAAGAATTGCTCGTTTAAAGGTATAGGATTAAAACATTTTGACATAATAATTTATATGTTGTTACAAAATTAATAACGTAAAAAACAATTAAAAATCGTATTAGAACCATTTTCATCTACGCGGACGAAGTCGCGGGCAAACTATTAATATTATTATTCTCAGAACGCGTCTTATTTACTTATTTATTTCTATTTTATTTATTTTTTTTAAAAACTATGTGGTTATATCGGAAAGCATAACCGAAGCATCAAACCCACCTTCTTTCGTACACCACCTTCCATATGTCAGCTTGTTATGGATTATCGTAAATAAGTAAGTTACCGTACAAGTAATAACTTAAATATAATCTTATATTTCAGTGTCATTTTTTTGATCCGTGAGATATTTATTTTTCTAATTTGGTACCGATTTGGTCTAAATTAACAATCCTTACATATTTACAAACTAACGTCTAATCCAGTTAATATAATAGTTTCATAGAGATAGGCTTCCACTTTCACGCGCTATTTCTTTGCAATAATTAACCTGAGTGATATATTGCGGCTCGTTATTTATAACCTCGCCAGTAGCGAAAAAATGTGTGATGTAGAGTGATTATTTTCTCTTTAAGTGAAAGACAGAACGTAATAGGTGGCGAGAACTGTCACTGGTATTACTTCCGGAGATTCTTCGGTCTCTTGCCCTAATAAAGGGAATCGGGAACTCTTGGGAACGGTTGGGTTTGTTTTGTGGTCAGACACTGTGTCAATAGGAACAGTGGTAGAGCATAGCAGCGGTAGAGAGTGGTAGAGTAGAGTTTAACAGTGGTAGAGCCACGCGGCAGCTTTGCTGTTGCACGTATGGGCCGGCTCAAACCGGGGTGGTACCACGACCTCACAGAATACCGGCGTGAATTGGAAGCTCTGCTTCCGCGTTTCGTCTGGTGAGTGCAGGTGGCCGGAGGCCCAAATCCCCCCCCCCATCAACATGGTAGCGGAATTAAATAATGATAGACTACCCCAGGAGGGTACCAGCACCCCCTGGAGAATCCCTCGCTGAGCATCCACGACCATGTTTCTCCACTTCTGAGCGTGGGTGCTCAAGCTGCCCTGGGGGCAAAATTCCGCTCAACACTACAACTGCTCGGGGCAAACGGAGCAAAAAGACCATGGCGATCCTTGCCACGCTGTCCGTGAATTTCTGCAATATCAGGGGGACTTCACTCTAACCTAAACGCCGTCCACTACCATCTGGAGACGGCGAGGCCGGCTCTGCTCTTCCTGACCGAGATGCAGGTGTCCTCTCCGGCTGATGTCTCGTATCTCTCCTACCCGGGGTACAAACTGGAACACTCCTTTGTGCCTCGGGCTGGAGTTTGCGTTTACGTCAGAGAGGACATCTGTTCTCGACGCCTCGGCAGACTTAAAGGTTCGGACCTGTCCATCCTTTGGCTACGCGTAGACAGCGACGACCATCCGCGCGTCTACGGGTGCCTCTATAGGTCCCATAGCGGTAATGCCGAAACAGACCGACTCTTCGACCACGTCCAAATGGCTACAGATTCGTTGCTACAGCAGATCCCCTCCGCAGAGATCGTGATCCTCGGCGACCGATCATGCGGGGAGATCTGTTCATGATTTTGCCTTGGCTTATGGTCTGATACAACTGGTTACTTCGTCTACGCGGATTCCAGATGTGGAGGATCATGCACCTTCCCTGTTGGAACTTCTGCTCACCTCTCACCCGGACGGATATCAGATTTCCGTCGAAGCCCCTTTAGGCTCCTCGGACCATTGTCTTGTCCGGAGTGTGGTGCTACTCACGCTGAAATCGCAGTTGCATTCTGCAGGCTGCCGCCGTGTTTGGCACTATAAGTCAGCGGATTGAGATGGGATGCGGTCTTTCTTTGCATCCTACCCTTGGGGGGCGGGGTTTGCTTCTCGCCGGACGATCCCAACGTTGTTGCGGATTCTGTCGCTGATGTGGTACTTCAGGGTATGGAACTTTTTATTAATTCCTCTGTGGTGCCCATTGGAGGCAAATCTCAGCCATGGTTTGGTCGCTGCTGTAAAATAGCATCGTGCTATAAGCAGGAGTGCTACCGAGCTTGGGCTGACGCATCAGCGTCCCGGGATGTAAACACCAGCGCTCTAAAAAAGAAATATAATTCCGCCTCTAGGTCCTTCAAAAGAGTCATTGCCAAGGCAAAGTCAGAGCACATAGGCGGATTTCTGGAACCCGTGCATTCTGGTCTCTCGCCAAGGCTGTCCAGGGGAATTTCTGTTGGCCATCTCTTCCATCTCTGCACAGGGAGGACGACTCACTGGCCCATATCGCAAAGGAGAAAGCCGATCTTCTAGGTACTTTCTTTGCGTCCAACTCGACTCTCGATGACGGGGGGAGTACGCCGCCGACCATCCTGCTGTGTGAGTGCTCCATGCCTGAAGTGCAGTTTACAAAGCGCTCGGTTCGCAAAGTACTCCTCTCCCTGGACATCCACAAGTCGAGTGGGCCTGACGGAATCCCCCCAATTGTGCTGAGGACGTGTGCTCCAGAGTTGGCACCGGTTTTAACGCGTCTTTTCCGGTACTCCTACTCTCTAGGCGTAGTCCCAAAATCATGGAAGACGGCTTTCGTCCACCCGATCCCTAAAAAAGGCGACCGCTCAGACCCGTCCAACTACCGGCCTATCATCATCACCTCCTTGTTCTCCAAAACAATGCAGTCTATTGTAAACTGCCAGCTCATGAAGTACCTTGAGGATCACCAGCTGATAAGTGACCGCCAATACGGTTTTCGCCGTGGCCGGTCAGCTAGTGATCTTCTGGTCTACTTAACTCATAGATTGGTGGAGGCAGTAGAGTCCAAGGGGGAGGCATTGGCCGTTAGTTTGGACATTGCGAAGGCCTTCGATCGGGTTTGGCACAAAGCGCTTCTTTCGGAGCTCCCTTCCTATGGTCTTCCCGAGAAATTATGCGATTGGATCACCAGCTTTCTTGCAGATTGGAGCATCAAGGTCGTTATAGACGGTGCAAGCTCCGATTGCAAGCCTATTAATGCTGGTGTTCCACAAGGCTGCGTGCTATCGCCAACGCTGTTTCTTCTGCATATCAATGATATGTTGCAAACTCGTAACATTCATTGCTATGCAGATGACAGCACTGGTGATGCTCTTTACTCTGGCCGAGCCAATATTTCTCGGGAAAACGTCTCGGAGTGCCGGAACAAACTTGTATCTGAAGTCGAGTCTTTGCTGAACAGATTCTCGGATTGGGGGCGACTAAATCTAGTCCATAATGATTTACGCGAACACTACACATTGAAATAATACTAGATTTTACGGAATTTATCGCGTATATTTAACTTTTTAATACCCGACGTTTCGAACGCTTTACAGCACTCATGGTCACGGGCGGGATTGAGATGTTCAACGTCCATATGTCATAGTTAACCGCGGTTACCATAGATTAAAACAAAAGTTAAATTTTAATTACCCTTGTTGCCTCAGCCAGTATCGGAATCCTCGGCGATGACATATCGAGTGACGTGCAGTTTCGTGGTCACTTGGAAGAGAAGGCCAAATTGGCCTCTAAAAAGCTTGGCGTGCTCAGCAGAGCGGGACAGTATTTCATGCCGGCACACCGCCTGCGACTTTACAAGGTGCAGGTTCGGCCGCACATGGAATACTGTTCCCATCTCTGGGCTGGGGCTCCGCAGTACCAGCTCCTTCCACTTGACCGCATCCAGCGCAGAGCGGCTCGAATCGTCGACGACCGAGTGCTTTTCGATCGGCTCGATTCACTGGCACTGCGAAGAGATGTTGCATCTCTTTGCATTTTATTTCGCATATACCATGGAGAGTGCTCTGAGGAAATCCGCCAAATTTCATGAACGCACTACGCGGCAAACGTCCCGATACCATCCACACCATCTGGATGCTTGGCGGTCCACCACAGTACGTTTCAAAAGGAGTTTTCTTCCGCGTACAACCTCTCTGTAGAATAGTTTACCACCGGCGATTTTTCCGGACAGATACGACCGTGGGACCTTCAAGAAAAGAGCTTAGTCCTTTCTAAAGGGCCGGCAACGCACCTGCAATTCCCCTGGTGTTGCGGTTGATCATGGGCGGCGGTAGTCACTTAACATCAGGTGAGCCGCATGCTCGTTTGCCCCCTGTTCTATAAAAAAAAAGGATTAATAAAGTTTGGACATGTAAAAATAATGAATACGGAATAAGTTTAATAAAAATATTCATTTTTGCTTATTATGAAATATAATTTTATCCTTTATTATGTAAAAATTAACCATCAAGGCACAACACAATTTTATTGAGTCTAACCACATTCTACTCGTAACTTCCATAGTAAAATTGGCAATCTAGTATAATTAGAATGCGCCTTATACAAGCGTGATTGTAGACGAACATCCAAAATAACATATTTACATATGTAATAATATTAGCGTTTACCCGCAACTCCACTTGCGTTATATATATATATATATATATATATATATATATATATATATATATATATATATATATATATATATATATATATATGTAAATATATAGATTTACACAATCAACCAGAAACTACTATTACTAAGAGATCGGAACCGGAAAATAACATTGGCTATATTTCTTGTACGTTTGTGTTTATTCCAACTTACTATTTTTTAATATATGGTGTTAAAAATTCACGAATCAAAATATATTTCCTAGTGTGCGGTGTTATGGTATATAACTATCATGTCTAATCGTAGGTCTATTTCATCGCAGGTATTGCAGTCGTCCATCAGTCTTCCAATCGTAGCTCGATCAATTATGGCGCATTCTCACTACAAAGGGAGAGGCTCGGGTACAGCAGTATACATTTACGGACTGATGAAAAATGGAGAATATAGGTACAAACGAAACATTTAAGGGAGCTTAATGTAAGCGAAATTTGTTTACACCTGGCTTTTTAAAGACGATTTAACGAATCGTTTTGAAACTATGAAAAAAGGAGGATATAGAAAAAGGCACCCGGAACACCACGACGTGAGTTGACTGGCAAAGTATGCCGACGGATGTTAGTCTTCACTCTGTTACATTTGAGTTTAACGCAATAAATTTCTTAAATCATTGCAATAAATAAAAATGAAGTAAAACTCGTAAACCATCGGACATTCACTAAACAAAACTTTTTGTTTTCTTAAACAGTCTTAATGCTGGGAGCATTAAGACTGTTTAAGAAAACAAAAAGTTTAACCGGTACCGGTTATTGTACATACTTTAATTAGTTTTAACTATATTGATGTTTCTGTATTGTGGTGTACAAAAAAAGAATAAATAAATAAATAACCGGTAAAGGTTATCCATCAATTTCGAAACACATGTATTACTTTTGCCATATAAACAAAATTATTTAGCTTTTAGTACACCTGTGTGCCAATTTATACTTCCATGCTATCACTTAATACAGTGCACGAACACAACTTCGCTAATAAACATTCTTCGTTACACGTTTATTAGCGAATTTGTTTGAAACTCATTATCCATTTAAGAAATTTTAATCAACATTGTTTTAAACAACAAAGTACATACATAGTCGTGTATATGAATACGCGTATTTATTTTTTCATATATAAATTCAAAGTAATTGTTTTATATTTTTGCAAACAATACATTTGAATTTATATTTCGAGAAACACTTGCCTTAAATACGAACGAAACTCCATTTTATAATATCGTGTTACAAACCACATTTAATGTATCAGCAAATACCTTCAGGCTTGAGATAGTATTTCGTGCAAATATAGAAATTTGTCGCAGTTTATATCAGTTATGTTTAGACACTAAATAAGTTTCTATGACTGAATTGCAAATATTACTATGCACATTTTAAACAATACTATCATATTTGAAATCTTTTTTCAACGCAATCCTGAGTAAAAATACTATAAACAGATAGGACGTGATATGGATGTTGCCAGTGGAGCAGCATGAATAGCACCCGATGCAAACACCAGTAGTAACACAATACAAAAACTGACAAAATCTAACATTACTTAACTATAATTAAAAAATGCTGCCTTCTTAAGTGCTCTACATACGGCTCTCTCAGCACTAAAATCAAAAACCAGCCATTGAGCATTCTTAAACCCTGCGCGGCTTTAACAATAGACATTTTGCAATTCTGACGATCGTCATCATTACCGGGCTAAATATTTTGCATCAGGCACAAACGAAATGGTCATGAGACTTTTCTGATATTTCCCAAGGTATCACCTTAAGACATCTGCGGGACAAAAAGGTAAACTTTTTGCCGCAACCAGCTCGTAAGTACTTGTTATTGAAAGGAAATGAAATACATGTCGATTTATTGCTCTGATAATCTCTAAATTACACGAGTTATATTAATTTTACCATATCTAACGATAATACTGAGAATATATCAATCGAACCGCAATCTCACCATAACCTAAAATCTTATACGTGCGACTGTTTAGTTGTTTTTATCGATATTCTATGTTATAATAGTGCACTGGTAATAACAAAAAGTATAAAACAGTGGTAGTTTCCATAATGATTTCTTAAATTTAGGCGAACACTACACATTGAATAAAACTAAATCCGTAAATTTAGTTTTATTCAAAGTGGTAGTTTCTTTAAAATCTTAAATACTGCTCGGTGGATTCGAGAGTATTGTAGTAACACTTGGAGAAAACGGTTCACTTAAAATAGACGGCGGTGATTTACATGTAATGATTCTTAATTGTATTATTTATTGTGATGCATTGATTACTAATCACACATCAAGAAAAAAACAAAGACTGAGACAAACATTTCAAGAGAAGCAAAAGGTAAGCCAAAACTATGCTCAACTAATTGTAAAAACACGCACCTACGAACTTATGTATCTAAAATCATTTGCAATGTTATATGTTTTAGGTGCATATGTGTGATAAGAAGTTTAACGGATTAGTAAGATGAAGTGGCAGAATAATAAATGAATTACAGTTAATATTAAAATAATAAATAGAAATAAGTAATGGTGGGCCGGCCATATAGCTAGAAGGACCAACAACTGTTGGGGAAGAGAGGTTCTCTAGTGGCAGCCTCGTATCGGTAAGCGAAATGTAGCACAGCCCCCGACTAGATGATATGATAACCTGGTAAAACGTGCAGGAAGTCGATGGATGCAGGTGGCTCAGGACTGAGCTTTATTGCATTCCATGCGGAAGGCCTATGTTCAGCAGTGGACTTATGAAGAGCTTTAATGATGAAGATTAAACAATGATGTAGTTTTAACCCTTTCGTAGTCTCGTGTAATACATACAGGTCATTGCTATTTTCTTACTATTGCGTTTGTAAATCGGACTGTAAAAGTTTTAACTAATTGTGTACGGATAAAAAACACTGTATCGTCACTCCATTTGCTCATTATATCACATCATCATTTTCAAAGTCGTTTCTTAAAAGTCATACAGACATTTGAGGTGTCGTAACATAATTTTAATATGTATTGATTGATTAGCATTTTTACATCCAAAGTATCATTGAAGCCAAAATGACAAGGTTGTAACTTATCCATTTATGAAATTACCGTTACAATTACAGCCTATTAAAGTCCACTGCAGAATATAGGCCCACCTCGTAGATTGCCTCACAGGGGCAATATTTGCCATAGCATTGCCATGCCAGGAAAGTGAGCTGGCAACCGCAGTTCTTTTAAATCGTTATTAGGGAGACGCTGCTGTAAAGTTAAAGTAAAGTTACAGCCTATATACGTCCCACTGCTGGGCACAGGTCTCCTCTCAGTTCTGCGAGGGTTTTAGGGCAAGGTATAGTAAATTTCACAATGCGCATATATAATAATAATTCTCGTTAATTGCAATTTTAAATGCTGATTTACCACGTGCTCTGCGGTGAAGGAAAAATCGTGAGGAAACCTGCATGTCTGAAAAATAAAATAAAAAAATATTTCGAAGACATGTGAAGTTCGCCAACACGCATTGGGTCAGCGCGGCGGACTATTCCTTGCCCTAAAACCCTCGCAGAAATGAGAGGTGACCTGTGCCCAGCAGTGGGACGTATATAGGCTTATACTTTACTTTAACTTTACAGCAGCGTCTCCCTAATGACGATTTAAAAAAAACTGCGGTTGCCAGCTCACTTTCCTGGCATGGCAACTATGGCAAATATTGCCCCTGTGAGGCAATCTACGAGGTGGGCCTATATTCTGCAGTGGACTATAATAGGCTGTAATTGTAACGGTAATTTCATAAATGGATAAGTTTCAACCTTGTCATTTTGGCTTCAATGATGCTTTGGATGTATAAATGCTAATCAATCAATACACATTAAAATTATGTTATGACACCTCAAATGTCTGTATGACTTTTAAGAAACGACTTTGAAAATGATGATGTGATATAATGAGCAAATGGAGTGACGATACAGTGTTTTTTATCCGTACACAATTAGTTAAAACTTTTATTGTTACGAGCTTGAGGTTCGTGACAATAAAAATTGCCGATAAAATTACCTAAATTAGCACTTTAATTTACTTTACACAAATTAAAGCTAAAAACACTAATAATTAAACACACTAATTCACTTAATTCCGCTCCGAAGCTTCGCTTGTGTCGCCGAGTTCAACTCTGCCCCGATCGCATCTTGCAGCGCCTATTTATATAATTAGCAAAGAAGCGTCCCGAACATTCAAGTAAATGCGCGCCAGGCAACGAGTATTCGAGTGTAGATTTTCCAGAAACTTAGTTCTTCGGGTGGCGCTGTCGGTCGAAAGATTTGTGATGTCACTTACTGCAAAGCTCCCCTCGCTCTCGTTCCTGACACTAGATGGAGCTAGTTGACTTATTCATGCAACACTGCCCCCTCCTAAGACATGCTCGTCCCGAGCATTATCGGTCCCATAATAACGCGCCAAGCGATCCACATGGACGATCTTAGGAGTCCCTCTTGCGCCTTTCTGTATCCGGTAGGTCACATCGTTGATCCTGGTTACAATCCGTTACGGGCCGTCCCATTTAGCTTGAAGCTTAGGAGATTTCCCTTTGCTGCGGACTGGATTGTGCAACCACACTAATGAACCTTCGTCGAACCCTTTATTGTTCATTTTGCGGTCGTACCGGGTTTTCATTTTCTCAGACATTTGCTGGCCCGATTGTCTGACGTGCTCATAAATGTCATTCATTTTGTTCCGCAAGTCATTTGCATAATCGGTTATACTGCGTGGGGCATCAGGTGGTATCCCGGTGATCAGGTCCGCAGGCAGCCGTAATTCTCTTCCAAAGTTTGCGAAAGCTGGTGTCACTGCTGTACTTTCATGAACAGAACTTCGATATGACAACAAAAACGGTTGTATGTGCTTGTCCCAATCTCGTTGCCGATTGTCTACAACTTTTGCTAGGTACCTCTCCAATGTCTGATTAAATCGTTCCACCATTCCATCAGATTGCGGGTGCTAAGAAGTCGTTCTTGTTTTATGAGTACCCATAACTCGGCAAGTTTCCTGGAATATTTGAGACTCAAAATTCCTTCCTTGATCGCTGTGAATCTCTAAAGGTACTCCAAAACGACAGAAGACTTCATGAACTAGTTTATCTACAACTGTTGAAGCTTCTTGATTTGGAATGGCGAAGACTTCTGGCCACTTAGTGAAGTAATCCATCACAACCATGAAATACTTGTTACCGCTTTCACTCTCCGGAAACGGCCCCGCCACGTCAATGGCTATTCTCTCCCATGGTGCACCCACATTGTACAACTTCAATGCACCTCTACTACGAGTCTGAGGTCCCTTTACAGCCGCACAACTTGTACATTTGCGACACCAGTCCTCGACATCGTTTCGACAGTGGACCCAGTAAAACCGTTCTCGGATCTTCAGTAGAGTTCGTTTAACTCCCAGATGGCCTCCTGAATAATCATTATGGTACAGCTGTAGAACATCCGGTACTTTAGTTTTAGGGACAACCATTTGTAAATGACAGCTGTCTCCCCGAACATTTTCCCATTTACGGCACAGAACTCCGTCCTGAAGCAGCAAGCTGTCCCACTGGGCCCAATAGCTTTTAGTGGTTGAACTCATTGCTGAGACGTCGCTCCACTTAGGCTTGGGAGCACTGGCCTTCATCCATTCCAGGATCGGCTTGATGTCCGGATCTTCCTGCTGTGCACGTTGAAAGCTGTCCTTCCACTCGTTGCTGAGGTGGTCTGCCCTGAGCATCCTCACGGATACCACTTCCTTACTCTCTTGCCTAGTACAATGTTTGCAATCTTCAGGACAAGGTCTTCGTGATAATGCATCTGCGTTGCCATGAGATTTCCCGCTGCGATGTTCGATCTCAAAGTCGTATTCCTGCAGTAGTTCAATCCACCTCGCAACTTGTCCTTCTGGATTTTTAAACTGCAATAGCCATTTTAGTGCAGCATGGTCAGTTCGTAAGTGAAATTTTCGCCCCAGAAGATATTTGCTAAAATGCTGCAACGACTTTACCACAGCTAGCAATTCGCGTCTTCTGACACAATAGTTCCTTTCCGGTTTTGACAACGACTTGCTGAAGTACGCTATCACGACCTCTTGGTCACCATTCCGTTGAGACAACACACCGCCAAGTCCTATATCACTTGCGTCTGTGTCAACTATAAATTCTTTGCTTGCATCAGGGTATCCCAAAATAGGTGTTTTGCACAGACGGTCCTTGAGCTCCTGGAATGCGATATTACAACTTTCATCCCAGCAGAAATGTCGCTTCTCCTCGGTTAGCTTATGCAGAGGTTTGGCTATATCTGCAAAGTTCTTCACAAAACGTCGGTAGTAGGAGCACAAACCCAAAAATGCTCTAACCTGCGTCTTGTCTTTTGGAACCGGCCAATCCTTTACAGCTGCGATTTTCTCTGGATCCGTGCGGATACCTTCTTCCGATACTACATACCCCAAAAAGTTGACTTGCCGTTTGAATAGTGAACATTTCTTCGGACTCAACTTGAGGTTGGCACTCTTAATCTTCATGAGCACGCGTTCCAAGTTTTGAAGGTGTTCCTCAAACGTACGGCCCACGATGATGATGTCATCCAAGTAGACCAGACAGGCGTCGCCAATTAGCCCGGTAAGTACAAGTTCCATCAGCCTTTCAAACGTTGCTGGAGCATTGCACAACCCAAACGGCATTACTTTAAATTGCCACAGATCCTTTCCCGTCGAGAACGCAGTTTTCTCCTTGTCCTTAGGGTCAATTTCAACTTGCCAGTAGCCACTTTTTAGGTCCAGCTTGCTAAACCACTTTACTCCTGTAAGCATGTCCAGCGTGTCGTCAATTCTTGGCAAGGGATAGCTATCCTTCTTAGTAACGTCGTTCAGACGGCGGTAGTCAACACAAAACCGCAAGCTGCCGTCCTTCTTCTTCACCAGTACCACGGGTGAACACCATGGACTAGATGAAGGTTCAATAACACCATCCTTCACCATTCCCTTAATCATGGTTTCCACTTCCTTTTCACGTGCTACCGGCAATCGTCTTGGCCGCTGACGGATAGGCAACTCTTCACCTGTGTTTATTTTGTGTTGAACTAAACCAGTCTTTCCTATGTCAGCATCGTTTGATGAGAATACATCGGCGTACTCGAGTAACAACTTCTTCGCCTTGACCAATTCGTTCGGGGACAGAACACTGCGACAGTCTTCCAAAAGTGTGGTCACTCTCGTTTCTGAATCCTTGCTGGGGGTCCCACTCGATATATATTGGCACTGACGTAACCAATCCACTTCCTCACAAGTACCAACCAGTGTGCCTTTTTCTATAATCTGTTCCCGGTCGCAAAGGTTCAGCACACGTACTCCTGAGATGTCAGTGGTCCTGACCAAGGTTCGAGCTACTTTCCATGGAAGGTCATTGTTTACCCTTTCCACAAGTACACAACGGTGAGCTTGCCCAGCGTTTCGAGGAAGACTAACCGGAACAATCGTTTCCGATCTCGGCGGAAGAACAATCTTCTTGATGCTGTACACGTTCCCTGGTAACGCACCTTCCATAAAAAGTTCCTCCTGTCCACATTTCAAAACACCTTGCTTAACGTCGATCTCACAACAATTATTCCTCATAAAGTCTAGGCCTAGGATGCAGTCGTCCATTATATCAGCCACGATGACATTATGCAGGTAGATCACGTTGCCTAGCTTCAACTCCATCTCCTTCTCTCCACGGACGGGTATACGCTGACCGGTGGCTGTTACCAAATTAATGCGTTCTCGGTTGTATGCGGAGTCCCCAAGGAACTGACTTATAAGTTGGGAACTAACAACCGTACGAGAGGCTCCAGTGTCTATGGTCAGCTTACACGGCATTCCGTTGATCTCGCCCTTTATGATTAGGCTGTTCCCATCATGGGTTTGTGAGATCGAGATCCTTGGGGCTCTTTTAACATCAGCCAGCACCCGCCCCGCAGTTCTGGCTTTTACTCGTTTCCCTGCCGCTGCTGGGCGGTGCTGTTGGCCGCACTACCCTCCTGAGATCGTTTAATTTCCCTTTCTAGGGTTCGCTTAGGGCAGCTGGATCGAAGATGGCCCTTTTCCCCACAGCCATAGCACCTTGGGCTGTATCCTTTGTTGCGGTCGCGAACTGTAGCTGCTGCAACCTCCCTGACGCGATGGGAACGATGATCCTGCCGCACGGCTTCCACTTCCAGTGCATGGGCCAAGGCGTCCTTAAGCGTCTCGTGGTGCCCGAGCCTCACAGCAGCTCTGACTTCCAGGTCGCGGATGCCGTCGATGAATGTCTGCACCAGGTTCCCTTCAATGAGCGCAGGTACAGGCCGGTATGCTTTTCGCACCAGCTTCTCCACTTCTAGAGCCCACTGCTGCAGGTTTTCGCTGATGCGCTGCACACGATCTTTAAGCTGCGCACGAAAGACGTGTTCCAGGTGAGCGTCGCCATATCTCGCCTCCAATGCCTCAAGGAGTTGCTCATAAGTCACTTCCTCACCGAGAGCTTCCAGAACTGTTAAGGCCTGGTCGCGCAGGCCTAGTGTGAGAGCAGTCATGGCCTGACTTTTATTCCAGCCGTTCGCCTTCATAACAGCCTCGAACTGGATTTTGTAGGCTGACCAGGAAGAAGTCCCGTCGAATGGTGGCACCTTGAACCCACGTAGCGAAGGTGTAGTAGCTACTACGGGAGCTGTAGTTCCCTCCCCAAGTTTGAGTTCGTCAAGTGATTTCCTCATGTCAGCCATTACGTTGTCAACCCGATTGTTCACTTGGTCAATTCGGGTTTCAGCTTCCGACAGGCGGTTTTCATGTTGAGCAACCTTATCCTTCACCTCCCTTATCTCTTTCCCGAAGGTAGCGTGAAGGTCCTTCATGAGAAGCATCTGTTCCTGCTGTCGGCGGGCCTGTTCTGCCTGTCCGCCCCGCAGCTGCTCTTCCAACCGACGGACCTGTTCCTCCTGTCGGCGAGCCTGTTCCGCCTGCTGATCTGCTAACCGACGGGCCTGTTCATCCTGTCCGCTCTGCAGCTGCTCTTTCAACTGACGGACCTGTTCCTCCTCTCGGCGAGCCTGTTCCGCCTGTGTGTTCACCTGTCCGCTCTGCAGCTGCTCTTTCAACTGACGGACCTGTTCCTCCTGTCGGCGAGCCTGTTTCTGCAGCATCACCATCAGGGCGCCTAAATCAGGTGCTGCAGATGCAGGAGCTACTGACGAACCGGCCTCCGTTGCCGGCGGCTGGCCCTCCGACGTCTGCGGCGTTGCACCATCAAATCTTCTCTTGTCCGTCTCATGCTGGCGTTGACTGCGGGTACGAACACCCTCCGTTTCCTCCTTAGGTAAAATCGGCATGATTTTATCCCACTTCTGACACCAATTGTTACGAGCTTGAGGTTCGTGACAATAAAAATTGCCGATAAAATCACCTAAATTAACACTCTAATTTACTTTACACAAATTAAAGCTAAAAACACTAATAATTAAACACACTAATTCACTTAATTCCGCTCCGAAGCTTCGCTTGTGTCGCCGAGTTCAACTCTGCCCCGATCGCATCTTGCAGCGCCTATTTATATAATTAGCAAAGAAGCGTCCCGAACATTCAAGTAAATGCGCGCCAGGCAACGAGTATTCGAGTGTAGATTTTCCAGAAACTTAGTTCTTCGGGTGGCGCTGTCGGTCGAAAGATTTGTGATGTCATTTACTGCAAAGCTCCCCTTGCTCTCGTTCCTGACACTAGATGGCGCTAGTTGACTTATTCATGCAACAATATTAAAATTATGTTACGACACCTCAAATGTCTGTATGACTTTTAAGAAACGACTTTGAAAATGATGATGTGATATAATGAGCAAATGAAGTGACGATACAGTGTTTTTTATCCGTACACAATTAGTTAAAACTTTTACAGTCCGATTTACAAACGCAATAGTAAGAAAATAGCAATGACCTATATGTACACGAGACTACGAAAGGGTTAAAACTACTTCATTATTTAACCTTCATCATTAAAGTTCTTCATAAGTCCACTGCTGAACATAGGCCTTCCGCACGGAATGCCACAAAGCTCAGTCCTGAGCCACCTGCATCCATCGACTTCCTGACGTTTTACCAGGTTATCATATCATCTAGTCGGGGGCTGTGCTACATTTCGCTTACCGATACGAGGCTGCCACTAGAGAACCTCTTTTTATGATGTTTGATGACGACTTTGTTTAGGGTCGATTCATAACCTGGTTGATAAGAGACTTGGTTAACCATTATTACATTAACTTCTTTTTTTTTGATAAAAATGTCGCGTATCTCAGTTTTGCTGCGTTGCGCCTTAGTCTTTTCTTAGCTTATTAATATATTATTTATTATATTTAATCATATATATATATATATATATATATATATATATATATATATATATATATATATATACCTATCTAATGAATCGTTTAAAAACGATTTATTAGATAGGTATATGTCCAATCCTTTCTATTTGGACGAAGAGGTCGGTGCTGGAGCATCGGAAACACACACTCCTTGCTCATCGTAAAAGAAGAGCAAGTAAAAGAAAGTCGAGTAAAAAGGACTCAAAGGCCCGCCAGCCAAAACCCAAGAAGTAGGCTATAGTGGCTAAACCAACCGTACAAAGCCTCTTTTCATTATCATCATCAACAAATTACGGTCCTATCATCCTGCATCTCTTGCGTGTAGTGCGTGTATTTCATGCGTGTATGCTTGCGCGTAATTAATCTAGTGGTAAGCCACCCTTCATTTCACACAATGGTACGAGGTTCCTACGAGGAACCTCGAGGGCCTTTCTTCACCATCAGTTGTTGGTCTCTTCGATTAGTTTTCCGTTGGGCTATGGCGGTTACTCTACGGCAGCTATCCTCTTCACAAAGTATATTACGGAAAAACTCCGGGCATAGCCCTCTCCAAAGCTCGCTGAGTGATTATGAGGTTCCTCATAGAATTAGCAGTTAAGTACCATGTCTCACATCCATATTTCAATACTGGCTACACGCACTGTGTGTACTAGTACATTCTGTTTTCAATATTTGGGTATACGTGACGCAAGGTGTATCATAATCTCCCAAAAGCAAGCAAGTTGAGTTAGGCCCGTCGATTGACCTATCGTTCGAAGTTGGACTTACTTAGTCGGAACATGAATTGGCTATCATCCAGTTATTGTTTTTTCTAAAGAATAAATGTGACAAACGAGCACACAGTCCACCTGATGGGCCCCTATGGGCCATAGCATCCACTTACCATCAGGTGGCTTATCTTCAATTAAAACTCAAAATGCAGATTCGTTTTGAGCCCTGAGGACTGAGATGGAATTCCTCGTTTCCAGAAAAAAAGGGTCTCCGGTTCTCTACACTCACCATACGAAACACAGCAGCATTAAGCTGTTATTTTACGCTGGTATTCTGTGAGAGCGTGATCCTACCCCGATCGAGCCGACCCATTCGTGCAACCACGATATAGCTGCAGCATGTTCCTTCCATTCCTTACGCTTTAAGCCATAACACGTGTACTGCTGCTTGAGGGCAGAAACTGTAAAGAGGGACTTTCCTACTCAGGCAAAATCCTGGGCTGAAAAGAGCACTTTTACCTAAACTCTATGACTCTTTATATTAAAGTTTATTCTATAGTAGTCTATTAAAGTTTCATGATCAGCAAACAAGGTAGCTTAAACATATTGAAGATATTTGCTAACTTTAAATTTCTGTTAGTTAGATTTCGTAGTTTTAGGAGTTTTAGTTAGTAGGATAGTATTAAATCAACTTTTAATTTTATATTGTTGTGGTTTTATGTCTACTATAACACAGATTTTTTAGAAAAGAGTGGAATAAATAATATACTTATACATCCATTGGGTACGTTAAGCGCAGCAAGGACCAGCAATAAGGGCCATTACACCCTTGAGTTATGCGTCTACTTATAGCGAATTTTCAACATCTGGCAAAAACAGTAGATTTTTTGTCATGTTGGCGTATTAAATTCCCTTATTAAAAAAGAGAACCTCAAAACTCACAATAATGTATTATAAAATATATTATTACTGTGATGGCATTAGTCGAATCAGTGAAAATAATATATCCTGAACTAAAATAGTTAAAAACTTAAAGCATCAAAGTTCTAATAAATACGTTATCATTTTTTTCATAAACTGGACAGTTTGTGTTCTTTTTAACTGTTATTTGCTCTAAACTACTAGACTACTACTGACTATTTACTGCAACGCATGAACCCTGCAACTTTAAATAAAGAACATTACGGATGCTTTTTCACCACTGAGGACTAAGATGCAATTCCTCACAGTCTGTAATTCTTCGAACTCACTATATCCTTCAGACCGAAACACAGCATTGCAGGCAGTGGCGTAACAATAGGGTGGCAGGCCGGGCAAAATGTCACTGGCCCCCATCCGCAAGTGTACCACGGTCCAAGAGTGCCGTGAACACAGGAGGATTTTAATATTTATTATAATGTACAACACTTCGTCCTTATTTAATTTAAGTTAAACAAAAAATGTATCAAAATTTCAATGTATTTGTTGGAAAATATTATAATAATAATAATTACAGACCCGAGCAAATACCGCCCCATCACGTGTCTACCATATACAAGACACTAACATCCATTTTGAGCGCGAGAATCACTCGTCACCTGAACTTAAATCAGGTGATGTCGCGTGCTCAAAATGGATGTCGGGGCGGTGGTCGTGGAACCAAGGAACCACTCCTCATTGACGCGGCGGCATTGGCAAAGTGGTGAAACGCAACCGTCGGAACTTCGCCGCCGCCTGGATAGACTACAGAAAGGCATTCGACTCGGTTCCCTATACACGGCTTAAGAGCGTCCTAGAGCTGTACAAGATTGACTGTACAGTTAGATACTTCCTCGAGTAATGTATGGGGCAGTGGAGTACGATGCTTTGTCATCTGGGTGAGCGGATGACGGCTGCGGAAAGCCGCATAAGGATAAGAAGGGATATCTTCCAGGGCGATTGTCTGAGTCCAATCTGGTTCTGCCTCTCTTTGAACCCTCTCAGTACATTACTAGAGGGCTCCGGGAGGGGATTTCAGGTTCGGAAAGGAGGTACAAAAGTGACCCACCTTTTCTATATGGATGACCTCAAGTTATTCGCCTCCAGTCGCTCCCATCTTATGGAATTGCTAAATATTACGTGTGAATTTAGCAGTTTTATTGGAATAGAGCTGAGAACGGATAAGTGTGCGGTCCTCCATGTTGAAAGGGGAAGGGATGCTAACTCTGAGGGCATAGACTTATCTCTGCCCGTTAACTTAAGGACCCTTTCCGAGGCTGAAACACACCGATACCTGGGTATGTCACAGAACATCGGTTTCGATGAGGCTGGTTTGAAACAGTCTTTTTGCGACGTGTTTTATACACGCTTGACCAAAGTGCTTAACAACCTTTTGTCCGGTGTGAATAAAACACAAGCATATAACGGTTGGGTCATGCCTGTACTCATGTATACCTTTGGCATACTTAGGTGCACTCAGACTGAACTTAATGGCCTGGATAGAAAAGTCCGCACTACTATGATGTCCCATAGGATGCATCACCCGAGATCTTCGATTATGAGGCTGTACTTGCCGCGGAAATGTGGTGGGCGTGGCTTGTTAAGCGCGCTTACCATGCATAATCGCAAAGTGTGCAGCCTCCGTAACTACTTTCTGACGAGATCGGATGATCCATTCTATAGGGACGTCATTTGTTGTGATAAAGGGCTTACCAACGAGCAATGGCAAGAACCGGCAGTACAGAGTATTTCCAACCGGGAGACTGTATGGAAGAAAAAGGAGCTCCACGGGAGGTTCTAAAAGGTTCTACATGAACCTTTCGTAGACACAGTCTCCTCTCTCAACTGGCTACGTTTCGGTGACCTCTTCGGGGGAAACCGAGGGTTTTGTCTGTGCGATACAGGATCAGGTTATTAAGACCAACAACTATCGAAGATACACCCTAAAAGATGGCACCGTCGACATCTGTCGAGCTTGTCGCCATCCCGGTGAGTTGTTCGGCGCTTTCTAACTCTGAGTACTTGCACAGGCACAATCTAGTAGCCAGAATTCTACACCAGGAGCTCGCTCTGAAATACGGTCTCGTAGACCGGAAACTACCGTATTACAAGTACTTGCCGAAAGCCGTGCTCAAAAATTACCGCGCCAGGCTCTACTGGGATCGGGCCATCATCACAGACAGGACTATTCATGCGAATAAGCCTGATATTGTACTGATGGACCGGGCAAAGTCAAGGATATTTTTGGTCGACATTACCATTCCGTATGACGAGAACCTCGTGAAAGCCGAAACAGATAAGCGAACAAAATATCTGAACCTGGCTCATGAAGTGACCAACATGTGGGGTGGGCTGTCGACCGAAATTATACTGTAGTCGTTTCTACAAACAGGCTAATCTCAGTCAGCCTCTCGGGTCATCTTCGGCGACTGGGACTCCGTGACGGACTGCTCCGGGCTTAAATGCAGAAGGCGGTGCTCCTCGATACCGCCCGCATTGTCCGCTGGTTTCTTTCCCTTTCTACGTAACCCTCGGCCGTTTGGTCTCCCTGCCGAGGGCTTCCATCTGGTTGGGCTTTTATTTATTTATGTATTTTTATTTATTTATTTAATTTTATAGTTATTTATGTATATTTATCATTTTCGTTCGAATTTTTGTATTTATGGAACCCAACCAGATGATAAAACTATATAGATACCCCGAAATAATAATAATGTCCTCCAGACCGAATTTCGGTCACGGCGGCTAGCCTCAACGGAGACTAGCCATCGGCGCAGGACAGGATTATAGTGCCCAAGTGTATGCGCAAGCACAGGTGCACTCTCTATTCCCTCACTCTCATAATCCGATAGGCCCGTAAACCGACACGACCGGAGAGAGATCAGGTGCAGGACCAACGGCTTTACGTGCTTTCCAAGGCACAGGGGGTGAGACACCGCCAACTTCCTGACTCCGCGCAGCTACTGAGAATTTCTTAATGGAAAAACTCAATAATTGATTTTTGGCCCGACCCGGGTTTCGAACTCAGGACCTCATGATGAGCAGTCGCACAAATACAACCACTAGACCAAAGAGGCAGTCGAGAGAGAGGAGTTGGAAAATATATCACCCAGTCAGTTCAGCTACAGCACTGCATTAAATGCAGCTGGAAGATATAGTTTATCTTGTTAGTACATATTTCGCAGCAAAACTTGTCGTGGGCTCTCGGGGAATCTCCGCTTTATGTATTGTAAGTATAAGAAATACTCCACACATATCGCATACATCATTTAATTGTTGTTGTTTTAAAGAATTAATTGTTTTTGGCAATTGAGGCACATTTAGTCAATTGTTAAAATAGGTTATATTAATTTTGTTAGAAGGAGAGTTAATTGAGCAAGTGGATGAGTTCGTATATTTGGGATGTGTATTCAGCAGGGATGGGAGATATGATAAGGATATTGAACGACGAGTGAATGCAGGAAATAAAGTAAATGGGGCTCTACACTCTATTGTGAAAAGTCAGAATGTGTCAAAAAAGGCACGTATGGCAATTCACAGTACTGTATTAGTCCCTACTTTAACGTAGGTAGTATAGTGTGTATAGGAGTGCGGTAGGAGTATGTTAGGGCTGAATCTGAGTGACAGGGTGAGAAACTGTGTGATAAAAGAAGAGTGTGGTTTGCAAGATGATGCGGTGACCAGGATTAAGAAAGGAATGCTTCGGTGGTTTGGTCATGTAGAAAGAATGACAAAGCAAATATATGTTGCAGAAGTGAATGGAAGAGTCGGAAAGGGACGTCCTAGGCGGAAGTTTTGTCGACCAAATTGGCGATATACTAAAAATGGGCCAAATTAAGAGTACCCTTAACCGACGAGCATGTATGCGTAGGTATATGGATGTGGAAGAGGCGAGAAAGGTATGTCAGGATCGTGCTAAATGGAAGTCTGTAGTCTCTGCCTACCCCTCTGGGTGACAGGCGTGAGTGTTTATGTATGTTATGTATGTATTAAAATAGGTTAACAATATATTTACTCGGTAGGAATTTTCTAATAATCTTTAACCTAATCTAAGGATAACAATTATTTTAATCTATATAATTAGCCATTTACATCGTCGGTATTAAAGGTTAAAATCAGCGATCTTCTTTCTTTCTTTCATTTCAGTCAGTCCTCCTAGTAATCTTGCACCACATAATGCGATAGTGAGTTGTTCCTTATGATGTGTTGGTAAAATTCAAGCCAGTTTTTAGTGTTTGCAACCAGGTTATTGATGGATGTCCACGGCCTTTTTTCTCCTTTTCCATGTTCATAACTCTTTTAGTCATATGGTCACCATCCCATCTCATCACGTATCCGTACAAGCGCAGACGGTTTTCTCCAAGTTTTTGTGCGCCTTTGTAACCTTGAAACTACCAAGTGTATAATCGTTTCTTATTTTATTCGTTCTACAAACTCCCTCAGATCAAAGTAGCATCTTCATCTCAGTGACGTGAATTTTCTGTTCAACCGCCTTTCTCATCGGCTAGCACTCAGATCCATATAGCAGAGCTGGTCTTACTGATCTTTTGTATCATTGCCCTTAATTTCAATAAGCATACGGGAGTAGCATAGAATGCTAGACAGCGATCTCCATTTCAACCAAGCTGTCTGGGTTCTATTTTGTATGTCTCTTTCTACATACTGCATGTCTTTGGTACCAAGATGGCTCGAGATACGAAAAGGTCAACTTTCGATAGATGTACATGGAATAACACCTATATTGCCATCAGAAAGTTAAATTGTGTACTTAATCTTCTGTCTATTGACTGTCATCCCTCGTCTTTCTAAGGACTCCTGTCATACTATCAGGTCTGATTGTACTTCTACCAACAATTTGGCTATAATGACTACATCTTCGGTGTATAGAAGTGACTTCGTTGCTAGTTTCCGAATATCAACAGCGATGTAGTCCATTACTAGATTGAATAAAAGAGGACTTATGGTCGAGCCCTGGTGAATCCCCACTCCGACCTTAAATTTTATTGTTGTATTTTGGTACAGATCTTTAAGCAGATCAATACAGGATTAAAATAATACTAGTTTTTACGGAATTTATCGCGTATATTTAACTTTTTAATTACCCAACGTTTCGAGAGCTTTACAGCACCCATGGTCACGGGAAGGACTGAGATGTTCAACGTCCAGCTGTCATAGTTAACCGCGGTTACCATAGATTAAAATTTAACTTTTGTTCCGATCTACACAGTATGAACTTATGGTATCATGAAGTCTTGCAGTTGTATGCTTGGGTTGGGATTTAATTTTATTTATTATAGGATCCAAAGCAGATGGTAGCACCCAGCCACCTTTTCTATTGAAATTAGGATGTTTTTTGATTTCAATAGCCTCGCGAATCATCCTTGGAAGGAATCGGTGTTCTTTAGCGAGGATTTGTGGTCTATCAAATCTGATGTAGTGACGGGGGCGATCCTGTACATGTTCACAGACTGCAGACTTCCCGGAGCGTCGATGCGTGCGAGCGTGAACATGTACAGGATCGCCCCCGTCACTACATCAGATTTGATAGACCACAAATCCTCGCTAAAGAACACCGATTCCTTCCAAGGATGATTCGCGAGGCTATTGAAATCAAAAAACATCCTAATTTCAATAGAGAAGGTGACTGGGTGCTACCATCTGCTTGGGATCCTATAATAAATAAAATTAAATCCCAACCCAAGCATACAACTGCAAGACTCCATGATACCATAAGTTCATACTGTGTAGATCGGAACAAAAGTTAAATTTTAATCTATGGTAACCGCGGTTAACTATGACAGCTGGACGTTGAACATCTCAGTCCTTCCCGTGACCATGGGTGCTGTAAAGCTCTCGAAACGTTGGGTAATTAAAAAGTTAAATATACGCGATAAATTCCGTAAAAACTAGTATTATTTCAATGTGTAGTGTTCGCGTAAATATAAGAAATCATAATACAGGATTATTTTGCAATATACACCCAAAGCAGAGAACGCTTAGAATAAGTAATATAGTCAAATTGTGAAGAAAAATTAATTACAAAAAATCTCAAACATTCTATCCTTTTTATATTTTAAATTCGGAATGCATGTAAATGCATTATTTTAACTGATTGCATCCAACGCTTCTATTTTACTACGAACCCATAAATTCGTACGGATCGCTTGGTCGACAAAAACGAAGTTGAATCATACACAGAGAAGAGCACGCGCGCGTAGATGTTGTCCATAAACCACATTGTATTTAATTGTATTTTAGAAACTAAAATAACGATAAATCATTATTTATAATTTAAATATGAAATTTGGATACTCTTTGAAAAATAACCCTCCTGCACCAGTTGCGCTCTTAGTGCTTGCCAGTCTACGTTCTCAAGGTACTCGGTCGAACAACTTTTCAAGGTCGATGAAAATAAAGTGATGATCTTCTTTGCTTGTTCTGTACTTTTTACGAGTATTTTCACCTAGTGAATTCATCTGTCGTGCCCACACTGCCTTATATAGTTTATTATCTACGGCCCAGACCAATAGTAAATTCATAATAGTTTGGTGTATTTTTTTGTATTTTTACAGGTTTTTACGAGTATTTTAGAGTCCTAGGAGTATGAAATTATTGTTTCCCCACATATCTGGTATTTTGGTACTAATAAGGATTACTTTTTAGCTTTTTTAATAGCTTTGTCAGTCATGCTATACTAGTATCACTCACATTTTTCCACAGTCGCCTGCTTTTCTATTCTACATTTTTTAAATAGCTGCAATATGAAGTTAATAATGATCAGATGAATCTTTGATATATTTGTTAAGTTTAATATCATTTTTGTTTCATTATTTCAAATTTTTGCTAATTTATATACTTCTTCATCTGATATTGCGTTTTCTACTTATTTGTAAAAGTGATCTTTAGGCAATGCTATTGCTATAATTAATATTTTAAGTTATCAATATGAATATGAATTATTATGCTTAATATTTTAAATCACCAATCAAAGTTTTGGCAATTATAACCACTAAAACTACAAATGTTCGTTGTTTTTTCAATAGTTTATATAACTTGTCACGGGTGTCTAAAGATATATTACGACACTAAATGCAGGTACTGCTTTTTTCGACAGAAGTTGGTAAAAAGCAGGAAGATAAATGGTGGATTATAATTTATTTTAATGTATAAAATGTGAATTAAGCTTTATTGATGCATATTATAAATAACATTATATACCGAATTGAAATACATGTTAAAAATTAAACATTTGCGAGCATCATATGTTCATCAATAAGTTCATTAAGTATTAAAAAGAAAATGAATATTAAATTAGACAAGATATAAAAGGTCTACACTTCCTTCACTTTGTACGTCTATCTACATGAATATGACACTTCTTTTAACACGCGGATGAGCCACGCTGCTCAACGAATGGGTCGGCTTAACCGAGGGAGTACCGAGCACAGAATACCACCTTGAAATATCAGCGTGATGGTGTTGTTTCGAGTAGTAAGAACGAGAAAATGATCATCTTTTTACTGGTAACATCTTAGGTTTCTATGGTATGGGTATAGGGTTTCTAAGCGCCACAGCATGCACTTACTATCAGGCTAATTCTGTGAACTTTGGCACCCTAATTTCTATGTAAAATCTTCAGTTACATATTTATCTATTTTAAGTCAATCTTGTGTTTCTCAGACAAATGACTGTTCTATTCTTATGAGAAATAATTTTTTTACAAAAATTTTTTGCAAAATATTATGTTATTTTACAGCAGTAATTTTAATATCCATAGATATACATACAACTTTTTCAAACAAACCGATCGTAATTTTATGTCTAATAGAGAAAGTAAAAAACTTCGGATAATAAGTAACTTACTGACAAGAATAAAAGTAAGGTCGCGTCAAAGTTGACCCCAATTTATATAATTGACACACAAAGGGCAAAATTTCCAAACGTAAATTGAATCAAAAGTAGCTGCTTACGATCGCACAGTGTACTACTGGACTAGCATTATTTGTTCGTCTTAAAGTCTAATACTACATTTGCTGCAGACATATAATGCCTGAAATTGTATACGATGATGAAGAACTCTATAAGCGCCTGCTTCTCAACTACAACACTCTTGTTTTCACTGTACTGCACACCTGCCTTTCTCATACAAAAACATCAAAATGGAAACTCTCCATAACCCACATAGCAACAAGCTAGGGCATTAGTTGACTGAAAGACTTAATCTTGGGTAGGACCATGCTCTTACAGAATACCAGCGTAAAATAGCAGCTAAATGCTCTTGTGCTTTGTGTGGTTAGTGTAGTGAACCGGAGACTTTTTTTACTGGTAACGAGGCATGCCATCTTTATCCTGAGGGGTGACAACGCATCTGCATTTTGATTCTTAATTGTGGATAAATATCTGTAGGCCAAAGCATCCAAACACGATCAAGCGGACTGTGTACTTGTCACCTGTTTTATATTAAAAAAATACTTTTTAACAGCTTTTGCATAGCAAGGTTATCAAGACCATTGAAGCGGTGTTGAAGTTTTGTAGTCCTTTAAAGAATAAAAGATTCTAGTCTCGTGAATTTCAAACTTGAGGCATGAATAATGTTTCATTAAAATGACACAATTAGGAATCGAAAATAATATCGAATACATCAGTTAACGAAGAAATTAATGTTTATATTAAAATGTCTTTATATAGAGATGTTTCGCATTAGGTACACGCTTATATCGCAATAAAACACAGCTTGGAAAATCCGAAGGTACACGCCTCATGAATGTTTCTATTGAAAAAAAAATATCTTTTAAACTTCTATGAGTCTGATAATAAATAGCATTAGGGATGATCCTAAGAAAAATGAAAACTTATTCCGAAATGTTTATTTCATTTCGTTGCGTATATTTTTCTAAAAGGTGAGGACAAACAAGTGCATAAATTAACTGACAACTGTACTAATAATTTCTTAACCATATTTTTTGTAAATATTATAACTAAACTAGAATCGATACAGATGCAAAGGTAAAATCCTTGCATCTGCCCAATTTGGGCGGTGCTACAGTCTCTTCAGCGGTGCCTAGTTGACTGTCGGTATATTGAAGTGCTGAAGTGTTTGTACAGTAGGGCTACGATGGCTATCCGAGTACAGAACCAGAGTACGAAACCTATCCAACTGCAGAGAGGTGTAAGACAGGGTGATGTTATATCCCCAAAACTCTTCACCGCTGCGTTGGAAGACGTTTTCAAGCTACTGGACTGGAAAGGATACGGTATTAACATCAATGGCGAGTACATCACTCACCTTCGATTTGCCGACGATATAGTCCTTATGGCAGAATCGCTGGAGGACCTTAGCACTATGCTCAATGACCTCAATGGTGTCTCCCAACGGATAGGTCTTAAGATGAACATGGACAAAACAAAGATCATGTTTAATGTCCATGTCACACCTATGCCGGTAGTTGTTGGGAGCACTATGCTCGAAGTTTTATAAAGAGTACGATTACCTTGGACAAATAGTCCGACTAGGTAAGTCCAACTTCGACCGAGAGGTCAATCGACGGATTCAACTCGGCTGGGCAGCGTTCGGGAAATTACGACACATCTTCTCGTCAGGTATACCTCAATCTCTGAAAACTAAAGTGTATGCGTGTTGCCAGTGATGACTTACGGATCTGAGACGTTGTCCTTCACCGCTGGCCGTATGAGGACGCTCAAGGTCGCTCAGCGAGCTATGGAGTGTATGCTATATGCTCGGAGTTTCACTGCGTGATAGACTCAGAAATGAGGATATCCGCAGTAAAACCAGAGTGACCGACATAGCCCAACGGATTAGTAAGCTGAAGTGGCAATGGGCCGGTCATATAGCTCGAAGAACCGATAACCGATGGGGAAGAAAGGTTCTCGAGTGGCAGCCTCGTACCGGTAGGCGTAGTGTACGACACCCCCACTAGATGGAGTGACGACCTGGTAAGACATGCAGGAAGTCGATGGATACAGGTGGCTCAGGACCGTGCTTTGTGGCATTACTTGGGGGAGGCCTATCTTCAGCAGTGGACTTGTGAAGGGCTGTAATGATAATGATGATGATAATGATTATAAATAAACATAAACCTTGTCTGCGTTGAGCTACAAATATTGCCGAAAAAGTTATGTAAGTGGTATGTACACGTTACGGGTAACGGAGGACATAGATTTCAAAGGATCGTTTTCTTGCGCCGTGGGAGCTCCGCTCGCTGCGCTAGCTCCGCTCCAACAAATAAATAAAATAATTCGCTAACTTTATAATTAAGTATATTCTATTTTCAAAACATCCCCTTTTTATTTTTTTAGAGTCTAAATTAACACATACTAATAATTTTATATTGCAAAATCATCACATAGCAGCATGTCGAGATTAGAGCACTCCCACACGCTCACGCGTTCAGCGTCCAAGTTCTCAGCTATCGTAACTCATAATAAAAGGTGGCGAAAAATTTTCTTCGTATTTTATATGTATATTTGGCGCTGGCAGTCTTAATATTAATATATTTAGGATATTAAGAAAAATAATATTAAAATTAAAATTAAAAAACACTTTCCCACCATATTTAAATATTTTTTCTGTCCGCCATAATGAGTGAATCTACATACATTCTGAATTTTGTTACAAAAAAGGTGAAAATGCAACTCAAGCCGCGAAAAAAATGAGTGACGCTTGAAGACCTAATGGATTGTAGGTAAGAGTAGCACAAAGTGGGTTCAAGCGTTTTCAGTCCGTAAATTTTGATATCAAAAATGCAGCTCGCTTTGGTCGCCCTCATACGGATAAAGTCGATGCTATTTTTGAAAAAGTGGAGCAAGATCAGCATATTAGTAGTTACAACATAGGCAAGGAATTGAAAATTAACCACAAAACAGTTTTGACCCATTTGAAAAAGTCTGGCTATACAAAAAGCTCGATTTTTGGGTACCATACGAGCTCACTGAAAGATATCTAATGAATCGTGTACTCATTTGCGATTCTCTATTGAAACGTAAATAAAACTGAATCATTTTTGAAGATTGATCACGCATAATGTAAAGTGGATCATCTATGGCAATAAAGTGCGAAAAAGATCGTGGTCAAAGGATAGTCAAGCTCCACAGACCAGACTAACACGCAATAAGGTGATGCTGTGTGTATGGTGGGAGTGGAAGGGCATCATTTATTATGAGCTATTAATGTCAGCCAAAATCATCGATTATGATCTCTACTGCCAACAACTAATGAGAATGAAGCAAGAAATTGAGAAAAAATGTCCGGAATTGATCAACAGAAAGAGAGTGGTCTTTCATCATGATAACGCCAAACCACATACATCATTGGCCATGCAGTAAAAAATTCACAGAGCTAGGTTGGGAAGCGTTAATGCATCCACCCTATAGTCATAATCTTGCACCGTTAGATTTTCACCTATTTCGGTCTCTTCAGAATTCTTTGGGTAGTGTTTAGTTAACATCAGGAGATGACTCTTAAAGTTACTTGGCGCATATTTTTGGACAAAAATCACAAGAATGTCGGTACCTACAAGATGGCAACCAGTAATTGAATAAAATTGAATGTATATATTATAATTACAATTAATTAAACTTTGAAAAAAAAATGTCTTGAATTAATGTATAAAATACGAAGATATTTTTCCCCGGCCGGTTGTAAAATAAAGCAAAATACAAGAAAAATATTTTTTATATATGGAGTAAATAAAATTAAAGTTAAAGACATGTAAGATTTCTCACAAAAAAAATAAATCAAAGTTAAGAAAGATAGAGATAGAATGTTTGTTTAACCAGTAGTTTGGCTATGTAATTCGGGAAAACTATTGTTAAAGTTAGACCGGGCAGAGGCATGAAATAGCACAATAATATAAACCAATGTAAAATTTTCCTTCTTATTGACTTGTCTTCAAATGAATAATAGACAATGCAATAAACAAATCACAATACTCTTATATATACAATCTAAAACTAGAATTATAACACAAAAAATCTGGTTTCTGATGATATTAGTACTGTAAGCTTTTATAGCTTCAACAATCTCAATGCTCTCAGGCCGTGTGGGCTGCGAGCTGTAAAAAGGGTGATTTTATATTATTCCCAACGTTACTTTCGTAAGGATATTCAACTCGACAGTTAAACTCTTCAAGAGCCATAAAAATCCCATGCAGTCACATGCGCCCGGCAAATCCCGAGCTATCGCAAGCGACCGCACCCACCCACAGCACTTAAAACCATTAAAACCAATATAGAGATATTTAGAGACTACTTTCCTATGAAGAAGTTTAGCATTATAAAATCTATACAAAATTCTCTATCTTGTGGTCTAAACAAAAGTCAGGTTTTACTTCATTAAAAATTTTTTATTGTATTTTGATAACAAAAAAAAACATAACGACGAATAATAAAAAACAGAAACAAATGTCGGCAGCGTGAAAATCACAATTATTTCAATATAGCCGGACGATCCCAACGTTGTTGCGGATTCTGTCGCTGATATGGTACTTCAGGGTATGGAACTTTTTATTCCTTCCTCTGTGGTGCCCATTGGAGGCAAATCTCAGCCATGCTTACTCCTTTCTAAAGGGCCGGCAACGCACCTGCAATTCCCCTGGTGTTGCGGTTGATCATGGGCGGCAGTAGTCACTTAACATCAGGTGAGCCGCATGCTCGTTTGCCCCCTCTTCTATAAAAAAAATATATTCACACAAAAACTTTCATTATAATCCATACTTAATATTATAAATGTGAAAGTGTGTTTGTTTGTTTGTCCTTCGTTCACGTCGCAACAGAGCGTCGGTATGGCATGATTTTTTGTATGGGGATAGTTCGGTGGCTGAAGAGTGACTTTTTTTCAAAAAAAAAACATATCATTCCCGTGGGAAAATCGAATATGTTTCAAAATTAAATTCAGCTAGGTGGCGCTACCGTGATTCTTCAAGAAGGACGACGGTACGATGGACCAACACAGAAGGTCAGAATATCTGGATTATTATGTCTTTTTACCAAAATTAAGATAAAAAATGTATGAATCTGTATTTTTCCACGCAGAACCGGGAGGAGAGCGATAAAAAACATAAAATTCACCAGCTGATTTTCTTCAAACGTTTTGGTGCATTGTAATCACAGAATAGGCGATAACCTCGCAGACGATATTAAGTAATCGGTTGATGCTCTGCCTACCCCGCAAGGGTTAGAGGTGTGATTATAAATAAGTATGGATCAGAAATACAATCACCACCTGTCAGGCTTTCACCCTTAACTATTACTTAACTGTGGTAGAAACAGTTCTTAGTAAGCCTTATTAATAAGCCTTAGTAATATTTATTGAACGGAAATGAATATATAATTATGTGGTTATGAATGAATCGGTATTACTATAAGAAAAATTGTGCAAAATTATAAGAAAAATATTTTTGAGAGTTCTTATTAACATTTATAAGTATACAAAGTTTAAATTGATTCCGCTAGATGACGCTACTAGGTTTTTAAAACGCTTAACGAAATGTTTCCTGACATGTACTTAACTCCCGCCGTTGAGCCGCGCGTCAACTTATAGTGCATACGGTACCATACGCTTAAGTTGTTTCTATTTCGTAAGTTATTCGACTGCCTTCGATTTCGGTTGTTTGTTATTTGCTTTGTGATTTGGTTAAGGTTGAATGGATTTATATTGACTTTCATTTTTGGATTTGTGTATTTTCTTGGATCGGTTTTGTTGATTGGGTTGGTATTCCTTTATACATATTTAGACTCCAGCTTTGAATTTGAATGCTTTGAATTGGAGAAGGCAAGAACAAGCAGAGCGTCAGGCTGCTTTTAGAGCATCTGAGACACCTTCTCAACGTCAGCAAGGCGTCTTGAACAGACAGAGCGTCAGGCTGCTTTAAGAGCTTCCGAAACACCTTCTCAAAGTCAGGAAAGGCGTCTTGAACAGGCAGAACGTCAAGCTACTTTAAGAGCTTCTGAAACACCTTCTCAAAGTCAGCGAAGGCGTCTTGAAGAGGCAGAGCGTCAAGCTACTTTAAGAGCTACTAAAACACCTTCTCAACGTCAGCAAACGCGTCTTAAAAAGACAGAGCGTCAGGCTGCTCTAAGAGCTTCCGAAACACCTTCTCAAAGTCAGGAAAGGCGTCTTGAACAGGCATAACTTAGCAGTAACGAGGCAGCGTGGCGTCTCCTTGGCTTCCCTTTACACGAAAGGCACCCAACAGTTACTCATTTTGCTGTGCATTTAGAAAATGGAGAGCGTGTATATTTCACCGAAAGAAATTTCCAAGAAAGAATTGTATCACCGCCAAAAACTACACTAACAGCCTTCTTTCAACTTTGTCAAACCGACCCCTTTGCAAAAACGTTGTTATATTCTGAAGTCCCCCGCTATTATACTTGGAACACATCTAGGAAGGAATGGAAACGCCGTATTCAAGGCGCGCCTGTTGCAAATTGGCCCGGTGTAAAGTCATCAGATGCCCTTGGTCGTGTGTATACCGTCCATGTAACTAATTTTGAATGTTTCTGTTTACGATTGCTGCTGAACCATGTTTGGGGTCCTTCAGGATATAAAGACCTTAAAACTGTCAACGGTCAGGAATGCGCAAATCACTGATATGAAACCATGGATTGATAAGCCCTCAGCGAACAACCGAAAATGAACTAAATGATGAAATTATACGTGAAACAAACTACGATATACCAGCTTTGCAGCAGCAAGTAGCCGAATTTGTACCCCACTTGCTTCCCGAACAAAAACGATTTTTGACAAAGTATTAGGACAAATTGAATCTGGAACTGGTGCACTTTTCTTTTTAGATGCCCCTGGAGGAACTGGGAAGACATTTTTGTTAAATTTATTATTAGCGCAAGTACAGAAAGATAAAAACATTGCAGCGGGGGCCGCACTGCACATTCTGTTTTAAAACTCCCTCTAAATCTAGCCCAGGAAGAATCGCCGATCTGCAACTTTAGCAAAAATATTGCACGAGGTATAATGCTACGACAATGCAAACTTTAAGTGTGGGACGAAAGTACAATTTCGCATAAAAAAGCAGTAGAAGCACTAAATCGAACGCTCCAGGATTTGCGCAGCAATACAGCGATGTAATGGGAGGAATGGTAGTTTTACTTGCTGGTGACTTTCGCCAAAGTTTACCTGTCATTCAAAAGGGCACACCTGCAGATGAAATTATAGCATGCCTCAAGTCGTCTATTTTATGGAACAAGGTGACAAAATTCAGTTTAACTACGAATATGAGAGTGCATATCAATGCTGGAAACTATGCTGACACACTATTAAAAATTGGCGATGGGCGGTTGGAAACGGATGCTGAGGGCTGCGAGAGATCTTTGTAATTTAGTACAGAGTCATTCCGAATTGATTGCGAACGTTTATTCAGATTTAACGAACAACATGTATGAAGACAAATGGTTATGTGAAAGGGCTATTCTTGCACGAAAAAATGAGGGCGTTAACAAAATTATGGATATAGTTAAGCGAAGTAGCAGGAGAAATAACAGAGTATTTGTTCAAAAGCAGTAGAAGCACTAAATCGAACGCTCCAGGATTTGCGCAGCAATACCGACGTGTAATGGGAGGAATGGTAGTTTTACTTGCTGGTGACTTTCGCCAAAGTTTACCTGTCATTCAAAAGGGCACACCTGCAGATGAAATTATAGCATGCCTCAAGTCATCTATTTTATGGAACAAGGTGACAAAATTCAGTTTAACTACGAATATGAGAGTGCATATCAATGCTGGAAACTATGCTGACACACTATTAAAAATTGGCGATGGCGGTTGGAAACGGATGCTGAGGGCTGCGAGAGATTTTTGTAATTTAGTACAGAGTCATTCCGAATTAATTGCGAGCGTTTATTCAGATTTAAAGGACAACATGTATGAAGACAAATGGTTATGTGAAAGGGCTATTCTTGCACGAAAAAATGAGGGCGTTAACAAAATTAATTCAGATATATTAAGCGAAGTAGCAGGAGAAATAACAGAGTATTTGTCAGTAGATACAGTTATGGACACAGAACAGAGCACTTCATATCCCGCAGAGTTTCTAAATTCTCTAGAGTTGTCAGGTGTGCCCTCACATAAGCTTCAATTAAAATTAGGCGTCCCAGTCATGCTAATACGAAATTTAGATGGACAAGGCTGCGTGTTACACATCTTGGACGGAACATAATCGGTGCTACAATTTGGCAGGCATAGGAAAAGGTGAAAATGTTATTATACCACGGATCCCTATAATTCGCACAGATCTTCCTTTTCAATTCAAAAGGTTGCAGTTCCCTATTAAGCTCAGTTTTGCAATGACAATTAATAAAGCGCAAGGACAAACGTTACAGGTAGCGGGGGTCAACTTAGAAAAACCGTGCTTCTCTCATGGTCAGCTGTATGTAGCATGTTCGCGTGTGTCAAATGCCCAGAATCTCCACATTCTTTCCCCGAATGGAAAAACATATAACATTGTGTACAGTAGCGTCTTAAAATAGTGTTCAGTTAGTTTTTTTTCCAAAACTCCCACAATCAATTAATCAGAATTCCCACAGATCTTCCCTTTCAATTCAAAATTTCCTATTTAGCTCAGTTTCTTTTCAATTCCAAATGCTGCACCTATGACGGACCTATTAAGCTCAGTTTGCTTTCAGTTCAAAAGGCTGCATCTCTGACGGATCTTTTATTTGGCTCAGTTTCCTTTCAATTCAGAAAACTGCATCTCTGACCAATCAATTTAGCCCAGTTTCTTTTCAAAAGTCTGCATCCCTGACGGATAATTATGCTCAGTTTCCTTTAATTAAAAAATATCCCATTTCCATTTGGAATAAACAGGCTATTTTTATGCTTTCCTATACGCTGCGTTTCAAAACATTTAAATAGGCTGACGAATCAATTTTGCTCAGTTTCCTTTTAATGGCTGCATCTCTGACAAATCTACAAAACTCAGTTTTCTTTCAATTCAAAAAGCAATGGATAGTTCATTTCCCAGTGACCATGCGGGCGAAGCCGCGGGTAACAGCTAGTTAATAAATATATTAAAGAGGATTGGACCCAGATGCGAACCTTATGGAACATGGAGGCTACTCCACGTTTCATAAGGTCTTTTTAATTAAGCAATTTTTTGACTCCAGCCGATGATTTTATTTTCATTCGGTTATTTTGTAAAATTTACTTAATTATTGCGCGATGTTATCTAACTATGCTTACGTTTAGTACGATAGTTTCCTGTTAACAATCGGTAATTCACCGCATGCACATATTTATGTAATTTTAATATTTGCGAAAACCCATAATTGGTTTTCTGTAGCTCAATTATTTTCTAATTACGCTGTTTACTGTTAGCCGAGGGTTTTCCGAATAAATAAATTAATTAATAAGTTCTAATGTATACGTAAGGATGACTTCCAGGCTGAATAATATCATGGTGGGCCGTGTCAAATGAGACCAGCCAACTCAGCAAGACAATAATTAAGTAAAAACTGTGTGCATGAAATGGAAATCCGAGATGACCGGAGTGAGACCTGGCTTAATATTTAATAAAGTTGGTATTATCCTGTACCACTCAAGTGATTAAAGGCGACAAAATACAATTAAATTTTGAAACCTTGTCAATATAACTGGAGACGAGATTTACAATAACACGGTTGGTTGTTAGTCCTCAGGAAATGGGGACGTTCTAGGCTAGATGAATAGACGATCTACGCAATGTGGCTGTTAGCAACGAGATACGTGTAGAACAAAGACTACTAATAAAGACTTGGGGCTAAGTAGCGTACCTTTAAAGAGAAGTCTACAGTTATTAGAATCCATTATTATTTTTATTTGTTTATTTTATTTATTTAATCTTACAGAATATAAAACAAAAAATCTATTTTATATTTAAGACAGATGGTGCCGATCTTATTAGTGTGTGCTTTTTAATGAAGATAATATATGTCAGTAAGGTGAGCATATACGAGTATATTTCTATTGCAATTAAACAACGAATAAATTTCGAATGAAAAAAGCCAGCTGGAACCTGGCGTTGTATTTGAAAATTAAAATCAATTTACAATATGCACATCAAATCTATTATTAATCTAAATGAACCCTTCATTTACAGCTATGGATTTACAAATGCAACCAGAGTGTATAATATGTGGTAAAGTCATGCTGTTTCAGTTTCCCTCTGTCACCTCTTACGACACCCTTTCTCATTCTCAATTTGAGTTCAACAGTTTTTGGGGATAGGTACCAAAGTTCAATTAACAAAGGTTTTAAAGTGCCGATCAAATTTCCGCTTTAAAAGATGCGGAAACAGAAGCAGAAAAGGATGTGAAAAAGCGTGCAGAACTTCCACAGTTGCGGAAGCAGAAACAGAAGTCTGTTGCATCACTACATTCACTTACCATGAAGTGGATTTTGTGTTCGTTTGTCACTCTTATTTTTAAAAAATCACCGTAGTCCTCAACGTACAAGCAACCTTCTTTGTTGGATTGTTTACAGATTCCGTCCATCGGCTGCAGTATCGGCTTTCCATCAGTTTGAATGGACTGTAAGCTGATTTGTCACTCCTGCATTAAAAAATAAGGGAACAAGTTCTTTACATTAATTTCTTTAAACTAAAAGGAACTTACATAATGTGACACTATAACATGTTGTTAATTCTACTTTGTTTATTAATACAATGAGATCGCTCCGATATGTTTCCAATTTATTACCTTATATGGAACAAACTAATTGCTTAAACTATATGACTGACAATAAAGGCCATTAGTGTATTAAATTTTCGTGGTAATAAAAATCTATATTATAGAAATTAAATTTAACGGCTCACCAATTATTTTTGTTTCATTATCGCCAAACGAGTAGTGGAAACAACAACTCTGACAATGTGGCCACCAGTGTCAATAATTGTAAATGGTTTCGTACAAAAGAACAATAAGAAAAACGTTGATAAGATCTCCAAAATTTTTATTATCGCTGGGATATTTCTTGGATACAATAGGATATGTGTTTTTGATGATGTTCATTATATATTTAGAAAATTTATTATGGTCTACTGCTTTTGCGTAAAAATTATAATACTCTCTTTATATTTTATTTATAGACCACAATCTGTTGTAAGCTATTTAGTAACAATAAACTTAATCCAGTATAACATATTTACCGTATTAGGCTATGTGTTATGTAATAAACTTAAATTTTTCTTCGATAAAATAAATGATTTTGATCAAAAAACAGTTTTTAGACCAGTAACTACTAGAAGAGAAATTCAAAATATAATCCAGGCTAGTCTTTCTTCGGTATTTGTTGTTGCAGAATACATATTTTTTCGTTTAATAAATTATTTTAAACAAATGACATTGTACATGATCCCTGTGTACGTTCTTGTTATAATTGAATTATTTAGTTATGGTCATCTACTTTCCCTGCTATTGCAACGTATTCAGTTTATTAATAGAGAAATAAAAAAGTATTTTCGTTACAAGTATATGAAGACACTATCAAAAAATTTGTCAAGTGAAAATAATAGGCAGTATTCGATGAAAAATATTACAGATTTTTTATTGTTTTATCACAGAATTATAATGGTCTATGATGCATTGAACGCTGCAATTAAGTTTCAGGTGCAATTCTTAAAAATTAAGTATAATTTAAAATGTTTATTTTTAAAAGCACTAACCTCTTATACCCTTTCAGTTTTTGATTATACTTTTTGGTCATTTATTGACATCTGTCGTCACTTGGAATCTACTCGTAATAAATTATTCATCTAATAACGCCGTAAGTTGTTTTAATTTATTTTATTATAATAAGTGTATTTACAATATTCCTTCGTTATAATCGATCCTCTTGTGAAAATGGGCAAGTCAGGCATCCAGGTCTACTGCCATCTATAGGGGGCTATGAGATCTTTTGGCAATAATGCCAACAGTCGTCTATTACGTAACCCACAGGCATTGACTTAAAAGAAATGGGTTGATGGTTTCTCTTACGCCACTACTATCATACATCACGACCGCAATACACCCCCAGCCCCCAAATTTACTATTAAGTACAGCTAAATTTTAAGGCATGCATTTATCCCCTAAACTACCCACTCCCAATTATTAGTTATTATTTTTTATTTTTTTAGATGGTCTGGTATATATTTATAATTGAGATTGGAAAAGCATTTACCTCGAGTTTATTCCCTTTATTCTCTCCTTGTTTATTCGGAAGCCAAATTAAAACCGAGGTAGACAACTTAAGAGAACAAATTATAATAAATTTATTTAAGCTAGGTAAGTTTTTTAAATCTTCCTTCATAGTCGTTTATTATTGTAAACTATTGAACCACAGCATCGCCTTCCTAATACATTTAGAAGCTATCACTGCAGCTAATTTGTATTCTAATGCAAAATTCAATAGAAATAATGTTTATGCCATAAAATCGATCTTATCTAAAATGAATGGAATAATAAAACTTTGATATATTCACTAAACAACCTGACGCGATAACAGGCGACTTGTGTTTTACAAATATTGGCTCCAGCTGGTATTTGAACCTGAGACCCATGACACAGTCGGTTGCACTAACTATTATGTAGTCATTCATAAAACAAATATACATACATGGATATTATTGCAAAAACGAAAAAGGTTGAATTATAACTACCGTTATTAATGTAGTTAAAGTAAAATAAGGTTGAATTATAATTACTATAATTACGTTACGCACTTATCATTCTGTTCAGTATATTTATTTTAATAACTTGTGCTTTATTTTAAATTTTTTTAAGTATTTTCGCCTAACAATACAATTGAGCGATAGTACCTGATCGCATATACGTCTATAGCTTCAATTTTAATTAGTTATACCTACAATAAAGTGGTCCAAATATTGAGAGTTTTCAAGTTTTATGAACATGAAACGGAATGAACAGAATCTGAAAAGAATAAAAGTTTGCCAACAAATCGCGCTTAGTCTTCTTCTAAAGTGAGAATTAAGCTTCAGGAACGTCGACAAATGACGGTTTGCAAGAAACTTCGATAATGACGAAGAAAACTGTACATTTGACGAGTTTAGTTTCATCTTAAACCAGATAGTGAAAGCGCAAAAATATAGAGACAACCTGCAGAAAAATTCTATCAGTGTAACATTGTTGAGAGAGAACTTTTTGATGGATGGTCAGTAACGGCCTTTGCATAGATTCACGAACAGCGCTACACGTCATGTGAAATGTGAGACTGTAAATGGTGCATAACATTAAATTTTAAAATGCATTGTTATACTTCTGGTCCATACATTATTATTAAGCTTAACTTTCTTTTAAAGCAAGATAATTGTCGACAACCCACAACGATAACTTTAGATTATCTTTAGGTGGTCGAAATCGAGGTTATGATCATGATACCTCGCTCGGTCATCCAGGTACTAGAATATAGAGAAATACAGCACCAGCTGACTTACAGGATCTGCAAAACATTTTCTTGTAGAGAGGTTAGGCTGGGCAATGATGGAAACGCCTTTCACTCTTCCAAGAATATAATGTTTTCTTTTTACACAAGAACGGTTTGCAACAGAAATATTACAGCACCATACAAGATAAATTAAGACCAAATACCAATAATTAAACGTAGAAAAGAATTAAAGGTATGCAAGCCAAAAATAGATTTATGCGATTTGAACGGCAACCGTTACTCCGGCGGCGCAAAGCGTGGGGTCTAACTCTGAGGCCGTTTCAATGCAGACTGCCGGGAAAAACGAAGACGCCCGAGCTGTCTCGAAAGCAACCCGAACGTCGCCGAGCATTCCCGACAGCAACCGACACGAACATCGCGTCGGCGTGTGCGACGTTCAATACATAAACAAAATAAAAAGATGCATGTCACCACATCAGCCCACCCGGAGACCTTTAGGGTCGATAAAAATCAAGGAATCGTACTCGGCGACCGTAGCGAGACGTCCTTAATTGCGTAGGAGTTGGAAGTACTCTTATACCATCAGGAGTAGCGTTAGACCCATGCGTCATAGGCACAGTCAACGACGCACCAGAACTACCTGGTTCATCCGTCAGGGTACAGGCCGGTTTCAACCTGTCGATAGAGAAGTTCACTATCCTACCAGCAACGTCAATTATGAAAAATTTTTCACCGCGCTCTATTACCTTATAAGGTCCGGCATAAGGTGGTTGCAAAGATCTCCGTACAAAGTCCTGTCGTAAAAATCACATGTATTTTTACAGTCGATAAGTCTTTATAAACGAAGATTTTACGCGTACCGTGTCGAGTAACTGTTGTAGGTTGTAACTTTTTCATATTGTTACGAGCTTGAGGTTCGTGACAATAAAAACTGCCGATTTAATTACCAAAATTTACACTTTTATTACCGAACACCAATTAAAACTTAAAACACTAATAATTAATCACACTGATTCACTTTATTTCGCTCCAAAGCTTCGCTTGTCTCGCCAAATTCAATACTGCCCCGATCGCGTCTTGCAGCGCCTTTAAATACACATTTTTCACCGAAACATTCAGAAAATTCAAGTAAATACGAGCGCCAACCGACCAGGCGCAGAAAGTTCGAGTATGGGACTTCTAGAAAGCTTAATTCTTCTGTTCGATACTAGATGGCGCAGTTGGTCTAAAGTCAAGATTGACATTTTCTAGGAAGCCCTCCTGGCTCTGGTCCCCGACACTAGATGGCGCTGGTGCCGGGTACATGACGTCAACTTAGGCGCGCAACAATATGTAAACGTAACCTGCCCAGAAAGTCGGTGTAATCGGTCAGTTTGTCAGCAGTCGGTTCAAACAAGTCGCCGAGTAACTTAAGCGGTTCTCCGTAAACTAGTTCAGCAGTAGAAGTAGACAAGTCGTCCTTCCATGCACTACGAATACCCGGAAGTACAAGTGGAAGTTACTCAGTCCAGCTTTCGTCTGCGTGGCACATAATAGCTGCCTTAAGTTGTCGATGGAAGTGTTCCACTAGACCATTGGCAGCAGCATCCTGCGAGGCATACGCAGTAGTTTGTGTATGTCGTGAACCTATAAGCGCTGATATCTGACTAAAAAGATGGGATTCTAACTGTTTCCCTCTATCTGTGGTTACCTTTTCTGGGCAACCAAAACGTGATATCCACGATGAAATAAAAGTTTTAGCTACACTCTTCGCTCTGATGTCCTGTAACGGCACTGCCTCCGGCCAACTAGTAAACCTATCTATAGCTGTGAAGCAGTATCGATAACCATCAGAGATGGGAAGTGGACCTATCAAGTCTACGAAAATCAGGTCGTAGGAAGCTTAAAATCCTGGATAGGGGCGTGTACGTGTCTCGATATTTTTGATCTCTGGCATGAGATACACGAGCGCGCCCAATTCCGACAATCCTTCCTAATACCAGGCCATACATACCTCTCAGTCACTAATTTGATAGTAGCCCTAGCACTTGGATGACTAAGTCCAAGAATATTGTCAAAAACCATTTTACGGAATGCAGGTGTTATGAAAGGTCTATGTCTGGGTCCAGATATGTCACAGAAGATTTTCGTACCATCAATGCAGACCTTCTGTAACTTAAGAGACAAACCAGTTCGCAAAATATTTTGCAGTTCAGGGTCCGTATCCTGAGAAGCTGCTAAGGTAATAGGGTCTAGCGAGCGTGTTATTGCATCCGTTCTTGATAACGCATCCGCGACAACATTGTCTTTCCCGGTAATGTGATGGATATCCGTTGTAAATAGGCTATAAAATTTAAATACCTAAATTGTCGCGGAAAGCAAGCCTCACGGACTTTCTTAAAAGCTGAAATAATCGGCTTATGATCAGTCAGTATAAAGAATGGTTTTAATTCAATCATATGTCGAAAATATTTTACTGATTCGTAAATAGCTAAGAGTTCACGATCATATGCACTGTATTTGACTTGTGTTGGCGAAAGCTTACGCGAATAGAATCCTAACGGCTGCCAATGACCTAGGACTTTCTGCTGCAAGACTGAACCAATAGCGGAGTTGGATGCGTCAGTTACTATGGCTAACGGAGCAGACGAATTTGGATGAGCTAGAAGAGCGGCGTTAGCAATGCTTGCTTTGCAAGCATTAAAAGCGCTTTCTAGGTTAGCAGTCCAGTTAATGTTCCTGTTGCTCTTCACCGATGGACCACTAAGTAGTGCATGGAGAGGAGCCTGACGCTTGGCAGCATCCTGTATAAAGCTTCTATAAAAGCTTAATGCTCCTGAAAACCGCCTAAGACCCCTTATAGTTTTAGGTAGGGAAGTGTCAAGAATAGCCTTCACCTTGTTACCAACCGGTTTGGTCCCTTCTGTAGAAACCAGGTAGCCCAGAAACTCTACCTGCAGCACTGCGAATACGCACTTGTTTGTATTATATAAAATACCGTATTCGCTAAAACGCAAAAATACCGCACGTAAATCTTCCTGGTGCTCCACTTCATTAGCGGAAGCAACTAATTCGTCATCGATGTACGCAAAGCAGAACTCGAGACCCCTGAGGACCTCGTCCATGAAACGCTGAAAGGTTTGGGCTGCATTCCTAAGTCCAAAATTCATCAGTGGGAACTCAAAGAGTCCGAATGGTGTCGTAATAGCGGTTTTCTCTACATCCTCAATCGCAACCGGTATCTGATGGTACGCTGGAACTAAGTCTAATCTACTAAAAATTTTACAATTAAATAGATTGTGTGAAAAGTCAGCAATATGGCGTACTGGGTATCGATCTGGTATCGTGCGAGCATTGAGTGCACGGTAATCCCCACAGGGTCGCCAACCTTCGCCTTTTTTAGGCACTAAATGGAAGAGTGACGCCCATGAGCTCTCAGACCTGCGCGCAATACCCGTACGAACCATTTCTTCAAACTCCTGTTTCGCAATTTTAAGACGGTCAGGTGCTAATCTTCTTGGTCGCGAACACACAGGTAGGCCTGGGGTCGTTCTGATATAATGCTGCGTATGGTGCTTGACTTTCGGCTCCAAATGAGCTCCGACCGGCCGCATTATATCAGGATATTCTTGGAGTATACGATGGAACGATGTATCGCCTGCAATGACCTTTATGTGAGGGCACGGGTAAGCAAATGCAATCGAGGCAACTGATGTAAGCGAAGTGCAATTATCAATTAATCGCGAATTACGCACGTCAACAAGTAATTTATAGAAGGATAGATATTTTGTGACATCCGATGTAATATTCGCTAATGCAAATTGGCAATCCAACTGTGCAAACCAAAGCGTCGGTTTCTCGGGCCAAAATGGCGGCATCCTAATACCTACTCGGCAAAATACCGCTTCACTGCCACTAGTGCTGTTTTTAGTTGCGTCCGTGCTAACCTCTTGCCACATTTTTGATGTTTTAAGTACGCTATGTTCTTCTCGGGGTCGCCAGTTGTAGGAGGTTAAGCTGGGCAATGATGGAAAAGCCTTTCACTCTTCCATGAATATAATTTTTTCTTTTTACACAAGGACGGTTTGCAAAACAGATATTACAGCACTAAACAAGAGAAATTAAAACTAAATACCAGTAATTAAACGAAGATAAGAATTTAAAGTATGCAAGCCAAAAATAGATTTATGTTATTTGAACGGCAACCGTTACTCCGGCGGCGCAAAGCGTGGGGTCTAACTCTGAGGCCGTTTCAATGCAGACTGCCTGAAAAAACGAAGACGCCCGGGCTGTCTCGAAAGCAAACCGAACGTCGCCGAGCATTCCCGACAGCAACCGACACGAACATCGCGTCGGCGTGTGCGACGTTCAATACATAAACAAAATAAAACGGTGCATATCGCCACATTCTTTAAAAATGGAATGCGATGCGATAAAGTTTAAGAGACAATTAACAGCACGGCCGCTGTTAAAAAAATATGATTATTTCTTATGTTTACGTGATCACTACACATTGAATAAAAGTGCTTTTACTGATTTTATCGTTAATTTACTTCATATTCATTCCCGACATTTTGGTTGCTCTATAGCACCCATGTTCAGGAGTGAGGTAATTGATGTCCCGTTGTCAAAGTTAACCCGCAGTATCTTCACCTTTTTAATAATTACTATTGGTCTGATCTACGCAAAATGAGTTTACTGTGTGCTAAAGTTTTGCAGTGGTATACTCGGATTTAGTTTTAATTTTATTAATTATAGAATCCCAAGCAGCTGGTAGTAATCAGCCTCCCTATCTTTTGAAATAAAGGTTTTTTTAATTTTTACGTGTCATCCTTGTTTAGAATCGATGTTTTCTCGCGAGGATTTGTGATCTAACAAATCTGTGTTGGGGACCATCAAGGATATGATCACAAACTGCAGACTTCCCGTAATGTTGGAGTTTCACGTCAGCTACATATTCTTTTACGCAGGCTTTCATTGATTTTTTTTTTGTTTGCCATATCTAATAGAGACCACATCGACGCTCGAAAGAATAATTACCAAGCGACATATTGGTAACTTTACACTAGAGCATTTTAAACGATTTTTTTTAGAAAAAGGTTTGTAAAAATCGCTTATAAGTCATTACTACTCGATTTTAACGAACTTTAGATGCAGATTAATAAAGGCTTACTAAACTGGTATTTAAAGGTTATGAATTTTTGAAGTGAAAACTTCTTTAGCGGCGTTGTACATTTTTTTGTAATGGGTAAAATATGTTAAGCTCGCGTCAGGACACTTGACCCTGATCGAAAATGCGTAAGACAGATGGAGAGAAAGACAGCCGGCACGGCGTAGGAGAGGTAGTATCCCGCTCTCTTTCTACGGCGCGGCGAAAATGTATGCCTGCGCCTGCTGTGTCGTTTAGTTGTGTACGATAGCGCAATAAATAAATATTGTATTCTACTACATAAATTATAGTACTATTATACTGATAAACACTCACGCCTGTCACCCAGAGGGGTAGGCAGAGACTACGGACTTCCATTTGGCACGATCCTGACATACCTCTTTCGCCTCCTTTACATCCATATATCTACGCATACATGCTCGTCGGTTAAGGGTACTTCTAACGTGGCCCATTTTCAAAATATCGCCAATTTGGTCGATAAACTTTTTCCTAGGGCGTCCCTTCCCGACTCGGCCATTCACATCTGCCATATAAATTTGCTTTGTCACTCTTTCCTCATTCATTCTTTCTACGTGACCAAACCACCGAAGCATTCCTTTCTTAATCCTGGTCACAACATCATCTTGCATACCACATTTATCTCTTATCACGCAATTTCTCACCCTGTCATTCAGATTACACCCTAGCATATTCCTTAAAGACCGCATTTCTACAGCATTTATTTTACTTTCGTGCTTCTTCTGCCACACCCAGCTTTCACTACCATACATTAAAGTAGGGACTAACACAGCATTATGAATTACCATACGTGCCTGTTTTGACAAATTCTGGTTCTTCATAATAGAGTGTAGTGCCCCATTCACTCTATTCCCTGCATTTACTCGTCGTTCTATATCCCTATCATATCTACCATCCCTGCTAAATACACATCCCAAATACACAAACTCATCCACTTGCTCAATCAACTCTCCTTCTATTCTTATTTCACATACCGTTTTGCTTTCTTCTCTTTCAAAAACTCTACATAAATTATAGTACTATTATACTGATAATTAAAGCAATTCGTGTAAAATTATTCCCTAACCATTCCAAATTATCAAAAATGCACAACGTTAATATTCAAGATTGCACTCCCGGAGTGCAACCCATCGTTTTTTCAATATTTTATGTTAGTAAGTTATTAATAATTACATCAAAGTCACAAACAGGTAAAAGTTACTTACCGACATCAACTTTTATTATAAAACAAGCAAAATTAACTAATCTTTATTTGAAGAAAAATAACGCATCCAGAAGTAACAGAGGTAAAATGTTCTAAATATAACCTAATTTTTTTATGCCAGCTAATTTTGATCATAGTACTAATTAAATAAGAATTTAATCGCTAAATCTAAGGATTGGATTTTTGAACAAATAAAAATTAATTAAGGTTTTACTACACAAAATCAATGACTTTTGGACTAAGATTTTCGACAACTATCATAATCATCATCATTACAGTCCTTATAATAACCTACAATCACCCTCTACTAAGTATGGGCCTCCATATGAAGAGGGATGCATTAGAGCATAATCCACCACGCTGTTCTAATGCGGGTTGATGGAGGTTTTATGCCAGTGACTAACCCTTTTTAATGTCGATTAAACGAGACTTAAATCAATACTCGAGCAATTCACGCGAGTTTTAATCACGCCATTGTCATATATATATATATATATTATAATCAAACATACGTATACCCGGTTAGACACTACAATCAAAAAAGACAGACCTAAAAAAAGGGACCAACGTACTCACTTACCAACTAGTGGAGACCAAACATTAAAAATAAATTAGGAAAACAGAAATCGACAAGAAGAGCTCTAATCCAGACAACAAAATATCCCAAACTATAAATCTCGAGGACGATGATGACGTAGAAGACATACCAGTGTTTCTACAATCGGAAATAGAAAAAGCTGTCAACTGTCTAAAGAACGATAAAGCACTCGGACAAGATCAGATTAGAAATGAAATGATCAACACCTTAGTTATTTCACCGCAAAAGCTAAAAAAATCACAGAAATATTACATATAACTCTATTTAAGCACGGAATGTATACTTCAATTGACGAAAAGCATCATACTACTAACACAATCATGATATTATTATTACATGAAAAAAGAGTCATAAACATAATTGAAAACTTCAGGCCCATAAGCTTCGTGTCAAATATTTACAAAGTTTTCTCAAGACTGATTTTAAACTTCTGTTTAAAATAGAATGACAGCGATAATGGACGAGCAGCATATCTATAGAAAAAATATATAATACCTGGTTTCAAAGCAGGGTTTTCAACTACAGACCATATGCATACCATTAAACAGCTACAATTTTTTTAAAATTACAAAAACGTTTCGCAATTAAAACAAAATGAGTGAAAATATTTTGCTAAACTATCAATTAAACATCACAATTAAGATCAATTCATGACAATTTACAGCTTTAGTTACTACAAATGCATATAATGTTGCATATGGAACAGTTCAGTGAAGACTAATCGATATTTTGTTACACACAGCCACTCTAAATCAGCTATACAGTGCGTATAAATGTCATAACAAAATACGCGCAAAAGGGGTAAACTCATTTTTATACATATTTCATATCAGTAATAGTTATCTAAGTAACAAAAACAGCAAAAAAAAACAGCATGTAAAATTATTATTATATTACCAAACGACAAAATACATCCTTTGTAGGTAAGACAGTCTATTGCATTTAGGAAAAATTACTAAATGTAAGTGACTAAATAATTTCGGTATGTTAAAAAGTAAGACTTTTAGACTTTTACATTAACGAGAATATATAATTAAATCCGGTAAAATTTCTTAAGGAATGCTTATAGCCTAAAAATACTTTATGTTTAAACTTTATGTTAAAAGAGTCAAGGAAGATTAATAAGTGTATAAAGTTAAAATCGAATCGAAAGCGAAAGTTATTCATAAATAGGTGAAATTTTAGTCGCTTGGTTTCCGAAAACTGTCAAAATGAGATTTTTATTTTCACCGAGCGACAACAAAACCTTTTCTTGCAGTACGTGACTATGAAATATCGACACACAATTTTTGCGGATTTCAATAATGTATGTAACTCAATATCGCCCTACATGTCCCTTGGTAATTATTGCTATCAAGCAATTATGCTATCAAGCAACTTCATTCATTATCTAGTACGTACACAGCAATATATTACACTTAACAAATGGTAAGAACTGATTAATCTTCTTCGGAGGCTTTTAGAATGTTCTAATAAAGACTCGCTTAAAGATGTTACCAATCTTCTCTGTGACTACTCTGGCATATGGTAGTAATACAGCAGGCACCCGAAGCTTGTTGTCATTCAAAACATGCCTGACGTGCTGAAGATTGGCGGCCTGGTGATTGCTGTCACAAATCCTTTGTGCTCTATGTAATAAAGATTTACCAACGGTGGCTAACTGTGAAGGATGATGATGAGTTTCACCGTTTAAATATCAGTTTGTATGGGTCGTTTTTCTATACACTGTGTGACCTATGGTGTTTATACATGTTTTCCAATAGTATTGATTTGGATTTATTTAATACCAGTGTTTCTCGATACAAAAAATTGCGAAAAAATTCTATTTTTGAGTGTTATTCTGTTAAATTTTGTTAATTTAATGTGACAAACACATTTTTATTCATCATCATTCATCGATGTTTATCTTTTACCGACTATAATTATTATTTTTCTGCTCGTATTGTCTATAGGTGAAAACTTTTAAATGACCTTCTAGTTGTTATTCATTTATTTACTATTAACGTAAGCTGTAAGTTTTCCAAAAAAATAATCTGTAAAAGTAGTTTTATTCAATTAATAATATGAAATGTATCAACTAGTAAAAGTTTCAGGTAACTATCACTTGGAGTTCGAAATTATAATTTAAATTGCAGTAAATTATGTAACCAACAACTTTCTGTACGATATGATATAAGTGTTAATTTATTAAGATTACTGTGCTACAATAAGTGTCATTTTTTGTTGTTTCATAATGTACATTTGATTGATCTATTTACAAGGGTATTTTTCAAAGAGTAGAAATTAAGATTTTATTTTTAATTTTTTTACACAGGACCACTATTATTTTTCCTAAATAAAAGTAGCTTTAGTTACTCCTTGTAACGTCAGCTATCAACGGGTGTAAGTCTTGTCAAAATCGGTCCAGCTGTTTCAGAGATTAGCCGGATTAAACAAACATACAAGCAAAAATTTTAAAATTGCTTTTTTATTTTTTTATAAGTACCATAATATACTTTCATACGCATTTAGTAAAAAGCTGTTATTTTGACATTACAAACAGACACTTCAATTTTATTTATATATATATAGATATAGAAGATATACCGTTAAAGCAGTTTATTTGAAATTATTCAAAATTGAATATAATTTATGGGCAACAACGTTTTTGCTTGCCAATCGACCCTTATGAATGTGTGTGTGCGCAGTAAAATCAGTTAAAGTAATGCATTACCAAGCATTTTAAGTTTAAAAGATTAAAAGTACAGAGTTTTTGAGATTTTTTTTAATTAATTTTTCGTCACCTTATGTCTTACTTATTCACAACCATCTCTGCAAATATGTTATTGCAATATAACCATGTATATGAAAATCTTAAGAAACAAAAACAAAATTGTTTTTATACTTATTGTTTTTTTTTTGTTGCATTATTTTTAATACACACATGAAATACAAAAAAAACATATCGAGCTCAACTTGTTGCTTCCAACAGATAGAGAAATAACTATCATTTATGAACTAAGCAGTCTACATTACAAAACAGAGATAAAGGCGCGGAGGCTCTGTTGTAGCAACTGCTAATTCGCCTGGAATCAATAACGACTGTGGTAAACATTCATTAATTTTGAAGACGCTTGCATCATTAGCCATTTCTCCTAGCTTATGATGTAATGTCACATGGATGTAGTATATTGTACACTATTCACTTTTTATTACAATAAGAATTATTTTATAAAGCATTGTACATATTTACATAGTAGCTAATATGCTTATATTATATGTAGAATTATAAGTAGTATTATTATATAAATACTTGTGTTTCTGTTACAGATAAGGATGAACGTGGTCCAGCGAAACTGTTTCTAGCTCTTACCGAAACCCGTAGTTTATCATTTTCTCTTTTCCGGATGATAAATATCAATATTTTAATACCATTTAAGTTTTTGACCTTAATTATAACATATGTTATTATTATAATCCAGTTTGAAAAGGTTACAAATCAGCAATAAGATGAATATTAAACTTCTATTGTGACCTACCATTGACTAACATCGAGAAACACTGGTGCAAGTGACTTTAACAGTTCGTATCGGCCATTGGCTTTTGACCAGAGTGTCCTACTTAGCTGAATCTTGGGCTTCACAAATTTGTTTACTGTCAATCACTTTACACAGTTCATTCGTTAATTCCATCTATTCCGGAGGCGTCTCGTGTTACGTTTGCCTCAAGGTATCTTCTCTCCTCGGTAGTCGGCTCGCTTCGCTTTAAATTTAGCAAGCGCTTATTCCCTGAGCTACCTTAATCTATTTTCATTAAATATACCGCAAAGCTCTGCCAATTATGGTAGGTAGCACGCGGAAACTTCTACAATTCCTGTTTCTCTATACAATTTCTGCGGAACGGTATATGTACCTTCCACGAAAAAATCCTAGGTTCACATCAAATAATATAATTGTTATGTATCTGGTTGGATCACAAAGGACACATGACAGTCATTATGAATTTTTGTAGCTACCAGAAACTATAACCACTGAAAAATTGACATATTGCTATCAGTTAAGCAACTTATAACAAGGTCTACGAAAAGAGTGTAAATTCTACTAGTATGTATATCGTGACATTAAGTAAATACGTGAACAGCAATAGAAAATCCTTGCTCAACCTCTCTCAATAATCTGAAGATTCAGATCTGATACCAACAGATTATCTATTTAACTTTTTAAGCGCAAATTTAAAGGGGAAAACAATAAAGTGGTTTCAACGACTGTTGAAGAATCTTTGACATCAAAAGGAAAACGTTAAATTGGAATGGCATCTACAAGTGTCCGAGACAGAGGTTAGAAAATAAAAGGAGATAAATACAAGTACTTTATTTTATGCAGTAATGGGTGATCCCGTCAAAGTTATTCAATCCGTTATTTTGCTTATTGTGATTTCATTCTCGTGAATCTGGTTGGTGTTACATCGTGATAATCAGTGTTGCAATAGTGATTTTTTTCTTATTTAGTGACAACAATATTTTTTTGTATTTGGTTATAATAAGTACAACTGTAATTTCATTTAAAATTATTCGATGGTAACATTTGAAACACTTTTTCAATTGCTTACTTAAATTATTAAAAAACCTACAAATATAATATAGAGATTATTGAGGGTCTCGTTTTATTTTAGGAATGAAATATATTCATTTCTTTCAACTGAAAGTCGTGAAACCAAAATTAACTAAATAGCATTAAAGCTTTAAACTTTAGATATAAGAAAGTATTACATTTGCACGAACTAGGCTAATTTTTCATACTCATTTCATACTACCGTTAAAGAAAGAAACCTACAACTCTGTGAGCTTTAGCATTTTTACATGCAACTTTTTTTCTAGCAGCTTAAGTTACATTAAAGTGTTTTATTGAAGAATAAGTGACAAAATAATTTGAATTATTTTTAGAAAATCATGGAATCAAGTGTAGACTAAGTGTCCATTTGTACTTACTAATCATATTTAACATAAACAAACATGTTCAGAATATCCAGACAGCTATAGGTTTTACAAATCTGTGCTTCTATAGAAAAGATTCAGTATTCATACAAAAAACGTTATGATTTTTAAATTCAATATAGATTATTACACAGCTACTGATGGAATATCATTTCAATCATATTAATTGACTTCTAACGGAAAGTCATTTTTAGGACTCCATACCCAAAGGATTACCAACGGGACCCTCTTACTAAGCCTGCGCTATCTATACCTCCGTCCGTCCGTCCATCTGACTGTCAGCGCGCTGTATCTCATGATCCGTAATAGGTAGACAACACGCACTTCGCCGTTTTTTTTTTCTTTGTTTACCACTTGTTCGAAAAACACCTCTATTCTGGGAAGAAAGAGCAAGAATTCCAGCGGGTTATTTTAAGACACAAGTATATTATAAGTTTACAATAATTTTGTGCAATTTTCATATGAATTAATATTAAGAACAAGTATGGTAGCGATCACCTCATTTCCGGGGGTTATTTTCATTCATGTATACCTTAACATTAAAATATTTTTTGTATATTATTTATTATGAACGAATAATTTAAAGAAGAAGGGATTAAGTACCTCTTTTAAAGACCAAGTCAATACGCAACGTCAGCACAGGCTCTCAATGTCTACTTGACTTTCGTTCAAGAAGAATACCTATATTTTAGCATAAATATTTTTTTTGTGTTTTTTGTCATAAAAGATTCAAATTTTAATTACTTGTCTTTTACGGAAATCTTTCGAAATAAAGTTTTAATAATTTTTAAAGTTTTGTAAAAGTAAAGTTACAGCCTATATACGTCGCGTGTTGGGCACAGGCCTCCCCTCATTTCTGAGAGGGTTTTAGGGCAAGGAAGTGTCCGCCGCGCTGCCCCAATGCGTGTTGGCGAACTTCACATGTCTTCGAAATATTTTTTCCTTATTCCTTAGACATGCAGGTTTCCTCACTATGTGGTCCTTCACCGCCGAGCACGTGGTAAATTAGCACTTAAAATTGCAATTAACAATCATTGGTGCCAGCGGGGATCGAACCCGGGTTAGTCGCGTTCTCTTATATTTACAGCGAGCGTTAACCATCTGAGCTACCACAGCTCTTAAAGTCCTGTACCTCAAAAGAATAAAAAGAACACTTGTTAAGTCATCGATTTGTCCGTCTTTCCATCAACCAAGACCCTTTTTGTCAGGAATGAATAGAGGTTTCAAGTTGAAATTAATATCCGTGTCAGTTACAGTTACAGCTTATCAAAAGTCCGCTACTGTACATAGGTGTCTTCCAGAGATTGTCTTCTAGGTATTCACCAGGGTAAAAAAACACGCTTGACAGCTGATTCGCAAAAGTAGTTATTTATTATTTTGAGTTGTAATTAAAAAGATTATGCTGCCCCTTTCCGTGTACTGATAGCGTTAGAAAATTACCTAATTCACATCATTCCATAGGTATCGTAATACAACACACATAGTAAATAATAAAATCCCTTAGAAAATTCCCAAAAAATTTTGGGGAAGCTTTGGCGGTTAGTTTAGATATAGCAAAGCCCTTTGAGCACGATTGGCACGAATTACTTTCAAAACTTCCTTCTTATGGGCTTCCCAAGAAATTATAGAATTGGATCATCAGTTTTCTTGTAAATCGGAGCAATGGTATTTTACTGGCTGTAACACTGGTGATGCTTTTTACATCGGCCGTGCTAATATTTCTTGGGAACATACTGCTCAAGTACCGAAACAAATTTAACAAAATAAATTTATCTGAAGTCGAGATTTTGTTAAACAAAGTCTCGAGACGATTTTGGACGACTAAATCTATCGTCGTGTAAGAATATCCACTACCCCATACCATCCCGTGGGTGCCGTAAGGGGCGACAGAGGGAACAAAACAAGAGACGGGCAGCAGCATCTTCTTAATAAAGTTTAAAAGTAAAAATACTGTGGCTGCCAACCCACTTGCCAAGCATGGCAACTATAGCAGATATTCCTTCCCCCTATGAGGCAATTTATGGAATCTTTGTTTAGTGGTGGACTTTAATAGACTGTAACGGTAAATCTAGTCCAGTTTAACCCCCAGAAGTAACAGGTCTGCGCGTTTACCGCTAAAAAGAAACCCTTTGTCGTACCCTCTCAATTTCAGAGCACTCATCTCGTGGCCTCAGCCACCATCAAAATTATCAGCGTTAACATATCGAATTACATTTAATTCCACGGTCACTTGGAAGAGAAGGCCAAATTGACATCTAAAAAGCTTGGAGTGGTTTGTAGAGGGAGAGCTAGTATTTCATGCCAGCACACCACTTACAACTCTACAAGGCATAGGTTCGGCCTGACATGGAATAATTTACCCATCTCAGGGCAGGGGCAACCTACTGCCAACTTTTCCCATTGATCATATTCAAGGAAGAGCGACTCAAATCGTTGAAGAGCGAGTTCGGCTCGATTTAGTCATGCTGTCATCATCTCTTATGTTGCCACGGGTTTACCACGGGGAGTGCTCAGAGGAATTTTCCGGATCGATTCCGGCCGCCAAGGTTCGCCAACACACATCGTAACAAAATTCTAGATACCACTCACACCATCTGAACACTTAGCGGTTCGCCACTGTATTTAGCAGTAGAAATAGGATTTTTCAGTAGTACAGTAAAATCGATTACCACCGGAGAACCAATATGACTTAGGGGCCTTCAGGAAAAGATGTTACTAATTTTTAAAAGGCTACCAACGCACCTGAAATTCCTCTGGTGTTGCAGCAATTCGTGGGTGGTAGTCGACGCTTTCCATCAGGTGAGCCGCATGTTCGTTAGCCCGCACTTCTATTTAAAAAAAAACTGTAATAATCCTTTTCAAGTCCCATTCCTATCAATACAATACTTTTACATAATGTATAATAGTACTTAGGTAGGTAGTCGCGATCGAACTTCTTACTGATTCCTGATTGTATGTATGCATCTCCGGCAGATCTCGCATAAAGTATGGAAAAGTCGACCTTCCTATTTTTTAGATTTTTAGATCCAATTTGGTATAGAAGTTTTGAACGTCGAATAATTGTACATAAAATTATCATTTTTAAAGTAAGAGCATTGGTTTTTGAGATATCCAGGAAATAATATTACATGACCACGCTCCATTAATTTTCAGCCATATCACAATTATAATATAAACTTATAAATGTTATCCGTCTTTTTTATTGTTATATAATTGTTCTGTATTTTAAGCGAATTTTTATAAAATGTAATCAATGTTTAGGGTCCATATTAAGCCTTCACTTTATTTTAATACTTAATGATCAAAATTAATATATTTTAACTTTATGCTTAATAATACACTTTAATTGATAGAATATTACTTCTGTGATGTTTATAGTTGAATGTATGGCCTGCAAAGAAGGTTGAGAATAAGTAATACAGGCAAATGCTAGAAAAAATATATTTAAAAAATTTCAAACATTCTGTCCTTTTTACCCTTTAAACTCCAGAATGAGTGGTAATGCATTATTTAAGTGATTCATCATCATCATCATTATTACAACCCTTCACAAGTCCACGGCTGAAAATAGGCCTCCCCCAAGTAATGCCACAAAGCACAGTCCTGAGCCACCTGCATCTATCAACTTTGTACATATCTTACCTGGTCGTCACTCCATCATCCTACACTACGCCTACCGGTATGAAGCTACCACTCGAGAACCTTTTTCCCCATCGGTTATAGGTTCTTCATGCTATATGGCCGGCCCATTGCCACTTCAGCTTACTAATCTGTATGGGTATGCCGGTCACTCTGGTTCTACTGCGGATATCCTCATTTCTAAGTTTATCACGCAGAGAAACCCCGAGCATAGCCCTCTCTATAGCTGGCTGAGCGACCTTGAGCGTCCTCATACGGCCAGCAGTGAAGGACCACGTCTCAGATACGTAAGTCATCACTGGCAGCACGCACTGGTTGTACGATTTAGTTTTCAGATTTTGAGGTATACCTGACGAGATGATGTGTCGTAATTTCCCGAACGCTGCCCAGCTGAGTTGAATCCGTCGAGTGACTTCTCGGTCGAAGTTGGACTTATCTAGTCGGACTATTTGTCCCAGGTAAACGTAGTCGTCAACAACTTCGAGCATAGTGCTCCCAACAATACCGGCATGGGTGTGACATGGACAATAAACATGATCTTTGTTTTGTCCATGTTCATCCTAATAACTATCCGTTGGGAGACACAATTGAAGTCATTGATGATACGGCTTAGATCCTCGAGCGATTCTGCCATAAGGACGATATTATCGTCGGCAAATCGAAGGTGAGTGATGTACTCGTCATTGATGTTAATACCGTATCTTTTCCAGTCCAGTAGCTTGAAAACGTCTTCTGATGCAGCGGTGAAGCGTTTCGGGGATATAACGTGACCCTCTCTTACACCTCTCTGCAATTGGATATATTTCAAACTCTGGTTTTGTACTCGGATAGCCATCGTAGCCCTACTGTACAAACACTTCATTACTTTGATATACCGACAGTCAACTAGGCGCCGCTGAAGGGACTGTAGCACCACCCAAATTTCTATGGAATCAAAGGCTTTCTCATAGTCCACATACGCCAGAAATAGATTGTACTTTTCGGGCTTCTGTACAATCTGCCGCAGGGTGTGTATGTGGTCTATGGTAATGAAACCTTTTCGGAAACCGGCCTTTCGGGAAACTGGAAGTCGTCGAGTCTGCGTGCGAGACGATTCGTAATGACTCTCGAAAACAACACGTAGACGCGGCTCAGGAGGAAAATCGGTCTGTAGTTCTTCGAGAGAGCGTTGTCACCTTTCTTGAAGAACAAGACCACCGCACCACAAATTTCAGGTTGGTGGTACAAAAAAAATCAGAACTTTCATACAAACTTGCGAGAGTGCTTTGACCTGTTTAATCCGGCCCTGTCGCAAAATTTGTCCGTAGCGAACGTCTATTTTTTTATAGGATTAGGGTGACAAACAAGCACACAATCCACCTGATGGTAAGTGGGTGCTGTGGCCTATAGACATCTACATCTATCCTCAATTACGAATCAAAATGCAGATGCGTTGTCACTGGTGAGGACTAAGAGGGAATACCTCGTTTCCAGTAAAAAGTGTCTCCGTTTCTCTACACTCGCCAGACGAACACAGCAGCATTAAGCTACTATTTTACGCTGGTATTCTGTGAGATCGTGGTCCTTCTCCGGCCGAGCCGACCCATTCGTGCTACAACTATACTTCTAATATAACTGCAGAGTGGCTCTACCACGTATAAAAACTATTAACTACCTCCAAGCGAAATTTCCTCTATATACGTCAAGCGGTTTTCGACATTTCGTGATAAGTGAGTGAGTGACCTTTCGCTTTTATTTATTTAGTTTGCAAAGGGTAAAACGAAACTTTATTTTATTTCACTACTATGTGTACGTTAAATAACTAGTACGTCTTTAATCACTACACCTAGTATAAAAATATTGAATGTATATCAAAAGTTATGTAGTATTTGTGAAAAACTAACATGGCGATTAAAAAGAAAGTAAAAAAGTGACATAAAAAAGTAATAAAGTACATGTTCTCTTTCTTATAGCAATTAGTTGTTGATACACCGCAAGCTCCGCTATAAAGGAAAGCATTATATTTGGAAAATAATAGCAAATATTTAGTGCGACAAAAAGCACAAGAAGGAAAGGAGAAGCAGTTTAATTAGTTCATATCCCTCTCAGAAATAAGAGGAGGTATGTGCCCAACTGTTAGATGTATGTAGGGTTTAATTCTTACTATATGTAACATTATATTGTATTGTCTAAGTTGCCGTCAGGTACCTGGCACTAGCGCCATCTAGTGTCGAGGACCAGAGCGAAGAGGGCTTCCTAGAAAGTCAACTTAAACTTGACCAACAGCGCCATCTAGTATGAATGAAGAATTGCTTTCTGAAGGAACTTCTGCGTCTGGTCGGTCGGCGGCCCGTGTTTACTGGAATATTCTGGATGTTTCGATGTAAAAGGTGTATTTAAAGCCGCTGCATGCCGCGATCGGGGCAGTATTGAATTTGGCGACACAAGAGAAGCTTCGGAGGGAAATAAAGTGAACTAAAGTGATCAGTGCGATTAATTATTAGTGTGATTTGAGTTTTAATTGGTGTTCGGTAATAAAATTGTAAATTTTGGTAATTCAATGGGCAGTTTTTACTGCCACGAACCTCAAGCTCGTAACAGTATTATTTAGTAATAAAAAGTGAGATCAAAGAAGTTGGAGCAAATAACAGATAGTCCAAGTTTTACCTTTATTTGCCTCCGACTTTATCGTTTTTAACAGGTATCTATATTACGACTACTGCCTCAAGGGTTTCCCGCTACAAACTTACAATTCTATATGCTATTAAATATTGTTAAAGATTGATATCTTTTGAGCCCACAACATTTAATAACCACTTCGGATAAATACATTTTTGACTTTCCAATGAGAAGTTATTGTAATGACTCTGATTTTGCAAATTGGAAATTTTAACAAATCTCCACGTTTCAAGGTCCTTAGAGTCAAATAGTACGGTTTTTAAAAGGATGTCTGTGTGTGCACATGTACGTATGTATGTATGTATGTATGTTCGAAATCAATTTTTGCCTCGTGTATCTCGAGTACAAACATGACATGACACCAGTTTCATTTAACGCATTATTGTGAAACTTAGACCTCATTAAATTGTGAGCAAAATCGGTGAAGTCGTTTTTTGTGCCGAATGAAAAATTGTACAAAATATTAAAACATATAACCACGTTCTTACAGAATACCAGCGTGAAATAGTAGCTTAATGCGACCCATAGACATATGTGTTTCGTATGGTGGGTGTAGAGAACCGGAGACCCTTTTTACCGAAAAAAAGGCATTCTATCTTAGTCCGCATAGATAACAACGCATCTGTAATTTGATTTGTAATCGAGGATGGATGTAAATGTATATGGGCTACAGCAACCACTTACCATTAGATGGAGTGTGTTCTCGTTTGTCACCATATTCTAAAAAAAAATATGATGTATTTTTATTCCTTCCACTGGGAAGTTAGTCGAGTGGACCTTTCGAATCGCATCTAGACCGCTTTTATTTAATTTATTTTTCACCATTAATTAATCTGTGGAATCAGCAGCTACTTTGAGACTTCTCTTTCAAACATGATAGTTTAAGGCTTTCACTCACGAACTTTTACCATCTCATCAATTATATCGGTTCTTCTAATTTGTCTGGTTATGTCAGTTCCTCTTGGTTGCGGATATTTCATTACAGATTTTATCAAGTAGAGACAGATAAAGCATAACCTTCTCCATCAATCGCCGAGGGATATTTTTGAGCTTCCTCACGCAGCTCATGTCCCCTCCTCCCGCTTAATGTAAGGACCGGATGTCATGCAATTCATGACCCTTCAGTACATGTAACCACCTGACGGTACATTGTTTCAGTGTGTTAGGGGGTTATATGTTCAGTAGTTAACTAGTGAATGGTTCTCGAAGTGATAGCCACATAAAATAATAAATATTTTAAATGTTTGTTAACCAATACTTTGACTTTTGATTTTTCAGGCAGCCGTGGCACAGTTTATACTAGTACGGCTGCCGACGTTAACCTCTCAATGTAATGAATGGAACTTTTTATTTAAATAGTGTAAGTCATTTAGTGAAGTGAATAAACAAATATTTATTATTATTGTTATATCTATAATACTATCGTAAATAAGAATCGTATTGCTTATTTTTGCAGCATACTTTACAACTTTAGGGTAAATTAAAAAGATCTGTGTAAATTGGATTTGATACATGGTTTTTACGATTCAAATAAAAGTTCAGCTTACTACAGCTATTCTGAAAACTATCAAATAGCAAATCCTATCACTTGTTCACATATCTTTTATTCCGGCTGGCTTTCCTTTATTATGTTGGAGTACTTAAAACTTAGAAAGTAAGGTTTTTTTTCAGTGATAAAAGAAAACTAATTTTTTCACGAAACTTCATATTTTTAAAACGATCGAGCATACTTCATTATTATTATTGTTACGCCGCGCTCAAATCGGCGCACTGGCGCCATCTAGTCTCGAACCGAAGAACTAAACTTCTTGAAGTTTAAAACTCGAACTCTCGGTACTTTGCGCGTGTTTACTTGAACATTCTGGATATTTTGCTAATTTATATAAGTAGGCGCTGCAAGATGCGATCGAAGTAGACTTGAACTCGGCGACACAAGCGAAGCTTCGGAGCGGAATTAAGTGTGTTTAATCATTAGTGTTTTAAGTTTTAATTTGTGTAAAGTAAATTAAAGTGTTAATTTACGTAATTTTATCGGCAATTTTTATTGTCACGAACCCTAAGCTCGTAACATTATTTTAATATTTTTATCTTTCTATTTCCCTTTAGCTCGTAAACAATCTCTTGCTTGGAAATGAATCTCTTCTATAAAGTTGGAAGTATCATTTATCTATCTATGTCTATGTCGATCTGTTTATTTTATATCTAGTATAAATACGAGATACTCATTCTATGACTTATAGTCATAACATTTGTGCTTTATACTTTAATTCTAAATATAGCTGAAAACTACATTATTATGTTGAGATAAGAGTAATCTATAATTCTATATTGTGATTATCAATATGATGCTCGATGTTCATCTATAGTAAATCCTTAAAATGTCGTCCTATCTTGACAGTCCAGAATAGTAATGAGTACTTAAAAATACCATTATAATTTTAGTGGCATTAGCATTGGAGTTTGAAACTTAGCCGCCCTTACAACAAAGTTAAAATAAAGAACCTGTCCTTGGGTACTATCTAGGTATCCCTACCCTACCCTTCTCTACCACGATTTAACGGGATCAAAATAGTGTAAAGTTATATCATCCAACATTCGATCTACTAACTTTGGTATAGACCGTACTACCAAGACCGTTTCTATATAGTCTAAGTTACATGATGAACTTCAAGTGAGGCTTTCTGAGTTTTATATTAGTAGTTCTCTTTAAAGTTTCATATCGTTGTAACTTAAACGGAAATAAAATGTACTTGTAGCGGATAACTTCTATTCGTGACTAAAATTATCAAAGCGAAGTAACTTGAGCAAAAACAATTATCTACAAAACTAAAACCTAAAAGTCGCAGTGCCGGTGCAAAATATACAATTATAATTTATAAAAGAAGAAGTATCTGAAATGTACCTCACCACTTATCAATGGATAGGATCACTGTCAAAAACTTCATGCCTTGCAGACACAAAAGCCGCCGGTGCATCTAATCTCCCAATGCTGTATTAACTGAGTTACCGGCTAGCCATTTTTAAATATGATTAAAGCCTAATATAAAATAGAAAATAATAGAAAAATAAACAAATAAAAACTTCGCAAATAATTTTTTATATCCTTACATATTTTATTTTTTTTTTTTTTTTTTTTTTTTTTTTTATTTTTGTCACTAACAAATAGGGATGGGCCGAATATTCGTTTCATGTTCGGTATTCGGCATATTATTCGGCAGCTTTGCCGAATATTCGGCTAAATCACCGAACATTCGTAACAACAAACTCCTACTTAAGGTGTCCACTGAATTGAAATGTACGAATTGAGTAATGCCATGTCTTTCATAATTTTACTATTGAAAGTATATTTTATTTATGGGTTAAATCTGCTTGTATAGCGTTACGTCTTTTAGGCACTGTAGATTTATTTCCAATTATAAACCGTGACAAAATGTGTTAAGAATCAAACAAAAAATCATTACATTACATTAGTAGCTTTCACTTTACTTTGGTCGTCAGTCTCTCTAAAATAAGTCCAAATAGTATTTCTGATATTATTGTCAAGTAATTATCAATTTTCACTAAAAAGAAATACTTTTTCTCACAACAATAATCAAAAAATAAGCATGTGCCGGCAATTTGCTCAGTACTAGTTGATGCAATAATATGTCAGGTGTGGCCGGGAAGCGAGGGGGAAGGTCTGGCGGTAATCCCGCGCGCTTTGTGGTAACAAGTTTTGACATAAATTGGTTAGGTACCAAGATGATCCTGCCGAATAATGTTCGGCCGAATATTCGGTTCGGTAAAAATTTTACCGAACGTGCGGCCGAATATTCGTTTTCGGTAAAATCCGTATTCAGCCCATCTCTACTAATAAAGTAGAACCACGTTTCGGACAGGTAAATTTTTAGTCTTGTCTAACAAATAAAAAACACATAACTAGACTAGGCTCAAAAGATTGACAACATTATGTATAGCCAATAGTCTGACATATACGGGAAGTGCTTGTATATTTGTGTATCGATCGCAATTTTCGGGTTTGGATTTTGCTGTTCGTACAGTAGAGGAGATTTCGACCAAGTCATCGACTATCCATCCTCTTTTAATTGTTAAATGTTTGTATATTTTATCATGAAGTTTAGACACAAATCCTATTACATCACATGTAGTTATAAATATACCTTATAAAATAATGCAATTCCTATTAACTTACAAAAAATACAGCATAAATCTTTAATAGGCAATAGCCAATTAAAAATAACTTTACATTGAGCAAATAATTAAAAGCAAACTTGCGTGCTTATGGTTAAATTTTAAAGGCCATTCAATAATATAACTTTCTCAAATTTCAATATCAATCAAATCAATAAACATAAGAAAGTTGAAAACTTCCAGTTTACTCTACCATTAAGCGACGCGACGTGACGATGCTTGAAGAGGCCAGTGGTTTCTCACCGCGCAGTGCGCCTCCGCGATAGGGATCGCGATGTCACGAGGTGCATCGTGAAATTGCTGGCAGAATACTTCTCCTGCACGCTGTGTCTACTGACGAAGCACCGCTGCATCTTAAATCGTAATGCGTCGCGCTGCGTCGACCCATCTCGAGACGCAGTGCGGTGTAGTACGACGCCGCAGGGCATTTTTGAATCATCTCAATAAAATCCGTATCTCTTTTTGTAGTAAAAAAACTTAACTAAACTAATCTTTGTTGTTACTTACAGTCGCGAATTCCTCTTTTACATTTTTTTAAAATAGTGTTATCGATAATTATGAAATAGTTATTATAACATCAAAACTTTATAGTGATACAAGCAAGCGGTTACTTTTCCAGAGAAATTTCTTTTCTTTTAATATGAGCTAATAATTTGACAAGGTCTTATTTTACCTGTTACTAAACAGAGGGACTGGGAGTAAGATTCATTGCCCTCATTAATTGTCACTGACAGTCACAAATTGAAGCTGGTATTTTGTGATAACAGTATTATTACTACTCATTAATTTAATTATCCTATCCTATCATTAGAGCAACATTTAATGTTGATCCTAATCCTCTAATGAAAATGTACCTTTGAAAATATCTAAAAACCTAACCAAGGAATGGATTTTAAAGAACTGCTTTCACAGAATAAAAGGACACTTAGAATTTTAACATAGTTGATTAATTTGAGTTAAAAAAATCTCACAAAAAATCTTGATGGCCTTTCTTTGAGGACGAGTCAAGTCTATATGACAGTTAAAAGAGCCTACATAATTCTGAAAACACAATACCAATTTCCACTAACAAAATGGTTGCTTGTTTTAAAAACTAGAATTTGCTAATTTAGTTAATATGGCTGATCATATAAATTCCAACTACCCATTAAAAACAGAAGGAATTTATTGAAATATTTCTCAAGATACTATCGTATATTCAGTGCAACCAAATGAGATACGATAGCAGATCACAAAGAGCTTCTATCAGGATCGATAAGACGTTTTATACTATCAATCCGAATGGGTCACTCCATCTTTGATAGTAGGTGATAATGTAGCCGAAGATGGTAAATCACACTAAATTTTCTTAACAAAAGCCTATTGCTCTTACCTTGAAGTCACCAACGTTGTAATCGAATGGAAAGGCACTGCCAAATTAATCCATTGCTCCAATTATTGCTCGGATGCTTTGTACGTTGACAACAAAGGTTTGAAGAGCAGCCAAGCGTCTGGCTGTCCAATGGTGGAAGAAAGAAAGGGAGGAGTTAAGTCATGCAATTCCTGGATACTGCTTCGAAATGTATTCTAGAGAACACCGAGATTCTGGTTGTTTAAACCAATGTTTGAGACTGATAAGATTGGCTTTCACTAGAATGAGTCTTGTAGCGTGCGTTTCGTGCGTTGCGTCCATATTTTCGCCTTATAAAGTGTAAGAAGTTGTCATGGTGTGAAATACCACTGCATTTTTGGAAGGACAACTAACCTCTTTTTCAGCTGCTTTAGCTCTAAAATTAATGCCACCTAAAAATAAGGATGATATGGAGTAAACTCCATATCATCCCGTGGGCGTCGTAGGAGGTGACAAAGGAAGAAAAACCAGGATATAGGCAGAACCATTTCGATAATAACAAATAATAAACAGCCTGCCAAGTGTCGCAAATATGGAAAATATCTCCTCTATGAGGCAATTTATGGGGAAAGCCTTAGTTCAGCAGTGGACTTTTAATAGGATGTATTGGTAATGGCATAGTACTAAATAGTCAATTACCTTCTACCTTCAGATTAAAATTAATAATTTTTATTCCGATCTACGTAATATAAATGTATGGTACCTATCTTGAAGTCTTGCAGTTGTAATTTAATTTTATTCATTATAGGATCCCAAGCAGATGGTGTCACCCAGCCATCTTCTCTACTGAAATTAGGATATTTTTTTACTTCAATAGCTTCGTGAATCGTCCTTGGAAGGAATCGGTGTTTTTTAGCGAGATTTTATGGTTTATCAAATCTGATGTAGTGATGGGGGTGATCCTGTACGTATTCACAGACTGCAGACTTCCTGGAGCATCGATTCTTCGATTTCATTCGATTCATTCATTCTATTTTTTTATGTTCGATCAGGATTATACTTAAATTATTAACTTTTATTATTAATTTTCGAATTTTTTAGTATGAGATATGTATTTAAAAGAGTGCGATGATTAATTTTTATATATGTGTGAGTTTGTGTAAGTAATAGTGTTCGTGATATGTGCAGATAGTTATATATAATATGAAAAATGTAAATAATGCAAAATATACAATAAAAGTAGATAAGGAGGTAAACAATAAATAAAAAATATCAAACCAAGAACATGTCTGAGCTATAAATAAAAATAGTCATTTGTTAATATACGTGTTTTTAATTTGACATTCGTTCTCTATTTTTATGACCGGTGAGCTCTCATCCTTCACGCCTCACTAAAACGCTTCCGAGCGATGTCCAGATAAACTTAGATGAGTTTTGGTTAATTCTCTAGCCAAGTAGTCTATTTCCTTTTTGTGTTAAATGGTCCGACAGAAAAATTGGAGTGTTGTTGAACTTTAAACCCAAACGCTGTGAATTGAGTTTATAGTTTTTATTTTAATAGTTATATTTTTTTGTAGCATTAAATGTAAATGTATAAATGCATAAATGTAAATGTGTAATTATGTATATATGACTATGGACCATCGCATACACTCACCATCAGGTGGACTGTGTGCTCGTTTCGAAACAAGGCATACTATCTCAGTCCTCAGGGGTGACAACGCATCTGCATTTTGATTCTTAAAGTTAAAGTAAAGTTACGGCCTATATACGTCCCACTGCTGGGCACAGGCCTCCCCTCATTTCTGAGGGGGTTTTAGGGCAAGGAAGTGTCCGCCGCGCTGCCCCAATGCGTGTTGGCGAACTTCACATGTCTTCGAAATATTTTTATTTCTTATTCCTCAGATATGCAGGTTTCCTCACGATGTTTTCCTCCACCGCCGAGCACGTGGTAAATCAGCACTTAAAATTGCAATTAACAATTTCTTTGGTGCCGGCGGGGATTGAACCCGGGTTACTCGCGTTCTGTTATATTTACAGCAAGCGTTAACCATCTGAGCTACCACGGCTCTATTGATTCTTAATTGAAGATAAATGTAGATGTTTATGGAAGATTGTTCGCGCTGGGCAGCATTTAGAAAGCTTCGTCGGGTTTTCTCGTCGGCCATACCGCAAAGTCTGAAGGCAAAAGTCTTCAACCAGTGCGTTCTGCCCATACTCACTTATGGTGCCGAAACGTGGACATTGACGATACGTCTGCTCCAAAAGCTTAAAGTCGCTCAGCGAGCAATGGAAAGTGCTATGCTCGGAGTTTCTCTGGTAGACAAAATTCAAAATGAAGTAATCCGCCGCAGAACCAAGGTTACTGACATAGCTTTCCGTGTTTGTAAGCTGAAGTGGCAATGGGCTGGTCATGTCTGCAGTAGACGTGTTATGGAGTGGAGACCGCGTCTAGGCAAACGTAGTGTGGGACGCCCCCTGACCAGATGAAGCGACGATCTGTGCAAGGTGGCTGGTAGAAACTGGATGCGTGCAGCCAAAGATCGGGCTAAATGGGGCGCCTTGGGAGAGGTCTACGTACAGCAGTGGACTGCCGCAGGTTGATGATGATGATGATAATGTAGATGTTTCTAAGCCACAGCATCTACTTACCATCAAGTGGACTGTATGCTCGGTTGTCATTCTTATTCTTTATAAGATATATGATAGGAATCGTTCACTTATCCATTGCACTACTTAGCCACGAAACCAACTTATTGCGACTTTATATTTAGTAACATATCAAGCAAGTGTTGCTCTGCTGCTCAAGATATGTCATGAAACGTGTTCCTGAGCTACCTGCACCCATGGAACATTCTTTCACCATCGGTTGTCTACTCTTTGAGCTATATGTCCGGACCATTGCCTCTAATTGGGGTTTATTGATTACTCTAGAATAGTGATGAACTCTTTAGTATCATTTCAAGTCTAGTAGCTTGAAAGTGTCTATCGATGCCCCTGAATTATACACTTCAGTACGTCGATATACCGTTTATAAAACCTGGCACCCCCGATAGGACTGTAGCACCGCACAAAGTTTGATGGGATCAGAGTCTTTTTTAAAGTCCACATACGCATTTAAAATACAACGACATTAATAGATATGGTGACAGATTGCTGAATTATATGTATTTGATCTATGGTACAAAAGCAAAATGGCATTCGGAAGTGGACAATAAAACGCTAAAATCGAGGAATAAAAATATATGAAACCGCATTTAGGTTCGGATGCAGTGTCAAAAACAAGGGAACATTATTGAAGAACATTAAGACCAAAAATTTTTGGTTTTGCACAAATGTCAGTTTATTGTAGGAATTTAGTATGCCAGTCGGCGTTTCGAATTCGTATTACTGAGCCACGTAGTTGTAGATATTAGTAATACAAAAGAAGGTAACGACATTCCGAGACTCGTAAAATTTCTCGTAAAGGGATACCCTATAAAAGCACCATTCGTAAAGTAGAGTCCTGCTTCAAACGATAAGTCGAAAAGCAAATAAATGTAAAACGAATAATGAGGTAGGATTTGCGACCGCTTTCATAATGTTTCTTTTACTGTTTTTTTTTGTGGTTATGGAAATTTATATTCTAGAAAAATATTAAGAAGACGCAGGTTTGGTTTTTAATATCATAGTGCGTATTTTTACTAGTAAATCCCAAAGCAGAGCATACACCTTCGAATGGATAATGTTGCTCCCCATTGCCAGTTTTTGGAATTTGGGTTCTTCGTTCCGAATGAACATACTACCATTAGGTCACACTTACCAGGGTTTTGTTTGCTATTAGGCATGTTATATACAATATAATGCAATTAACAAATACGAAACAATACGGAACCAACGATTTAGTTTCGTTGATCCTTTCATAGGATCTAAAGGGTCATTTAAACATTCAATTATATAAAGTATAACAGATTAATTATAACGTTTTCGATGACCGTCTGATCTATGGGTGATGATATAGATTACAACACTTAGTCACCTTAGATAACACTAGCTCTACTTAGATTGAGGTTAGGTACTTAATGTATTTCTGAAATAAGTTCTTTAATCTGATACCTACTTTAACGTAATCAAAACATGAATTAAGATCAGTCTGTGGGGAAGCATCTCATCATCATATTTTAGGTAACACACAAACTCAAATTGAGATTCACTGGGTGCGTTTGGCAAAAAAAAGCGCTTGCAAGTGCTTGTAAGCAAAATGACGATTGCAAGCGGTAAGCGCTGACAAATCGTAAGTAGCTATTTTCCTCTAGGAAACGAAGTTAGTTTTAACCGGGGAACCTAACCTAATTTAAATATATGTTTGTAAAGTATTCATATTAAAACTTACCAATCATGAATTTTAACAACATGTATAAGTATGTCTATTCATGTCATTATATTACTTAAAACTAATATTGCACAAAAAAACTTATAAACTCTACTACAAAACAAACAAATTAAATAAGCAGACTTTGTATCTAAGGTGCAATAGTACTGTAGTAGTCGGTCACCCGACCACCCCATCTACATACCTGTACACTCTTGGATATGCATCTCTAGCAGTTATATAGATAAGCAATCTTTACACAAACACCCTCCATTACACATGAACATGCTGCTACTCTATACGAACACGCTCAATAATTTAAGCAATTTTTGTGCTAGGTATATTAAATCATTAAAATATTAAATATAAATTTGTAACATCTGTTAAAGAGTGAATTTTATTATTCCAATTCATTTTACTGCGTTTATTATATATAACAAACATGATATTTGATTATGTTGGGTTTATATTGAGTTTCATATTACTAAAATGGGATATTAGGCACCTCATTTTATGTTTTAGTTACAATCAATAGTGTACATGTTAATTTCGTATTTATTGCAGATGCCGCCATTTAAAAGGAAAATTTGGGACCACACCACGTATCAACGTGCTATTAATGCGGTCACACGTGAACAAATATGGTATTAAACAGCGTGAAAGGGACATGGCGTTCCAGAACGTACCTTGAAATGTTATGTCAGGAAAGAATATAAAAAATTACAACATTCCTATTAGTTAACTCTCGTTTAGTTTGTAAAAGGCTTCTAAGGCTGGTAAGAAAAGGTAACGATACTTCATACTGTGACGACGTATTATTATTATACATAATTAATAATTAAATTCTAAATAAAGCCGTCCAGAAATATTTTAAAATTAATATTTTAAACAATTAAAATGTTTTAATAAATATAAAGTAAAAAAAAAAACAGTCGACAAAGGTTACCTTTAATTTTTAATTATTAATTTTTGTCCGATCTACGCAGAATGAGCTGACAGTATCTTAAAATTTTGCAATAGCATGCTTGTGTTTATTGGATTTAATTATATTAATTATGGGAACTCAAGCACATGATCTTCTATATTGAAATTAGGATTTTTTTTAAATAGCCTCGCGAACCGTCCTTGGTAGGAATCAGTGTTCTTTTGCAAGGATTTGTGGTTTATCAAATCTGATATAATGGTTGGTATAATCCTTAACATGTTGATGTACTTCAGACTTCTCGGAACAACTGTGCTTCAAATCAACAATATGTTGTTTTACGCGAGTTTTATGGTTATTTTCGGTGACATTTTTGCCAAATGTGGAGCCAATTTATAAGTTAATGGGTACGTTTGGCAGAAAAAAGCGCTAGCAAGCGCTTACAAGCGCTGAAATAGTTTTCGGCCAGGACACGATTGCTACTTCAGTAGCGCTGACACAATCCGCCATTTTGCTTATTTAATTTGTTTGTTTTGTAGTAGAGTTTATAAGTTTTTTTTGTGCAATATTAGTTTTAAGTAATATAATGACATGAATAGACATACTTATACATGTTGTTAAAATTCATGATTGGTAAGTTTTAATATGAATACTTTACAAACATATATTTAAATTAGGTTAGGTTCCCCGGTTAAAACTAACTTCGTTTCCTAGAGGAAAATAGCTACTTACGATTTGTCAGCGCTTACCGCTTGCAATCGTCATTTTGCTTACAAGCACTTGCAAGCGCTTTTTTTTGCCAAACGCACCTAGTGAATCTCAATTTGAGTTTGTGTGTTACCTAAAATATGATGATGAGATGCTTCAAGCCTTTTTTATTTACATGTTACCATTATACCCACACAGACTGATCTTAATTAATGTTTTGATTACGTCAAAGTAGATATCAGATTAAAGAACTTATTCCAGAAATACATTAAGTACCTAACCTCAATCTAAGTAGAGCTTGTGTTATCTAAGGTGACAAGTGTTGTAATCTATATCATCACCCATAGACCAGACGGTCGTCGAAAACGTTATAGTTAATCTGTTATACTTTATGTAATGGAATGTTTAAATGACCCTTTAGATCCTATGACAGGATCAACGAAACTAAATCGTTGGTTCCGTATTGTTTCGTATTTGTTAATTGCATTATATTGTATATAACATGCCTAATAGCAAACAAAACCCTGGTAAGTGTGACCTAATGGTAGTATGTTCATTCGGAACGAAGAACCCAAATTCCAAAAACTGGCAATGGGGAGCAACATTATCCATTCGAGGTGCAGGCTCTGCTTTGGGCTTTACTAGTAAAAATACGCACTATGATATTAAAAACCAAAATCTGCGTCTTCTTAATATTTTTCTAGAATATAAATTTCCATAACCACAAAAAAAAACAGTAAAAGAAACATTATGAAAGCGGTCGCAAATCCTACCTCATTATTCGTTTTACATTTATTTGCTTTTCGACTTATCGTTTGAAGCAGGACTCTACTTTAGAATGGTGCTTTTATAGGGTATCCCTTTACGAGAAATTTAAGTTGAATTACTTCTTGATCTTCTACAACTACGTGGCTCAGTAATACGAATTCGAAACGCCGACTGGCATACTAAATTCCTACAATAAACTGACATTTGTACAAAACCAAAAATTTTTGGTCTTAATGTTCTTCAATAATGTTCCCTTGTTTTTGACACTGCATCCGAACCTAACTGCGGTTTTATATATTTTTATTCCTCGGTTTTAGCGTTTTATTGTCCACTTCCGAAAGCCATTTTGAAAATGCTTTTGTACCATAGATCAAATACATATAATTCAGCAATCTGTCACCATATCTATTAATGTCGTTGTATTTTAAATGCGTATGTGGACTTTAAAAAAGCCTCTGACCCCATCAAACTTTGTGCGGTGCTACAGTCCTATCGGGGGTGCCAGGTTTTATAAACGGTATATCGACGTACTGAAGTGTATAATTCAGGGGCATCGATAGACACTTTCAAGCTACTAGACTTGAAATGATACTAAAGAGTTCATCACTAGTCTAGAGTAATCAATAAACCCCAATTAGAGGCAATGGTCCGGACATATAGCTCAAAGAGTAGACAACCGATGGTGAAAGAATGTTCCATGGGTGCAGGTAGCTCAGGAACATGTTTCATGACATATCTTGAGCAGCAGAGCAACACTTGCTTGATATGTTACTAAATATAAAGTCGCAATAAGTTGGTTTCGTGGCTAAGTAGTGCAATGGATAAGTGAACGATTCCTATCATATATCTTATAAAGAATAAGAATGACAACCGAGCATACAGTCCACTTGATGGTAAGTAGATGCTGTGGCTTAGAAACATCTACATTATCATCATCATCATCAACCTGCGGCAGTCCACTGCTGTACGTAGGCCTCTCCCAAGGCGCCCCATTTAGCCCGATCTTTGGCTGCACGCATCCAGTTTCTACCAGCCACCTTGCACAGATCGTCGCTTCATCTGGTCAGGGGGCGTCCCACACTACGTTTGCCTAGACGCGGTCTCCACTCCATAACACGTCTACTGCAGACATGACCAGCCCATTGCCACTTCAGCTTACAAACACGGAAAGCTATGTCAGTAACCTTGGTTCTGCGGCGGATTACTTCATTTAGAATTTTGTCTACCAGAGAAACTCCGAGCATAGCACTTTCCATTGCTCGCTGAGCGACTTTAAGCTTTTGGAGCAGACGTATCGTCAATGTCCACGTTTCGGCACCATAAGTGAGTATGGGCAGAACGCACTGGTTGAAGACTTTTGCCTTCAGACTTTGCGGTATGGCCGACGAGAAAACCCGACGAAGCTTTCTAAATGCTGCCCAGCGCGAACAATCTTCCATAAACATCTACATTTATCTTCAATTAAGAATCAATAGAGCCGTGGTAGCTCAGATGGTTAACGCTCGCTGTAAATATAACAGAACGCGAGTAACCCGGGTTCGAACCCCGCCGGCACCAATGAAATTGTTAATTGCAATTTTAAGTGCTGATTTACCACGTGCTCGGCGGTGGAGGAAAACATCGTGAGGAAACCTGCATGTCTGAGGAATAAGAAATAAAAATATTTCGAAGACATGTGAAGTTCGCCAACACGCATTGGGGCAGCGCGGCGGACACTTCCTTGCCCTAAAACCCCCTCAGCAATGAGGGGAGACCTGTGCCCAGCAGTGGGACGTATATAGGCCGTAACTTTACTTTAACTTTAAGAATCAAAATGCAGATGCGTTGTCACCCCTGAGAACTGAGATAGTATGCCTTGTTTCGAAACGAGCACATAGTCCACCCTGAGTGTATGCGATGGTCCATAGTCATATATACATAATTACATCATTTACATTTATGCATTTACACATATACATTTAATGCTACAAAAAAATATAACTATTAAAATAAAAACTATAAACTCAATTCACAGCGTTTGGGTTTAAAGTTCAACAACACTCCAATTTTTCTGTCGGACCATTTAACACAAAAAGGAAATAGACTACTTGGCTAGAGAATTAACCAAAACTCATCTAAGTTTATCTGGACATCGCTCGGAAGCGTTTTAGTGAGGCGTGAAGGATGAGAGCTCACCGGTCATAAAAATAGAGAACGAATGTCAAATTAAAAACACGTATATTAACAAATGACTATTTTTATTTATAGCTCAGACATGTTCTTGGTTTGATATTTTTTATTTATTGTTTACCTCCTTATCTACTTTTATTGTATATTTTGCATTATTTACATTTTTCATATTATATATAACTATCTGCACATATCACGAACACTATTACTTACACAAGCTCACACATATATAAAAATTAATCATCGCACTCTTTTAAATACATATCTCATACTAAAAAAATTCGAAAATTAATAATAAAAGTTAATAATTTAAGTATAATCCTGATCGAACATAAAAAAAATAGAATGAATGAATCGAATGAAATCGAAGAATCGATGCTCCAGGAAGTCTGCAGTCTGTGAATACGTACAGGATCACCCCCATCACTACATCAGATTTGATAAACCATAAAATCTCGCTAAAAAACACCGATTCCTTCCAAGGACGATTCACGAAGCTATTGAAGTAAAAAAATATCCTAATTTCAGTAGAGAAGATGGCTGGGTGACACCATCTGCTTGGGATCCTATAATGAATAAAATTAAATCCCTAAATTGCAAGACTTCAAGATAGGTACCATACATTTATATTACGTAGATCGGAATAAAAATTATTAATTTCAATCTGAAGGTAGAAGGTAATTGACTATTTAGTACTATGCCATTACCAATACATCCTATTAAAAGTCCACTGCTGAACAAAGGCTTTCCCCATAAATTGCCTCATAGAGGAGATATTTTCCATATTTGCGACACTTGGCAGGCTGTTTATTATTTGTTATTATCGAAATGGTTCTGCCTATATCCTGGTTTTTCTTCCTTTGTCACCTCCTACGACGCCCACGGGATGATATGGAGTTTACTCCATATCATCCTTATTTTTAGGTGGCATTAATTTTAGAGCTAAAGCAGCTGACAAAGAGGTTAGTTGTCCTTCCAAAAATGCAGTGGTATTTCACACCATGACAACTTCTTACACTTTATAAGGCGCAAATATGGACGCAACGCACGAAACGCACGCTACAAGACTCATTCTAGTGAAAGCCAATCTTATCAGTCTCAAGCATTGGTTTAAACAATCAGAATCTCGGTGTTCTCTAGAATACATTTCGAAGCAGTATCCAGGAATTGCATGACTTAACTCCTCCCTTTCTTTCTTCCACCATTGGACAGCCAGACGCTTGGCTGCTCTTCAAACCTTTGTTGTCAGCGTACAAAGCATCCGAGCAATAATTGGAGCAATGGATTAATTTGGCAGTGCCTTTCCATTCGATTACGACGTTGGTGACTTCAAAGTAAGAGCAATAGGCTTTTGTTAAGAAAATTTAGTGTGATTTCTGACCATCAGACCATCTTCGGCTACATTATCACCTACTATCAAAGATGGAGTGACCCATTCGGATTGATAGTATAAAACGTCTTATCGATCCTGATAGAAGCTCTTTGTGATCTGCTATCGTATCTCATTTGGTTGCACTGAATATACGATAGTATCTTGAGAAATATTTCAATAAATTCCTTCTGTTTTTAATGGGTAGTTGGAATTTATATGATCAGCCATATTAACTAAATTAGCAATTCTAGTTTTTAAAACAAGCAACCATTTTCATAGTGGAAATTGGTATTGTGTTTTCAGAATTATGTAGGATCTTTTAACTGTCATGTAGATTTGATTCGTCCTCAAAGAAAGGTCATCAAGATTTTTTGTGAGATTTTTTAACTCAAATTAATCAACTATGTTTAAATTCTAAGTGTCCTTTTATTCTGTGAAAGCAGTTCTTTAAAATCCATTCCTTGGTTAGGTTTTTAGATATTTTCTAAGGTACATTTTCATTAGAGGATTAGGATCAACATTAAATGTTGCTCTAATGGTAGGATAGGATAATTTAATTAATGAGTAGTAATAATACTGTTATCACAAAATACCAGCTTCAATTTGTGACTGTCAGTGACAATTAATGAGGGCAATGAATCTTACTCCCAGTCCCTCTGTTTAGTAACAGGTAAAATAAGACCTTGTCAAATTATTAGCCCATATTAAAAGAAAAGAAATTTCTCTGGAAAAGTAACCGCTTGCTTGTATCACTATAAAGTTTTGATGTTATAATAACTATTTCATAATTATCGATAACACTATTTTAAAAAAATGTAAAAGAGGAATTCGCGACTGTAAGTAACAATAAAGATTAGTTTAGTTAAGTTTTTTTTTACGAAATGTTTTTTATTTTTTATTAAATACCTAAAATAACCTCTAATTCTTCCATTACTATATCAGAAAATTCTTCATAGATTTTTAAATGTTTGATGAAATATAAAATATCCCTAGATTCTATTGATTTGTTTATATAACATAAATTGGGCATATATTACCAGGTCTATACACACGTAGTACTTTTGAAAAACATAACTCCTTATCCATACTCTTGGAATGTTTTATTTGGACAATAAGTTATATTTTAAAGACAAAAAGTATTCAAAAATGTTAATATTAACATTTATAGGTTCCATACCAAACTAAATTTCACTTGAATTCTCAGTTTACTGCACAATTTTCTATAAAGATAAAAGTAAACACATTTTAAAAATTCAATATTGTGATATACTAGCTCTCTTTTATGTCATAGAGTATTACGTAAGGACTATTTGCAACCGAGTTATAGTTCCTCGAGGTATCATCGTAACTGAATATTTGATGCGGCACGAAATAGTAATAAATGTAAATGTAAGGAATTATATAACTTCTAATATTTATATTTGATAACAATCAAATCTGAATCTTATCAAACGTAAAAAATATGAATATTAAACGCATTTTTGTCCCTAGAAATATATTTAAAGAACAAAAGGCTATTTGTGATTTATGCTATATACTTACTAAAACTTTATAAAATACCTACTTCGCAATTTATATTTGTATTTCAAGGGCTGTTTATTCAATGCTTGTCATGCTCAAACTCATAATATTAACATAGAGACTTCTTTACGATGCGAAGGACCCGTCTTGAGACAGCAAATTATGTCTCATATATATACTTACTTACTTACTTATCTTCACGCACAATCCCTAACGGGGTAGCCAGAGAGAACAACACACAAATACTAGTTCATATTTATTTTTTAGAAATATAAGCTGACCACTATGATGAACACTTACGATTGTCGAATTGTATCTACTTCATAGCGCTCAGTCGCGCGAAGACCTATCAATAATCTAGGGCTCCGGCTATATTACTACTACTCTTTCGCTTCTTTCAGGTTCATTATCTTCTTCATACATGCACGTCTAGGTATCCGAGTACTCTTGACCTTCCCCTCTTCGAGGAATTTGCTCACATGGTCTTCGAAAGTTAGTCTCAGTCTACCTCGACACATTTTGATATTTACTTTTGCGCTATATATTTTTTTCACCATTCGGTCTTCACTCATTCGCTCAACGTGCCCAAACCATCGGAGTACGCTCCTATCAATTTTTGTGATAAGGTCATCTTTCAATCCTGCCATATTGCGAATCTCTTTGTTTCGCTTTCGGTCGGCTATGGTAACGCCGCACATTTTACTCATCTCCACTGCATTCAACTTGCTTTTATGCTTCTTCTGGCATACCCAGTTTTCGCTGCCATATAACAAAGTCGGTACCAACACTGCGTTATGTATTGCAAGGCGTGCACTCTTCACTACGCCTTGCCTTTTGACTAACGCATTAAGGGCACCTTTGACTTTGTTCCCGGCAGCGACACGGCTGTCCACCTCTAAATCACATCTTCCATCCCGGCTGAAAGCACTCCCCAAGTATACAATTTCATTTACCTGTTCTAGACATTCCTGATTTACCCATATTTCACATTTCGTTCTCTCTTCGTCCTTTTCAAATACCAGAACCTTAGTTTTATTAGCATTCAAACGGAGACCTTTAATTTCACATTCCTCTTTCATACACGTGACTAATGCCTGCAGCTCTGCTTCTGATGGTGCAATAAGCACTGCATCATCAGCATACAGCAGACAATTTACTTTAATGTCACCCAAGTTCGCACCCAAACAGCTATTTTTCAGCTTCTGTAGTCTCATTGTAACATATATTATAATTTTTATTAGATAAAAATAATATTTGCTAGGTTTTACGATGTCTATCAAAATTCACATAACTCTCATAATAATAAACACGTGTCCGTAATCATTGCATGTACAAAGTATCACAGCCTCATCTTCACCTAAACACGCTATGTTACAAATGACAAAAAAGAATATCACATAAAGTAAAGTTACAGCATATATATGTCCCACTACTGGGCACCCCTCATTTTGAGAGGGTTTTGGGGCAAGGAATTGTCTGCCGCGCTGCACCAATGCGTGTTGGCGATCTTCACATGTCTTCAAAATATTTTTTTTCTTATTTCTCAGATATGTAGGTTTCCACACGATGTTTTCCTTCACCGCCGACCACGTGGTAAATCAGCACTTAAAATTGCAATTAACAATTTCATTGGTGTCGGCGGGGATCGCACCCGGGTTACTCGTGTTCTGTTATATTTACACCGAGCGTTAACCATCTGAGCTACCACGGCTCTTCTTCACGGCTTCTCGCATGCCGCATAAAATAATATTGTCAAATCAAGAGATATACTTATGTGGTAACGACATTGGACATCTGCAATGCTGACGTTGCATTAGTGTAGATAGCAGACCAATTAAAAAAGACCTAAATGAAGCCTTATAGATAAATTAATCGACATTTGAGTCACGGAACATCAGTCAGGTCCTTCAATTGCCTCAGCTCAATATTCTTCTTCAACTTTGTCACTCAGTAAAATAACACTGCCGAACATGATTCTCTTTTATTGTGTTTTAATTCATTAGTGAAAATCTTGCCGCCTGATGATCACTGTACCAGAACAATGAGATTTTTCCGGAATTTCCCATATTGGCCTTTTACGACATCCACGGGACGAAATGGTTTACGAATCCGGGAAATGCTTTTACGACATCCACGGGACGAAATGGGGTGGTGGATTTTCTTAGGCCACCACAAAAGTCATAACTGTGACCTAAATAATAATACAGTTTTAATTTTCCTCTGCGTACGACCTCTCTGTGGAATAGTTTACCACCGGCGATTTTTCCGGTCCGATACGACCTGAGAACCTTCAAGAAAAGAGCTTACTCCTTTCTAAAGGGCCGGCAACGCACCTGCAATTCCCCTGGTGTTGTTGATCATGGGCGGCGGTAGTCACTTAACATCAGGTGAACCGTATGCTCGTTTGTCCCCTCGCCTATAAAAAAAAACATAGGTTGAATGACTTAATTGTAGACTTGGTTGTAGTAGAACTGTATGATGACTATTACACAGTCCTACTCCCCGCGGTATAGTATCAAAAACGCTGGCTGTGTTTTCTTGCTGAATGGCTATACTCAACTTTGAAGCGAGAAGAAACCAGCCCTCTTATCATCAGGAGCGAAGACTAGTCGCGGATACAGATACTTTAGGAATTTCACCCCACGTGGACCCCACGAACCGATAGTCTCTACAGCAAATGCCACAAATATGTAATCATCTCTCAGAGACTCAGATTAGCACAACTTACTTTAGTTCAGCTGCCTCTGATACCGCACCGGCTCTAATCGAAGTACGCCTGAGATGAGAGGCGACCAAAGGCTTGTGGGATGTAAATTAAATCCAAATAAATTAGCCAGGAAAGGGTGCGGTTACTAAACTGAGATTGCCTGCATTAATTACTAAACTTCTCAAAGGATGGACCCGTAGTTTACCCAGTTTTAAGCAATTTACCCCTAAACTCGTCTACTCGTCTACTGCTACACCGAGCGTGTTAAATGATATGTTAGTGAATTTACAAACTTACGAAGGGCAGAAATTGTTGTTACGTTATAGCTTATATACTTATAGTAGCTTGTCCGAGTGATGTTATTCTACTCTTTACGGTAAGTGGCGCGATGAGTATAACTTTCAACTTATTTCGCATTTTTACAGCGTAAACAAATAAAATTTATAATACTTCTATAACAGCACCACCCATCTTCTTCGATTTTCGTTTCTTGCCAGTAAACCAACCTTCAATTGTGAATGTGAGCCATTTTGATGCACAATTATAGAATTTGTTAATAAGGTGACTACAGTGACACCTGTCCAATAGTAGCCAATTAGGTATGTTTTTTTATGTTTTGTTGCTATGGTATGTTTTTTTTTAATCTTTATTAACATAAAATACACAGATTTAAAATAATAATAAACATCGCCAAACTGTGCGACAGTTTGTTGGCGATAATGGCGCTCTTTTGTTATACATTAATATGTATTTTTTGTTAAATACATACTTATCTTAGGTATATTTATTACAATAAATATCTCTATCTTTAATTTATACTTATTAATATTACATTATACTTTTCATAGGAATGTATTTTTCAGTCTTTTCTTTAATGTTACAGTGCTTATGTCTTTGGAGGTATCTCTTATAAAATCTATTCTATTAAATATTAGCGGAGTTAAATATTGCCTAGTTCTCTACCATAATAGTTTCTTATATGTGGTATCACATATTTACCCTTCTCAACTTGCCTGGTACGATATTTATGCGTTATAGGTTGTTTAAATTTATTTATTTTATATTGTTCTAAAGCAATTAGGTAATCTACCTTTTCATGCACTGGAAGTATGTTACATATATTAAATAATTTGTCATAATTTTTTTTACACTGTAATTTTACTTTTTTACTTACTAAATACTTAAGCAGTCTTATCTGTAAGTGTTTTATTCGATTTAACTGTGTTTTGAATGTTAGCCCATAACTGCTCAATCCATAACTGATTACCGAGTCAGCCAGTGCATAATACAGTACGTACAAGACTTTTCGATTCATGAAATTGCTTAAGTGAAAAAATCTACCCAGTATTGATTGCAATTTATTACACACACCATTGACGTGCAGTTTCCAGTTCATATTACTATCTACTGTTAGGCCTAAGTATCGGTATTTATCTACTACATCTATGTTTGTGCACTGGCAGCCAGCTTTATTGAGAGATGTAGACACTCGTATATATGACCAATTATGTTTATGTTTAATTTACCTTGCTTAAAGACGTTACTGTGGGTTGAACTTATATACATAGCCTTTGTTTTGGATAAATTTATAATTATACCGTTATCATGTGCCCATTTAATTATGTTTTCTAAGTCCTCCTGTATGTATTTTTGTGCATCACTCATGTTATTGGTTGAGTACATTAGGCACATGTCGTCTGCATACATAACCGTTTTACAATGCTTTATCACATTAATGACACTATTAACATGCATAATGTACCCAACTGGACCGAAAACCGATCCGGTTGGTACTCCAAGACTCACGCTTACATCGTCCCCTGTTACTCCGTCTACCAATGTACAGGATCTATTTTGCAAATAGCATTTAAACCATCGGTTGATAGGACCTCTGATACCACATTCATCCATGTCATTAATTATTTGCACGATCAAACGCACCAAAGATTATAATATTGTGTTCTGGCCAAGTCGTAGAACTTCATATCATAAAGGTACTGACCATTTCATTAATCGCAATTATTTCATGATATACTCAATTATTACACGCCATATCATATAAATGTCAACGTTTTTTGATTTGTCCATTCACGCATACTGTAATACCACGAAAGCCTTACATTTATACAATGTATACACCGTACATCTATTTAATGTATCAATTAGGCATAAAGATGAGAACTCTTTTAAAAGTACGCCTACCGCTACCGCCAGTGGTGAATGACGAAATTATTTTACAATATGACCATACAATACTTAAATGAACAGGCCAAACAATCTTTATTTATTTGTTAAGTCTAGCCATCTCATCATAATATGGCCAACAAACTGTGTAATACTTCATAAATGCTGGTGGCATTTCACGAAATACGTAGTTGACTACTATATGATCGATTCTACGGTATGGCTACGACATATTTAAGGATTGTGTGTGATCACATTAACCTCTATTAGATAAAAAGTCAAAAATATTTAAAGATTGTGTGTGACCACATTAACCTCTATTAGATAAAAAGTCTACAATATTTAAAGATTGTGTGTGATCACTCTCAACTCTATCAGATAAAAAGTTATTACTGAGAAGGTTTTAGGGTAAAGTAACGAAAATACGTAGAACACGAAATACGTAGTTGATTACCATATGATCGATTCTACGGTCTGGCTACGACATTTTTAAGGATTGTGTGTGATCACATTAACCTCTATTAGATAAAAAGTCTAAAATATTTAAAGATTGTGTGTGACCACATTAACCTCTATTAGATAAAAAGTCTAAAATATTTAAAGATTGTGTGATAGATCATTCTTATCTTTTAAAATCTGTTAGAAAATAGACGTCCGTCTCTGCAAATGTCTAAGTTCCAATGCCTCACATGCGTTTTAGATGTAGACTATCGTCAAAAAATCGTTGATCATTTTTGCCCAGAAAAACTTGTAAAAATGATTGTGGGACAAAATATTTAAAAAATGTAAGTAAGTTTTTGTTATGATATTCTAAAAAAATTTTCAGGTGCTTACATAGATACAGAGCGCAATCCCCAAGAAGGTTGACAGCGTGTAAATAGTAGCGGGCTACTTAATTGGGCTTAGCCAAAATTATAGGTATATATGTAAGATTGTGAAAGAAGTGATAAGTGTCAAGCTCATTGCGTACACAATCACAAAACCAATATAACAGAGATAAAATCTTAATCTCGCCAAGTCGAGCAAAAAAGCGGCACGGCCGTACCATACTTTTCTCGAAGCATTTAAGGCCATTTTCGACCCCTATAACTTCGTTGTGAATACAACTAGAAGACTGCATTTTCAGTAACCGAGTACACATTGTATAAACATAGTATATTTCAAATTTCATTCAATTTGAGCCAGTAGTTTTAGAATTATAGCTATTCAAAGTTTCTTAATTTTGTCACTCACTGACTGACCGATCATCAAAACTCTAAGGCACTTCTAGCAGACATAAAAGCTTCAAACTTAGAACACAATTAGTGTTTAGTGTATAAATCAAGGAAAAACTAAAATATTTTTCGACTTCGGTCCAGTTTTCTAGATACACCAACTGCATAAATAACTTTGTAATCCCATATAAATATATAGAATTACAAAGTTACATTTGCAGTTAATGAATCAGTGTACTTGTATATGTATAAAAGGTGTAAATAGGTACGTTGTTGATATTCAAGAAGTAAGAAATTTGTTTAAATAGTTTTTAATTTTGGTATTACATTGATCTCACAACTTTTTACGGTAGAAAATCGGAGTTGCGCGACTTGTTTTTTTTTACAAGTTTTGTTTTTGATGGCATTATATATTTCTTTTCACGTGTTTACATTAAATTACTAAATGAACCAACAAAACAACGGAAAACATCAAATAGTTGTGATCTGTATTAATAATATTTGAATAAAAGGTCTACTTATAATATCATTGATCTTCAGAGATTCAGTTTTGTGATTGTCTTTCATGTTGAAGTATATACTGGTATTTATTTATACGCGCACAGTTTATAACGCGCACAATTTATAACGCGCGCATTTAATATTGCCTGCGTAGTAAATGTTATATCCGTTGTAGCAGAAATTGACAAGCAGTGTATCAGTTCTAAGCGTCAATATAATTATTATTTCAATTCCTTCGGAACCAAGCGAGAATTCTAAATTTTGAAATTATCTACAATCGTGCCCTCTATTTATATGAATACATAATTTTTGTAAATTAATGTTATATTGCAACGTACTCATACGTGACTCAAATAGTCCGCTATATCAATAGCCACTAATGAGAGCACTGTGTACTTTTAAAATTATTACTAAATATTAAGTGCTGTAAAGTGTTTCTATAAAATTATTCATCATTTTATAGAAACTCAGAAAAATAAGACGCCTGTGGAATTACATCAATGTCTTTCTATCTCCCAGAATTTTTTTCTGTTTTACACAAATTATTGAAATTTTGGATGGTTATTAAATACGGTTATGTACCAAATTTTTTTTCCGTGTAGAATTTTAATTTAGGGCTTAAAATGGACATGTGAAAAAATTTCAGATTCCGGCGATAGACAGGTTAACATCGGCAACAAAAGAGATTCCTTTTAAGAGATTGAAATCCTAAAAACATGACTATACTTAATACGGATAGAATTAAAGAATGCTCACCAAATACTGAGAACTTTTTTAACGTAACTCAACTCAACAGTAACATCAATTTATATAATAAAAGTACACACAGTAGAGTTAATTTTCTAAAATATATTATATTCTTTAGGATGTAAAATATTGAATTTGCAATTAGGCATTGTTAAAAAGGGAATTTTGTGGGAAATAAATAAATACTTAAATAAGCTGAAATAATGATACCTTTTAAATGGAAAATTACTTCCATATACAGAATGTTGCAGCTTATATACGTAAGTACATGTTAGATAAAGTATTTCAAAAAAGGTGGTTAATTTTCAAAATTACTTTTCAAACAATACAAACATTGTATGATTTCAAACTACATAATTTTGTATTACGTAAAATGTACTAAACTTGAAGTTCAAAATCAAAGTTAAAAAAATAGTTTTAGACTTGCAAGCTCTCAAAACAAGACTTTATTAGAGATGAGCCGTCAACAAACCCCGGTGTCCTATGGTGGACGGGGACGGGGAATTCTATGGTGAGGTCTTTTTGATGCCACGTATATTAATATATATTTTTAAATGCCAATTTTAACATTTCATCAGTAGACAATTTCAACAGATCTTGACTTCAAGTCAGATTTCTACAATATGATTTCAGAGATTTTATTGCAAAATTGTATACATTTGCTTAAAAAAAAACTTTTTTTAGTTTTAGCCAACCTCAATTAGGGGTTCTTTAGCATATTAGCTCAACCCGTTTCGTAGATGTTTTGAAAAAATTTCGCAGTGACTCGTGAGGCCCCAAGTTATATTACAGATTCCTTGTGCCGCTTGATTTCGTAAAATATATTCTCGTTTAGTCGTAGTAGCATTTATTTAACTGTTAGTCAGTTTACTAATCCTTATAGTAGCGAAGATTTCAGAACTTAGTTTCGAAGCTAGTATATCAATATGTGCTTCCCCCTGGAGCTTGGAATCAATAGAGAATACGAGCGAACTTTCGAAAACTAAATTAATATATTGTAAGTCTAAGGTGCTAGACAGTGTAAACAATATAAGAGCGTACGTAACGTAAAGATTAAGTTTTCTTTATTTTTTAGGTACAGTTTATGATCTAGTAGTACAAAAATTACTAAACGACATAATGTTCCTGTATCTGTTTCAACTACTGAATGTATTTTATTTATGGATTTTTTTAATTTATCTAATAGATACAAGTTGAAGAGTAAGAGTGTCTTATTCTCAATGCTTAGAAGCCAGAAAATACATATCCTATTTAACTTATCCAGTAGTATACGTATGGTATACGGGTATTTGTAAACGGGTACTAAGCTATCACTGAGTTCTGACACTTCCTTCATATCAGTGGCATCCTATTATCACCGTTTTCTCTGTTTCACGTCCATTTCTATTAACAGATGGCGATATATACATCAATTGAGAAAGTTTACACGGCAATATAACCTGAACTGTCATTTAAGTGAAAAAGCATATCTATAATTTATGCGTAAACAACATGCGTTACAAAGTCTTTAGAAATTGTGGCACCATAAGGACATGTTTAGTTAGGAGTGCTTATTGAAATATTATCATTTATCCAGTTCTAAATCTGTTATTCAGATGAAAAATATGCTGTAGTACAAAGAGCTGTGCTCAGGGGCTAAGCGTTCGCTGTGAATTTCACAGTACGTGAGCAACCCGAGTTCGAACCCCGCCAGCCCCAATGAAATTGTCAATTGCAAGTTTAAGTGCTGATTTACCACGTTTCGTAGTGAAAGAAAACATTGTAAGGAAATCTGCAATCTGAGAAATAAAAAAAATAATTCGAAGACGAAGGTTTTCCATAATATAATTGCAGGCATTGCAGAAAACGGGAAGAGTGACTAAAAAGTTATTACTCCGTAATTGTTTATAAACATGTTATGAAGTTTAAATTACACAAGAGACTGACTCCACTGTGAAATTGTTATTTCTGGTCAAACCAAGATGTCTACTTTTAATGAACGGACTTATTTTGACCATCCTATATATAAGCCATTTCATTTAGAATAAAATGTATTATAGTCTTCATTGAAGTAATGTTATCACCTAGTTAAGGAAGTCAGTATTGTACTGAATTAGTTTTAATTGAAGTGTAGATTGGAACAAAAATTAATAATTTTAATCTGAGGTAACGGCAGTTAACTATGACGAACGGCTACACCGGGCTGTGTAGACATTTGGACGCTGAACATCTCAGTTACCCGTTACCGTAGATGCTGTAAAGTGCTCGAAACGACGGGAATTTAAAAAGTTAACGTACGCAATAAAATTCTTAAAAAATTTGTATTATTTAAATAGTTTTAATTCGTTATTGTTATGAAATAGTAACAGATGTCATCGAGACATATTAGTAATTTTTAAACAGTTTTAGCACCGCTCCTGAAACTTAACTACCTGTAGTCCTTCTTCAGTTTCTTTATTCGTGTTAGAGCCACTATGCAGCTATATTATGTTTGTAGCACGAATGGGTCGGCTCGACCGGGGAAGGACCATACTCTCAAAGAATACCAGCTTAAAATAGCAGCTTAATACTGCTGTATTTTGTGTGGTGAGTGTAGAGATCCGGAGACCCTTTTTTACTGGAAACTAGGCATTTCATCTTAGTCCTCAGGGGTTGCATATATGCATCTGCGTTTTGATTCTTATTCGAGGATAACTGTGGATTTCTATGGGCCACAGCATCCACTTACCATCAGGTGGACTTTGTGCTCGTCTTTCACCCTTATTCTATAAAAAAAAGTTCTGTTTATTGACGTGGTGACCATTGAGGTGGAATTGGACTTCATCCGAAAACAAGATGCTGTCGAAATTACGGATACCGATTTTCTTGGCATACAATTTTTGTACGTTTAAATCGTTGGGCTTTATTTCCTGTATTAGATGAATCATGTATGGATGTAATTTCAAATCTAATTTCAAAATATGGAGTAAGATTGTGCGTTAAATCCTAATTCAGCCTAACGTTTACGTGTCGATAGATCAAGATCACGTCGAACTGATGTTAAAACTCCTCCTTTAATAAAGAACTTTTTCACCCATTTCTTTATTAAAACTAAACTGGGACATTGTTTCAAGTTATGTAAATCGTACTCAACGCGAAACGAACGCCTAACAGTAATAAGCGAATAATGGTTCATATAAAATTGCTTTACACAAAAGAGACGCTGCAACTCCGTGAATGGATCCATTGCGTCTACATTTCATAGATAAATAGATATGTACCAAGCTACTAGATTTTCAAGAAACTAGCTAGCCCCTACTTCGCTACCTAATTCATGGCTCAACCTGTATTTATTAAGCAAAAATTGTTTATTATACTACTAAAGAGTACATGATTAATAACAACCCTTGGGAATGAAGTAATTGCTACCATGCTATTTCAAAAAATTTTCATAACAATTGTACAAAATATTATATTGTAAATTGTGCTTTTAAAAAAAGGTACCGCTTGGTTTTCTTACTGGCTCTTCCCAGGACAGAGGTTTTTTTCCAAATCGGTGGTAATTAAAAATGACTTTCAATAAATATTACGTGTATTATATGTATATTGCATAAAAATGATTCTATTCCATTCTGATCCACCGCTAAACAAAGGGTTCTCCCACAGATTGCCTCGTAGGGGTTTTGCCTTAGTTGCTACGGTTGGCAAGCGAGTTGACAACCGCATTTTTTATTTTGTTCGGTTGTCATGAAATACGGTTGTTGAAGCTCTTATGCCGCCACTGCACGTAGAATCCAACATAATGCCTTTCTGTATATATTTTAAGTATTAGTTACAGAAAACCTTTTCGTGATAGTCATGTTAATTTAAAAAAAAAATGTTTTGCGGCACAAGTCTATGGTATAAAATATCAAGTTTCATCTGAATTACAACATAATCCTAACTTGATTCAATTATGTTGACTATTGTGTCAATTATCTATATAATATATTATAGACTATTTGAATAGAGTTTATTGAATAAAACTATTATTTACGGATTTTATCGCGTTTAATTACTTTAATTTATTTTTATTATTATCCCGACGTTTCGGGTGCTTTACAGCGCCCATGGTCACGGGGGGGACTGAGATGTTTGACGTCCCAATGTCATAGTTAGTCCGGCTACCTTCAGTTTTTTAATATTAAATTTTGATCCGATTTACGCAAAACGAGCTTATAGTATCATGAAGTCTTGCAGTGGTATGCTTGGGTTTGGGTTTAATTTTGTTAATTATAGGATCCCAAGCAGATGGTAGCACCCAACCATCTTCTCTATTGAAATTTGGATGTTTTTTAATTTCAATAGCCTCGCGTATCATCCTTGGTAGGAATCGGTGTTCTTTTGCGAGAATTTGTGGTTTATCAAATCTAATGTAATGGTGGGGACGATCTTGAACATGTTCGCAGACTGCAGACTTCCCTGAGCGTCGGTGCTTCACATCAGCTATATGTTCCTTCACGCGGGTTTTTATAGATCTCTTTGTTTGACCTATGTAAGAGAGACCACATTCACAATCTAGCTTGTACACACCTGCATCTTGTAGAGGAATATTACATTTGATGGATGGTAAAAATTGACTAATCTTCTTCAGCGGCTTGTAGTATGTCTTAATGGACGCTCGCTTCAAGATGTAGCCAATCTTGTCTGTGACTCCTCTAACATATGGTAGTAGAGCAGGCGCGCGCTCGACTGTGGCCGGCTTCACTCGTTCACTGTGACGTAGGCGCGGGACCCGAAGCTTGTTGTCTTGCAATACTTGCTTGACGTGCTGAAGCTCCGCGGCCAGATGTTTTCTATCACAGATCCCTCGTGCTCTCTGAAACAAAGATTTACCCACGGTAGCTAACTGTGAAGGATGATGGTGAGATTCACCATTTAAATATCGGTTGGTATGGGTCTTTTTCCTATACACAGTGTGACCAATAGTGTTATCAGGATTTCGGATGACTAAGACATCTAGGAAAGCTAAAGAATTATTTGCCTCTAACTCCATTGTGAATTGTATTTTAGAGTTTATAGAGTTAAGGTGGTCTAAAAATGCAGTTACTTTGTCAGATGGTAAAACAACGGTCAACGCCAGAACAATAAACAACCGTTGACCATAGACACAAACTATAAACAACGCACTGTCTATAATTTGTCAAAACATACACTGGACGAACCGACAATGAAAGTATTAGCGAAGGGAATGAACTTCGCATTAACTCCGCGAAAAATCCCGTACGAAGAAATTATCTGCAGTGTTGAGGATTGTCTGTTCAAGAATAATATCGGTAAGGAAGAATTGGAGGCCATACGTCAAGATCTAGAAATATCGTTATTTCATTAAAAATTGTATCGATCACACACACACACGCCCACACACAGACACACACACACACACACACACACACACACACACACACACACACACACACACACACACGCACACTTTTGACTCACTTTCACATACGTGTGCAAACATACACAATATTCTGCATTTAAATAAATTTCGTGCGCTTTGTTTACCTTTAACCCTAGAAAGATAATCATATTGAGTTATACGTAAAAGATAATCATACGTAAAATTGACTCCTTAGTTTTAAGTGGCTGTTAAATGAAGAGTTTTTTACCGATTCGAGTAAAACAAAAAGTATTAGTTGTCTACTACCGTAATCAATTAAAAATACTAACATTTACTTTTTTGTATTTATTCAATTTATAACAAAAATTAAGGAACAAAATTTAGGAACTTCTTTCTTCTTTTAAAGCTTTTTCATAATCTTATCATAAATCAGTATTTTTATATTATATTCTGAGTAATAAAAAACCAAAGATAAAAAATAACATGAAAATTGTATAAAAAATCAGTCAAAACAGTTTAGGCACATATCAACCTGTTATTTGCCGACACCATAAGTGACAAATAACAGATTTACATTTTTTACATATGACATTTGCTTTTCTCTTTATTTTAGAGGGGTAATATCTACAGTAGCCACGTTTTTTGGCTATTGGTTCAGTTTTATCCTCTTCTTGGGCACTCATTTGTAACAAATTATTTTTAATAGTGATAGATCACGACTCATCACGGAGACATATAATGTTGCAGAAGATCGGTCGAACAACTCACCTGTTGTTGTCTTTTCTCATTGCAGTCATTACGAAGATGCCGATCAAAGCACGGATTTCATTCTCACTTGTGTCTTTGAATGTAGTACTAGTCATAGTTTCCCGTCTTTTTAAGGATATTTCAGCATTGGTCCGTCTTACAATTTCGGAAATTATTTTATCACATATATGTAAAGAAGATGTTGAAGCACAAAACAGAGTCATAAGGATTGCGGCACATGCGTTTTAGACCCCTTAGAGACCTGAAGATACTCTGTGCTGAGACTCCACCACTTCTTGTCGACTTTGAGGTCGACCAGCAATGTCTATTCTTACCTCTGTTAGTTCTTCGTGACAGAGTTATTATTCGACGAGAATCCGTTGAGGGAGTTGCTTGTTCAGAGTTTTCTTCCTCCATGGGGTAAATTTAGAAAGGAGTTACTACTTCTTCTTCCCTCACTTCGTCTACAAAACCATCTTCCTCATTGCACTGGATGTCATCCTCGCTCTCGTGGTCTTCAAGTTCTCTGTCGGTGTCAACACAGGGCGGCTCATCATCACTCTCTAAAACAGCGGCCAGGATGTCGTCTTCATCCAAATCTCTAGTCCCCATTTTGGCTTAGCAGTATCACTATAACTAAAAAATAAAAACAATATCAGAAATAAATAAAAATAACGAATACAATAAAAAAACAACACGAATAACCATTTCACCAAATATCGTAAAAGTCACGTAAAAGATAATCATACGTAATTTTGACTCCTGTGACTATCGTATCTCAAACTGGCGGGCACTTACCTCAATGATGCTATTGCCCCACGCTAGCTCCCAGCGGTGAATGAGATGTCTGAAAAGCACAACTCCGGATTCGCAATAATTAAAAAGAGGCGGCATTATTTCGTTCGCGTGGGAGTCATTTTGACGTAGATTATCTTTCTAGGGTTAAATATGTTTATTTTTCATACATCTATTTTTAAGTAAGGTGGTGAATACTCTGTGACGTTCTTTTAAGCTAAATACGTATATTGTAAATCCGTAATTGGCTTCAAGACCTATTTTATAAGATTTGTGTGTAAATAGATTGTTACAAGCTGTGGATTTTGTGAATAATAAAAAAAAAAAAAAAAAAAAGATATTTCGTCCTTGTTACGTCGTAGTTCAGTGCCGAAACCAAACCTTCCCAAAGACGAATTTACAGCACTAAATAACTTACGGAACAGACCAGAACTCACGATTCTCCGCGCGGATAAAGGAAATGCTACGGTAGTAATGGACGCGTCGGAATATAATTTTAAAATACAACAACTTTTATCGGACGAAAGTACATATAAAAAGGTCAAAACAGACCCTACAACTAACACGCTTAAAACAACTAGCGATTTAATAAAGAAATACTCCGAAAAATTAAATCTCGACGTGAATTCGCTAATACCATCATGTGCCAAACCACCGAGGTTGTATGGGTTACCGAAGATACACAAACCAAACGCTCCACTACGTCCCATAGTGAGCCAGATCGATTCACCAACTTATAAGCTGGCACAATACTTAGCAAAAATACTATCACCACTAAGAGGACATACCAGAGCACACACAAAGGATTCATACCATTTTGTGAGTGAGATAAAAGACCTACATCTCGCTAACAATGAAACTATGGTCAGTTTTGATCTTCAGTCACTATTTACATGCCTACCTATTGTGGACTGCATCTCAATTGTAACTAGGAAGCTAGAAGAAAATAACATGCCTCAAGAATATGCAATACTACTTGAACATTGCCTCACATCTGGCTATCTATTGTGGAAGGAGGAGTTCTACAAGCAAGTAGATGGTGTGGCGATGGGCTCACCTGTGTCTCCCATAGTCGCCGACATATTCATGGAGGACTTTGAGGAGAAAGCCCTTCTTACTGCTCCTGTAAATCCAAGGTTCTACAAGCGGTACGTAGACGACACTTTCACAATTTTACCATCTGACAAAGTAACTGCATTTTTAGACCACCTTAACTCCATAAACTCTAAAATACAATTCACAATGGAGTTAGAGGCAAATAATTCTTTAGCTTTCCTAGATGTCTTAGTCATCCGAAATCCTGATAACACTATTGGTCACACTGTGTATAGGAAAAAGACCCATACCAACCGATATTTAAATGGTGAATCTCACCATCATCCTTCACAGTTAGCTACCGTGGGTAAATCTTTGTTTCAGAGAGCACGAGGGATCTGTGACAGAAAACATCTGGCCGCGGAGCTTCAGCACGTCAAGCAAGTATTGCAAGACAACAAGCTTCGGGTCCCGCGCCTACGTCACAGTGAACGAGTGAAGCCGGCCACAGTCGAGCGCGCGCCTGCTCTACTACCATATGTTAGAGGAGTCACAGACAAGATTGGCTACATCTTCAAGCGAGCGTCCATTAAGACATACTACAAGCCGCTGAAGAAGATTAGTCAATTTTTACCATCCATCAAATGTAATATTCCTCTACAAGATGCAGGTGTGTACAAGCTAGATTGTGAATGTGGTCTCTCTTACATAGGTCAAACAAAGAGATCTATAAAAACCCGCGTGAAGGAACATATAGCTGATGTGAAGCACCGACGCTCAGGGAAGTCTGCAGTCTGCGAACATGTTCAAGATCGTCCCCACCATTACATTAGATTTGATAAACCACAAATTCTCGCAAAAGAACACCGATTCCTACCAAGGATGATACGCGAGGCTATTGAAATTAAAAAACATCCAAATTTCAATAGAGAAGATGGTTGGGTGCTACCATCTGCTTGGGATCCTATAATTAACAAAATTAAACCCAAACCCAAGCATACCACTGCAAGACTTCATGATACTATAAGCTCGTTTTGCGTAAATCGGATCAAAATTTAATATTAAAAAACTGAAGGTAGCCGGACTAACTATGACATTGGGACGTCAAACATCTCAGTCCCCCCCCGTGACCATGGGCGCTGTAAAGCACCCGAAACGTCGGGATAATAATAAAAATAAATTAAAGTAATTAAACGCGATAAAATCCGTAAATAATAGTTTTATTCAATGTGTAGTGTTCGCGTAAATTTAAGAAATCATTATGAATAGAGTTTATTTATTAAAAGACCAGAGCCCCAAAAGTTAGCAATTTTGATTTTAACTTGTGCATGTTACAACTATTTCCAATTTTCTTCCTTAGCTGTTGTAATCGGCTCTCCTAGGCGAAGTTCGTTTTCGTTCGTTCGTTCGTTTTCGAGTAACGTTTTCCCAAGCCTATTGAATTTATTGACCACTTTTGTATTATAAATAATTAAGGGACGGAGTCTCGATTTACAGCTACCGATTTTGTGGATGTTTATACTTTTACTTTTCTACCGACTTCAAAAAGGAGCCGGTACTCAATTCGACTGTATGTTTTTTTTTTTCGTTTTTTTTTTTATGTGTGTTACCTCAGAACTTTTTTCTGGGTGAACCGATTTCGATGATTCTTTTTTTTATTTGAAAGCTGGTACTTCTCGTGTGGTCCCATATAAATTTGATTCAAGTTTGACCAGCAGTTTTTCAGTTATCCTTAATAATGCATATATAATTGACTTCGATTGCATTGACGGTATTCTCATCTGCCGATTTTTTTTTCTGGGTGAACCGATTTCGATGATTCTTTTTTTATTTGAAAGCTGGTACTTCTCGTGTGGTCCCGTATAAATTTGATCCAAGTTTTACCAGTACTTTTTGAGTTATCCTTAATAATGCATATATAATTGACTTCGATTGCATTGACGATGTTCTCATCTGCCGATTTTTTTATTTTATACTTATATTTATTACTTGTCGAACGGTAAACGGAAAAACGGTAAAGGGTGGTTGAGAAGAGCATCGTATTTCGATTCATAGTATTTCGAGGTGGTCCCATTTTTATAATTTGGTGATGTCCGAATTAAGATCTTCGGCGAAATAAAACGGAACTATAACACTCGAAAGGGTACACACTAAAAAGCTAAAAACAAAATTATTTCTATGATACAACTTTTGATCTGACAATGAAGTTATTAGGCACCGGAACTCCGGAATAAAACATAGCATCCTAGCCATTGATAATGATTGATGATTTTAACGGTATATCTTTCATTCTAATTGCGCTACTTGAGGTGTACGAGTATTATGCGTGGTCTTCATTGTCGGAAGACAGATTTCGTAACCTCGTCATTTCTTTCAACGATTTGTCGTCGTGTGGTTTATTTAATAATTTGTTGGCGTCCAAATCTGATAAAGCTTTGCCTTCCAAACTTTTAACACGACTTAGTGCCACATATATTTGCCCTTTTGCGAAGTTTTTCTTTCCAAGGTCAATCACAGCTCTTTCGAGGGTCGTACCCTGTAGTTTGTGAACTGTAACTGCCCAGCTTAATATTAGAGGCAGCATACGGCGCTCCACATCTCCGTAACCCCTTACTGCCTGAAATGTAGTACTTGATGGAGGTATGGGTACGCAACCATTACTATCTTTTAGCCTGCGACCGATAGTTTCGTCATCAAATTTAACGTACACGGCTTCTGGTAGCTCTCCATCCTCCAGTTGATCTCTCCTCAAGGCCGGCCATTTGATTTTTTTTATTATACCCATAGCTCCATTTACTAGCCCTTCAGAGACGGAGATATTGCGTCTCAACATCACTCGAGATTCGACGCTAATTCTTATCGATGGCAGAAGACCACCACAGTTATTGACGTCTTTGGGAATCACGTTCTCTGGTGGTTTTCTACCATATGTCGCTACTTCACGCGACTCATCCACTGCGTTGATTAAATAAGTTCGGTGCAGCTTTGCATTTTCCTTGGTTATTTTGTCGTTGTAATCGTCGACTTGCCTGACCGTGGGAAAGATACGAACGGCGACTCCATCCGCAAATTCACCATTTATAGGCACGTGGCGCCGCTCGCATAGTAATTCCAGCTGAGCCGTCGTCAGTTCACCTACCCGTAAGCTGTTCAATAAATCGATGAATTCGCTATCATTGCGCTGTCGCATGTTTATGGTCAGTTCACAAAAAGAAAACTGATGCCACAAATTGACCTCCACCAAAAACCACGATGGCTGCACAAAACACCAATTCCCTTTCACCGGAGGAAGCTGAAATATGTCACCAAATACTAAAATGTTGACTCCACCGAATAACTTCTCGTTGTTTTTGTATTCTTGGAGTCTTAGGTGAATTATTCTTAAGTTCTCATAGGAGACCATAGAAATTTCGTCTATGACTAGCCAATTTATATAGCGCCATTTACGCCTTTCAGTCTCGAGTCTTTGACCTGTAATTTTTTTGTATGTCATAGAATTTTTTTTTTCAATCGGAAGCAAGAAAATACTATGTAGCGTTTTGCCAAAAATTTGACGAGCGGCAACCCCGGTTAACGACCCAACTTCCACAAATTTAGGCTTCAGCAGTATATCTACTGTTGGTGCGTAACAACGCTTAATGTGCTCCACGATTAATTTCAGCAGAAATGATTTACCACTGCCTGCACCGCCCGTGATAAAAAGTAACAGCTGGCTTTCTTGTCCATGCAAATCGTTTTCGATTGCCGTTGAAACTTTCTGAAATAATTCCTTCTGTTGGATATTTAATCCTCGAATGCTTCCTAGGAACAATTCATCTGATATGACGGCTCGTTCTTCCATGTCTTCACAAAAGTTATCATCGTCATGTAAAATTTTTTCACCAACACATAACATGGAAGCATTGCCTATATCGGTTTCACGCGCAGCATTAAGCGCGGTAGCTTGCGCAACAGCTTGTTGAATAATTAATTCGGCATGACCAATTTGTTCTGAACTGATGTTACCCTGCAACGGGCGAAGATCCCCTTTTCGTCTTATAAAACAGTCTTCAGCGGTTTCTTTTTCGAAAAGTAATTCGCCTTCATTACGAAATGGTATATGGCATACTAATAAACTGTAATAATATGCTTCTTTGTCACTATTAATTGTATAATAGCGGGTACGTAACACTGCCGGTCTATTTCTTACACGCAATCTCGTATTGTCCTGCAATCTGATATACCTCTCTGGCGTAATATCTTCGTCTCTCAGTTCCGCATCCCCATTGTCCTCTGACCATGTCGTGTTAGAGACGGTTTCAAAACGGACGGCAAATTCCGCAAGGCTTAAATTCTCCAGCTCGTTTGGGCGTAATACATAACGATCAAAAATATTATTGTAAATACTGGTTTCATCACTATCAAATCTCAGGAGTCTGTAACGTTCCTCCGGCCTGCAACTATTCACAAAAACAGTCTTTCGCGACGACATTTTCAATGGCAAATGGCATAATCTGTAAGCGCATTCGGGCGCACTCACCAAGCGTTTATTTAAAATAGTCATTGATATTGAAAACAATTGTTTCCAAACATCACCACCTTGTCTCTTAGCATTCGAAATAGCTTCTCGAATTACATCACCTGTGTCATGTTGTTCGCATTTACTGGCATATTTTGCGACGTAGTAGGCCACAGCGGTGACATTACCACACGGTTGCACGTCAATATTTCCCTTCCATAGATTTAAAAGAACTGCATTGTAATTGTTTACCATGGTTTCATTTGAGGTTCGTTTCAATATACAAAATCGTCCATTGTTAGCAAGTGCTTCATCTGGTCCAAGACAAACGGTGTTAACACTTGCTGGGTTTGGAAAATCAAATCGACAACCATCAGTTTGGCGATTTTTTTTGCATGTCGCAGTGTGTTTATGAATCTGTAAATCCTCAACTAATTTGCGCAACACAAGGTCATTAGGAGTTAATGAACATGAAACCACCCTTTCAATTACAGCAACTCCTTCTGGAGTGGTGAAATTCGGAACATTACTACACCAGACTAACATATGCAGATGTGGGCTACCGCGGTTTTGAAACTCCACTCGGTACCAAAAATCTTCAATAAGACCACCCAAGCAATCTTTATTTCTCTTTAAGAATCGCATGAGAGCGTTAACACGTACTGTGAACTGTCGTGCTAACACTACCGGATGTTTTTGCACTAGGTTCAAGCGCTCCGGGAATGACAGGCGATCGACGTCATCGATATCACGTCCATCAGCGATAAGCAAGGCTTTTATCATGTCTGGCCAATTTAAATCATTGCAGGAAAATGTTAAAAACCATGTGGGAGGCCCTAAAGTTCTAACCATGGCAATCAATTCAGAGCAACATTTCTGCCAATATGATGCCGATCCTCGAATATTTCTCATAGTGAGATGCATATTATCTACAAGTCCCTGTGGTGTTTGCTCTCCATGACCTTGTCGCATCCTACATGACACAGATACGCTTGATTTTGCACGAAAATATTCAACAATGGATAGAGCATAAAATAAATAATCATTTCTGTTGAACCTCTTGTCAATACTCATTACCCGGTTTTGAAAGTAATCAAGGGGGGTACACGCATTTTCTCTTTCCTCGCCAAAGCCATTCCTGCCATTTGGAAAAAGAAAATACCAACATAATTCCTCCATACGGCGTTCACGTTCCAAATTCAAGGGAGGTGCAGTTTTCCTTGTGATTGCGGCCAATCTCATTGTATCATCGGTTGAAGAGCTATTCATATTAACAACATTTTCTAAATTAGGTACGTTATCGTCTATATTTTGGAGCATACCTGTTGATTCGATATAAATGGTGCTTAAGGAGTTATGGACTGGTAATGGCAACTGAAAATGGGTTGATTTTACCGGAACTGTTTTTTGGATAGACTGAATGACTTGTGTTGTTGTTTGGAGGGTATTACTTGTTTGTATTATTGGTTGGAGGGAATAGTTTGGTGTAAATGTTGGACTCTCTAACCTTGACGAATGTTCCAATATTGGCGTAATCGTTTGTATTTGGGAGTCTCGAGCTGTTTGTATTATCGGTTGGAGGGAATCGTTTGGTGTAAATGTTGGACTCTCTAACCTTGACGATTGTTCCAATATTGGCGTAATTGTTTGTCTTTGGGAGTCTCGAGCTATAACTAATGATGTTAACGAGAATACATTAAGATTATCTCGAAAGTTTCCTTCTGGCACTTTTTTGGCGACACAAATAAATTGCGACGTAAAATAGCATGCAAATCATCCAGTTCACTAAATCGCATGCAACAAGCGGTACCATTTATGGGAGCGGAAGCCCCCTTGGGACCCCTTGCATGGGAATCAAACAAAAAGTAAGTTTGATTGTCACCTAAAGTTCTGCAATGCACTGCTATCGATATGGCGTTTGCTGTAAGTATCCCATTGGAGTGTTCTCTGAAAAAACTTAATAATGCATTTTTTAAATTAGGAAGTCCATCGGAAGTATTATCATTGTCTATGTGGCCATTATGATTGGTTTCCTCAAGTACTGTGATCACTAAATTTTGTCTATTATATATAAGTCTTGGACTAAGATCTGAAACAGCAAGGTACTCAGGATTTACTTCGCCGGGCGCAGGATTATCTCTAGCAGCGATGCAGTCATTATAGTATTTATCGCCAATAATTACAATGTAATCAATATCACTTTTGGCCCACTTGTTTGGATCTAATACACTAAATGCTGCACAAGCAACAGCCGCTATCCCAGTACATTGCTTACCCCGAGATAAATTAAATCGTAAATCACCTTGATTAAATGATCCGCGTAATATTGCCTTGTTGTCATTTAAAGTGATATAATGTTGTGATAAAGTTTCAGAAGCAATGCCATCCTGTTCAGGAATAGAATTTTCAGCTATTTGTAATATATGAGGAATATTTAAAGTAGTTTCAAAATGTACCTGAACATCGCTGTAAAGATGGTTATTGGAAATTAACCAAGTTAATGCTCTATTCAGTCTTTGCACATCCACGACGAATTCTTTAGAACATGAAAGGTTCTCGAGACTTTCCACTACCAAAACTAAACCAGCTTGATTTGGTGTCAGTGGTAACTGTTCAGCAATTTCCACAACATCCTTTGCAAATAGAATGACCTGCCCTTTACACCAATTTTGACTGAACCGGTTATTAAGTTTTACAATCTTTAAAAACGGTACGATGCGGCTTAAAAATCGTTCTTCAACGCTCGTCAAATTGACTAATTCAGGCGGTACTTCTGCGGGCATCATTTTATTCCAATATGCAGTTGTTGGAATTTTTCTTTTCCTAATATTATTGCTACATCGAGAGCACGTAGTTATTGTACCTAAAGCAACCAGTTCTTCAGGTAATAGTATACTATACATATTTGCTCGTAAATTGGAACGCTGTTGAGGATAAAGGCTTCTTTTACAAACGGCGCATGGTACATCAGCAAAAATATTAATAGCCGCTTCAAAAGATTGCTCATTTGTGATGTCCCTACAAGCTTGATTAGCTTGTTGCATTCTACTAAGTCGATCTGAACGAGTTTCAGGTGTTTCGTTTGATAAGCGATCGCGAATCAATCCGAGTCGGTGGGCACGTTGCTCTTCCGTCTCATTCGATAGACGATCGTGGATCACACCGAGGCGGTGAGCACGTTGCTCTTCTGTCTCGTTCGATAGACGATCGTGGATGACGCCGAGGCGGTGGGCACGTTGCGCTTCCGTCTCATTCGATAGACGATCGTGGATCACACCGAGGCGGTGAGCACGTTGCTCTTCCGTCTCGTTCGACAGACGATCGTGGATCACACCGAGGCGGTGAGCACGTTGCTCTTCCGTCTCGTTCGATAGACGATCGTGGATCACACCGAGGCGGTGAGCACGTTGCTCTTCCGTCTCGTTCTATAGACGATCGTGGATCATGCTAAGGCGGTGAGCACGTTGCTCTTGCGTCTCATTCGATAGATGATCGTGGATCATACCAAGGCGGTGGGCACGTTGCTCTTGCGTCTCGTTCGATAGACGATCGTGGATCATGCTAAGGCGGTGAGCACGTTGCTCTTGCGTCTCATTTGATAGACGATCGTGGATCATGCCAAGGCGGTGGGCACGTTGCTCTTGCGTCTCATTCAATAGACGATTGTGGATCACGCCGAGGCGGTGGGCACGTTGTTCTTCCGTCTCATTCGATAGGCGATCGTGGATCAGGCCCAGACGGAGAGTACGTTTTTCGATATTTTCCCTGTACAAAACTTTTTTAACTTGTAAGCCCGCATTATTGAAGGCCTATTTTTGCGCTCTTCACAAGTCTCTTTTGAAATGTCAATTGAGGTAGATTTCCTCTTTTGAGATAGACGTTTCTCCCTTTCTTCGTTTGTCTCATTTAAACGGTGCTGTCTCATATGAGCAGCGCGTTTGCTAGGTCTACCCATTTTCAAACAAATAAAATCAGTTATCGAACTTCAGAATCACTAAAAATAGAAAAATAAACAAAAATTTTAACAAAATAGAATACCGACTTCAAAACAAAATATTTTAAAACAATAAATGCACTAAAAATTTTAAAAATAATTGCGTATTCTTGTATCTACAACTTACAATCAACTTATTTTTTCTACTCAATGTACGATCTATGCGTTTACCACGCAAGAAGGTAGGTACCGACTTAAACTTCACATCTAACTCAACACATATCTATGATTCACAAACAATTATCAAAATATTTTTTAGAGTTCAACTAAGCAAAAATTTTCAAATATATGTGTAGACTGCTTAAAAGACAATCAAATTATTAGGATAATATAATCTACAATTATTGTCATTTTTAGAGTCGGTGTCAGCCAAGGAAATACGACAATGTACCTAGCAATAATAATACGAGAATTCCTGGAAATACGCTTTATTACGAAAATATGGTGTGACAATACCTATGTAACAACATTAATACAATAAACAAAATACCAATAACCTAATTAATCCTATTTACAAATTAACTTAAATACAATGTGATGTGACAATACCTAAGTAACAACCTTAATACAACGAAATACCAAAAATAATTAACCTATTTCCAAATTAATTTTAATACAATAATATTCTGTGACAATACCTATCTAACAACCCTAATATAACAAAATAGGTACCAATGACATTACCTATCTAACAACCTTAATGCAACAAAACACCAATACCTAATTAAACCTATTCATAAATGAACATTAATACGACAATATGCTGTGATAGTACCTAATAACCTTATTACAAAAAACAAAATACCAATACCTAATTAAACCTATTTATAAATGAACATTAATATGACAAAATGCTGTGACAATACCTATCTGTTAACATTAATACAATAAACAATACCAATATATAATTAATCCTATTTCCAAATTAACTTCAATACGACAATATGCTGTGACAATACCTTTCTAACAACCTTAATGCAACAAAATAACAATATTTAGGATATTACGACAATAGTCCATTGAGTTATACAACACTAGAGGAGCAAACCACATTACCGCGCGTCGAAAAATGTGTAACCACTATCCAAACGCGACGACGTAGCTTTGAAACTAATAACAATTTTAAGTAAACATATATCTATCTCACTTACACAAGTTGCGTAAACAATATCGTCGCTAAGATTAGATAAAGATAGACACACAAACATGCAATGGCGGGTTGGTGTGGCTTACTATATAAAATTTTACCTAAAATACGCAATAAAAATGAGTTTTTTTTAAGCTTCAGTTAATTGTTTTTATATTAAGAAAGTATATTTTATTTTAAAATCTTTATTGCGTCCCCTTAGAAAAAAAGAATACAAAGCTTATCAGATGAGTTAGAAGTACATAATGATGAAATAAAACGTATTTTTATAAATTTTTTTCTGTACTAATAAATCAAGTAATATAAAATAGGTAGCATGAAATATAATTAATATAAAATTTATATGAAATTTTAATTAATATAAAATTATTAGTATAAGATATAAGGTAGTAAAATATATTTAATAGATAATTCATGAATAAAATAAAATAAGAATAATTATTTTGTATAAAGGTTGAAACGTAGTTTTTATTTTTAAGCAATCAATTTTACTTTTATTTTAAAACAGAAATTAACTTATTCAATTAATTATACAGTCTCCCATTAATGTGGAAAAATCACAAATGCGGAAAAGTGGCAACATTGAACCTAAATTGCAATATTCGATATTTTATTTAATTTTTTTAGTGTTTTAAACGTTAATATGAATATATAAATTAAAACTTACGTATGGAAAGTGATTCCGCTTGATTTATTATGTTTTTGTGACCTTGAAACGCATTCTTTCACTACGCATTTACCCATTTTTTGTTGTGAGTCGTTCGGCTTAACTCGGACGGCGTCACCTTGAACACTGAACCGACGTTCGCTGAGTATAAGGCTGTGGCCTTATGTGAAGTGACAACGCTTTGGCGCGGTTAAATTACTTATCTAATTATCATAAAGGTGTAACATATAAATCAATGGCTGTGACAATATCTAGCAACCTTTATACGAAAATGTAGCTTTAATAATAAACATAAGGAATTACAGTAAGAAAGACGGTGTAGAATGAAAAAGAATCGGAATCGGTTTATAATCAAGTAACTCGTATATGTTCTTTTTCTTGACTGGCGAATGGCCGGCGTACGCGTTTGGCTCGCTCACTTCTGTAGCCTTCCCACCCTCCTTCCCCGCGCCCGCGTCGATAAGCCCGCGCCGAGTGCTGCGTCTATGTGTGTAAATTGTGTGCCAATTGTTATCTATGTTATGATTATAGTAAGACATCTCACGTTTAAGTAGTTAGAAATATACCTTGGATGACACCGACTCCAAAAATGACAATAATTGTAGATTATATTATCCTAATAATTTGATTGTCTTTTAAGCAGTCTACACATATATTTGAAAATTTTTGCTTAGTTGAACTCTAAAAAATATTTTGATAATTGTTTGTGAATCATAGATATGTGTTGAGTTAGATGTGAAGTTTAAGTCGGTACCTACCTTCTTGCGTGGTAAACGCATAGATCGTACATTGAGTAGAAAAAATAAGTTGATTGTAAGTTGTAGATACAAGAATACGCAATTATTTTTAAAATTTTTAGTGCATTTATTGTTTTAAAATATTTTGTTTTGAAGTCGGTATTCTATTTTGTTAAAATTTTTGTTTATTTGTTTGTTTAGTAAGGATATATTCCAGTCAGTAGAAAATTACAAGGCCGCGTTCAATTTTGTTTAACCGTTTTAGAAATTATATGAGGCATGTGCTCAAAAGTGGAACATATATAGGCTAAAACTTTTATTTTTGAAGAGATAAAAAATCATACGACAAATTATTATTAGATACTATCATAATAATTTTACGTTGAAGTAATTTTAATTATTTACTTAACTAGATCAGCAACCTAAGCAAGATGTATTCGATCATCGTCATTACAGCTATTCACAATTCCACAGATGAACATAGCTTGCTTTGTAACATTTCTCGGGAGAGCATGACCCCGAGCCGCCTGCATCCATCGATTTTCTGCATCTCTTACCAGGTCGTCACTCCACCAGGTGGTTACCACTTACCAGGTGGTCGCTTTACGCTTCGCTTATCGTGACGAGGTTGCCATTCGAGTACCTTTCTTCCCTATCGGTTGGTAGTTTTCCGAACTATTTGGCCGGTCTGTTGCCGCTTCAGCACTTCCTCATATAAAATTATGACTTTTTTTCTTTGAATTTGGTTCTCACTTTTTATTCAAAGTAGTTTTTGTCTTTTAAGTGGGCTACGGAATTTCATTATCACTATTTCGTATAAATAGTTTCATTAAATACTTCATCCCTTATTTTGCCACCCTTAGGGATAAAAATTTTTCGCCAAATTTATATTTGAACAACTCTGAATTATAGTTATTTAATAAAAAAAATCATCAACACTATTGACAAAAATACAAACACACTAAAATAAAACACATACAGTGAATTCTTTTTGAAGTCGGCTAACAATATCGGCCGTGCTAGCTAAGGGTCTAAGCACTCGCTGTAAATTTAACTAACGCAAGCTACCCGGGTTCGATCCCCGCCGGTACAAATGAAATAGTTAATTTTAAGGTTAAGTGCCGATTTACCACGTGAAGGAAAACATTGTGAGGAAACCTGCATCTCTAATAGAAAAAATATTTAGAAGACGTGTACAGTTCACCAACATGCATTGGGACAGCGAGGCGGACATTTCCTTGCCCTAAAACCCTCTCAGATAAGCCCTGTGCCCAATTGTGGGAAGAATATAACTACTTATTATGGAGCATTGCGGTGACCACCTTGTATCAATGCTATACTTATAAAGTAATTTGTTGTGTAATTTTACTTTAAATAATTTGAACATTCGCCGGTACTGAATATGTTTGATTAAAATATTATAGACACTATGGCAATGCAAATTCTGAAAATAGAAATAATTTGCACACACTCTTATCTGTTCTTTTTTTACTTTATAATCCAATGCATAACTACTACCCCAAGATGGTAAATGGTTATGCAGCCGAAGATGGTAAAGCGCACTGACTTAACAATTTATCCTTGAAGACATTAATATTGTAATCGGATGGAAAGACACGTCGTTTTATACGTGGTAGAGCCACGCTACAACTATATTATGGTTGTAGCATTAATGAATCAGCTCAATCGGGGTAGGGACAAGCTCTCACAGAATACCAACGTAAAATTTTAGCTTAATGTTGCTGTGTTTCATATGGTAAGTGTAGAGAACCGGATATCCTTTCTACTTGAAACAAGGCATTCCATCTTAGTCCTCAGGGTAACAACGCATCTGCATTTTGATTTTTAATTGATTATGAATGTGGATGTCTACGAGCCACATCTTTTCATGGACCATCAGGTGGGCTATGTGCTCGCTTCTCACACTTATTTGTTGTACGAATGACGAACGATGAATCAAATCGTTTGGATCGAATAAGTGGTAAGTCAACAACGAAAGGGAAGAGACTGGTCGAGCGTGTGGTTGTCAGGTAGAGGAAAGGAGAGGGAGTAATTATTAAGATCTGAGTAATTAGAGGTTATGCAATACCTGCGCACACTCTATTTGAGAGTATATTTATACTACTACATTGCGCCTGCGTTTTAGACTGATGAGATTGGCTTTAACCAGTGTAGGGATTCGTACAAAATCAACATTGTTATATTGTTTTATTTATTTTAAATAATCAACAAAGACTCTAGTAGACTTATACCGATTATATTTTTAAGATACTTCGAAAATAGTGGGAGGTGATGGGGGCTTCACTTTAACGAGCCCGGGCGACAGCTACTCATATTGCGCGACCGACGTAAGACCCAGTGTTACTAAATGGTAGAAGACCTATTCTATTAAATGGTAGAAGATATATTCCATATAAGAATCCACCAGGGTTTATGCCACTCTACTAAAACCTTACTATGATATTCGAAACATCTTAAACGAGCAAATTTCATACATGCCATCATACAATATTTTTATACAATAAATCATGAAAGTATTTTTATTTAACCTCTCACTGTCTAAAATCGTAAAAAATTAAAAAAAAATATTATTCAAGACTTATTCATTTCTATAACGCGACAACCAATATTTTGCTTTACCTGAAAGCTTTTAATGGATTATGTATTAAATATTCACGTGAAAAATGTGAAACAATGTTACTTTTTGGTGTATGTTGAAACAGCCCTAGACATTATTATTTAGACATTTAATGTAATAGGAAATAAGACTTCAATGGGCTGTAATGGATGGATGGAGCACTTAGCTGAGTAAACAAAAGACTTTTTTTTTAAAATGATGAACTTATTTTATTTATATTAACTCATTTCAGCCTATCGAATCCCACTATTAAACATAGACCTCCATATGTATCGCCTGATAAGGGGGATATTCTCTATATTTGCCACGCTTATAAAGTGGCAAAAGTTATCCGCTGTATTTTATTTCCTATGTGTTATTGGGAACACGCTCCTACCCATCACCCAGTTGGTTTCTCTCTTCTCACAGTTGGTCGTTAACTCGTATTCGATTGCCTATGGAATTCGGACAAACGACTAAGTATAAATGAACGGAGTCGAGTACGCCCGTCTTCGTACAATCTATTCCAGCTTTCGTTTTGATTACCCGAATCAGGATACCCGACGCCGTTTTCCTTTCACTTGTCACGCAGTGCTTTGTCAGTCGTCACAATGAGTAGTGTTGCTCTTCGAGGAAGCATTCGTATTATTTGTGATATTTTATTGATAAAATTGGCTCGCAGAATAAAAAAGAAACGAGGAGTGTGGGTTCGAGATTTACTCAAACAGAGAGATAACTTCAAAGACGAGTAAAATAATGTAATTAATGCGCCGGGTGCCCGAATTCGAGTAACGTCTTTCGTGCACCTGAATAAGGGCTAACGACCAAGTGTAATTGCGCCCTTAGCCCGATCTTCGGCTTCACACATACAGTTCTTACCAGCCGCTTTATACAGCCAGTGGTAAGGAGCATAATCCATTAAACCCTTTCAGTTACTTATGGCAACAAATTGATTGTCAAGGTATTGCTATAAAAACAAAAACTTGTTAAATTCTTTATACGTTCTTAGACATGAAATAGGTCAACTTTAATGCATTTATGAAATTCGCACACCTATGAAGTTCTGTAAATAAAATATGTAGTAAGAAGAGTGTCACAGAGTCAGACAGATTCTTATACGGGTATAGAAAAGATGTTCTATTGAAAAAAATAATATTATATATAAGTCAGTGGTGCAGCATTGGTAGCTGGTGCCCGGGGCCATAGACCCTGCCTGCCCCTCGCCCTCCACCGTATTCACTTACGAAGTATCTTAAAATTTTTAAATTGGTAGAATTTTTCACAAATGTTTCATATTATTTAAAAAATAAATAAACCTATGCACGGTCATAATAATGTCCATAATATGTCTAGTCTAAAGGTTCTCACTTCTGCGACCAGTGTGATTAATCCATTGCAACTTCAATTTGCAAACATGAAAGGCCATGTCGTACAAAATCAAAAGCTCATAATAAGAATCCTTACAGACTTACTTTGCTTCAATAAGTTTATTCAAACATCCAAGTCTAAAAGAGGTACTAAGATTTATGATTAATGTCAGTCTAATTGCAAACAGCAAACTCATCTAATATTCCAAAGTTTTAATTAACAGCACATGCTACGAGATGTTCCTAGTTTCGAGATGAAATTAAAAAAGCTCTGTTAGCCATTAAATCCAAGGCTGTGGGTTACGATGAAATTAGTAAGCAAATGGTGTCTATGATTCTTGACTTCTTGAGTACCTTCTTCCAGCTATAACACACATTATAAATTATTCTCTGGACTCAGGTCAATACCCTTCTGCATGGAAAAAGGCTTTTGTGAGACCTCTTCCTAAAATACCTAATCCTGTTTTCCCTAATCATTTTCGTCCTATTTCAATTCTCCCATACCTCTCTAAATATCTGGAAGCCTGTGTTTTTAAGCAAATATCTGTATTCACTGCAAAACATAACCTGCTGAATGAATTTCAATCGGGGTTTCGCTCTGGTCACAGTACTACCACTTCGCTTACCAAAGTCACAGACGATATAAAAAAGGGCTTAGATGAGCAGAAATTAACAGTGGTGGTGCTTATTTACTTTTCAAACGCTTTCAACACAGTGAATCATGGTATCCTCCTATCCATCCTTAAACACCTTAAATTATAATCCCCAGCCTTGGAATGGTTTTCTTCTTATATTCGCGGTCGCCAGCAATCAGTTCGCTCAGGTCAGCGGTTTTCTGCATGGGCTGAAATTGAACCTGGTGAGTCGCAAGGCGGAATACCTTCTCCTATTATGTTTTCCTTATTTATAAATTCTATCTCCTCAGTTTTAGATTGTTCGTACCATCTGTATGCGGATAATCTCCAGTTCTATGTACTGTCAAGCATAAGTAATCTAAACTTTGTAATACACAAACTAAATGATAACCTGGAAGCCATAAGAGAATGGTCATGTAAATATGGCGTTTCTATTAATCCTGCCAAATAAGGTTGATTATGGAAATCTCTCTCCTGTAATTTATAATGGAACTTTGATTCCATATTATGATTCCATAAAAAATACATGCAAAATATGCCTGTACATGGATAAAACTATGACCTGAAAATTGCAGATCTCTGAAGTTAGTCGTAAAGTTGTTGCTACCTTGCGTACCCTTTATCGTCTTAAAGATTTCCTACCTTTCAAAACCAAGCTCACGCTGGTTCATTCCCTCATTCTACCTGTTATCGACTATACCGATGTATGTTACCCAGATCTGTCATAAAATCTTCTAAACAAGTTGGAGCGCCTTCTTAATAATTCCATAAGGTTTATTTTTGGTTTACGTAAGTATGACCACATATCATCCTATCGTTCAAAGCTTATATGACTACCATCACGTCAAAGGCGATGCTCTAGAATTTTACTTGTTTAATTTTAAGCGATCCAAGGTCGATAAAAAGAAAACTTGATGCATGATATTTCAGTGATATAAAAAGAAGACCAGTAAGTACTTTGAAGTTTTCTAATCTAAGAACTTCAAAACAATGCGGCGCATGTTCATTTAGTGACATATCAAATTTAGCAATCCGAGATAAAATGATAGTTAATCATTTAGCCATCTGATAATGACCATCCGATTAGCCATCTGATAGTGCCAGCCATATATTAATAATGATATTTTGGTCATAATACTGTAAATAGACTATTACAAAATCCTCCAGATGGCCCGTACTGATAGGTGTGTGGAGGCATACCGAATCTGGCATCTCCACGCGCCGTAACGAGAGAGCTACTCACTGAACATCGCACATATCTAGATCAAGCGGCCACGCCTCAATCAGCTTGCGCGCGAGTGGGTTCCCCCCGCCAGTCCGCAGCTGCATCCGACGCAGAACGCACGCAACTCTTGCGCTGGTCCGGCCTAACACTTTCGCTCTCTTAATTGTAGTGTCATTGTGCATATCAAGTTCTGTATAAATTCTATCTTTTGTTCTGTGCTAATTCTTCCTTTCTTTTACTGTCACTGTGTATGCTATCCGCCTTTCTAAATTTTGTTGTGTTTGTGGAGAATAAACGTTTTGTGTGTTATATGTGGTGACTTTTATTCACATGCATCACTACACTGGTGACCCGCGTTTGAACATAAAAACAGTTAAAAATGTGTGCATTAGACTTAAAAAGTGTGACCATGTCAAAATCAACATCACAAGATGGCGGAGTTAGTAGTACGGCTTCAATTGACACTTTTCGCGTCGGCGTTCGCATACCTCCTTTTTGGGCTGAGGAACCAACCGTTTGGTTTGCACAAGTGGAAGGACACTTTTCGTTGTCTGGTATATCTGATGACAAAACAAAATTTTACTATGTCATATCTCAACTGGATCAACTTTACACAGAAGAAGTAAAGGATATAATTGTATCACATCCTGCTAGATGACGCAACCGGACGAGTTTCTAAAAACCCATCACAACCAACAACATCACAACCGCGAGCGGATTTAAATAGCTTAGCTGATTTAGCAGATGCCGTGATAGATATTGTCTCCTCTACGACAAAAATCGCCACCACAACTGTAGCAACTGGATTGCAACTTGAAAAATTGCGTAACTTACCAGGCAAGTAGAAGCACTCACTACGCTCGCGTTCCAAAAGCAGAAGCAGTCGCGGACAGCACAACCAAACCCGATCGAATTCCAACTACAGGCATTTCCCTAAATGTTGGTATCGTTGGAAGTACGGGGATTCTGCAAAGCATTGCGTCAAGCCATCTAACCATGTGTCGGAAAACTCTTAATAGCGACATACGGCAGCCCTTCACAGCCAAGTCGCCTCTTTGTTACAGACCGTAGAAGTAAAATGCAATTTTTAGTCGACACTGGGAGCGACATTTGCGTCTTTCCTAAAACGGCACTGAAACGAAGGCAACCAAAGACGGACTACCAACTTTTTGCAGCCAACGGTACTAGCATAGCATTATGGTTATGCACACCCAGAGCTGGACTTGGGATTGCGTCGCGATTTTCTTCGTCGTGGCTGACGTTACGAAACCCATCATCGGAGTAGATTTTTTATCGCATTTTAACCTAATAGTCGACGTCCGACATCGACGATTGATTTATAATAGCCTAATTACCACCGCAACAACAGCATCTTTGCTCTGCCATTATTTCTTTAGTGAAGACCATGACAGGTGACACTAAATACCACGACATACTTAGAAATTATCTAGAGATTACGCGATCATCTGGTACTCAGCAAGTTCCCGCACATACTACCGTTCTTCACATCGGAACTACACCGGGTCCACCCATCTTTTGTAATCCAAGACGGTTAGCACCCAATGAATTAAAAATAGCAAAACAGCAATTTGCAGCAATGGTAAAGTGCGGTACAGTAAGACCATCTGACAGCCTGTGGTTTTCCCCACTCCATCTAGCTCCAAAGAAGGATAATGGATGGCGACCATGCGGAGACTACTGTATGCTCAATGCACGCACAATACCAGACCGATACCAGATACGGCATATCCATGACTTTACGCATAATCTCTCCGGTTCCCGTATCTTTTCCACCATAGATCTGACAAAAGCTTACAACCAAATAAGGGTTGCAAAAGAAGATATATGTAAAACGGCAATATCAACATCCTTTGAATTATATGATTTCCCCTTTTTGACGTATGGCCCCCGAAACGCTAGCCAGACGTTCCAAATATTTGTCGATGAAATTACGTGAGACCTGGAATTTTGTTATGCTTACCTGGGCGATTTCTTAGTGTTCTCGCCTGACGAAGAAACTCATAATAATCACCTGCGCCAAATATTTAATAGAGTCAAGAAATACGGAATGGCAATAAACACGAACAAATGCGTATTTGCAGCAACACAAGTAATCTTTCTGGGCTACCTTGTCTCAACGCATAGTGTAAAGCCACTGGACTCAAAGGTCGAAGCTATCCAGAGCTTTCCTATACCAAAAAAACGTAAAAGGGCTTAGACGCTTCGTAGGAATAATTAATTTCTACCGGCAGTTCATCCCAGGTGCTGCTGAAATCCAAGCACTTTTACATGCACTCCGGACCGGAACAGTCAAAGGATCGTATCCCATCGTCGTTTATGATGACAATCTTAAGGCTTTAAACAAGTGCAAAGAAAGCATCTGCCAAGCAGCATTACTAGCACACTCAGACCTGCAAGCACGTAATATTGCATGATATGCAAGCCAGTCCGCAGTTGCATCCGGCGCAGAACACATGCCACTCCTGCGCTGGTCTGGCCTAACGCTTTCGCTTGCTTAATTGTAGTCTATATCTTTTGTTCTGTGCTAATTCTTCCTTTCTTTTGATGTCACTGTGTATGCTATTCGCCTTTCTAAATTTTCTTTGTACTTGTGGACAATAAACGTTTTGTTTGTAAGACGTGGTGACTTTTATTTACATACATCAATACAGGTGTCCCTCAGGGCTTAATTCTTGGCCCATTCCAATTTTTAGTGTATATTAATGACTTATCTTCCCTTGTAGGGGATAATCTTGATATAATATTATTTGCTGATGATATTTCCTTGATTTTTAAACTTAACATCAATCATTTAAATGTGACGACGTGAATAATGCTATATCGAAATTAGTGCATTGGAATAATACTAGTTTTTACAGAATTTATCGCGTATATTTAACTTTTTAAATACCCGACGTCTCGAACGCTTTACTGCACTCACGGGCGGGACTCATGGTCCCGCCCGTGACCATGAGTTAAAAAGTTAAATATACGCAATAAATTCCGTAAAAACTAGTATTATTTCAATGTGTAGTGTTCGCGTAAATATAAGAAATCATTAGTGCATTGATTTAACGTTAATAGTCTACATTTAAATGACAATAAAACTAAATGTATTAAATTTTTAACAACAATTGTTAATAATCCGAGTACCAACGTGTTTTTAAATGGGGAGGAACTGAGACCTGTTGAATCCTCTGTTTTTCTTGGCATCACTCTCGACGCTATGCTTTAGTGGGACCCCCATATATCTAAACTAGCAAGCAGCTCTGCAGCTTATGCTGTAAAATAAATAGAGATCTCACTAGTACTGAGACACCTAGATTAGTTGATTTCAGTTATTTCCATAGCATAATGTCATAATATGGTATTTTGCTATGGGGGAATGCGGCTGATTTAGAAACTATTTTTGTTTTGCAGAAGAGGGCCATAAGAGCTATTTACAACCTTAAACCGAGTCTCTTAGAGATAAATTTAAAGAAATAAATATATTAACTGTGGCCTCTCAGTATATCAAACAAAAACAAAGGTAGTTTTAGTAAAAAAAAATTGATATACACTCTGTAAACACTAGGAACAAACACAAGCTAGTGATACCAGTTTCTAGTCTCAACAGAGTCAGTAATTCATTCTTAGGGCAATGGATACGCTATTACAACAAGGTTCCAGAAAATTAACAAGGTCTCTTTATTACTAACTTTAAATATTTAATTAAACAAAACCGTATAAAAAGGGTTATTTTGATATAAATGAATACATGGTTGATAATAACCCCTGGGAATGAGGTGATCACTTCCAAGCTGTATCTAAAGTTTGTAAATATTTTGTGACCTTTAACATTATAAATATTTTTTTAAGTCCCGCTGGGTTTCTTACTGGTTCTTCCCAGGACAGAGGTTTTTTCGAACCAGTGGTAAAGTAAAAAATTGACTTTCAATAAGAATTACTTGTAATCTATATTGAATAAAACATTATTCTATTCAAAATATTTTAAGTACAATTGATCATCTTCAGTATGATTGACCGTGTGTGTGAATTTTATATTAAGTTTATGTATGTTTATGTTTTGTTGAAAATTATCATTGCAAGTAAAAGGCCCTTTACATTTATTTTATTCAAAAGAAATTTATACAGCGCATCCCATCAAGAATTTCGAATGTAAACTAAAATTTGATAATAATTGTAAGCAACTGAATAATAAAATAATAAAAACATTTGTAAATACTTGCTTTACAAATTTAATCGTAATAAAAAAAAAGTTTTAGTCTTCGGCATTAAAGTAAAAATAAATATTTTCGATCAATTTTGCAACATCTTAACAGGGGTTGGTCAGCGCGCAGTTCAGATCCGTCTAGAGACGCTGAATTTCAGCGATCACCGTCAAATTTAGGAAGAGTGACAGAAAAAAACGCTACTTGGTATAGTAATAATAATAAATGGCGTAGGGAAGTGACGATCCCATCGCCCGCTGACGTAACGGTTATGTGACAAAACCGCTACGTCAACGTCAGTCAGCACCTTGCCAAGAGGTGTTAGAGACGTGCCTCGGCAAAAATTGAAGGTGCAAAGGCCCGCTTGTGCACATGGCTTCACCATGAAACGGCACCAGGTCTGAACGTCTCCCGTTAAATGACGCCCACAAAAACGGATAATGGAATTTAACAGAACGCGCAAATGGTCGCAGCCTGGAGATCGCCAGGGCGCGTCTGGAGGTGAACATGCGGGCACATCATTTTTTTAAAATTTCTTGTGGTAAATAAGAACCTCTGATATACATTGGGAAAACCAGAGCCAAAACCCCGGAAGGTGAACACCAGCATGCTTAAGATGCTCAACGCTAATGCCATCATGTCCAGGAGACTTGCAACTAGTCCTATTTTTAGTACATTTTGCACTTGTTCTGCTGTAACACGCACTAATTTATTTTCTCCCAGAAACAAAGGCTATAAGATAGAAGGGCAAACCGAATTATTTAAATTTATCATCATCATCATTACAGCCCTTCACAAGTCCACTGCTGAACGTTGGCCTCCCCCAACTAATGCCACAAAGCACGATCCTGAGCTATCTGCATCCATTGACTGCTGCATGTCTTATCAGGTCGTCACTCCATCTACTGGTGGGACGCCCCACACTTCGCCTGCCAGTACGAGGCTGCCACTCGAGAACCTTTTTCCCCATCAGTTCTCGGTTCTTCGAGCTATATGACCGGCCCATAGCCACTTCAACTTACTAATCCGTTGGGCTATATATATATATATATATATATATATATATATATATATATATATATATATATGTGTATATATATATATATATATATATATATATAATATTATTAACGACAACTTGTGGACCATAATTCCGACACCTCCTTGGGACAGATGGTCGTCCTCCTGATGTCCAGTGTCCTCCCCCTCTCTTCGGACTTCAGATAATCCTATAATACCCCAGCGCAATTCGTCTAACTCTTCTTCCAGCTCCAGGATTTTCTCGTCAGTCCTCAGGATGCGTGGGTTATACATTGCCAGGTCGAGTCGTCTTAGGTGGCAGCCGAACCTCCACCGGAGATTCTTAGCACCGGGCCGTGAACGGCCACTTTTGTTTTTGTTATTATTAAATAAACCTAAATCAAAATCGGCCAATAGCTTTATTAACATGTGACACATAATTGTACTTTTTATAGTATATTCAGAGGCTACTTTGCAATTATTTTCTATTGAGGGAATTTTGTGAAATCGTGTTTTGTAAACCAACACCTGGAATACACTCAGTTGAAGCACAATTATACATTTTAAAAGTTTTTATGCGCAGTTACTGGAAGATGCAATATTATATTATATCCTGTTCCGTGTGAAATAACCTTTATCCGGGGGCACGGCAGTGCCCCCGCCAAATCGAGCAACAAAAAAGCGGCACAGCCGTACCATTCTTTTCCCGAAGCAATTCAGGCCAATTTCGACCTCCTATAGCTTCGTTGTGGATAAAATTAGAAGTCTGAATTTTCAGTTACCAAGCAGGAATTGTATAAACACGGTATATTTCAAATTTCATTCAATTTGAATCACAACTTTAAGAATTATAACTAGTCAAAGTTTTTTAATTTTGTCACTCACTGGCTGACCGATCATCACAACTCTAAGGCACTTCGAGCAGACATAGAAGCTTCAAATTTAGAATTCAAGAGGTGTTTAGTGTATAAATCAAATAAAAACTTGCAATTTTGGTCCAGTTTTCTAGATACACCAACTGCATAAACAATTTTGTAATTTAGTGAATGAACCAGTGTAGTATAATAGAATAATAGGTGTAGATAATTACGTTGTTGGTATTAAGAAGTAGAAGGTACCGGACAGGAAAAAAAGTAATACTATCTGCAAAAAGAAATGAAATGTCATCAAAAACACAACTTGTAAAAAAAACAAGTCTCGCAATTCTTCTACCGTAAAAAGTTGTGAGATTCAGGTAATACCAAGTCGGTTAATTTATTCAGTCCCTACTTAAGGTTCCTTCTGTTTTAAGTTATTACGTACTTGGCTAACCTAACAACACCACGTCAATATTAAACATCTTTTATATTTTAAATAAATAGATTGACTTTGCAATCGCACTACACAATCTAATTTAATATAATATGTATTACTTGTGAGATACATTGTATTTTTATGCGTATTGTGTGTGTGTGTGTGTGTGTGTGTGTGTTTTATGTGTGTGCGTGCGTGCGTGTGTGTGTGTGTGTGTGTGTGTGTGTGTGTGTGTGTTGTGTGTGTGCGTGTTCTTCTTACTATAATACTATAATCTTCATTACTCTTAGTATATATACGTGAAGAGTAATGAAGATTGAGTATTAGTTGTAAGTACTAGTTTTATACTATTGGCTTCATTATCATCATTATTGGAGCTCTTCGCAAGACCACTGCTGGACATAGGCCTTCCCCAAGGAATATGACAAAGCACGGTACTAAGCCACCTGCATCTATCGACTTCCTGCATATCTTATCATGTTGTTCCTCCATCTAAAAGGTGGCTGCCCAGCTCTTCGCTTACCGGTACGAGGTTGCCACTCGAGAACCTTTCTTCTCCATCGATTGTCGGTTTTTCGAGCTATATGGCTGGCCCATTGCCACATCAGCTTGCTAATCTGTTGGCCTATGTCGTTTAATCTGGTTTTACTCCAGATATCCTCATTTTTAAGTCTATCACGCGAGAAACCCAAGCATAGCCCTCCTTTTAGCTCGCTGAGTGACCTTCAGATTCCTCATGCGGCTAGCAGTCACATTTGGCTTATCTAATTTTTTTCAGGTGATGATTTTTCTAACATTTAAAGAAAACATAAACCCTAGAATCACATTGAATAGGATATCACCATTTTTATTTTATTTAAAATGTTTAATTTTATTTTATAATAGTGTACTATTAAAGTCGTACTCATAAAAACAGCGTTTAATTGTAATATAAACATAATTATAAAATCCAGTGTCACCTACTTCATAAAAATATGCAACAACCATCAAAATCTAAGTCACGAGAGCATGTTGGTCGTTCCACATCTAAATTCTATAAAAATGTAATTTTTCAATTTCACTAATCAACGTCGCCGCGAATAGTTCTTCTTCTTGCGTAGTTAATTTAAATTACGGAATCAATTAATTTTGATAACAATATTTACAGTTACCAATGTTCAGATCAACTAAACTAAGTACCTCCATTCTTATAAATATTTACAAGTGAGTACAAACTCATCAAAAACTAAAATGTATTTGAACGAAGTCACTCCAACACTGACTCGCGGTCCACCCTCGACGATGTCCTAATACAGTAATTTATGACGGACTGCGACAGAACTCGCTGAATTACAGGGAGACGGAACAGACACGCTTGCGCGAGTAAAACGGGGATTAAAAACAAAACTTTCAATTAAATACATGAATATTTTAAGACCTTTTTTCTATAAAAAAAACCATTTAAAGATCTCGTGCCGTTTTGGAGACATTTTGAAAAATATGACAAAAATAGGTACTCTTTGGGGATTTTTTTTAAGAAGAGATTGACAAAAACACAATTTTATTCAATAAAAAACCTTTATCAAATCCTCATCCGCTCTTAGAACCTTAAAGTCATATTTGAATAAAAATATTAGTATTTGGCTTTGAACCAATAATATCATTTTACTAATCAAGCAATTTGAATTTATTAGATTTTCGAAATTTACAAAGTTTGGTATGAATTAAAATTATGAACTTAAATATAAGTCATTATTTAAGTTTATTTTTTATATAACAACGTCATTACGGAAATTAAAGTAAAATAAATATTACAGATATCAGGAGAATAAGCGCTGTTGCAGAGATCCGAATGACAAATGGAACATGTATATTTTGCTGTAGAATCAAAACTACTTAGATCTTCACAAGTAGTCCCACAGTCTCGAACAATATAGTTCATATCTATAACAAGAATGAATTCGTTTATACAAATTTATTTTAATGACACTAATAAATAATAAACAAGGATCTGGTGACTGAGAAGATATCCATCTGCAGATGTTAAAACCATATCTCACAGATTGGTTATGTGTAGCAATATTACAAATGCCATATAATATCAGCCCCGTCTTCACCAACCCCTTGCTGAGAATAGTGAGTGTGGGCAAAATCTATCAGGTTATACATGACAGTTGGCGGATTGAAAATAAAATCTTTATTGAATAAAAACAACTTGTTAAGAACAATTAATTGTTCTTGATATCATTAGAGATAATAAATTAAATATCACAGACACAAAATTTTGAATATTTACAGTTTGGTAGTTATTAAGTTGTTACTAAACTTGACAGTAAAAATAATATTATTATTATAACTTACGTCGGTGTCTATAACTTCTGGTTAAACAAGCTGTATGATCTCTGTGACAATATTTTACTGATGTTTTTCTATTTGGAGTCAAGCAAGTTGGATTTGAACTGCTACAAGCATAACATATTCGAATACTTCGCATTAATAAAACCTGTGAATTAACTATGTTGGGCGTTTTCATGCCATCTCTATATTGTGGCAATTTTTCTCTAGAATAAACTAATTCCGAAGTAAAATTTTCATTAGTCGTCTCTTCGAGAGAATCGCTGTAGTTTATTAAAAAATCCTGGTTCTCGCCACTGGCATACACATCTTCCTTTGCAACATACTCGTTTTTATTATTTGCTATATCACTGATGTGTGATTCAACTAAATTTAAAGGTAATTTATTTTCTTTATATGAATCTCCTTTTGTAATTTTGTTTCCTTTATCAAAGTTAGAAGCAGTACCATCGGCATCAGATCTCCTTGTATTTAATTTTGACTTATTAATTTGAGCATTTGTAAAAAAATTTAACAACGTGAATTTTTGTAAGTTATTACGTTCAGATTCATTTTCTACTTCATAAAACGTATATTCCTGTTTATTTTCTTGACTATTAAAAACAGACGTGTAATTTTTGAAATCATGTGTAAGAGTTTCTTTTGAATTTATATTATTTGCTAATTCAATTTTTGTCTTATTTACTTTTCTTATTGTAGGTTGCGAGTTTTTGTTATTATTGTCTTTATCTTCGGTAAAGTTTTTGGTTATGTTATATAGTGATTTGTTTAAAACCGTTTGTAACTCTTGATCAATTCGAGATTGACCTAAAAAGTAAGTTCTATTTATATTATTTATGTGTGGTTCAATTTTCCGTCTAATGTTATTCATATTTTTGTAAAATGTTTCAAAAGGTTCTTTTATCCTCCAATAATACGCTGGAATCCATATTTTCTCTATTTGATCTGGCACCCAAAATTGTGCATTTTTCATTACTTCACAAACAATTGAATTATTAGGTTTGATTCCTTCATCGTAATGATTAGGTTTGTTTTTAAAATATTTTCTAACCAAAGGTGTACCATTCGTTTGTTCCAGTGCTTCTGGAATAAATAAAGTTATAGCAATTAAGTTAATTGTTTATTTAAAATAATAAAAGCTTAATCTTAAAATAATAACATACCTTGGCATATTAAAGAAAGAATGAAAATAAATGACGTTATGATATTAAACATGTTGCGCTGCATACACTTGGCATCAATAATACACGAAACATACGATCAAACAGTCGCAATTGATCCGTTATCGGGTACAGCTTAATGTAATGTAAATCTATTGTAATTATGAACTGGTTAAAATTTAAAACAATGGAAGTCGCACACTCTTGATTTTCAATTATCTGAAATTTATGAGCCTTTTCATGCGATAATAATCATTGCATATTTAAAATGTTTTGCATAGATATTATATTAGACCTACTTTCTAAAGCAATATTATAAATAAAATTTAAAATTTTGCAGCATAAATAAATAAATTTCGTTATTAAATACACGTTACCCACCATAGCCATCAACGTTAGCAACTCTTGAATACATGGGAGGTCTGAAAATTTTCCTACTTAACACAGATACAGGACATTTTATCTTAAAAATTATTTTTATTTCCTACAGTCTCCTTGTAACTCTACACACTTCTCCCAGCGATGCTCCCATCTTTCTAACCCATCCAAATAGTACTCGGCGTTTTTCTCTGCAAAATAATTGTTCACGAATGTGATGGTCTCCTTATTTGACGAAAATCTCTGTCCTCCGAGCGCAATTTTTTAATGAGAAAAAAAATCTCTTACGCCTAGATCTGGTTAGTAAGGCGGTCAAGCAGTTCAAACCGTAATTCATGGATTACGCCATGACAACCGCTGAAGTTGAGACGGCACGCTGTCATGGTGAAACAGGATTTTCTTTTTCCACAAATTTGGCCGTTTTTCCGCAATTTCTGCCTACAGTTTGTCAAGTAATTATGCGTAGTATGTTCCAGTAATGGTTTTTATTTTTGAAGATAATCGATTAAGATAACTTCACGACTACCGACTATTGACGTTCTTTGTCTAAGTGAAACGTTCTTTCGAGATAATAATGCAGATATACTACAGTTATCAAACTATAAAATGGCAACTTATTTCTAAATCTCGAGGTGGTGTATGGATTTATGTTAAAAACTCAATTAACTACAAAAAATTGACTGGATCTCTGAACTAGCTGTTGAAAAACACTTTGAGTGCTGTGGTATAATAATTCCAGAAACAAATTGGTATATATTATGTATGTATAGAACGCCTAACAGTAATATTAATCTGTTTATTGAAAAACTTGAGATATTTTTATTTAAAGTTACTATTAGATTAAGATCCATGAATAAAAAAAATATTAATTCTGGGTAACTTTAATATAGATACACTAATCTGTTCTAGCAAAAGTGAGTTATTTAAAAACACTTTAAAAAATATAATTTGCACCTAGGTTAGGTGAACCAACTCGATTAACATCACATTCTGGAACCTGCATTGATAACATCATCACAAATATTCATAAATACGAAGCTGAAATATGGGATTTGGGTATTTCAAACCATACAGGCCAAGTTATAAAGATACCTTGCAGTGTAAGTTTGCAGAAAAATATACTGGTACAAAATGAACGTAACATAAATTATTACATTGAAATATTTTTAAAATACATCTCTCAAATAAAATTTGATGACGTGTATCACTGTAATAATGTAAACAGAGCTTATGAAGAATTTATTCATTTGTTTAAACATGTATTTGATCTTTGTATTTCAAATGAAAAGTTAAAATATGGTATAAAAAAGATACATCCTGGAAAACCAAAGGTATCATAGTCTCAGGTAAGAGTAAACGTAATATGTACCTTCAAACGAAATATAATGGCTCGCAGGAATTAAAAATTAAATACGTTCGCTGCTGTAAAATTCTAAAACGTGTAATAAAAGAGTCCAAAAGAATTTCTAATGCTAAATATATCTCATATAGTACAAACGAAACTAAGGCAACATGGACATTAATTAAACGACAAACCCTAATCACAAATGTAATTCAGCCTACAATAGACCACATAGTGCAAAACGACAATGTTATAAAGTCACCTACAAAACTAGCAAGTACTTTCAACCATCACTATATTAACCAAAACAGTAGCACATTAAAATCAAATAATCATAAGCCACAATACAGTTCTAACTTGAAAAGTATGTTCCTATATCCAGTAGACAAGTGTGAAATAATCCACATAGTAAAAAAATTAAAAAAACAAACTCAGCTACGGATATGATAATATACCCATTAGAGTAATCAAAGAAAGCATATCCTTTATTGCTGACCCGCTTGTACATATCATAAACATAATGTTGGAAACAGGAGAATTTCCTAATACTTTGAAAAAAAGCTCTCATAAAGCCATTATATAAAAAGGATCACGGCACGACATAAATAACTATAGACCAATTGCACTGTTACCAAGTTTTTCGAAAATATTTGAAAAAGTCATATATATCAGAATCACAAAGTTTTTGATATTAATGATATTCTAAATAAAAACCAATACGGATTTCAAAAAAATAAAACTACATTTCTTGCAATATATAAACTATTTAATAGCATTTAGCATAAAATCTATGATAAAAACAATGTTCTGGTCTTTTTATTGCTATGTCAAAATCGTTTGACTGTGTAAAATACCATATTTTGTTAAATAAATTAGAAGGCATAGGAAAGGACTATCAATTAAATTAATAAAAAAAATATTTAAATAATAGAATGCAAGCAACTTTTATCGCGATGTATAATGAATCTACAAAAATGGTTAAGGTAGTTAAATCTAAATTTAAAAATGTAATACTGGGTATACCCCAAGGCAGCATAGTGGGGCCTCCTTTAATTTTAATATAAATTAATGATCTCCCAAACATAATTACACACCTATGCGTAATGTATGCCGATGATGCAACTATATTTATTTCTAATGATGACCTAAATGATTCTGATTATGAAAATGAAATAAACAAAACATTAAAAACAGTTACTGATTGGCTGCAGTCAATAAACTTAAAAGTAAACCTGTCAAAAACCAAACTCGTACAATTTATAAATTACAAAAGTGTACCTGCCAAATTAAATATAACCGTGAACGATATAGCGGTTAAAGAAGTAATGAACATAAATTTTCTAGGAGTCGAAATAGATCAACATCTAAACTGGAAGGCACATATTGCAAATATAAAGAAATAGATATCCAGTGCATGTTACGCATTTTCCATCCTGGCAGAGACTACAAATATAAGTGTTACTAGAAATGCCTATTTTGGAAGCGTTTATCCACTTCTAGCCTACGGTATCATATACTGGGGAAATTCTACAGATATATAATCCACCTTTGTTCTCCAGAAAAAATGTCTTAGAACAATATATAACATGCATAGTACCGAATCATTAGAAAAAAATAGAAGAATCATTAGTAGAGCCGTGGCATAAGAAGAAAGAGGGGGAGGAAAAAATATGAGAGAAAGGGGACACTTCCTGTCTAGGAGGGGAGGCTGAGCCCAGAGTGGGCGTATAGCTGTATTTTTTTGAAAGAGATGTTTTCAGAACAAAGGTTTCCTAACACTGACTGGAATCTTTATCCTAGAATTATGTCTATTTGTTAAAAACAATATGCAATATTTTAATTTTAAAATCTGATTCAAAGAAAAACATTCGCAATCAATATAAATATAATATAAGCTTACCTGTTATTAAAAATATGATTTACTATAAAAGTACCTATATTACTGCTATTCGTGTATACAATCAGTTACCACCAGCTATTAAACAATTAATTGGAAATATGTTTAAAACAAAATTAAAGAAATTGATCTCAATGAGTTTTTAATAAAATTAATTTTAATAAGTAGTAAATTTAAAATTTATTTTTTTAATTGTTGCATATCCGAAATGGGTAAACTGTTGAGCCTAAAACTATATGTTTTTGTACTAAGATCATATTGTACACAGTTATGCAATAAACGTATCTTTATCAAGCAGATTTCGACTTTGCAGTCCACTGTTTTGACTGTATATACTGCAGCTTTATTATGGTTGTAGCTCAAATGGGTCGGCTCGACCGGGGGTCCTCCACGCTCTCACAGAATACCAGCGTAAAATAGCAGCTATTACTGCTGTGTTACTTATGGTGAGTGTAGAGATCCTGAGACCCTTTTTTACCGGAAACGAGGCATTCCATCTTAGTCCTCAGGGGTGACAACGCATCTGCGTTTTGATTCTTAATCGAGGATAAATGTAAATGGGCCACAGCATGTACTTACCATCAGGTGGACTGTGTGCTCATTTATCACGCTTATTCTAAAAAAAAGGTATATCCGCGTTTCATCAATTGGCGCCAAAACTCGGATTTATTTCGTCTAAAAGCGTCAATAAAGCAATGAAAATGTTCATTCGAACACGTTTTTGATCGAATGTGAGCAAACGCTGCACCCTACGCGCTGATATCTTACTCGTGCTTAATCTTGATTTAATATGTGACAAACACGTTCGGGGACATTTTCATAGCCTCTGCTATCGCTGTCACTTTAATTTGGTGGTCGTCTAGCACCATTTGGGAAACTTAAACAATTTTGTCGTCAGTAGTTGCAGTTTTTTAACGTCCCGAACGTTCATCGTCTCCCAAGCTCCCACGGCTAAATTTAAATTCATCTACTCAAAATTTCACTGTTGTAAATGATGGTGCAGAGTCCCAATACACAGAGTCGAACCGTTCTTTGATTTACGTGGGCGTATTGTCTTTCAAAAACAATACGCCCACTTCATTTTTTTTTTTCACAAAAACATTCACGTCGACTTACTCAAACGATTGTCAAATAACAACTACACGTCCAAAATGGCTGAAATTTTGGTGCGTAACTGTCAAAAGATGCTCAACTATATTCACCAGCTTATAGTGACGAGTGATGCAATCTTCACGTTGAGGTAGGAAACTTTTCAGACCACCCTGGTAGTTGGCATAAAATATCATGGAATAGCCACTGTAAGAAACCAGCATAGAATTAAGCAATAGCGAGGTTTTCCCATAATCGCATAGCCGGCAGATTGATATCTTGTGTCTTTAGCGCTGCTTCACGGGGAGCAGCTAAACTTTGGAGTTATCTAGTTGTCCGAAATGATTAAACCGACATCTAATCTAATGAGTAAAGCTATTATTTATTGAGTAATATGTCATTTGCCAATACAAAAGCATCTTAAATATGATGATTGTGTTAGATCATCACAGAAACCTTTTTATTCAATATAGATTATAAATAATACTTATTGAGAATTAATTTTATTATGTATTATAAAAATTTTGTATAAAAACCTCTGTACTGGGAAGAATCAGCAAGAAACAAGCGGGACTTTTTTTAAATAACAGCTTGCAATCATGCTTGTTGTAATTAACAACACATCATAACAAATTAGGGTAATTTTATACTATCGCGGTCACCTCGTTTTTCGGAAAACCGTAAAATCATCCGATTTCTATGATTATTTTAAATCTTTCGCTTTATGACGGATTTATAGAAAAAAAATATGGAAAATATCTCACTTCAAGATTATCATATAGTTTTATAACTTTTAAATGTGATCACAAACGCACTTATTCGAATATAATCATTTATAACTTTTTTTGAATAATCAAATGGAGTTGTTATATTATTTGTTTTTTTTTTCATAATCTACACAACAAATATTTAAAAAAAGGAACATTGAAAATGTTTGTTCATTAATTTTTTAACTCACTTAAAGTTTTTATATGGTTTTCTGACTTTAAATGTTATCATAAAGGCTCTAGAAAATCGAAATAATTTTAAAGTTAATATTTTGGTGCTTTATTGAGTGTAAGATCGAACGAAGCGAGCTCAGGACTTAGGACATCCCCACTCCGACAGGTTTGGTCTAGACGGTCCCGGTCAACGGAGCCCCGCGAAGCGGGGCTCCTACTTCTGAGTGGTTTATATAAAAATAACCACGAAGAAGATGGTTGGGTCTATTCGCTTGCTCACTACACCCCGCCATCTCCTTCTAACCTAACCTGTCCGAGTCAGAATGCCCTAAGTCCCGAGCTCGCATCGCTCGATCTGACACTCAATAAAAACTAAAATAAAAAATTTATAAACAAACATTTTTTAATTTTTTTCCGAGTCGGGATGCCCTAAGTCCCAAACTCGCATCGCTCGATCTTACACTAAATAAAAACGAAAACAAAAAAATTAATGAACAAACATTTTTAATGTTTCTTTTTTTAATGTTCGTTTTTTGTGTAAATTATGAAACAAAAATAACAACTTCATATAATTATTTAAAAAAAAAACAATTATACGTGAATGAGTGCATTTTCATGAACCTTTAAAGCCTTGAAACCAATATAAGTTTTCATTTTTTTATTTTTGATATTATTTTCGTAAAACTGCCGTTATAATAAAGATTTTTAAAAAAATCATCGATATCGGATGATTTTTCGGTTACAAAATCGAAATTCGAATCTAGAAAGAGCCAAAAAACGAGGTGACCGCGATATTATAAAATGAGAAGGGGATTTCTAATTAAATTAGAAATCCCCTTCTCAGGTGTTATTACCATCCATAAACTGCTTTATATTGTTGCGCACCACTGTTGATGGCACTAGCGCCATCTATTATCGAATAGAACTAAGTTTTCTAGAAACGCCACACTCGAAATCTCTACATCTAGTCGGTCGGGACCGGTATTTGCTGGAACATTCTAGATGTTTCAGTGGAAAAGGCCTATATAAAGCCTTGACGGGGCAGTATTGAATTCGCAATACGAGCGAAGCTTTAGGGGTGAAATAAAGTGAACTAAAGTGTTAAGTGTGAATAATTATTAGTGTGATTTAAGTTATAATTGGTGTCAGTAATTAAAGTATCAATTTTGGTAATTCTGTCGGCAGTTTTTATTGTCACGAACCCTAAGCTCGTAATAATATTACAATAACCCTTTTTATACAAACTTAGTTTAATAAAGTTTTTGAACTTTGTGCAGGTCTAATTTTGTATATTTTCTGGGATATTTGTTGTAAAAGCGTATATATCGCCCCAAGAATGAATTACTGACTTGGTGGAATCGAGTAATGGGTACTACTAGCTTGTGTCTATTCCTAATATTTACAGAATGAATATCACTTATTTTTATGTACGTACATTACATTTTCATAATGTATTGAGAGGTCAAAGTTAATATATTAATTACTTAAAATTTTGTCTAAGCGACTCTTTAGGTTTTAGTTATAGATATTACTTAATACAACATGTTGTCGCTATCTTAGTTCATTTTCTGTCGCCTCTTACGACATCCACGGGCTGATATAGGGTAGTGGATATTTTACACCGCCACTACATGGTGACGGTAAAAATAATTTGCTTTTTATTTGTGTGTTTATTTAATAACCTTTTACGATTAAACAATTTTGTTTTGTTTGCATTGTATCGATGAAAAAACGGGGTCGGCTTTAGTAATCTGCTGCACGATTTAAGTGATCATTTTAGCTAAAGTTGATAGGCAATGATGCTATTGATTACCATCTAGGTGCTTTTTATGCCGGAAATATTTAGTTTTCGAGATATCGATAATTAAATTTTTGAGATTATATCCATTAATTTTAAATTATAATGAATAGAACACAACACAGGTCAGTTAGGCGCAACATAAACTAACCTGGCGCTTGCCGCCAGGTTAGGTTAGGTTAGGTTAGAACTGTGACCACAACGCACGAGCCGAGCGAGCGCAGTGAGCGTGCCGCGGCAGCGGCCGGCGAAGTGCCAGAACCGACACTATTAATTGAAGTTAACACTGGACACAGCAGAAATAACCTCAATTTGGTGACTTTGACCTTTGCTGACCTTGACATCTTTGTGACAGACAGCAGAGGCTTTCCCCACGGTTTTTTCCCACCTTGAAAACTCCCACATTCCCACCGGGACCCGAATGTGACTTTTCGCCCTTTTTTAAGAAGCGTAAGCGATTTTACCTTAATATGTAACATTATTAAATTTTTTAAAAAAGGGGGTGTCCGGCACTTCCACCTGTTAGGGGGAGGTTCCTTCCCCTACTAATTGAATAAAAATAATATAAAAATAATAATTAAACTGATTGTAATGAAACTTGGCGAACAGATATAAAACAATACCAGGGGCGATCTAGGCTATATTTTATCCCGAAAAAACTTGGAAGACTTTTTGTGAGAAATCGTAAATTGATAAAATAAATGGTATTAGATGATTATTTTCTTAAATCTACATGACGTGACATTAATAAATCCATTCTAAGCTGGGGTGGGTCAAATAAATTTAATAAATAAATTTCAAGTATATCACGGCTGTAAATTTAGTATTACTTCATATAGTTAACCCTAAAATAAGTAAATATTCATATTGCCACCATTTCGGTTAATAATATTATTCGAATTAATTTTCCAGTCAGCATTCTCTAACCCTTATCAAGATCCGGAATTCAATCTACCCATCAGAAGTCCACATAATTGTATTAGGGACAATTGAATGTCAAACCCAATGGCTCACTCAATATTGAATATAAACGCATGGTCAATTAGCTTTTCGCTCTCCATCAAATTATACCTTAGGGTATTACAAATACTGAACATAAATGTGAACTCGATTGAATGACACCAATATACTAGATTGAACAATAAGATTTTGGAAACGCAATTAAACTCTAGGATAAGTGTATGTAAATTGTATTTATTTTTCAACGTAATCGCATTTTAAGCTAATACACCTTGAATAGCGTTTTGTAAGTCTGTTAATTCCCTTGAAAAAAAGTTTGAACCTGGGACTTGAAAAAGGTCTCTACAGCATACATCACCTCATCATCGCCGTCGAATCGAATTTTGACTACACAAATGCTTTTTAAATTGAGTAAAAACATGAAAATCACTCAGAGCAAGGTCAGGAGAATATTCTGGGTGCTGCATCAACTGAAACCCAGCTAGTTAGATGGCAGCACCTACAACATCAGATCGAAGGGCAGGGGAAATATCATTATGAAAAAGTACTCCAGCACGGTATTTTCCTCGAATTTTCTTTAGTTCTTTGCGTAGTTTTTTGATTAATGATGCGTAATATTCTCCGGTTATTGTCTCTCCTTTACTTAAATAGTCGATCATTATAATGCCTTCCGCATCCCAGAAGGTAGAGACCATAACGTTTTCAGTGGACGAATACACCTTAATCTCTTGGCTGGCGGGTAAGACGATCTCTTTCACACCTTACTTTAGTTTTTCATTACCAGGTCAAAATGAAGTACATTTCATTTCATCTACGATTACGAAACAAGTGCAAAAAGAATCTGGATTTTCTTCAATTATTACTAAATTTAGTTTGCTTTCTTTTGGGCGCCAAGCAACGAAACCAGCGCGCAGCCACCTTTTTGAATTTTAAGGTAAGAGTTAAAATAAACTAAATTATCCCAAACGAAAGCTTTAGACTCTCAGCTAAATAACAGATGGTCACACGTTGATCTACCTTAACAATTTCTTCGATTTTGTGATTTTTCTTGCGTAGCGGTCGTTGTTGGCCGCCCAAACCTTGTGTCGTCATTGCAGGCTGTTTTGCCGCGTTTAAATTCTGCCTAACCAGTACGTTACTGCAGAATAAGGCGGAAAATTTTGTGCCAAAGCAGCAGTTCTTCAAAAACACTTTTTGAAGAATAAATTTTTATTTAGTTTTTTCTAACTTTGACTACTAACGAATTTAAGATTCGACAAAATAGAACGAATTTCTATAACTCATTGATAAGTGTACTATTCCGAAAACTTATTGATCAACCTAGTATTTAGACGACTTCATACTAGACAATAATCAAATTGTGTAGTTGTTTTTTACTAAAATGGATACTTATCTTACTATGCTGAGTTCCCTCCACCTAAATTACTAATAACAATTATTTAAACACTACGTACCTTTCGTCTTTAGGAATTCATTACCACAGTTGCCACGCTTGCTAAACTGGTTGGCAACCGCAGTTTTTTTATAAAAAAAATTCTGTAATCAGAAAGACGCTGCTGCTCATCTCCTGGTTGTTTCCCACTGTCGGCTCTTACGACACCCACGGAACGATATGGGTTAGTGGATATTCTTACACCGCCACTACACGGTTACGACAGTTACGATGGATGCAGGTAGTGTCTTGAATGTGAATTGTGCTTTGTGACATTCCTTGGGGGTGGCCTATGTTCTGCGGAACATATCAGTATTGTGGTGGACTTGCGAAAGTCTATAATGATGATGATATTGATGAAACACTGTGTATTTTTCAAGCAAGAAAAGAGCTTACTCCTTTCTAAAGGGCCGGTAACATACATACATGTACATATACATAAACACTCACGCCTGTCACCCAGAGGGGTAGGCAGAGACTACGGACTTCCATTTGGCACGATCCTGACATACCTCTTTCGCCTCCTTTACATCCATATATCTACGCATACATGCTCGTCGCTTAAGGGTACTTCTAACGTGGCCCATTTTCAAAATATCGCCAATTTGGTCAATAAACTTTTTCCTAGGGCGTCCCTTCCCGACTCGGCCATTCACATCTGCCATATAAATTTGCTTTGTCACTCTTTCCTCATTCATTCTTTCTACGTGACCAAACCACCGAAGCATTCCTTTCTTAATCCTGGTCACAACATCATCTTGCATACCACATTTATCTCTTATCACGCAATTTCTCACCCTGTCATTCAGATTACACCCTAGCATATTCCTTAAAGACCGCATTTCTACAGCATTTATTTTACTTTCGTGCTTCTTCTGCCACACCCAGCTTTCACTACCATACATTAAAGTAGGGACTAACACAGCATTATGAATTACCATACGTGCCTGTTTTGACAAATTCTGGTTCTTCATAATAGAGTGTAGTGCCCCATTCACTCTATTCCCTGCATTTACTCGTCGTTCTATATCCCTATCATATCTACCATCCCTGCTAAATACACATCCCAAATACACAAACTCATCCACTTGCTCAATCAACTCTCCTTCTATTCTTATTTCACATACCGTTTTGCTTTCTTCTCTTTCAAAAACCATCACTTTCGTCTTACTTGCGTTCACTTTCATTCCCCTTTCTTTTAATTCCCAGTTCATTAATGTAACCATCATTTGCAACTCTGCCGCCGATGACGCAAGTATGACTTGATCATCGGCATACAAAAGGCATTTGACGGTTAACTCGCCCATTCTTAACCCACATTCTTCATCTTTCAAAGTTTGCAAACACCGGTCCATAAATAGGTTGAACAGCCAAGGGGAAGCCACACAGCCCTGTCTGACACCTTTTTGGGATGCCAAACCAGTCCGAGTAGACCCCATTGATCCTGACACAAGCACTAGAGTCCCTATAAAGAGACCTTAATGCCTGTATCAAACCAGCGCTCAACCCATATGAGTTCAGTGTTTGCCATAACACATTCCTGTCCACTCTGTCATAAGCCTTTTCCAAGTCCATGAACGCACAAAAAACTTTCTGGTTTTTTGGCCAAAAACTTCTCCGCAATCATGCGCATGGAAAAGACTTGATCTGTACACCCCATTCCCTTTCTAAAACCCGCTTGCACATCCCAAATTTTTCCATCAGTTTCTTTCATAACTCTTTCAATTAACACCTTAGCATACAGTTTACCCACAATACTAAGCAAGCTGATACCGCGGTAGTTTTTGGAGTCCTGCTGTGACCCTTTTCCTTTATATATTGGTACTATAACTGCTTTACACCAGTCATCCGGTACCCGTTTTAATTCCCAACATAAATTAAACAAGGTGTACAGCAGGCCTGCCACCACTCCCTCTCCAGCCCTTAGCATCTCGAGTGATACTCTATCATATCCAGCTGCCTTACCTGCTTTCATGCTTTTCATTGCTTTCATTATTTCATCTACACTTATCTCCATACCCCTTTCCACTTCTTTCGGAATTTCTAGTTCATTCCCAGTTCAGGTGCGTTACCGGCACCGCAAGGGCCGGTAACGCACCTGCAATTGCCCTGGTGTTGCGGTTGATCATGGGCGTTTGTAGTCACTTATCATCAGGTGAGCCACATGCTCGTTTGCCCCCTTTTCTATAAAAAAAGCCAGTAACACTTTTGGGTTATGTTTGGACGTAGTGCTTAAACTGTGCGCAGTTTTTCATCATTATCATCAACATTAAAGCCCTTCGCAAATCCAAGTTTTAAACACTACGTCCAAAAATAACGCATAAGTGTTACTGGGTCGAAAAAGTAAGAATAAGTTATCTAGCATTGCATTTAAGACCTCCGATATTATCTTAGGCGATAATGTCACATCGACAATGAAAACAAGTGGGACACGTCAAATTAATTCTACTTTTACGAGTATTCGTATGTTTACGCGTACATTATGTTGCATTAAAATCCATACATACTGTTACGACCTTAGGGTTTGTGACAATAAAAACAGCCCATAGAATTACTTAGATGGCGCTGTTGGTTGAAAGATTAGTCATGTCATTTTCTGGAAAGCTCTCCTGCTCTTTAAAGTGCCAGACGTCAACTTAGGCGCGCAACAATACCATACACACCATACATCTGCGTTTTGATTCATAATAGAGGATATCACATGTAGATATCTACGGGCCACTGCGTTCACTTATCATCAGTTAGACTACGTCGCCGTATTTTACCCATACTTCTATTTAAAAAAAGAGGTTGTATATGCGTTGTGTTTATTGGAATAGCTTAATATGCTACTACAGTATTGTTTTACTTCGTCGGATGCTAAAATTATGAAAATATCATCCACGTACCACTTATAGAATAACTTGGATTTACAGAAGCAGTAAGAAGGGTTTTTCCTCAAAGTCCTCCATATGCCGGTGACATACAGATGAGCTCTCGCCACAGCGTCTACTTTCTTGTAGTACTCCTCCAACCTCAATAGATAGCCAGATGTGAGGCAGTGTTCGAGTAATATTGCATTTCTTCAGGCATGTTGTTTTTTTCCATAGTTTCATTATCAACTAGATGTAGGTCTTTTATCTCACTAAGAAAATGGTATGAATACTTTGTGTGTGCTCTGGTATGTCCTATCAGCGTTGACAGTATTAGAGTTGAGCCAACTTATAAGTCGGTGAATTGATCTGGCTCAATATAAGACTTAGTGGAGCGTTTGGTTTGTGTATCTTCGGTAACCCATACAACCTCAGTGGTTTGGCACATGACGATATTATTGAATTCACGTCGAGATTTAATTTTTCGGAGTATTTTTTTATTAAAATTAATTAATTGCTCTTCACCTCTGCATTGGAAGACGTTTTCAAGCTTCTGGACTGGAAAGGATACGGTATTAACACGACCGTCAATGGCGAGTACATCTTTGATTTGCCGACGATATAGTCCTTATGGCAGAATCGCTGGAGGACTTAAGCACTATGCTCAATGACCTCAATAGTGCCTCCCAACGGATAGGACTTAAGATGAACATGGCCAAAATAAAGATCATGTTTAATTGAAATAATACTAATTTTTACGGAATTTATCGCGTATATTTAAGTCCTTCCCGTGACCATGGGTGCTGTAAAGCTCTCGAAACGTCGGGTAAAAAAGTTAAATATACGCGATAAATTCCGTAAAAATTAGTATTATTTCAATGTGTAGTGTTCGCGTAAATATAAGAAATCATTATCATGTTTAATGTCCATGTCACACCTATGCCGGTAGTTGTTGGGAGCACTAAGCTCGAAGTTGTTGACGAGTACGTTTACCTGGGACAAATAGTCCGACTAGGTAAGTCCAACTTCGACCGAGAGGTCAATCGACGGATTCAACTCGGCTGAGCAGCGTTCGAGAAATTACGACACATCTTCTCGTCAGGTATACCTCAAAACCTGAAAACGAAATTGTACAACCAGTGCTTGTTACCAGTGATGACATGGAACTGAGACGTGGTCCTTCACTGCTGGCCGTATGAGGACGCTCAAAGTCGCTCAGCGAGCTATGGATAGGGCTATGCTCGGGGTTTCTCTGCGTGATAAACTTAGAAATTTATTTATTTATTTGGTCTACCAACGACTGTTACATTACAGAAACTTAAAGTATTTCGTAATAAACTATTATGAGCTAAATGCATAATCAGTTACAGGTAAACACAACGTGCTATTTTAACATGTGACATAAGCACCTTTTACATTGATATAAGGTTAATTTTAAACTAGTTATAACAGGTAAAAGATAGGTGTAATTAATCTGGGATTTTTTAAACAAATGTGCACGAAACTGGTTAAGTTTAAGAGAGAAAACACCGTTGGGATCATTAATAAACCAAGAATTTAATGCGTTACACAGACGAGGAACTGGTGAATGTTTTCCTAAAACAGTCCTGCGGAATGGCGGATAAAATAGAGAAACGGGTTTCCTTGGAACCCTGAAGGGGATCCTGAAATTAAAAAGGTTTAGAAGCTGAGGGCAGTCAATTTGATTATTAAAAATTTTATAAATCAATAGTAGGTCCAAATGAGGATATCCGCAGTAGAACCAGAGTGACCGACATAGCCCAACGGATTAGTAAGCTGAAGTGGCAATGGGCCGGCCATATAGCTCGAAGAACCGACAACCGTTGGGGAAAAAAGGTTCTCGAATGGCAGCCTCGTACCGGTAGGCGTAGTGTAGGGTGACCCCCACTAGATCGAGTGACGACCTGGTAACACATGCAGAAAGTCGATGGATGCAGGTGGCTCAGGACCGTGCTTTGTGGCATACTTTGGGGGGAGGCCTATGTTCAGCAGTGGAGTTGTGAAGGGCTGTAATGATGATGGTATATATGATGAGTTGTAGGGTCTGCTTTGACCTTTTTGTATACCTATACTTTTGTCCGTTATAGGTTGTTGTATTTTAAAATTATACTCTGACGTGTCCATTACTACCGTAGCATTTCCTTTATCCGCGCGGAGAATCGTGAGCTTTGTTCCGCAATTTATTGAACGCTTTAAATTCCTCTTTAGGAAGGTTTGATTTCGGCACTGAAGACGTAACAAAGATATCTTCTCTACGTACTTCTATACTTTCTTATCTATCTTGACGTATGGCCATATAAGTTACTTAAACGAGATAAAATATGTATAAATAGCTTTATTCAATATTTAGTGTCCGCGTAAATATAACAAATCATTAAGAAAATGCATCATTTTTGCTAACACAATCTGTTTTTTAAAATTTTCCTCATAGTGTAAAACTGCTCTGGAACTGACATCTAGCAAGAAACTGTAACACTACGCATTTATTTTGAACTAAACAGTTTCACTGTAAACACATACACAGTAGAATGAGAGGAAATATAAAATACCGCGAGATGGCGTATTACACAAAAGTGTATATTATTAATGTAATGATATAATTAATTTACACATGATTTTAAACTAATATTTTAGAATATAATATATATTCTTTGAATATAGAATACTCTTTGAATATAGAATATATAGTGCTTAAGATTATGTTATTTTAGCTGTTGCTATTTAGCTCACATTATACTAAGAGCAATGCAACCATAATAAAGAAAAATTAAAAATTAAAGGCCTCTCGAAACATTTATTGCCCTATGTTACGATCCAAAAAAACTACTACATTAGTTCAGTGTGGGTCACAAGAGGTATCTATGGGGAGTGCCAGATGCCAGATCTCATAACTTCCGACAGATGGCGATATAACCATTTCGTTTACAGCAAATTAATGTAAAATACCCAACTAAGAGCAGCGTCAGAATTGTGAGACGTCTGTTAATTTGATCGCCAATCTGCCTGCTAAACATGGGGATTATGGCAAATCTTCCCTTTGACGGGAGAGGTCCAGTAGTGAACTTTAAGTAACTCATTAAACATGTGTCAATCGTATTGTCTCGTTCATTTGACCCGGTTCACATCACAGTATTGACGATTGCAATTTTACATTTTTTAACGTTTCGAATCCAACGATTGACAGGACCTACGACCAAAGAGTATAGTAATATCCGACGAACGACATTATCGAGCGGGTATCAACATAGAAATATATATTAGAAATCGATGCGTGACTCAAATCAAAATTTAATTTAATTTTCGTTATTGCGCTGTTTTAATAACAGATTATGCTAAATTAAAAGTGCTATAAGCTGGCCCTTAATTTGCATTTTACAATTTTTATTTTATAAAGAACCCTTAATTATATTGCACACGTGCTGCAATGTAATACGTTTCTTGTGCTAATTGTTAGTTCCTATTACAAAAAAGAAAAACCGGTCATTTTGAAAATGTTTATTGTTTAAAAATTATTTGCATATGGGTTAATGTTAAATTTAATAAATATTAGCTGTTTAAACATAACAATACTTTACACAATATAAATTTCTTTATACAAAGTACCTACCGGTTAGTAAATATTACAAAGTTTTGCTTCCTTTCTAAATTTCATGAATTAGTATCAAGTAATTGTTCATAGTAGAGCACCTTTAATCTAATGTATAAAAATGAATTTTGCAACAGCATTATTAATCGATGAGTTGCTTGATAACGTTATCATATTTTAGTTACATAACTAAATTTCTAAAAAAGATGTATGTAATAACCATACTTTTTAAAACTATAAAACGATTTGCGAATTTATAATTATAAAAATATTAATTGATTGGCAACCTTTTAACGAAAGCAAATTAATTAATATTTTTATTATAATGGTTTTCCGCAAAGTAACGCTTGATTCTATCAATTAAATTATTATTAATCTAAAACTTTTAACAGAGAGATGAAACACACAAAAAAAGCAACAGTAAGAATACCAAGAAAAACTTATTTTATAAAACGGAAACACACGTATGCCTGAATATGCAGTTAGTTTAATGTAATAAAAATGTCGTGGAAGATGATTCAATTTTGAAGACAAATTCTTAGCATTTTCAATATGTAAGCCTTGAAATATATAGTTTCATGAAGAAATTGTTTACTTTGCCCAAAAAACAGACATTACAAATTTCCTTAAATATAAATACTAATAAAACCTCGCATAAACCTAAGTATATTTAAGCAAATTAATGAAATAACAAAGCTCGAGCATAGCAGAGCATGTTTAGATCTGAACACTGCAATGCAGTGACGCTGTACCCGCGTTACCAGATATTGTATAATAATAATAATAATAATAGTAATTTTTATTGACACCAAGTAAGGATTACATTATTTATCTTAAAGACGTTTGAACAGTTATAACTCATCTATACAATTCTATACACTAGCGTCTAAACTAAGCCGAGCCTGTATCTTAGACACTAGTCATTTCCAAAGGCACCATTATTTACAATTATAAAGGCATACGGCATTTTATGATTCACCTACATTATACATTATCACTTTTTTGCGATTACCGTCACACTAACTTATTATGCGTATGAAAGGTTAGACTACTATTTATAGGAACATTTTTAATTTATTAATTTGTAATCCAATAAATGATTATTGTTATCACAAGTCAGAGAACTATTTCTTTTGGTGATAGGTTACAATGAAGTATTACAAAGATATATGATATATAATTTTAGTAATTCTATAGGTATTTAACAAAAACTTATGCAATGTACAGTGAACAGTCAATACATATTATATAATTATTTAATTCATGGTTTTTGCAAAGGTTTTTTTTAATTACATTTAGACTTAATTAAATATAGTTATATAAATAGCTATATAAGTGAATAATTTTTAATTATTATAGATAAGGTACTTTTAGTAGAAAGTTAAATTATTCTAGTGTAATGTTATTTCAAAGTGACCAAGAAATTTTCAGTTTCTTCTGTATTTAGAGTTTTTAACCAAGATAATAGTAGTTTTTTACATTGATATTTGTTAAGTGAGTAGATTTGTAGTATTTTATTTATTTTATTGTAAAGCATAGGACCTAAGTAGCATTGAAATTTAGTTATAAAATATGTTTTAAAATGGCAAGTAGGACAGACCTTATTTTTCCGGCGATTGGTTGTTAATTCGTGATCATATGTAAGTTTTTCATGTTGGAATATAACAGTGTCTCTTATATACAATTGTCTAACTGTCAATACGTCACATTCTGAATATAGTTTATCTGTAGAATAGCTAAATGGTTTAAATGTCATTACTTTGAGTAATATACGCTGCGCTCTTTCTAATTTTATGAGATGAGTTTTACGGGCTCCACCCCATGAGGTAATACAGTACGACAAGATAGACTGTGTCAAAGATAAGTAAACAGTCTTAAGTAGAGAATAGTCTGCCACGTGTCTTAGTTTTTTGAATATATATACCAAGCTTCTTGTTTTCCCTGCTAACTGATTAATATGAGGGCACCATGTCAGATTTTCATCCAACACTACGCCTAAGTATTTTACTGTGTCATTTCGGTCTAAAGATGTGCAGTTGCATTGAATTGAGCTTTTGTTTTTACAGGTGTGTATTTTTATTTTAAATGAATTTTCAGTAGTTAGCGCTCGTTTATTATTTGCAAACAACATAAATTTTGTTTTTGAGATATTCAAAGTAAGAAGGTTTTGATTGAGCCATTGTAACGTTGCTTTCATTCCTAATTCAGCATGAATCCTAACTTCGTCCCAACTTTTTCCATAGAAGATTAATGCAGTGTCATCAGCGTAAGTAAAAATTTGGCACCTATCTAATTTTAGGTTACATAAATCGTTAAAATAAATTTAAAATAAAGTTGGCCCGAGTACACTACCCTGAGGTACACCATAGTTAATAGGAGCATTATTACTAAAATATCCATCAATGGTTACCCTCTGGATCCTATTTTTTAAGTAGTCCTTGAATAAAGCAAGTGCCATCCCTCTGATACCAAATTTTTCCATTTTACTCAGCAAAATCGGAACAGAAACTGTGTCGAAGGCCTTTGCCAAATCCAAGAACACTCCAATACATTTAAATTTACTATCTATGTGACTAACTACAAATTCAGTTAGATCAGAAACTGCATCAGCTGTAGATCTAGCAGCTCTAAAACCGTATTGATTGTTGGATAATATATTATTTTTCTCTAAATACAATATTAGTCTTTTGTTCAAAATTTTTTCAAAGATTTTAGATAAGGAAGGTAGTACAGAAATCGGGCGGTAATTATTAACGCATTCTCTGTTTCCTCCCTTGTAAATAGGATGAATTACAGAAATTTTAAATACGTCCGGAAAATTACCTGTTTTAATACACAAGTTCAAGATACGTGTTAAAGGTGGAACAATAATGTCCTTGTTATTTTTTAATAATTTTGAGGAAATACCATCCCAACCTACTGCACTATCTGATTTCAAACTCATTAGTGTAGATTCAACCTCTTGCTCTGTTGTTTCTAACAAAACCATCGAGTTACTAGGTGTGTATACTGGTTTACATTTTGGGATACTTGAGTTGCCTTCAATTGTAATTTTATCAGATAGCTCTTTTGCAACATTAACAAAATAGTTATTAATTTTGTCTAGAGCTGCTTCTGGTGTATTTTCCGTTTTAAGTAGATTGATAGGCTGTACTCTCTGAATATTTCTATTAGTTATTTTATCAATTATTTTCCATTTCATTTTTGGGTCTTTAGCGTATTTATTTAATTCATTTCTTTCGAAATTTCTTTTTAAGCGTTTTAGTATGTTAATTACAATAATTCTTGTACCTTGAGTAAGTAATTTTAAGTATTATGTTATTAGGGTCAGTTTTACATTTAAGGTGCATTCGACCTCGATTCCTTATACAACGGATAAGGCCAGGTGTGATCCATGGCTTTATGCAACGTACTCTTCTAGGTGGTAAGATTTTAAGTGTGTTATTTAAAATCGAAGTATTTAAAACTTTGACCAACTGTTCGGATGACCAACTTACATCATCAGGATTAATTAGATCATCAAAATTTTTAGTTTTAAGTTCCTCAGTAATTCCTTTATAATTAATTTTATTGTAGGCATTATTCTTTAATATACTAGTTTTGAAATTTAAGCTTAAGCACGTTATGACGGCTGAGTGATCGGTCAAAGGGCTCTCTAAAACGATTGTAATTGATGGTAGTTTAGCTTTAATCATCGCATGATCTATGCAATTATGAGCTCTAGTAGGGTAAGTATGACCACTTAAAAGACCGTGAATTGCTTGTAAGTTTAGATAGTCTGAGGAATTGCGATCTTCATTATTGAGTTTTATATCTATGTTTAGATCACCCATTACAATTATGTTACTAAAATTCGCGTAAGTTGTAAGTAATTTATTTAATGACATTATAAATTTATCGATGTTTTTATTTGATGGAGATCTATAGATGCCTATCACAACCGTGTCCTTGTTAAATTCAATAGCCAAACAGGTGGCATCATTTAAGATTTTTTCTTCAACAGAACAGCAATAACTTTGTTTAGTGTACGCTACAATACCATCATTTTGATTATGGTTATTTTTTGTAAAGTGAGTATTGTAGTTTTTAAGAGACGGAAAATTTCCGCATTTAGAATTCCAAGTTTCAGTTAATATATATATATCACACGCTATATCTAATCTTGTTAAAAGGATTTCAAATTCAGTAAAATTTTTGGAGATGCTTCTGATATTTTGCGTTAGTATTTGTAAATTATTATTCATTGCTATCTGAGATTTTAGAATAGAGTTGAAAGATTCTGGACTACACAAGAAAGACGCACCCGCTCTAATTTGGTCTATGTTTTTCATTAAGTGATTATTGTTTATACGATCGAATGTAATTTAAAACGACTTGTGACATAATTAATGTAGTGGTTATGTAGGAAGAAGAGGTAAAATACAATGTCTTATTTTTTGCAAATCTTAAGAACATTGCAGCCGAAGCAAATGTTTTATATATTGATTTTAATAGCAATGAGAGAATACCTGTATAATATGTATATAGAGTGAAATATAACGTATATATAGACAAAGATGGACACATAAGATATTTATATAGTGTAACATGACCGTAAAAAAGAATAAAAATTTAGTAAATATAAATAATTTATAGGTTTGCCTAGTCAGTTTTGTTTCTTGAGATCTAGCAGTTGCGTTTCATCCTTGACTTTAATGTGAGATTAGTCAGCTGTTTTACGAAGATATACTTTTCCATGGCTAGTCCAACAAAATTTGTAGCCTTCAGTTTTTGCGTAGCTTCTTGCTACGAAAAATAACCTTCGCCCTTTGTTCGTTAAAGCTTCAGATACATAAATTGGTCTTACTTGTTCTTTGAATCCTATCATAGCACTATTGAGACGCTGATCAGAATGCTGTTTATTGAACGTTTTTGCTCCCTGGATGACATTGTTCTTCACTATAACCGATGTGAATTCAGTGACGATTGTGGTTTTACCCGTTTTACCATTCGAACGAAACACATCCTTAATATTAGGTTCCTGAACATTTACATTAAGAACCTTACATATTTTTTGGACAATATCACACAAGTCAGCTTTAGTTTCCGAATGTGCAGGTATAGGTACATTCCTAATTTCTATAGTAGATGACTTTGAGGCTCTATGCATATCTTCTATTTGCGCTTCGAGTGAGGCTATCCGAAGTAGGTGTTGCTTTTCTTTATTTTCAAGACAACCAACCGTCTTCTTCATATCTTCATACTGACTGTTAAGGATATACGCAACAATAGTTTGCTAAATAATCTCAGAAATGACGCAAATAGTAATGTTTGGTTAATAAAATCGTCTTTCAACGCTGGATAACGTTACCGTCGGCGGTAACGTTATCCAGCTCCTGGTAACCACTGATCAGTCTTGTGAGTCTGCTTGACTGGCAGTGAGAGAACTCCATCACCTAACCCTGACATCCTGTCTCTGGCCATCTGTTACCTTAGGTATCATCATGGTGCAGACATCCCATGCTTATTTAATTCATGAATTATATATATTTATATGGTAGAGCTAGGATATTAGGGACTGCTAGGGACTTCTAGGTATAGCGAATTTAGTTATGGTCTGTAGGGTCCAATACACCTCCCTACCATAATCATGTGCAGCTATGTAGTTGAGCTATTGAAGGCTAATTGGGTCAACATATAAGCATAAAGCTATCTGACTGTACAATAACATTTTTTATTGTATTTAGTTTGATGAGATGCTAATATTCCCCTCACTACATTACAATGCAACTGTCGTATTTTGAAGACTGGGGATGTTAGGAGTGAAAATATGACCACGACCATATTTTGATTTAATGATAAAGCTCATAATAAACAACCAATTTGTTACGGATTTTGAAAAAAAATATAATAAATGATTCATAATGATCAACATCGATATCGAAAGGATCTGTTTGAATGATCGACTCGAATGACCCAGTTCGCAAGACGAATCAATACTTGAATGATCGGGTCAATAGAAATGAATGAATGACACTTGTGTATAACTCATTACCAAGGAGTAAACTGATCACGTACCTAAGCATTGTGTTATATAATTTAATTGGAAATAACTTTACATAAAGGCGCCGATAACTGTTATCATTATGTTAAGTTCCCTTGACGTCAATGTTACGTCCATTAATCATAACAGACACCAACCAAAAAATTTCCGGTTACATTACGAGCTACAACTAGTGTCATGTGTTAAGAACAGGTTATTTTTGTATATTGTACAGAAGGATAGTGGCAAAGTAACAAAAATATACACTAGGAGATTTTTCTACAGATACTATTAAGATGAAAAACGTATCGACAGTTCAACTTATGGTAAAATGCAACATTAAAACATGAACATCTTTAGTGCAACGTTGAGATACTCGCCGAGCACAGTCGAATAAACGCGAATATAGTACGCGTCATGTAAAAAGAACTCTGGAAGAAAGTGGAGGGGGGGTGTTACCGCGTACCGGGTGGTACACACACGAAAGTACTATCATCCTATTGTTTTATTTAACAAAAATACTGAATAATTATATACCACTACAAAAAATTAAAATTAAAAACTACAGTACTAAAAAAATTGGCTTTCGATGGGATTAAAAAAATCGTGCAGACATAAAAGAATATTAAAAATAATGCAAAATGAAACTAAAAACGAAGTTATACGAACACATTACAATATTTACAGTAAAATATTAAAAAAATGTATGAAAATATCCAAAAGAATAGATTACATTAAATAAATGGAAAAATCTGACAATAAAACTAAAACGATGTGGAAAATTATTAATAATAAAACCGGTAAAAATAAAATGAAATTACTTCAAAATATAATTTTAAAAGAAAATAATACATTAATTTCTTCCCCCCACATCGTAACAAATATGTTCAACGAGTACTTTGCCACTGTAGGCCAATGTTCTAACTCCAATAATATGGTAAATAGACATCCCGTTATAAATCCACCAACAAACTCTTTCTTTTTAACCCCTGTTGATCCAAGAGAAATAATGAATATAATTAAAAATATTAAAAATAAACATAGCTGTGGCATTGATGATATACCACCAATCCTGGTAAAGAAATGTGCAGAAATATTAGCTATCCCTTTAGCTTCACTTATAAACCAAAGTTTTGAAAATTCTCAGTTTCCGGATGTACTAAAAATTTCACTAATAAAACCAATATTTAAAAAAGACGACCCCCTAACGCTCAGTAACTATCGACCCATAGCCCTGCTTCCCACGTTTGCTAAAATATTTGAGAAAGCCATGTGTAACCGACTCCCGATACCGATACCGGTATTAGACGAATCACAGAACGGTTGTAGAAAAAGTAGATCAACAACTCTGGCAGTATATAAATATATCCAAACGGCAGTGCAACATATTGATAATAAAAGTAGATCAACAACTCCGGCAGTATATAAATATATCCAAACGGCAGTGCAACATATTGATAATAAAAGTAGATCAACAACTCTGGCAGTATATAAATATATCCAAACGGCAGTGCAACATATTGATAATAAAAGTAGATCAACAACTCTGGCAGTATATAAATATATCCCAACGGCAGTGCAACATATTGATAATAAAAGTAGATCAACAACTCTGGCAGTATATAAATATATCCAAACGGCAGTGCAACATATTGATAATAAAAGTAGATCAACAACTCTGGCAGTATATAAATATATCCAAACGGCAGTGCAACATATTGATAATAAAAGTAGATCAACAACTCTGGCAGTATATAAATATATCCAAACGGCAGTGCAACATATTGATAATAAAAGTAGATCAACAACTCTGGCAGTATATAAATATATCCAAACGGCAGTGCAACATATTGATAATAAAAGTAGATCAACAACTCTGGCAGTATATAAATATATCCAAACGGCAGTGCAACATATTGATAATAAAAGTAGATCAACAACTCTGGCAGTATATAAATATATCCAAACGGCAGTGCAACATATTGATAATAAAAGTAGATCAACAACTCTGGCAGTATATAAATATATCCCAACGGCAGTGCAACATATTGATAATAAAAGTAGATCAACAACTCTGGCAGTATATAAACATATCCAAACGGCAGTGCAACATATTGATAATAAAAGTAGATCAACAACTCTGGCAGTATATAAATATATCCAAACGGCAGTGCAACATATTGATAATGAAAGTAGATCAACAACTCTGGCAGTATATAAATATATCCAAACGGCAGTGCAACATATTGATAATAAAAGTAGATCAACAACTCTGGCAGTATATAAATATATCCAAACGGCAGTGCAACATATTGATAATAAAAGTAGATCAACAACTCTGGCAGTATATAAATATATCCAAACGGCAGTGCAACATATTGATAATAAAAGTAGATCAACAACTCTGGCAGTATATAAATATATCCCAACGGCAGTGCAACATATTGATAATAAAAGTAGATCAACAACTCTGGCAGTATATAAATATATCCCAACGGCAGTGCAACATATTGATAATAAAAGTAGATCAACAACTCTGGCAGTATATAAATATATCCCAACGGCAGTGCAACATATTGATAATAAAAGTAGATCAACAACTCTGGCAGTATATAAATATATCCCAACGGCAGTGCAACATATTGATAATAAAAGTAGATCAACAACTCTGGCAGTATATAAATATATCCCAACGGCAGTGCAACATATTGATAATAAAAGTAGATCAACAACTCTGGCAGTATATAAATATATCCCAACGGCAGTGCAACATATTGATAATAAAAGTAGATCAACAACTCTGGCAGTATATAAATATATCCCAACGGCAGTGCAACATATTGATAATAAAAGTAGATCAACAACTCTGGCAGTATATAAATATATCCCAACGGCAGTGCAACATATTGATAATAAAAGTAGATCAACAACTCTGGCAGTATATAAATATATCCCAACGGCAGTGCAACATATTGATAATAAAAGTAGATCAACAACTCTGGCAGTATATAAATATATCCCAACGGCAGTGCAACATATTGATAATAAAAGTAGATCAACAACTCTGGCAGTATATAAATATATCCCAACGGCAGTGCAACATATTGATAATAAAAGAGCCACCATAGGCCTCCTTTTGGATATGACGAAAGCATACGATAAAGTTCAATTTAATATACTATTAAATAAATTAAAGGGTTCGGGAATTCGTGGAACGGCATATAAATGGTTCCAATCATATCTGACAAACAGGAAGCAGATAGTTCAAATCGAACACCGCAACGATGAAAAACGGGAAATCGTTGTAGTACAGTCTCAAATCCGGGACCTCACATGTTCAATCCCTCAAGGTAGTGTCTTAGGATGCCTATTGTTTTTAATATATATATAAACGATTTACCCAAGATAATAAATAACGATAACACATTAAGCGTACTCTTTGCCGACGATGTGTCAGTGTTAGTGAACTGCGATAAAAACACAAATTATAACTATATTGTCTACAACACTCTACAAACTATAACAAACTGGCTTGAAGATCACAACTTAGAAATTAACTTTAAAAAAGACCAAAATTATGCAATTTAAAACATATAAAAGCAGCCCATTAACTTTAAACATAAACTTTAATAATATACAACTAGAAGAAGTTGATACTTTTAATCTTTTAGGTTTGAAAGTAGATTCAAACATCAATTGGAAAACGCACATTAATTATATAAAGTCTAAAATTTCAAAATTTACGTATGCTTTATTTCAAATTAAATACACCACTGACACAGCCACGGCATTGTCAGCTTACTATGCCTATGCTCATTCGTGGCTTAAGTACGGAGTTATGTTGTGGGGAAGTAGCGTCGATATGCAGCAGCTTTTTTATTACCCAGAAAAAGTGCGTTAGAATACTAGCCCAGATAGATAACACTACTAGCTGTAGACCGTATTTCAAACAACTAAAAATTCTTACCTTACCCTGTATGTACATTTATGATCTATTTCTGTTTGTCCACAAAAATAATAATAGTTTTAAGAAAATTAAAGATACGCATAACTTAAATACACGTAACAAAAATAAATTATACCTACCACAGTCGCAAACAAAAATGTTAAATACAAGCCCCTATTATATGGCAATAAAAGTATATAATAAATTACCACAGGAAATAAAAAATATATCAGAATTAACCAAATTTAAATCAAGACTCCGTAAATATTTAAAACAAAACCCCTTCTACTCAGTAGAAAAGTATTTAGATAAAAAATAACACTATTATATATTTTTATATCTTTTTATAGCTTTTAATTTAATTTTATTTTATGTATGTTAATAGTATATAAGCAGTGCCCTTGTCAAATTTTCATTGACTGGAAAGTGCGTCTAAGTTGTAAGCAGATTTTTAATTTAATACCAATTATGTACACTTAGATTGCAAATATACTGATAGTAGTACCTGATCACTTAGCGGTCAGCTGCCGTAGAGTCTATATTACCTGAGGATGCCTCGTGTAGAGGCGAAACACGTGTCGTATTATCGTCGATGGTGTGTCTTGCCTGGAATAGTGGTGTTGAGAGTAGTGGTGCTTGGTCTAGTGGTGACGGAGTTAGTGTATGCAATTGAGGGAGGGCGGGAGGTGCGCTTCAATCCAGGTAAGACACATCATTTTATATGTTTAGCGGAAAGTTGCAAAGAAATTTATATTTTTATTTTTTATTATAATGGATTTCCGCAAAGTAACGCCTGATTCTATCAATTATTCATCTATTCAGACATTTGCTGGCCCGATTGTCTGACGTGCTCATAAATGTCATTCATTTTGTTCCACAAGTCATTTGCATAATCGGTTATACTGCGTGGGGCATCAGGTGGTATCCTGGTGATCAGGTCGGCAGGCAGCCGTAATTCTCTTCCAAAGTTTGCGAAAGCTGGTGTCACTGATGTACTTTCGTGAACAGCGTTTCTATATGACAACAAAAACGGTTGTATGCGCTTGTCCCAATCTCGTTGCCGATTGTCTAAAACTTTTGCTAGGCACCTCTTCAATGTCTGATTAAATCGTTCTACTATTCCATCAATTGCGGGTGATAAGAAGTCGTTCTTGTTTTATGAGTACCCATAACTTGCCAAGTTTCCTGGAATATTTGAGACTCAAAATTCCTTCCTTGATCGCTGTGAATCTCTTAAGGTACTCCAAAACGACAGAAAACTTCACGAACTAGTTTATCTGCAACTGTTGAAGCTTCTTGATTTGGAATGGCGAAGACTTCTGGCCACTTAGTGAAGTAATCCATTACGACCATGAAATAGTTGTTACCGTTTTCACTCTCCGGAAACGACCCCGCCACGTCAGTGGCTATTCTCTCCCATGGCGCACCAACATTGTACAACTTCTATGAACCTCTACTACGAGTCCGAGGTCCCTTTTACAGCTGCACAACTTGTACATTTGCGACACCAGTCCTTGTCATCGTTTTGACGGTGGACCCAGTAAAAGACTGGTTCCGTTCTCGGATCTTCAGTAGAGTTCGTTTAGCTCCCAGATGGTCTCCTGAACAGTTATTATGGTACAGCTGTAGAACATCCGGTATTTTAGCTTTAGGGACAACCATTTGCAAATGACAGCTGTCTCCCCGAACATTTTCCCATTTACGATACAGAACTCCATCCTGAAGCAGCAAGTTGTCCCATTGGGCCCAATAGCTTTTAGTGGTCGAACTCATCGCTGAGACATCGCTCCACTTGGGCTTGGGAGCACTGGCCTTCATCCATTGCAGAATCGGCTTGAAGTCCGGATCATCCTGTTGTGCATGTTGTAAGCTGTCCTTCCACTCGTTACTGAGGTGTTCTGTCCTGAGCATCCTCACGGATACCACTTCCTTACTCTCTTGGCTAGTACAATGTTTGCAATTTTCAGGACGAGGTCTTCTTGACAATTCATCTGCGTTGCCATGAGATTTCCAGCTGCGATGTTCGATCTCAAAGTCGTATTCCTGCAGTAGTTCAATCAACCTCGCAACTTGTCCTTCTGGATTTTTAAACTGCAATAGCCATTTTAGTGCAGCATGGTCAGTTCGTAAGTGAAATTTCCACCCCAGACGATATTTGCTAAAATGCTGCAACGACTTTACCACAGCTAACAATTCGCGTCTTGTCACACAATAGTTCCTTTCCGGTTTTGAAAACGATTTACTGAAGTACGGCGGTTCGATAGATGGCGCTGTTGGTCGAAAGTCAAGATTGACATTTTCTAGGAAGTCCTCCTCACTCTGGTCCCTGACACTAGATGGCGCTAGTGCCAGGTACCTGACGTCAACTTAGGCGCGCAACACTATTATGACAGGCCTAGGTGCGTCAAGTGCCTAGGTGACCATGGCACTACTGATTGCGCCCGCACGCCCGAGACGCCAGAGTCTCCTAGCTATGTTAAATGCCATGAAGAGGGACATCCAGCGAACTATCGCTGGTGTTCCAAAGCGCTGCGAAGAAAGCGGTGCGGAGGTAAAAGCCGTCCTGAACGTGCGGGCCAAGCCAATGTGTCCCGCTCTCAACAGCCTGCTCCCAAATCCGTACCATCATCGGTGCCCTAATCCGCGTCTCAGGCTAACACCAAGCTCACCACCACCACCGGGGTCTCCGAGTAAGGTGCAAGCATTTCTGTGCCTCCCGCGACGAAACCTAATGCTTAAGCGAAACCACCGGCACTGGTTGCCCCATGGCCCAAAAACCGAAGCCGTACTACAAGGTTTTCCTTATTTCCTTGCCGCCAACTTCTCTCTAGTCTGCGGCTTTATCAGCAGCATTAATTTTGCCGAATTATCTACTCTGGCTCGCAAGCTCCGCGAAGCCACCACCCCGCAAGATAAGTTCAACGCTACGGTTGAGCATATAGGACTTAACGACGCAATCTGGTATTTCTAGTGCGCCTAATCACTTTACCTAAAATACCAAAATGGCAGCACAACCGTTAGTTAGAACAAAATCACGTTCTCTGACTATCGTGTTCTTTAACGCACACAGCCCCAGAGGCCAAAAAGACGAGATCGCGTTATTCTTGAACAAACACGACGTAGACGCTATGTTAGTAGAAGATAAATTTAGAAGTAGTCTTGAAGCCTAGCCATCGCGATTTCAAGATAGCAAACTACATCTTAGTTAGAAATGATAGGATGACCAGCCGTGGGGGTGGCACTTTGACCTACTACAAAAGGTCCTTACACTGCGTACCAATCGACTGTCCCCATTTACCAACATATAAGTTTTACAAGTAAAATAGCTCTTTATGGTCACTTACCATCATTTTGGCGTATCAACCGGTATAGCGTACAATAGAATCAGATTTTTTAGAATTACTCAATCTTGGCCCCAGTGTCATAATAGCTGCAAATCTCAACAGTAATCTTTCCTGCTGGAACTCGCTTACAAACAATCCTAATGGTAATGCATTGTTCGAGCTCACGAAGAGACTAAAACTTCGATGTTATCGTACCTGAGACTCCAATCCATTACCCATTCACTACCAGACATCGTCCGGACATCTTTGACGTAGCGATACTCTAGGATGTCCGTTTGACGATAACTTCCATCAAAACGATCTTATCCACACCACCATAGACCAGTCCTGATGCACCTGGGCCAGCCCGCAGTTGAGGTCCTCCAGACCAAAACCATCGTAGATTGGCGTAAGCTCGAGTTCAAACTCGAGTCTACGATCTCCCAGCACTTTAAAAAGATTCCCAATAAAAGAGACTCGCCAGAGCAAGCCATTAAGGCGATTAGCGCATTATGTGTCCATCTCACCTCAGAACTTCAAAAGCAGTGGAAGACAACAGCCACACCTCCCGCATAGACCAGGTTTTGGTCATCCCCGCATGCCATTTCTAGTTTTATTTCTAATGCAGATCCTTACAAAATCTGTGGTTCGAATCCTGCATTTAATTAATTTAATTTAATTGATAATTTAGTGGCCCTTAGACGTTCTCACCAGCTAGAATACATTTTCGTTATATGACTTTCACATAAGGAAAAAAATCTACATAATTTAATTAACGACCGAAAAAGCTCCTTCTTTAATTAATTAAATACCATACATTTCACTGCGCCGACTATCTGCGTCCACTACTGCGGGAGCGCTTATCGAGGTAGCACCTGCGTAAGTTGCACAGACCACCCAGCCTACGAGACATGAAACCATTACGATTCTCTAATTAAATTAGTCTACTAAACAGGGTAGCTCTCGTGTTCAACTATATAGGCTCTGGTTGAGCAGATGAAGTACAAGAACAAGTGTCGCCTTTCGTTACATGTCTCGTAGGCAGGGTGGTCTGTGATTGGTTGATTACTCGCGTTCCATAGTTTCGACAGTATCGTAGTGTGCGTCGATTGCCGTACAGGCGCTACTATTTTCATCGTCAACTACGATCGCAATTTTTGATCGTTGGAAGTATTTACTTTCATACAGTATATTTCAATGAGAATAACGTTCGCACATTATTATTACTTCAGATAGTTAACTCATTTTAGTTATTATGATCGTAGTTGAGCTTCCTTGCTAGTTGGAATGGGGAAAAATAAATACAAGTATCAATGCGTCACTAAACGTAAAAAAAGAAATATCCTATCTCTAGAGAAATAATGATGGATAATAAAAATGTCTGTATGCTTGCCATATGGACTGGCCCAGATTATGCAATAAAAGTACTAAACCTACAAAGACGACCAATTTTGGATTTTGAATATGTTACCCAAGTTACAAGCGTTTTATAAAAAGTGTGTACTGTCTGAAATTATCAACTCGAGATAAGCTCGGTCAATGCCGTTGCGAATTTTTTTTATTTAATTATTGAAGTGTAATATGAAAGTGGGAATGCAGTATTTTTATAAATAAATTTTGTGATAACTGTCCAAAAAAAATATTTTTATAATTAAAATTTGATTATTGAAAAACAGCAATTGCCATATTAAACGGTAATTCACCTTTTTTTCAGAAGATACGGCATACGACATACATCTCAATGCCGTATCACAAAATAAGGCAATTAACTATGGTGAAACGGAACGTTTTGTCACTTGTGTAATGAACGAAATATAACGTACATAGGTACCACTTTTGGGACAATTGCGAGGAAATTCTGACTGCAAGCATATAGTTGTAACGCCGCATTGAGCATCTCTTTCGCCTTGGTAAAAAAAATTATGAGAAGGTTGCAAAAGAGACGACGTACTTTTCTACTAACGTAAATTATAATTAATGATTTCTTATTCATATATTTACGCGAATATTACACATGGAAATTTAACTTTTTTAATTTCCGAGGTTTCGGGCACTTTCCAACGCCCATGGTCACGGGTAGGACAAGTATACTACTGTAAGACTTCGAGACACTGTAAGCCAGTTCTGTGTAAATCGGACCAAAAATTAAATATTGAAGGTAGGCCCAACTATAACATCGGAACGTCAAACACCTTTGGTACAATGTCCGATGTTAAAGTATTGTGTGAATTTCAACATTGTGAAAACATGTGACAAATGACTATCGTAAAAAAGAAACTTTTACAGAGGAGAAATAAATGAGGAATAGAAAATTTTAAAATAAATAATGAAATACGACAATTTAGTATTTTTTCCATAAAGTACAAACCAGACTGTGAGTGTGACAAACGACTACTCAGATTTTTACTAGGGATGAGCAGGTAAAAATATATGGACATATATCATATCGATATTTTAACAGTATCGATATATCGTCATGTTTTGTATGACAGAGTATGATAAGGCCTAGAATCGATATTTTTGTAGCCTAATTTGTAAAATAGCAACACTGCTATGGTGCTTAGTCGTTATAGTTCATAAAAGATAACGTGATCTCTGCGACAGCTGTCAGTAAAATCACGCCTATGAAGTCCTGAATTTCTTAGTAGTACAGACAGTACCTGTCAATGTCATACTTTATGGGCATGCCGACCTAATTAGTGCATGCCCATAAAGTATGACATTGACAGGTACTGTGTGTACTACTAAGAAATTCAGGACTTCATAGGCGTGATTTTTACTGACAGCTGTCGCAGAGATCAAGCTATCTTTTATAAACCATAGGCTCTAGTATATATACAGTAATCTATGGTCGTTCTCGTTAGCAGTACTGCCATATATCGACACCTCCTACGTACCGCGGCACTGAAAATTTCGGGAATCAAGTAAATGACACAACATTAATACATGTACTGTATTTAAAAATGTATTTATTGCTTTTCGAAGTATTATCCGCGAAATTTGACACATTTTTCCATACGATGGAACCAACCATTGAAGCAACCATTCCATTCGGAAGTTGGTGTCTCCAAAATGGCCGTTTTGTAGGCGTCCACAGCTTATTCAGGTGATGAAAATCATTTTTTTATCATTTATTTTTTAAAAAACGTTACCACTAGGATTTTCTTCTGTATCGCGGGGGCAGTTTACAAACATAGATTACACAAGGACAAACATCCCGGAACAATTATTTATATGCCATACAAATACTTGTTCCGTGCGGGATTCGAACCCGCGACCCCTAGCGCAGCCGCTCATTGCTAAGCCACTGCGTCACGGAGTCGTCGAAATCTCTGTCCACGCAATTTATTCTTTATTTTAGGGAAAGTACAGAAATTATTAGGGCTTAGGTCGGGGCTGTACGTCGGATGGTCTAATAATTCTATATTTTCTTGCTCTAAAAACTCTTTTTGTTCTGTGTGCGGTGTGAGAACTCGCATTGTCGTGATGGAGGATGATGCGACGGTTGCAGTTCTCTTTACGGAGTTCAGAAACGACCTGTGGCAAACAAATGCTAGCATACCATTCTGCATTAACCGTTCTTTGTTCCTCAAGAGGAATAGTCATAACATGGCCGGTTTTGGAGACAAACGTGGCCACCATTTTTTTTTGCAACACTCTGTGAACGAACAATTTTTGTTGGCTTTAACTCATTTTCGAACACCCAAACTCGTGACTGGTTTTTTGTTTCGGGTTCGTACGCGTATATCCAGGATTCGTCACCTAATACGATGTTGTATACAGCATTTGAGGATCCTGCGTGGAATCTTTCGAGAGTTCTGACGCACCAAGTAACGCGAGCCGCTTTTTTTGCTCTTCACAGAGCGAATGCGGTATCCATCGGGAAAACAACTTTTTTACACCTAATTGTTCATGCAAGATTATTTGTATTTAACTCATGCCAATGTCTAAAGTTGCCTGAATTTCGCGGTATGTCACATGTCGATCTTCCTCAATCAGCTTACGCACAGCATCAACGTTTTCTTGGGTGACTGCAGTTTTTGGACGACCTTGGCGGGGATCATCACTGAGCGTCTACCTCACATCTCTACATTACATCGCTGACACGTCCACGTTGAAATTCAGCAAACCAGCGATTAATTGTGGTTTTAGATGGGGCTTCATCACCAAATGCAGAAATCATCCGGTCAACACACTGTTTTGTGTTAAACCACTTCGAAAGTCATAATAAATCATCGCTCTTGAATTTTCTCGAGTCAATTCCATTTTCTCAACGACTAAACAAGCTTGACAAAAACCTTGTGACAAGACCGAGATTTTTTTTTAAATAAATAAATGGTATTCGATTTTTAAAACCAAGGAATTTTCAATTAAAAAGATTTTAATATGACAGGAAAAGTAGAAATATTCCATTCCCGATACTTTTAGTGAAGCCTAGGTATAATATCGTAACTGCATTGTATGAACTTTCCAGTACAGCAATTTTAAGATGAGTAAGTAGTTTTTTGATGCTCAGTTAGTCAATTTCTGTTGTTCAAGAACCAAACTCGGCATGTAGGTAGACATTTATGAACTAAATTATATTTTTAGAAAGAATATTAAAAATTATTATCAGAATAGCTAAAAAGTCACTTACGATACTTTTCTTTGGGAAACAAATGTCGTAGTTTATTGTAGGTAGTACTTACTATAATTTACGTTGAGTTTCAAAACAAAAAGTATTTTTTTTATCTTCACGCACAATCCCTAACGGGGTAGCCAGAGAGAACAGATCGCCAAGTGTCACGATCCTTACATACCTCTTTCGCTTCTTTCAGGTTCATTAACTTCTTCATACATGCACGTCTAGGTATCCGAGTACTCTTGACCCTCCCCTCTTCGAGCAATTTGCTCACATGGTCTTCGAAAGTTAGTCTCGGTCTACCTCGACACCTTTTAATATTTACTTTCGCTCTATATATTTTCTTCACCATTCGGTCTTCACTCATTCGTTCAACGTGCCCAAACCATTGGAGTACGCCCCTATCAATTTTTTTGATAAGGTCATCTTTCAATCCTGCCATATTGCGAATCTCTTCGTTTCGCTTTCGGTCGGCTAAGGTAACGCCACACATTTTACGGAGAGATCGCATCTCCACTGCATTCAACTTGCTTTTATGCTTCTTCTGGCATACCCAGGTTTCGCTGCCATATAACAAAGTCGGTACCAACACTGCATTATGTATTGCAAGCCGTGCACTCTTCACCACGCCTTGCCATTTTACTAATGCATTCAGGGCACCATTGACTTTGTTTCCGGCAGCGACACGCCTGTCCACATCTAAATCACATCTTTCATCCCGGCTGAAAGCACTCCCCTAGTATACAATTTCATTTACCTGTTCTAGACATTCCTGATTTACCCATATTTCACATTTCGTTCTCTCTTCGTCCTTTTCAAATGCCAGAACCGTAGTTTTATTAGCATTCAAACGGAGACCTTTAATTTCACATTCCTCTTGCATACACGTGACTAATGCTTGCAGTTCTGCTTCTAATGGTGCAATAAGCACTGCATCATCAGCATACAGCAGACAATTAACTTTTATGTCACCCAATTTCACACCCAAACAGCTATTTTTCAGCTTCTGTAAACAGCTGTCGAGATACAGTATGAACAGCCAGGAAGACATGACACAACCCTGTTTTACGCCCGCTTGGACGCTAAACATGGGTGACAGGTCATGCCCTACCCGCACACAGGCTTTATAGTCATAGTAAAGTGACTACACAGCCCTTAACAATCGACCACCCACTTGACCATTTCAGCAGTAACTCTGTCTAGTCCCGCAGCCTTACCACATTTCAAACTTCGAATCGCACGTTCAATCTCTTTCATGCTGATGACTTCAGTGTCATCGAGGTCCGTGTCTGGCGTGCCAGTCACGGCGTCACCCCCGGATCCTTCACTAAGATCATGACACGCATACATTTCTCTATAAAATTCACTCCATCGCTGCATGACGTCCGATTTTTCTGAGAGGACGTCATTGGTTCTCGAAAGCACTTTGTTCATTCTTAAGGCTGTCGCACCACTCCGGGACCTTCCAACCTCTTTCCAGAAGAGTTTGGAGTTTTCCCTAAAGTTGTGCGACAACCTCTCGTCCGCTTCTATTCTACACCTTTCACGTACTTCCTCAATCAATGTTTTCGCATGAACTTTCTGCAGCTTATATCTTTCTTTCATCTTCTCTCTCATATGCTCATCGTTACTAGAGGCCAAGTAGTCTAACCATGCTTTTTTTCTTCTTTTTTACAGCTTCTTTCACTTCATCATTCCACCATGCATCTCTTCTTTTACTACTACCTCTTTTTGTCGTACCACATACTTCTTCCGCTGCACTTACCATTCCATCCCTAAGGTTCTGCCATGTTCTCTCCACACATTCTTTCCTGCCATCGATGGTGTCAAGCTTTTCGGCTACCCTCGTGTGATATTTGTCCCTAGTATCCGCTTCCTGAAGCTTGCAGCTTCGGATGCGAGAGACCGACTGTGGTTCTGTTACTGCCGTCCGGTAGCGCCAACCCGCGAACAAACCCCTAAATCTAGTAATTACTAGATAATGATCCGTTCCCAGGTCAGCACCCCTGAACACTCGTGTATCCATCACCTGTTTTCGCAGTCGGTCATCCACCAGGAACAAATCAATCATACTTCTCTCATTCTTTCTTTCTCTAGTGTACATATGGATTTTCCTGTGGTTAAACATAGTGTTTGTCACAAGAAGACCCTTTTCCTTGCATACAGCCAGTATAAGCTTGCCAGCATCATTAACCCTTTTATCGCCAAACTTTCCAAGCACCGACTCGTATCCTGGTCGAGTGATACCTACCCCTCCATTCAAATCACCACATACAACAGTTCTTTCGTTTCCCTTAACCAAATCTAGAACTTCTCTTACATTCTCCCAAAACTCCTCCAGCTCAGCCCTGGACGACGAAGCTACCGGCGCATAAACAGCCAAAAGGAATAACTTCGTCAGTTCCATTTTGAAGCGAACCCAGAGAAGTCTTGAGTTCACAACCTTGTATTCAGTCATAAGATCGACCAACCGGGACGACAACAGCACTCCCACTCCCTGGCAGTTGTTCTCGCTTTCCGGGACTCCGGACCATATAGCTAACGTCCCGCCAGGGAGCTCTTCAGTACCACTGCCTTTCCGTTTGGTCTCCGACATACACACGACATCTAATTCTCTTTCTTTCATTATTTCGATCAACTCATTCGTCTTATCTCTCATGCCCCCTCTAACATTCCACGTGCCAACTCTGCACCCCGTCCTCCACCTTCCGCCGTGTCGGGCTGTGCGTGACGGGTGGCGGTCCCCATCGCCGCTTTGCGCGCTGCATTCCACACCAACGGGGACGAGCTGGTGTGCGTCGCCTTGGGGGGACGCCCTAACCCTCGTTTGCATGGGTGCGCAGCTGTGTAGAATTGCAGCCCTGAAAAGGGCTGGCAGGGGTCGCGACGAGCACGCTTCTACAATGACCCCCTACAAACAAAAAGTATCGTATATTGTATTTACAATTTATATCGATGTAAATAGAATTAAATACAATGTAATTCATAGTTACCATAATTTTCTAGGGAATAATGTCATGAAATATCGTAAATTATGGAGTACTGAAATAAAATTACCATCGTTACTAAAAATATTATGTATTTCGAAATAAAACCAGTCCAAAGATAAATCCCTTTAAAAAAAAGATATTTGCACTTGTTATTATTATTACCAAAATCAGAAAAAACAACAAAAACACAACTTTGTAATAATAAGTTTGGAGTCTATTTGACAAAATCTGAATATTAAATCATATATTTAAAAAAAACGTATTTTTAAAAATATGAGACATAAAAAAAAAAACATGTGGACTCTTTGAGATCATTACTTATTATTATCTTAGAAATCAGATCGGAAATAAAATAAAAGGAAACATTAATAAGAATCGGAATTAGAAGTTGAATTTAAGTCATTGCTAATTTCGGGCAGATTTAGGAAAAATTGGTGATGGGTATGGGGAATAATTTGTGATTTGCACATGTTTAACAAATCATTCTTCTCTGTCTTTGGAATCACCAGTATACTGTCGTACAGTGCATCTATGTTAGAGACATATTGTAGCCTAGTAGATACCTTTACAATTAAAACGTAATTAGTAATCATAGGCGGCAAAATCATATTTATAAACAACTTATAGGGATCTTCAGGTTTGATACACACCTCTCTTATTTTATTCCATTGCACTTTATCCCCATTGGGACTTTTGACCCAATTGCCCTTTAATAATGCCTTATAATCGGAAAAATCTGTGTATTGTATTTCCTCAACCGCGTAAGGTTTTCCATTTTGCTTAGCCCAATGAACTAAACAATACCACTCAAAAGGTGTATAAATTTGGCGAAGTTTGTTTTTGCGGACTTCTCTATTAAAGCGTGGACGCTGTCGCCCTCATTTTGCATATGACCAACTTCTAAAAAACAATGGTGTATTTTAATATGATATGGAATAGCCGCATGCATGTTTATGGCATAAACAATACGATTTCAGTTTTGGCCTACACAATTGTCAGACAAAATTGTCAGAGAAAATACTATTCATTTTTTTATAATTTTCCCTAGTTAAGTATCGTAAGTTTTATTTTAAAAATATTTAAATGCAAAGTAGACTATAGTAAGTTCTACTTACGATATTTTACTGCGGGTATTGCACGGTACAATAAGTAATAGTTATTTTATATTTATTTCTTGTTTATTTAGTATTAAAACTTAATATTTACCTTCTTTCCGAATAGAATCATCAACCATAGGTTCGTAGCAACGCACACAATCATTGCGATTTGAATTATTAACGGCCACCATATTTTGCGAATCAGACACAACGTCTTTAATGACCTCAATCAATCATTCGTTTCGACCTAGATGACATACTTGAATATTATAGCTGTCACTGCACATAAAATACATAAATAAATGCAAGTTTTTTGAATAATGGCGTCAACGGCAGCGGGCGTGCTCCACATCCGCGTACAGTGTACAGTGTAGTGTACAGTGTGGGTACTATACCTTACGATACGTTACTTCGATCTAAATGAACATACGATAAATTACAGTCTTAATATCTCCGGTAACATTGTAAATATAAATATTTTTATAGTTTATATGACTTAGGGTGTTATTAAGTATTCAAAAATATATAAAAGTAATTTTCGCATATTTGTTGCTTACGATATTATACGTAGGAGGTGTCGATATACAGATTTCCCTGTATTTATACAGATTTTCGGTGTGTGATACAGATTAGGACTGGATACAGATTTTTATACAGAGTTTTCTAACTCAATTGATTAGATTACAATAATATTCAACTTAAAACAGAACGAAGCAAAATAAGTGACTAGATACCGCGTTACACACATCATTGCATGATTCTATTTTTATAGTTAATTTATTTTTTCACAACGTAATTAGTTAGCATTGCAGAATTACAAGTGTATTATAAAATATGTATATATAAAATGTGTATGACTGAAAATAATAAAGTAATAATATTTTCGTTTGTTGCAAATGTTTGACTTTTAATACGTTGTTTGCTTAAATTAATGTTTTCAATGTTGTCATATAAAAATTTTTGTGTATAGTGTATATTTTATACGTGGTACAGCCATGCTGCAGCTATGTTGTGGTTGCAGTATGAATGAGTCAGCTCGACCGAGGAAGGACCACGCTCTCATAGAATAGTGTAGAAATCCAGAGACCCTTTTTTACTGGAAACGAAGCATTCCATCTTAGTCCTCAGGCGTGACAACGCATCTGCGTTTTGATTCTAAATGTAGATGTCTATGGGCCACAGCATCCACTTACCATCGGTGGACTGTGTACTCGTTTGTCACCCTTATTCCATAAAAATATATATTTTTATTTAATAACGATACTCAAACCTTATCAGCTTATCACGTTAGTAGTTATTCCTTGTTTTTCAAAAGAAGCAACGATGATGATGATTCTATTTTGGTTTATTAGACTATACAGATTTTAAGTTTAAATAGCATACAGATCACTGACCTCTATATATACAAGTACGCTGGACTGACTATACATCATGACATGATGAAGCGATTTAATTTCCGCCATTTTGGCGCTGACAGCAGAAGTGCACGTCCACGGAACTAATAATAGGGATAAGACAGTGTACCAAATTATATCGATAAAAATTCTATACCCTACCTATACCTAAATAAATAGAATGGACTCTATGCATAGATGGAATCTACCCGTAACGTCCATTCTATTTATGTATCATATTAATATAATGCAATTATCATTCATCATCATTAAAACCCTTCACAAGTCCACTGCTGAACATAGGCCTCCTCAAGTAATGCCACAAAGCACGGTCCTGAGCTACCTGTATCCATCAACTTCCTGCATGTCTTACCGAGTTTTGACTCCATCTAGTGGGGGAACGTCCTACACTTCACCTGCCGGTACGAGGCTGCCACTCGAGAACCTTTTTTCCACATCGGTATTCGGTTCTTCGAGCTATATGGCCGGTCAATTGCAACTTCAGCTTAATAATCCATTGGTCAATGTCGGTCACTCTGGTTCTGCTGCAGATATCCTCATTCCGAAGTTTGAACCCCTGAGCATAGCCCTCTTCATAGCTCGCTTAGCGACTTCAAGCTTCCTCATACGGCCAGCAGTGAAAGACCTCGTCTCAGATCCATAAGTCATCACTGGCAACACGTATTTGTTGTACAATCTAGTTTTGAGGTATTCCTGACGAGAAGATGTGTTGTGATCTCCGAACGCTGCCCAGCCGAGTAGAATCCGTCGATTGACCTGTCGGTCGAAGTTGAACTTACCTAGTCGGACTATTTGTCCCGAGTAAAAATACTCGTCAACAACTTCAGCTAAGTGCTTCCAAAAACCACCGGCATAGGTGTGACATGGACATTACACCTGACTTTTATTTATCCATGTTCATCTTAAGACCTATCCGTTGGGAGACACTATTGAGGTCATTGAATACTATATTCAATGACCTCAATAGTGTCTCCCAACTCTACACTACTACACTACACTCAATAGTGTAGGTCCTCCAGCGATTCTGCCATAAGGACTATATGTCGACAAATCGAAGGTGAGTGACGTACACGCCATTGACGTAAAGTATTTTAGGGATATTACGTCACCCTGTCTTACACATCTCTACAGTTGGATTAGAATAGAATAGAATAGAATAGAAACTTTTTTATTCAATGTAGATTATAAAAATACTTATTGAAAGTTACTTTTTTAATTTACCACTGGTTCGCAAAAAAACCTCTGTCCTGGGAAGAACCAGCAAGAAACCCAGCGGGACTATTTTTTTAATAATAGCTTACAATCATGTTTACAATCAACAACACAAGACAAATTAGAAATAGCTTGGTAGCGATCACCCTTCCCAGGGGTTATTATCATCTATAAATTCCTTAATATTATAATAACCCTTTTTATACAAACTTAGTTTAATAACATTTTTGAACTTTGTGTATGACAAATTTTGTATATTTTCTGGGATTTTGTTGTAAAAGCGTATACATCGCCCCAAGAATGAATTACTGACTCGGTGGAGTCGAGTAACTGGTACTACTAGTTTGTTCCTAGTATTTACAGAATGAATATCACTTATTTTCGCAAAACTACTTTTATTTTTGTGTACGTACATTACATTTTCATAAATGTATTGAGAGGCCAGAGTTAATATATTAATTTCCTTAAATTTTTGTCTCAGTGACTCTTTTGGTTTTAAATTATATATTGCTCTAATGGCCCTCTTCTGTAAAATAAATATAATTTCAGTGTAAGTCGCGTGTCCCCATAGCAAAATACCATACGACATAATGCTATGGAAATAACTAAAGTAAACTATTCTAGCTGTTTCAACACTGGTAAGAGTTCTAATCTTTTTTTACAGCATATGCTGCAGAACTAAGTCTGCTAGCTAGTTTTGATACTGTCACTTAAATATGAAATAATTAATTTAAGAGCATCATTTCTTACACCGTAGTGTTGAAGTTTCCTGATTAATGTTTCATGGTGAACACAATCGAAGGCTTTGGATAGGTCACAGAACACACCCAAAGCATCCTGTGAATTCTCCCATGCATTAAATATATATTTAATCAGCTCAACACCAGCATCAGTTGTCGAGCGACCCCTTGTGAAACCAAATTGATTTTTATGAAGTAATTTATTTACATTAAAAAAAAATTAACAATTGATCAAGAATAATTTTTTTCAAAAATTTTACTAAGTGTTGGCAGTACAGAAATAGGTCTAAAATTAGCGGGGTCCAATGTACTACCAGATTTAAATAAAGGTATTACTTTACTATGCTTCATTAAATCAGGAAACACACCAGATTTAATACTACTATTAAAAATAATAGATAGTTGAGGTGCGATTGTATCTATTATAGACGCAATAACTTTAACAGAAATCCCCCACAGATCGGCGGTTCTCTTAATATCAATAGTCTTAAAATATTTTACAATATCTTTTGATGAAACTTTATGAAATGTAAAATTCTTTGTACACACATTTACATTTTGTTTAAGTAATGATTCGGCGACGGCAGGGGAAGAATTCAGTGACTTAGTGGTTAAGATCGGAATATCAGTAAAATATTTCTCAAAAACCATTGCAACGTCCTGATCTGATTTAGTTAATTTATTGTTAAAACTTAACTGGTAGTTTGAATTGCGAGAGTTGACCTTACCAGTTTCACTATTAATTATACTCCATGTCATTTTAATTTTATTAGAAGCAGTCTTTATTTTGTTGCTTAAATACAATGACTTAGCTAAGGAGCACACTCTTTTAAATATTTTGGAATATTTTTTACATATTCCCTAAATTCGACGCTAGGATTATATGACCTTTCATTGTAAAGTTCATATAATCTTTGTCTACTCTTATGGACTCCTACTGTCGCCCATTCATTAAATGCTTTACGATTATTCAAGGAGAATGTTTTAGAAGTAAAAGTATTATTATGGAATATTTGTGGCATATGAGTCGAAAAATAAATTTTAATATAGATTGCTTTGACTATGATACATCATTTCTATCATTAAGTAAATTAAGAAATAGATTGACACACAACAAAACTAATAACTCGCAAAAAACTAAACCTAATTCACCTAAAGGTCAATTCATAAAGGGCACTATACCTTACTATTTTAATTTAATGAATAAAAAGAATGTTAGACATAATAATGAAAATTGCAATATCATCAACGAAAGCTCTAAAAATTCTAAACCAAATAGAGGATTAATAACTTATTATTTTCATTCTGTAAAATCTTATTTATTTATTTATTTAACACCAACAAGACATACACTAACAAAAGCATAATATTTTTGCAAAAAATCATAAAAATTAATGTAGACTTAATTATAGGTGTTACACACATTTCATTACAAAAAAATAGACACAAGTAAAACATATGCAGTGAATTAAATTGAATACAAAAACTAAGAGATCAATAAATATATCAGAATTTAGTGTTATATAATTAATTAAATTAAATCATGCATATTCCACTATTGTTATTAACATTAGAAATTTTATGAACGTTAAACATAACAAAAATAAAATCATTAATAAATTATAATATACAATCATTTCCTAATCACAATTTAGCTTAAAGAAAAATATTATAATTTTACTGCGAATTACAATTATTATTCCTCAAATAATTGTAATTCGCAGTAATATGTATTCGCAATAAATGTAATAAATCACGTTTAAATTTCCAAAGATTATCTGAAAATATGTCAATATCAACTTTTCTATCTTTATTTTTGTTATCATTAGTCATTATGGCACCAATACTATTATTATGTGATAATTTATATATAGCATTAAAACTCAACATCAGTCTATTAATCGGAGAATAGCGCGCTTGACGAGAACGTGTGCTCTTTTCTACGAATGGTATATAAGACGACGGCCTTTTTGACTTCAATGCGGTACGAAAATTTAATTTGGCTAGTAAGTAAGAACTATCAATGACGCCATTCACCAACTTATACAAGAAAATAAGGTCAAGGAGCTGTCTTCGATTCGAAAGTGGCTGAAGCTTAAAGTAATTTAGCTTATCTTCGTAAGTTCTAAGAGTTTTAACTAGGTTATGATCGTAAGATAAATGCAAAAGAAATCTCTTTTGTATCCTTTCAATTCTATGTGAGTAAATATGTGGGGATTCCATACTACGCTGCAGTATTCCAAGATACTTCGTACCAAGGCTGAGTAAATAATTATTTTAGTGCGAGTATCCCTGAATTGCTTACAGTTACGGAAGAGGAAGCCAAGAGTCCTAAAACCCTTGTTGACAACATTATCTATGTGGATATTATAACGAAGCTTATTGTCAAGCATAACTCCTAAATCGCGTATGTGGGGAACTTCAGACAGAATACGACCATTAATGTAATATGTTGTTGCAAGAGATATAAACAAGTATCACATGATTCCTTTCGTCCATAAAGAAAAATCTTTAAATATGAAATTCACAATCTTACACCAAAATATAGCTGGCATTTGCTCCAAAAAGGATATTTTAGAATTAACATTAAAAAATTTACACGAAGAGGAGCATACACGAATAGATGTCTTATGCTTAACGGAAACATTTGTTAAAGCAAGTGATTATAATAATTATAATGTTTATGGTTACAAATTAGCTGGTTTCTATGGTCGTAAAAAAAATAGAGGTGGTGTATGTATTTTGATAAAGAAAGATATAGAGTGGAATGAAATAAAATTTATTTCAGATTTAACAGAATCCGAACATTTTGAATATTGTGGAATAGAAATTCCTTTACATAATATTTACATAATATGCATCTATAGGACACCTGGTTCAAATGTGAATATATTCTTTTTTTAAACTACATAACTTATTGTCAAAATTAATAAATAATCATAATAAAAGAATTATTATTGCTGGAGACCTTAACATTAATACCTTGGAAAATAGTAAAAATACAATTGAATTAAATGATATCATTTCGAATTATAATTTATATGTACATATTAATGAACCAACACGTGGAAACAACTGTATAGATCATATATTTAGTAATATAATGAATGCAACAACATGTGTTAAAAAGTTATATTTATCAAATCATGAATCCGCGCAAATATTATCTATTGATGTACATAAGCAGAGAAAAAAGTTAAATGATATTTGGGAGTATAAAAGGAATTATAATTTATATTACATTAATATGTTTCGTGAATGTATAAAAAAGCTTACTTTTAAGGAAGTTTTTGAGGACAAGTATATCAATTCTGCATACAATAATTTTATGGACCTTTTTATCTTATTTTATATTCTATGCTTTCCGATGATTAAGATAAAAAAACTAGACATGAAATATAAAAATAACTGGATTACAAAAGGTTTGAGACTTAGTTGTTTAATGAAAAGGAAACTCACAATTGGTTATTATAAGGAAAAGACTGAAGAGAGTAAACAAAAATACAAAATTTACAGCAAATTACTAAAAAAATGTATTGACGTGTCTAAAAGAATAAATTATTTTAAACGAATTAATACCAGTAAGAATAAAGGAAAATGTTCATGGAATATGATAAAATCAGAGGCAGTGTTAAAAAAGAACGACAACTATTTGAACATGATAAACAAGAATAATGAATGTCTAAGATCTCCACAGAAGATGCTAATGCTTTTAGTGAGTATTATGAAAGTCAGACAAGGACAGTTAACCTTAAGCAAGCGAAAGAAACACACCTGTATAACATTAAAAGCCCGTGCAAAAGTATGTTTTTACGTCCAATTACTCTGGAGGAGACAAAGTCATTAATAGTTAATTTAAAAAAATTCTAGAAGTGAAGGTTATGATGGCGTAAATACAAAAGTAATTAAATATTGCAAGGATGAACTATCGCTTATACTTACATATTTGATAAATTTATCATTCGAAGTAGGTGCTTTTCCAGAGTCATTAAAACTATCTTTGATCAAGCCCTTTGGTGGAGCCACGTGTTTAAGGCTGCCGAAAATCTAGTTCTCCGGTCAAACCTCAAACCTATTACGCGAGATATTAACTAAAGTGGACTGTATTTGCAATTGCTTCTACGCTTTCGTAAAAGCGACTACTATAGCATGCGGTACAATGCACTCGCTCTCCCCTAAACTAAAACTATTACTTGCCAAATCGATGAAAGGAATCCTGCCTGATGAGGAGAACACAGAATTGGAACGGTTAAAACAATTATTAAATATTAATCAGGCAGTAAATTAAGGAATATTGACTCACCGGGGTTCTTCTATCCTTTAGAGCACTATAGCGGCGACTTCTGGAACACTCCGGAGAGAGGCGGTGCGCGACGATATCTCACACGAGGTGAGGCGGGTTCCTGGAGCTCGACTGCTTCCAGGCCAAAGCGGTTTCCACTAGTGAGGTGTTTCCAAACGAGCGCGCGGGAAGAGAGAAGCGTTGTAGTTCAACGACGGCTGCGGCGGGAAGAAGCGAGCACGCGTCGGTCGCGCGTGTCTTATATATCCTCGGCTCCGGTGATTACGCGATGTTCTAGAATCGTCTTCTTTCCCCTCCCACCCCATCACCCCGATGTGTCGATAGGAGGGTACGAATGATATCGTTTTGACGGTAGGAACTTGCCGATAATGATTCGGCAAGTTCCTACCGTCAAAAATAAAAACGCGAATGGTTTTCCGCGCAACCACCCTTATTTAAGCAAGGTGATAAAAAAGATATTAATAACTATCGTCCAATAAGAATTTTGTCAGTTTTCTCAAAAATTTTTGAAAAAGCTGTGCATAGTAGGCTTAGTCATTATTTTAATGAAAACAAGTTTATGAAAAAAGAACAGTATGGCTTTCAGCAAAACAAATCAACCACGATGGCGTGTTTTGATCTATTAAAAAGAATCACCGATGCGATAGATGATAAGGTAAATGTAACAAGTATATTTTTCGATATGTCAAAAGCATTTGACTTTGTTTGCCATGACACCTTATTACGTAAGCTAGAAAAGTATGGAATAAGAGGACTGACATTGCAGTGGATAAAGTCATACTTATCATCAAGAAAACAGTGTGTGGAAGTTATAAGCCCTAATAAAAATAATATTTTGACAAAATTCAGATCGCGACTAGTTCTTAAGTACGCTGGAGTTCCTCAGGGAAGTGTTCTTGGACCTTTTTTTGTTTGTAATTTATGTAAATGATTTACCGGATTCAACTCCATTCCCATGCATTTTGTTTGCGGATGACATATCTTTAATCATATAAAATAATCATGGAAATAAAGATTATTATGAAAACGACATAAAATGTGCAATAAATGATGTCATTTCATGGTTACATAATAATAATTTGAAAGTCAATATCGGAAAACCTGTTATTTACAATTCTATAGTAATAGTAGAAAGAAACTAGATCTTGACGTAAGATATAATAATGACAAAGTGCAAGAAAACGAACAGAAGAAATTTCTGGGAATAAAATTAGATAGTAATTGTAATTGGATGGCTCATATTGACGAAATTTGTAATAAAATTAATAGATTTGTATATGTTTTAAATAGGTTAAGAAGAACATCGTCAAGTCAAACCGCACTCGTTGCATACCATGGATATGTTGCAACAATATTAAGATACGGATTACTAATTTGGGGTAATAGCTCTTATTCAAAAAGAGCTTTTATAGCTCAAAAAAAGTGTGTGAGAGCCCTAACTGGGGCCAAATGGTATGATTCCTGTAAGCCCTTGTTTAGGGATCTTAACATACTAACTTTACCAGGTATGTACATATTTGAAGCAAGTGTTCATGTAAAAAAACATTTACATATGTACAAAAAAAGCATCTGAGGTATACTTGCGTAGCAATCGAAACTCTAATAGACTAGTTATAGAACGTATACCTAAAACTGCATTTTATCATAATGGCTGCTACGCGATGAGTGTAAAAATTTATAATAAACTTCCGGTAAACATTAAAGAAGAGACAGAAACTGGTAAATTTAAAACCAAACTAAAAAGCTGGCTACTACTAAAGTGCGTTTGTGACGTAAAACAATTTTTAAATTAATAGAATCTTGCTGCCTGAACTTGACATTATTGTATTCTTTTAGACTATTTTTTGTGTAATCTGTAGATTTTGTATATGTACTCTTTTGACATTCTAATTTTTACTTTTTATAATGATTGACATGTTGATTGTATTTTAATTTTATTTGATTTAAATGAATAATGCATATTTAAATTCTTTGCTTGTAATAATGATTGTAGTTTTAAAGTTTTTAATTTATATTTATTTGTTTTAAATTAATCAATGTAGGTACATGACTATGTCTTTTCATTTAATTAATAATTTTCGCATGCCAGATGTGGTAAACATGTGGACTATATACAATATCCAATATTTGTCACCTCTAATGTACCATGTTTAAGCGAATAAATGAAATTATTATTATTATGGGTATCTATATAGTTTTCTCATCTGGTTGGGATGTATAAATATATAATTATAAACGAAAATGAAAGGATAAATATACATAAATATCAATAAAATAAAATAAATACAAAAATACATAAATAAATAAAAGCCCAACCAGATGGAAGCCCTCGGCAGGGGAGACCAAACGGCCAAGGGTTAGGGAGAAAGGGAAAGAAACCGGCGGACGATGCGGGCAGTATCAAGGAGCACCGCCTTCTGCATTTAAGCCCGGAGCGGTCCGTCACGGAGTCCCAGTCGCCTCAGATGACCAGAGAGGCTAACTGGGATTAGCCCATTCGCAGAGACGACTACAGGAATAATTTTTAAGTAAAGAAGCTCGGGAGTGACTTCTGGTCGAGAGCCTCTTGAAACTGTCGGGCGAGCACAGCGTGACAGACTACGAACCCCTTCAGCCAGTAATGATGCAGCCCGTCGAGCCCCGGACTTTTCCAGTTCGGGGCCCTACGGACTACCTCAGCCACGTCTTCTGGCGTTATGGTGATGGGGTCCATAGGCGTAACACTCGCACCCTGGCTCGCCACAACTTCCATCCAAGGGCCCTCACTGTGGTTTACGGGCTCTGACCACAGGCCACGCCAGAATGCGATAATGTCAGCCTGATCCGGTCCTTGGCCCGCTCCACATACCTTTGGTCGCTCCAATAATTTATAGAGCCTCTTCTGATCACTCTGGAAGAGACGATTCTGGTTAAACCGCCTTGACCCCTCGGAAAATCGTCAAATCCGCTTCCCCCAAGCAGCGATCTTTTGCTTCAGGTCGTCTATGCGCTCCGTTAGTTTCTGCGTGATATCCGGCTGAGACAAACTGATATTTGTCCCAGCAAACGCCATCCTAACGGTGCGCATAATCCTCGGTCTATTATTACCCGACCTGAAGCTTGTCAGTCTGCCGATAAGGGCCCTTGCCTTCGCGATACGGTCCTCGATTCTTTTCCTCCAGGCTGGGATGGCGTTAATTTGTGTAGTAGCGCGTCCAGCCGTGGGAAGTTTGGCGCCAATAATACGGCAAACTGCCACTGCGGCGCCAAAGAGAATCGAGTCCGTCTCGCAAAGGTCTCGGCTGGTTTCCAAATAGGTCACCAGCATTGGGTTAAGAGCCCTCACGACAGCCCGATTTCGCTTGCTTAAGGGTATGCGGGGAAGTCGCGGTCGATTTTCGAGAGGGGTGCTGCGCGTTTCCAAAATCGCCTCTTCCAATATACTCCTCATTTGCTCTAGTTCAGGGGGGACTATTTCATCGTCGTTCGAATCAACCACAACTGGAAGATCCATGGCAGCTTCCACGTGTGGATGCTGGTCTGTCGAATGTGGAGCTGCATCTCCAGCTATAGCCGATTCATTCGACGACGGAATAGCCTCACATCGTAGTCGTTCGAGTTCGGCATCATCAAATATTTTCGAGCGCATGATGTACCGAGCTCGGTCTGCCAGGTTTTGTTCCGTGACTCAGCAAAAAAGCAATGCATCCGAGACCTATACGCTATTCCCACAGTTTCTTCCCCTTTCGCCCTATAGTACGCCCGCAATGCGTTTTCGTTCATGGATTTTGTCCAACGCATGCGACGTGCTCCACCAGCGGCGGGTGCCGCTTGCTGGGTCCGAGAAGACCCAGCCGACACCAAGCCTTCTGGTGGGGATGATGGATGCGAGGGGCTGCTAGGTCATCGTGCAGCTCCTCGCACTCGGCTGGCCGTCCGCATGCTGCCGCGTCCAGCGCCAGCTCCAGACGCGCCCCGGCGACCCCCAGGCAGCGGCCCTATGCGCGTTCCTTTTTGTGTTTTTTCCATCATCCATTTTATGGGCGCCAAATAACGGGAGACGCCCAAGCCCGGCACCGTTTCGTGGTTGGGTCATATGCACAAACGGACCTTTGCATCTACAATTTTGCCTAGGCACGGCGCTCACACCTCTTGGCAGGATGCTGACTGACTGCGCCAACGTCGCAGTTTTGTCATATAACTGTTACGTCAGCGGGCGATGGGGTCGTCACTTCCCTACGCCTTATTATTATTATTATGGGGTATCTATATAGTTTTCTCATCTGGTTGGGTTCTATAAATATATAATTATAAATGAAAATGAAAAAATAAATATACATAAATATCAATAACATAAAATAAATATAAAAGTACATAAATAAATAAAAGCCCAACCAGATGGAGGCCCTCGGCAGGGGAGACCAAACGGCCGAGGGTTAGGGGGAAAGGGAAAGAAACCGGCGGACGATGCGGGCGGTATCGAGGAGCACCGCCTTCTGCATTTGAACCTGGAGCGGTCCGCCACGTAGTCCCAGCCGCCTCAGATGACCCGAGAGGCTGACTGGGATTAGCCCGTTTGCAGAGACGACTACAGGAATAATTTCGGTCGGCAGACCACCCCACATGTCGGTCACCTCGTGAGCCAGGTCCAGATATTTTGTTTGCTTGTCTGTTTCGGCTTTCACGAGGTTCTCGTCATACGGAATGGTAATGTCGACCAAAAATATCCTTGACTGTGCCCGGTCCATCAGCACAATATCAGGCTTATTCGCAAGAATAGTCCTGTCTGTGATGATGGCCCGGTCCCAATAGAGCCTGGCGCGATCATTTTCGAGCACGGCTTCCGGCAAGTACTTGTAGTACGGCAATTTCCGGTCCACGAGACCGTATTTCAGAGCGAGCTCCTGGTGTAGAATTCTGGCTACTAGGTTGTGCCTGTGCAAGTACTCAGAGTTAGAAAGCGCCGAACAACCAGAGATAACATGCCTAAGTGACTCACCGGGATGGCGACAAGCTCGACAGATGTCGACGGTGCCATCCTTTAGGATGTATCTCCGATAGTTGTTGGTCTTAATAACCTGATCCTGTATTGCACAGACAAAACCCTCGGTTTCCCCCGAAGAGATCACCAAAGCGTAGCCAGTGGAGGGAGGCTACTGTGTCTACGAAAGGCTCATGTAGAGCCTTGTAGAACCTCCCGTGGAGCTCCTTCTCCTTCCATGCGGTCTCTCGGTCGGAAATGCTCTGCACTGCCGGGTCTTGCCATTGCTCGTTGGCTAAGGATAGAGGGGTAAGTCCTTTATCACAAGAAATGACGTCCATATAGAATGGATCATCCGATCTCGCCAGGAAGTAATCACGGAGGCTGCACACTTCGCGATTATGCATGGTGAGCGCGCTCAAGAAGCCACGACCACCATGCTTCCGCGACAAGTACAACCTCATTACCGACGATCTCGGATGATGCATCCTATGGGACGTCATGGTAGTGCGGACTTTTCTATCCAGGGCGTTAAGTTCAGTCTGAGTCCACCTGAGTATGCCAAAGGTATACATGAGGACAGGCATGACCCAGCCGTTATATGCGTGTGCCTTATTCACACCGGACAAAAAGGCTGTTAAGCACTTTGGTCAAGCGTGCATAAAACACGTCGCAAACTGACTGTTTCATACCAGTCTCATCGATACCGATGTTTTGTGACATACCCAGGTATCGGTATGTTTCAGCCTCGGAAAGGGTCCTTAAGTTGACGGGCATAGATAAGTCTACGCCCTCAGAGTTAGCAACCCTTCCCCTTTCAACATGGAGGACCGCACACTTATCCGTCCCAAGCTCCATTCCAATGGAATTGCTAAATTCACAAGTGATGTTTAGCAATTCCATAAGATGGGAGCGACTGGAGGCGAATAACTTGAGGTCATCCATATAGAAAAGGTGGGTCACTTTTGTATTATTATTATTATTATTATTATTATTATGTGGGGTATCTATATAGTTTTCTCATCTGGTTGGGATGTATAAATATATAATTATAAATGAAAATGAAAAGATAAATATACATAAATATTAATAAAATAAAATAAATACATAAATAAATAAAAGCCCAACCAGATGGAAGCCCTCGGCAGGGGAGACCAAACGGCCGAGGGTTAGGGAGAAAGGGAAAGAAACCGGCGGACGATGCGGGCAGTATCAAGGAGCACCGCCTTCTGCATTTGAGCCCGGAGCGGTCCGTCACGGAGTCCCAGTCGCCTCAGATGACCAGAGAGGCTAACTGGGATTAGCCCATTCGCAGAGACGACTACAGGAATAATTTCGGTCGGCATACCACCCCACATGTCGGTCACCTCGTGAGCCAGGTCCAGATACTTTGATTGCTTATCTGTTTCGGCTTTCACGAGGTTCTCGTCATACGGGATGGTAATATCGACCAAAAATATTCTTGACTGTGCCCGGTCCATCAGCACAATATCAGGTTTATTCGCAAGAATAGTCCTGTCTGTGATGATGGCCCGGTCCCAGTAGAGCCTGGCGCGGTCATTTTCGAGCACGGCTTCCGGCAAGTACTTGTAATACGGCACTTTCCGGTCCACGAGACCGTATTTCAGAGCGAGCTCCTGGTGTAGAATTCTGGCTACTAGGTTGTGCCTGTGCAAGTACTCAGAGTTAGAAAGCGCCGAACAACCGGAGATGACATGCCTAAGTGACTCCCCGGGATGGCGACAAGCTCGACAGACGTCGACGGTGCCATCCTTTAGGATGTATCTCCGATAGTTGTTGGTCTTAATAACCTGATCTTGTATTGCACAGACAAAACCCTCGGTTTCCCCCGAAAAGGTCACCGAAACGTAGCCAGTTGAGGGAGGCGACTGTATCTACGAAGGGCTCATGTAGAGCCTTGTAGTACCTCCCGTGGAGCTCCTTCTCCTTCCATACGGTCTCCCGGTCGGGAATACTAAGCACTGCCGGGTCCTGCCATTGCTCGTTGGCTAAGGATAGAGGGGTAAGCCCTTTATCACTAGAAATGACGTCATTATAGAATGGATCATCCGATCTCGTCAAGAAGTATTGACGGAGACTGCACACTTCGCGATTATGCATGGTGAGCGCGCTCAGAAAGCCACGCCCACCATGCTTTCGCGGCAAGTACAGCCTCATTACCGACGATCTCGGATGATGCATCCTATGGGACGTCATGGTAGTGCGGACTTTTCTATCCAGGGCGTTAAGCTCAGTCTGAGTCCACCTGAGTATGCCAAAGGTATACATGAGGACAGGCATGACCCAGCAATTATATGCGTGTGACTTATTCACACCGGACAAAAGGCTGTTAAGCACTTTGGTCAAGCGTGCATAAAACACGTCGCAAACTGACTGTTTCATACCAGCCTCATCGATACCGATGTTCTGTGACATACCCAGGTATCGGTATGTTTCAGCCTCGGAAAGGGTCCTTAAGTTGACGGGCATAGACAAGTCTATGCCCTCAGAGTTAGCAACCCTTCCCCTCTCAACATGGAGGACCGCACACTTATCCGTCCCCAGCTCCATTCCAATGGAACTGCTAAATTCACAAGTGATGTTTAGCAGTTCCATAAGATGGGAGCGACTGGAGGCGAATAACTTGAGGTCATCCATATAGAAAAGGTGGGTCACTTTTGTCCCTCCTCTCCGTAGCTGAAATCCCCTCCCGGAGCCCTCCAGTAAGGTACTGAGAGGGTTTAGAGAGAGGCAGAACCAGATTGGACTCAGACAATCGCCCTGGAAGATACCCCTTCTTATCCTTATGTGGTTCTCCGCAGCCATCATCCGCTCGCCCAGATGACAAAGGATCGTACTCCACTGCCCCATACACTGCTCGAGGAAGTCTCTAACTGTACAGTCAATCTTGTACAGCTCGAGGACCCTCCTTAGCCATGTATGGGGCACCGAGTCGAACGCCTTTCTATAGTCTATCCAGGCGGCAGAGAAGTTCCGACGGTTGCGTTTCACCACTTTGCCTATGACCGCGTCAATGAGGAGTGGTTCCTTGGTTCCACGACCACCGCCCCGACATCCATTTTGAGCGCGTGACATCAACTGGTTTAGCTCCAGGTGCCGAGTGATTCTCGCGCTCAAAATGGATGTCAGTGTCTTATATATGGTGGGTAGACACGTGATGGGGCGGTATTTGCTCGGGTCTGTGGTATCCTGATCTTTAGGAACCAAGTGAGTGATCCCAGTAGTGAAGAGGCTCGGGAGCGACTTCTGGTCGAGAGCCTCTTGAAACTGTCGGGCGAGCACAGCGTGACACACTATGAACCCCTTCAGCCAGTAATGATGCAGCCCGTCGAGCCCCGGACTTTTCCAGTTCGGGGCCCACGGACCGCCTCAGCCACGTCTTCCGGCGTTACGGTGATGGGGTCCATAGGCGTAACACTCGCACCCTGGCTCGCCACAACTTCCATCCAAGGGCCCTCGATGTGGTTTACGGGCTCTGACCACAGGCCACGCCAGAATGCGATAATGTCTGCCTGATCCGGTCCTTGGCCCGCTCCACATACCTTTGGTCGCTCCAATGATTTATAGAGCCTCTTCTGATCACTCTGGAAGAGACGATTCTGGTTGAACCGCCTTGACCTGTCGGTAAATCGTCGAATCCGCTTGCCCCAAGCAGCGATCTTTTGCTTCAGGTCGTCTATGCGCTCCGTTAGTTTCTGCGTGATATCCGGCTGGGACAAACTGGTATTTGTCCCAGCAAACGCCATCCTAACGGTGCGCATAATCCTCGGTCTATTATTACCCGACCTGAAGCTTGTCAGTCTGCCGATAAGGGCCCTTGCCTTTGCGATACGGTCCTCGATTCTTTTTCTCCAGGCTGGGATGGCGCTACTTTGTGTAGTAGCGCGTCCAGCCATGGGAAGTTTGGCGCCAATAATACGGCATACTGCCACTGCGGCGCCAAAGAGAATTGAGTCCGTCTCGCAAAGGTCCCGGCTGGCTTCCAAATAGGTCACCAGCATTGGGTTAAGAGCCCTCACGACAGCCCGATTTCGCTTGCTTAGGGGTATGCGGGGGAAGTCGCGGTCGATTTTCGATAGGGGTGCTGCGCGTTTCCAAAATCGCCTCTTCCAGTATACTCCTCATTTTCTCTAGTTCGTGGGAGACTATTTCATCGTCGTTCGAATCAACCACAACGGGAAGATCCAGGGCGGCTTCCACGTGTGGATGCTGGTCTGTCGAATGTGGAGCTGCATCTCCAGCCATAGCCGATTCATTCGACGACGGAATAGCCTCACGTCGTAGTCGTCCGAGTTCGGCATCATCAAATATTTTCGAGCGCATGATGTACCGAACTCGGTCTGCCAGGTTTTGTTCCGTGACGGGGGTAGAAGGCTCCAGCTCAGCAAAAAAGCAATGCATCCGAGACCTATACGCTATTCCCACAGTTTCTTCCCCTTTCGCCCTATAGTACGCCCGCAATGCGTTTTCATTCATAGGTTTTGTCCAACGCATGCGACGTGCTCCACCAGCGGCGGGTGCCGCTTGCTGAGTCCGAGAAGACCCAGCCGACACCAAGCCTTCTGGTGGGGATGATGGATGCGAGGGGCTGCTAGGTGATCGTGCAGCTCCTCGCGCTCGGCTGGCGGCCCGCATGCTGCCGCGTCCAGCGCCAGCTCCAGACGCGCCCCGGCGACCCCCAGGCAGCGGCCCTATGCGCGTTCCTCTTTGTGCCATCATCCATTTTATGGGCGCCAAATAACGGGAGACGCCCAAACCCGGCACCGTTTCGTGGTTGGGTCATATGCACAAACGGACCTTTGCACCTACAATTTTGCCTAGGCACGGCGCTCACACCTCTTGGCAGGATGCTGACTGACTGCGCCGACGTAGCAGTTTTGTCACATAACTGTTACGTCAGCGGGCGATGGGGTCGTCACTTCCCTACGCCGTCTTTTATTATTATTATTATTATTATTATTATTATTATTATTATTATTATTAAATTCATTGCAAATGAGCTTAAATAATGTTGCATACAAAAAATTTGGATTATTTTGGTATGAAAGTAATGGAAGTTTTTTTACTATGTTACTTCTAAACTTCTCCAAGCGATGTGCATTTACTGGAACAAACACTACTTTTTTATCTACTTGCTTTTTTGTGAACATAAGGTAATGAAACAAATTGTCCACAGTGATCAGAGCTCAATTTTTGAATTATACATTTATTGAACGGCTTAATATTTGTAAAAATGTTATCTATACATGTTGCACTAGATTCAGCAATACGTGTTGGCTCCAAAAATAAATTAAAAAGACCATAAGATTTAAACAATGATCTAAATTTAATATTAGTGAAGGGACTTCTAGGAGATTGATATTAAAGTCTCCACATATTACAACAGATTTATTCTGTTTATTAAGCTTAGCGAAAACTTCCTCCATAATTTTTTCAAAAGTATCATATAAAGAACATGGGGGTCTGTAAACGCTCACAACAATGAGGTGCTCAAACTCAACACATGCCATTTCTACAGTTCGCTCAACAGAGAGGCTCACAATATCTTTACGTTCTTTATATGATAATAATTTACTAGCTAAAATTAAGGAGCCACCTCTTAAAATCGTTTCTCTATTGAAAGAACTGAGCACCTGGTGATTACTAAAGTTAAACATTAAATTATGAGCTTTTAACCAATGTTCAGTAATACATAAAATATGAATATTGTTGCTATTTAAAAACAATCCAATTTCTAGCTCTTTGCCTATCATGCCTTGTATATTCTGATGCACCAGGTGTAAACAATTTTTATTAACATTTTGTGGAGTTATTATACAATTGTAACTATTAAGGATTTGTAAGATACATTCTAAATTATTTAAATTATTATAACTGCTAGAGATTACCTCTATTGTCTCATTTTCTAATTTAAATTACTTGGAACGGATTCCAAATTACATGACAAATCATTATGCTGCTCAATAGGAGCAGATGTCTGGGTAGCCAAGTCCTTGGCTGAGTTAATATATAAATAATAAGATAGCACATTTGCTATCTGTCTTAAATTATATTTGGATAGGTAATACCTATCTGTAGTCCAAAATTTCTTAATTAAATTATTAATATCTATTAAATTAATTCTATTGGTATAATTGTTACAATTAAATGTCAAATTTAAATTATTGTTACATGATAAATTTAAATCATATCTTATTTTATTCTCCTGTGGCCAACCCTGTATGTAAGGCAATGTAAACAAGATAATTTTATGTACATTTAAAGTATTGAGGTAATCAATATATTTTAATAATTAGTTATGTACTCTGGTTCTGTACTCGGATAGCCATCGTAGCCTTTAGACCATTCAACTAAAAATTATTAAGATTAAACTATCTACAAAAAATAAAAATAAAAAACATAGTTTCTAAAATAATTTATTTTCAATCGTTCATTTAGTTCTAGTATTATAAAGAAAAACAAATCAGCTGCTATAATAACGCTTATTCTAATCAACTACAGGTCTGTCTATAGACAGTAAAATATTTTCTACTATATAAAAATTTATGTTTGTTCGTATTTTCTACGATGCCATACCGTTCATCAGATTGCGGTAAAACTTAGTCAACTTATTGATTGCACTCGTGCGAAGATTATACGCATGGTACAACTAACGGACCCTAGGTGGCGTGCGTATTATATTATACTGACTATTTATTTGAAAGTTATAGAAAGTTATATATCATTCTATTTCAATGATTGTATTATCATTCCTAATTATACATTATAACTGTTCCACATTTTTAACGATATTTCCACAATTATCCCTTTTGCGGCAGCAATGCGCCGGGAACGAGCTAGCAAGATAATATTAAAAGAATATAAACTTTGAATTAAATAGTTATCAGTTGGTTACAATGTCATTTTCTAAATTAAAATTACAATATCAAAAAAATAACTGAAATTATCTTACGGTCCTACTTTCCGTGGTATCGTCCCAAGAATGCTGGCTACGTGTCCTCTCTGAATGGCTATACTTAGCCTTCAAGCGAGGAAGCAACAAACTAAACAACTTCTTATTACCAGCAGCGATGATCAGTCGCAGATACAGTTTTTTAGGAACTACACCGCACATGCACCCTACGGACCAATAGTCTCTACAGCAAATAGCACAAATATGTACTCATATTATTAAATGCCTGCAATTAAGAGAGAATTAAATCTCTAGATCGCACTTACTAAAACTCCATGGTGTTCTACCTCCGCCGCAAATTGGCAGGGCCACGGAAACGCTTTCATGCACATCCGCAGCCCCTCTGGCGCCAGCCGCCCAATGGCAGCAAAGATAGTCGAGTGGCGCATCGCCGATCGCCATACCAACACTCCTCTTCCCTTACTACTCCACCTCAACTACAGCGGTACAGGGAGAGGAATCTCCTCTAGCCGCAGCCCACTAACACACATCCAACGTGGCTCGACATCATCAGGCGAATTTTCGACACTTGGCTATGGCCCTTGAGTTTGGTGGAAAATTAGGAAAGAAGAAATAAAAAAAACATTCTAAATAACAATCAATAAAACAAAATATTGTCGGTATACTGCACTTTTTCAAAGTGGTTTAAGTTCTCATGTCTAATAATACAGTCGCCTGTGAAATGTTTGGACCAAATATGATCATTTTGTTTCGGAAGCCAATTCACAATATTTATGCTTTTAAGCCATAATTTTAGTAGGTTCAGTCGGAAAGCTGTTAATTAATAAACATTGTTAGTTGATAATCATCTGTTATTGGCGACTTTGTTTATTAACAGGTATAGGTAGGAAAGAACATCGATAAGTATTATAGACAAGGAACTCGACAACCCTATTGAATTTTATTGTTTATCAAAACTCAGTAATATACAGCCAAACATGTTTGTATAAATGATATTAAGATTAGTAACAAATTTTTAAGTACTTATATTATCAAATAGTTTTAATTTGTTTAATATTTGCTGCAAATTCACTTACTTGTGAAATGTTACAACACTTCCCTTTTGGTAACGAGTTTTACAGATTACGCACACTCTCATTATTAATAAAAATAAATCTTATTATGTAAATAATATTATACACAATCAAAAAACAAAAAAATACTTTCGTTTTTTAGTTTAAAAGTTCAAAATACAGATTTTTTAAATATGACAACAGACTTTGGCATATAATTAGCTTGCTACATATTTATTTATCTATGGCATATAATATGTCAATTTTATTTTTCAAGACAACCTTTAGCGGCGCTTCAAATTGGCACAGTCATTTTTTATGGTATAGCCAGTACAGCGTACTTGTTTAAATAGAGGTCAGTGATACAGATTTAATACAGGTTTTAGCTTAGAGCATACATTACATGGAGGGAGCACTGTGTGAGCAGAAAGCGTGATCGGTGCTCTAAGGTTTAGGTAGAGTCTGTCTCTCTCGCACATGCTTCTGATTGGCTGGCGTGTTTTCCACCGTTGCATCGCGCGAGAGCATGCCCAATGAAACAGCCAATGACAGTGACTGTGCGAGAGAGACAGACTCTACCTAAACTCAGTCTCTCTCTCTCTACGCCGATCACGCTTTCTGCTCACACAGTGCTCCCTCCATGTAATGTATGCTCTAAGGGTTTTAGCAGTTTCTAATACAGATAAAAGCTTTAAGGCATCTGGCAACACTGCTCGTTATTTCGCGATCGTGATTCGTGACAGACTGACAGATTGGATTGGACAGGCAGACAGAAGGAGATTACCAGTTGGTTTCGTTGGTGAATTGTTCTCAGTCTCTCAAGGGAATTATTTCCATAAAAATTAAATTACAGTTACTGTTATTGGACTCATAAAGTAAGTATATTTATTTTCTCTGAGTCGCTATGTACCTAATTGTTATAAGTTTTTTAAGTCCTTCAATGCATTCCACATATTGATCGATCTAGTAACCTTAAAAAATTCTAATTTTCCTGTAATGTGAATCTTGTAATACTATCTGCTCACAAGGCAGCTTCTTTTAAATTTGTAATATATTCTCATTTATATTTTTTGATATTTGCCCGTTTTACTAATTTCACAAACTTACGTAATGATGTCATTACGACATACCTTTGAATTCCCTACTGACATTGATCTTGACACAGACAAGAATATACTCGTTTCTTACTGATTACAGTGGAATTAAACTCATGGATCATATCGTTTTTTTTTATATTACTTATTTCATATGTAGTATTATGTAACACATGCACTTATTTATTTGAAGGATCTGGTCTCATTAATCATTCATATATTTTCTAGTTAAACATAATGGGTGTACCTGCGGGTAATGCTGAGAATGGAAAGAAAATATTTGTACAGAGATGTGCCCAGTGTCATACTGTAAGTGTCATATTTATTACATCATACATAAGGCATCCATTATTTTAATTAAAAAAACACTAAAACTATGTTTGATACATACATATGATGGCATACATCATCATGTATATGTATGATAGTGATTTTTATATTTTTTATTTTACTAAGTTATTAAAGTTATTTTATTTTAATATTGCCGTTTAAGATTTTACATCACACTAACTATAGAAGCTTAATGCTGCTGTGTTTCGTATGGTGAGTGTAGAGAACCTGAGACTCTTTTTACTGGAAATGAGGCATTCCATCTTAGTCCTCACGGGTGACAATGCATCTGCATTTTAATTCATAATCGAGGATATGTGTAGGTGTCTATGGGCCACAGTTACCACTTACCATCAGGTGAACTGTGTGCTTGTTTGTCACTCTATCTTATAAAAAATCATACACTTATAAAAAAGAAATTTCTAATTGAGTTGAATATTTGAATTTAAATGCTTATTTCCATGATATATCCATATAATAGAAATATGTATTTTTTTATATAGAATAAGGGTGACAAAGAAGCACAGTCCATCTGATGGTAAGTAGATGCTGTGGTGCATAAACATCTACATTTATCCTCGATTAAGAATCAAAATGCAGATGCATTGTCACCTCTGAGAACTAAGATGGAATGTCTCGTTTCTAGTAAAAAAGGGTCTCCAGATCTCTACATTCACCATATGAAACAGCAGTATTACGCTGGTATTCTGTAAGTGTATGGTCCTTTCGTGCTACAACCATAATATAATTCCAGCATATATAAATAAAATTTAAACAGTACAATATTGTACTGTTTAAATTGTACTTATAATTAATTATCTTTTCGAATATTCATTATTCTTTTTAGTTTTGCTGCACTGCCTTCTATATTATGTATTATTTTTGTGTATAGCTGGGGTGTACATGAGAGCATTATTTTATCAATAATTTAGACCAAATTCACTAAAAAAATCATGCCGCAAGATACTAAACTCGGCTCTCTTACGATTACAGGTTGAAGCTGGTGGCAAACATAAAGTAGGTCCAAACCTTCATGGCTTCTTTGGACGTAAAACTGGACAGGCACCTGGTTTCTCATACTCAGATGCTAATAAATCCAAAGGTAAGTTATATGTTACTATTACCACTAATATGTCTTGTGTTTAACACAAGCTGTTTAGTGTCTATAAATAATTCTTTTTCCTATTTGTAAAGTCTGGTAAATTTCGTTTCTTGTTTAGGTTATTGGTTGTTTTTGCCTGAAGCAATCATTTTCAGCTATTTTTGTTTTTCATTATAATTTTATTTTGCAACATGTCCCAAAACGATAAACTACTATAGTATGTGCCAAATCGATTGAGAAAAATGGACAATGACCTTTTGGTCATTTAACCGTAGTTTACAAGCCTTCAATATATAGGCACATTTTATATGTAGTACTTTCTTTATTTATAATGATTTTTTTTATTTTTTTTTTTATAATGATTGATATAATATATCGACGACGAAGTGGCAATTACTCCTAACTCAAAAAACACTACTTTACAGGAGACGAAAAAAACGTTTCACTTAATTTTACGTATACTTTTGGAATATTGTAAAGTTTTAATTTCGTTACAGGAAGATAAGAAATAAGACTGTATTGTTAAATATAGTGAAATATTACAGGTTTCTGAAATATTACTACATAGGAGGAATTGTTACAATTTTTTTTCTTTTTTTTTCTTTTCTTGAGATAGCAGGTATTGCAACGAAAAAAAACTGTATTTTGATTGAATAATCACTATTTATTAATCACTTTTAGTGAAACATTGGTGGAATAAGCTTAGTATTTAAAATACTGGACGATATCACAAACATTGTATGTTCAAAAATCTACAGTGTTGTTACAATAATCTAAAATACAAGTAGGCACCAATTTTTAAAAAAGTAAAGACACATAACAAAAAGATAACTTGAAATCTGAGAACTACAAATAATAAATCAACGATTAACTAGACCTTATCACGATAAAAAATCAACTCAATTTGCAAGAAATATATTCGTGTCGGTAGATATGACTTGCTGTTGAATATACTTACAATGTTCTGATTACCTACCTAACTAAAACACAAGTAGAAGTATTCGCTTATAGAACTAATACCCAAATGTCTACAAAATTAGTAAAATATGACAAACGTCTAAGAACTTAACTAGGTACCTACTAAAATACAAATTAACATTTTGCATTAATAACAATCATAAACCTTTTAAAAAGATAAATTGTAATTAAAGAAACAGTCACCTACCACATCATGACATAAAATAGTGCAATTATAATAAAACCCTGCATATTCGAAAGGCAAAGAGTTGTAAAAGGCATGACAATCGTTAGGAAGTACTGCCTTTAATTGCTGAAGATGATTGAATTTTGTAGCTTTTATTGGAATTCTATTCGAATACATTTGACGATGAATACATTTCGGAACTTATAATCTTGGGTCTCTGTGGAAGAGAAGTCCAATCTTCATCAAAGTTGAGCTTTACTTCATCTGTCATTGTGTTGTATTTTATGGCTCTTATGTCTACTACTTGTGGATCGCCAGCCCTACGCCCAGGTCTTATACTTTTGTAATACCAATTTTCAGTATCAGCATAGTTTTTTACAAACTTGTAGTCAACTTGTATAACTTCATAAGGATTTATCCTGCGTGCTTCCTTTGTAATTGTACTGTAATCACTTGGTAAGTGAATTTCCTCGATTTTTGAGTTTTCGTTCGATTGCCGCATGGACAGAATTGCACTCCATTTGCGTATGTACTGATTCTAGAAACTTTTGAGTTATAGTGATATTATTGTACTTTTTACTTAGAAACAGCAGGGCATTTGACGATTTAATAGTATTACGATTTTGATACGTACACCCATCTGAATTAATTACGATAGGTAGGAGTTGGTGAACGCAATGTATTTCGAAAATGACACAAATGTACTTGCAGTTAAGTCAGCCGATGTTTCATCAAACCAATAGCAAGTGCAATGTGTACTAATTAAATTGAACACTGTGAAGTTATGGACTGTTAATTTGGTTTTAAAGTATAACGCACTAGCGTTTAAAAAGGGACTACATAACCTTTACAGATTCCAAATCCATGCTCAGTAAAATAAATACCCCGTCAGCAGCTTTCTTTTTATCAATTTCCTTTTATTTTTTATTATCTAGAAAGTTGTTTAACGTCAATAACTTTTGCGTATTATCGGATCTTGATGTAGGATTGCGGACTAAGGTTCTTAATTCTTGATGTGGTATCATACCAAAATCATTATCTTTTGTCCATGAACGTACAGTAAATGTTCCCAGCCAAAGCGTGTTAAGGAATATAGTTCTACACACTTGTACTTTATCTGATCCGTCACTATTGATAGGCAAAAAATATAATGCAGTTTCTGTACGCCTGTAATGAACATTGTTTGTTTGTTTTTTGAGCAGTTTTTGAGCATTTCTCTAGAGACTAGATTTTGCGTTCCCAATTCATTTGCTTCCAAAAGAATCTGTGTATTTGTTTTCTACAGTCTTTACTTATTTTAGAACACTTTCTTAACTTACTTTTAACACAATAATCAGACTTGCATCGTTCTCCCATTATTCGAAGCAGATCTTAAAGTATCGTGTAAAAAATTTCTATTTGCTGGTTTTGAATATCCTTAGTACTGCTCTTCTTGCATCCTTCGTAATTTGGCTTTGTTTCTTTTCCACGTATTTGGCAAGGCCTTGTGGCGACGCTTCCTACCCTCGTTGATATCCTCAATATCTGTATCTGTATCAATGTCGGTTTCTGTGTCAGAATCATTACCACTAAGACTTGCTAAGTCATTATGAATGGTTATCCATAGTGAAGTGTTATCAAGATGAGAATAAACAGCTTCACAATTCTGATTCAGCAGAGGAAATGACATCGTTTTTTTTAAGCTGCTGACGGGGTTCACGGTATCAAATTAGAAAGCGACCACGATTTGGTTAAACGGTTGCTGCAATGCCAGTTGTGTGATAGTTATTTTTGTATATTGATATTGTGTCATCATCAGCTAAATAGGAGCTCCGAACAGCTAGTGATTGTGGATGAAGGCAAGCATTAGTTAGTTCATCATAGCGATTTATTTGCGAGAAACGACCTAAATCATTATACATATTCAAGATCACCTAGTCCAACTAGGTGAGTTAGACTTAAGATAAGGTTCAATATCAACCCCTATTAAATATAATTGATTCTAGATAGATTTTCATACCATGCACAACTAACTTCAACCTGCTCGATGAGTCGCGCGAAAATTAACCGTCATTCAGTCGGCTACTAGATCACCATGAAACGGACGTGCCACAGCTTAGATAGGATAAATTGCCAGCAATTTTTTTTTATAATAATTAAGAAGGTATTGCCACACCTCAATATCTTGATCAATTTTGACTCTAAAGACCTGGTGTCTTCATGAGGACCTGAATTAGGTAATTTTAAGTATAACTATGAAATAAAAAAAAAATTCGCAAAAATTGAGATAGGAGTAATTGCCACTTCGTCGTCGATATATTTATTAACTATTATTAAAAAGTTATGTGAAAAATTACTGTAGAAGAAAAATCATCTATTGTTATAAGGTACTTTATTCATTTAACAACAAAAAACATTAATTTATAACACATAAAGATTCGAGTGATAACGATATTGAATAAGTATGTACTTATTCAAAAGATAAAACTTTATTTTTAATATAATATAAGAACTTTATTTCTATTCTGTGCATGCAGACCGGCCCAAAAAAAGTGACGCATCTCTGGCTGCCATTATCATGTTTCTTTTAGAACGAACTGACGTAACGCGCGTTTTGTTTTTTTTATAGGGATGAATTTGCAAAAGCTCAATGTGGTGATTATATTGCTTCAAATATTTTTTTTATATGAAACTGTTATTAAATGAATTGCTGCGTTACTTACCATAAATTGAAATATAAAATATAACACATTTTTCGCGATGTACCGTAAGATGGATGTTTATAGAAACCACAGACAATATTATTTAAGAAACAAAAAACAAAACCTATGTGCTGACCTAGAAGTGTGAATAATATCAATATTAAATATTGTTATCACATCTAAATTGAGATTTTGTAAGTTACGCCTTTTCACACTCGGCTCATATCCGAGGTCATTGTCCGTTTTTCTCAATCGATTTGGCACATATTATATCATTATAATTATTCAGTTCAAGATGTTAATTTTTTGCAGACATACATAGTAATTTATTAACATAAAATTCAAAAGGACTATCCCTTACATTTTAACATCATTCTCACTTTTTTTTTAAATGATGCCAATATATGAAATGCTTAAAGTTGCTCTCAATCAAATGATTAGTGATTATAGGTACTTCAAGCCAAGAATATTCTACTAGAATAAAAAACCGCAATGTCCTTAAAAAATGAAATTGTGTTATGTGCGGCGTATATGAATCTCCAGATTAAAATAAATATTTTTCTACATTCAAATTGTAGCTAAAACCGCTATGCCTCATAGAAATTAATGTTTAAGAATGTATGTTACAAAAACAGCATAGTCTGCTTGTACTTGTATCCAAACCAGCATTGTCCTTCACAACCAATCACTGTTGCATAAACAGTATGGAGGATTATGGTGGTTACTGTTAGGAGTGTGCTCATTTATTTTCATTCTTGAGGGTGACTAAGCAGATTTGTGTGCTCTAAATTTATTTTGAACTATGGAATGTTGTGTGGAACTTTTGTTGCATAGTATGGAGGATAGGTTACTGTTAGGAGTGTGCTCATTTATTTTCATTCTTGAGGGTGACTAAGCAGATTTGTGTGCTCTAAATTATAATTATAAATGAACTATGGAATGTTAAGTGTGGAATGAATGTGAGAGTTACAAAGTTTTGATACTTGTTCTATAAAAACTTGTTCAATCTTCTAATAGTTATACACAGACTAGACCTATCGTCTAATGTAAGTGGGTGGTATAATAATTTCATATTGACGATGAAGTATTAATCTATACAAATAAATAAAAGTGTCTGTTTGTAATTTCAAAATAACAGTTATTTACTGAATAGTATATGAAAGTATGTAACAAAGAAAAACCAAAAAATATATAAAAGTATTTGTAAAAAAAAATCTGCAATGTTTGAATCAATTATAATAACACAAGGAGTGACAGTAAAACCATTGAAACTGAGAGACGTCAAGAATTTGCTTCAGACTCATTAGTGTGATGATTGGCGTAGTTTAGATACCTTGGGATAATTTGCTTGAGTTTGAGTGCTGCCACAACACTGCCCTGAAGAGTCGATGTGTGAAGAACATGAGCTGCCATTATTAATAATTTACTTTAATAATGTTTTACATAAATATTAATTTAGTAAACATTATTTTTTCGGGGTTCCGTACCTGAAGTGTATTACTATTACTAAGCCTCCACTGTCCATCCTTCCGCCCATTTGGCCGTCCGTCTGTCTGTTAGTGGGCTGAATCTCACAATCCGTAATAGGTAGACAGTTGAAATTTTCACGGACTGTGTATTTCTGTTGCCGCTATAAATACAAATAATAATGATAATAAATAAAAATTAAAGCAGAGGAGGACCTCTATTGAAAACATGTATTTTGGGATTTTTTTGCTTGATATTAATAATGGCAACAAGTAGACGCTTAAAATACTCACACACTTTGCTAAAAAATATAATAAAGTAAAATTATATTTAAAAAATAAAGGGGTTCCCATACAGGAGACATATTTTTTTTTTGGTGTTTTTACTCGTCTTTAATGGCAAAATAGACGATTATAATAATGGCAATTCATGCAAATGTCTAATTAACAAAATATACCTACACTACTTCAAACTATTCCATACACTCTTAAGTATTCAAAAAGTACCTACATAGTATTAAATCTTTTATCTATATTTTCTTTCGCAGTTGGACGGTTTTTTTTATTATGTCTAGAAAAAAGTACCGATAATTTTAAATAGCCATATAGGTCGGTAAAATTAGTAATGCAAGTAAAATCATAATTCAATTTTATACTTATATTTTTATATGCAAACTACTCAAGTATGTAAACTTTTTTAGCCTATTTATTACACTGAAATATGTATGTTTCAAAATAAGCAATGTCCAATGAACACATGCAACAGAAACAGCAAAGTTATAAAAGTTTTTTATTACTATCAAAGTTTAGGGTTGAATTTAGAATAGTTTGGCAAGAATTTGGGGGAGTAACGTGTTTTATTTGGTAGAGGTTTGATATAATCAGGGTTATAATAATACCACTCACATTAAAAGGTACCATTCTTGAGAAAAATAAAGAAGAAAATCCCATAGACCTAACCTCAAAATTATAACATTTATCGTTACCGGCTGGAGGGGGGAAGAGTAGAGCAGGAGTGTGCCCTATCAGGGAAAACCCCTCTACCCTTCCCTCCTTGCAGAAAAGTATGGTTTATGAGTAATGGTTTCTTTGTAAAATCATAACCTCACTTTTTATACACAAGGAATATTGACCCAACGTTACTTCTACAGTGGCTTGGAAGTGCAGCCCCTTCGCCCTTGCGTAGCAAATCAAAGGTACCCATGCTCACCTCCGCAGCTTCGGCGACCAGCCTTAGCTGCTACGGTCCGCACAGGTGCCTGCGATTTGCTGCGGCGGGCTGCGGCAGCTCTCCCTCCGCGCCACACACGCACGCGCAGCACACCCCCCCCCCCCACACACACACACACACACACACATGCACCCTTTAAAATTCTTAATTTTTTTTTTAATCATTATTTGGTAATTTTAATAAAATAATGATTTCTTAACATCCTGTAGACTCGGGTGGTAGTGAAAGAGATAGTAAATTTAGCTTCTTGACACACATGCAAATGGTGATTATAATACACCTTTATTTTTATTTCCAGGCATCACATGGGGTGAAGAAACACTCTTTCAATACCTTGAAAATCCAAAGAAATACATCCCTGGTACCAAGATGGTGTTTGCTGGTCTGAAAAAGGCAAATGAGAGGGCGGATCTCATTGCATATCTCAAGGAAGCTACAAAGTAATATTGAAACAATTAAGGGAAATAACCATTAAATGAGATGGGATTTCCGTTTATAATGGAAATTTTTTTCTCATTTTTAGGCCAATCAGTATCATTAATATTTATTGTATTATATTATGTTCGTATGTCGAAACTATAGAAAATAATAGATTACAAAATGTTCATTTTTAATCCCATCAGTGAATGTACTAGTTAATTGTATGCACAGACAAAGTCAATGCCTAGCATTATAATTAATAATGTTGTGAACGTGTTTTAATGTTATTAAATTATTATTAGACAACCCCATAACAACTTTTACTTGTAATTAACCTTAGTGATTATACTCTTATGGTGATATAAAAAATTTTTGGTAATTTCTATTGGTTCCTAACACATTGTTACCAGTTAAAAAATGGTTTATTTAAGGTAAATAAACTTTTTCAAAGGTATTAAATGCAGTTTTGAATTAATCACCTAAGAATTTTGCTTAAGTCTGTAAATTGTATAATATAATCACAGTGACACATACAGGCCATTGTGTTTTTTAAAATTTTCATCAGATACTCATGTGCGGCTGAGGTGTGGTTGCATTTATATTCTTTAGAAATACATAACATGCATAAACACTCACGCCTGTCACCCAGAGGGGTAGACAGAGACTACAGACTTCCCTTTAGCACGATCCTGACATACCTCTCGCGCCTCTTCCACATCCATATACCTATGCATACATGCTCGTCGGTTAAGGGTACTCTTAATTTGTAAAGTTAGAAATACATCAAATCTAAAACAAAGAAAAAATATTTTAAATATTGCACATATTGTTGAATGTCAATGTGAGAGAGTTAATAGCTACTTTAATGAATTCAAAGACTAGCTGATGATTGTGGAGTGGTTTATCTTTTAGCGAGCGTTTAACTTCTGAACGACTTAGAGTCAGTTAACACAGAGACGGGAAGCGACGCTGCTTTTAAAGGCCAGTGTCTTCTAGTATATACACAGTAATCTATGGGCCAGTGGTTTGCACAGCACGCCGCGAGTAAAGTCGTTGGCAGCGTACCGCTCCTGCAGGCTACGCCTACCGACGAAGCACCGCTGCGTCGTGATGCGTTGCGCTACGCTATGAGGCATTTCAAGGTATAGCGCGACATTTTCGAATTATCTCAATAAAATAACTTTTTGTGCAGTAAATAAAGTTATATTTTGTATTACTATCTTATAAAGTGCGCGTCGCGTCACGGCTCGGTGTGAGCTGACCATTGAAGTCATAATCACACACTATATTTATTTGTGTTGTCGAGACAATGGTTATTGAGTTATGCTGGAATATGTTAGGTGGCGCTGTGCTCATTATCAAACCGATTGACTTGAAATTTAGTATAGTTACTCTATTCTCTACTCTACTTATTTCGCATGTAGACGCTCACTAAGAACGGATTTTACGATAGTCCTATCTAAAAAAAAATTGTTGTACCCTGCAGGCCATCCTCGGAACTTCCCGCTATGTTAGGTCTCAAATTTAAAGATAATATTTTTACGAACTAATAGTAACTATACATCAAAAATGATCCGAGCAAAAATTTCGAAGTTATTTAAAAAAAAACACTAACAACGATAACTTTAAAACATATCAAACGATTTTGATGTAATTGGCGGCAATTGACGAGGTATTTTACGACTAACATAACATCTTAAGGTATGAACATGGACAAAACAAAGGACATGTTTAATGTCCATGTCACACCTATGCCGGTAGTTGTTGGGAGCACTATGCTCGAAGTTGTTGACGAGTACGTTTACCTGGGACAAATAGTCCGACTAGGTAAGTCCACCTTCGACCGAGAGGTCAATCGACGGATTCAACTCGGCTGGGCAGCGTTCGGGAAATTACGACACATCTTCTCGTCAGGTATACCTCAATCTCTGAAAACTAAAGTGTTCAACCAGTGTGTGTTGCCAGTGATGGCTTACGGATCTGAGACGTGGTCCTTCACTGCTAGCCGTATGAGGACACTCAAGGTCGCTCAGCGAGCTATGGAGACGGCTATGGTCGGAGTTTCCCTGCGTGATAAACTCAGAAATGAGGATATCCACAGTAAAACCAGAGTGACTGATATAGCCCAACGGTTTATTAAGCTGAAATGGCAATGGGCCGGACATATAGCTCGAAGAGCCGATAACCGATGCGATGGGGAAGAAAGGTTCTCGAGTGGCAGCCTCGTACCGGTAGGCGTAGTGTAGCGCGACCCCCACTAGATGGAGTGACGAACTGGTAAGACATGCAGGAAGTCGATGTATGCAGGTGGCTCAGGACCGTGCTTTGTGGCATTACTTGGGGGAGGCCTATGTTCAGCAGTGGAGTGAAGGGTTGTAATAATGATGATGATTTAAGATTAATAATAAAGTCTATTATAAAAAAGGATTAGACTGTAAATTCAAAAGTGAAAAAAACACTTCAAAACTTTTCATCATCGATTTCTCTTTACGAACGTATTAACTGATTTTAAAGCGCTTCGCAACAATCAACGTTGTTTTCTATGTTTTAGAGCTGATTAGATTTTGGAATTGATCGTAACATCTGTTTGATAATTATTCCAAAAAAACTATTTTTTGAAAATTTTACTTTAAAGATTTCTCAAATTCTATCGGTCTGAATAGGTTAGAACACTAATAATCTAAGTTTAGTTTAGGTAATCTAAGTTTGGTGAAACCCTTTCGAACGCCACCAAGTTCGTTAAAGTCAATCAAGACGTTTAAAACTTCAAAAGTTATGAGAGGATTATACATATACACACACACACACGCGCGCGTGTAAGGTAAGGTAGATAGAAGTAGTTTTCTAGGACCTCGAGATTTTATTCAACCCCCTCCCCCATCCCCCCATCTCACGTGAGATTTTTCAACTTTTACTTTACTGTACTATTTCATTAAACATTTTATTTATCAACACGTCTTACAATCGTCGTTTCTCTAGCCCTCACGTGACTTTTATACAAAAAATTCGTTATTTTAATTGTTGATAATTTTTATTTTTGGATAAGAATATGGTAATAACTCTAAGTTATATTTTCCTTCATTAAAAAATTTGTCTTTGGCCAAACCTACTATCTTGCCTGTTTACTCTTTTATGATTATAATAATCTGACATTTCAGTAGTGGTTAATCGTATTACTATATGCGCTTAAGATTTAATCTTAAACATGTACAATCTGGATTAAATGGACCAAAATAGTATAATGTTTTTTGTTTCAATCAGAAAAAAAAATTGCGTGATATTTGCCGAGACCCCCCCCCCTCCATCTCTCTCCAAGGTAAGAATAGATGAGATTTGACTCGACCCCCCCCCCCCTTAAACATTTCACGTAATTTATGGATGCCCCCCTAAAAAATTTCTTGATATTATGGATCTAGGTTCCGCAATAAAATATTATCGTGCGCCTAGCTAAGCGAGCGGGTAAAGTTATACAATATAATTCTTCTCTCCGTGTGTATGAGACTGAACTCCTCCTAAGCGGCTGGACCGATTTTGATGAAACTTTCAAAAAGATAATATCGATTATTTGGAGTTGGTAATAATTTACAGTTTGGCTTACATAATACCAGAATAAATTAGAAACGGATAATTTTAAAACACAAGATTTATCAGTTTCTTCGAATTCGTTCTTACTGCTTATTTCCAGAGGCAAAGTTATAAAAAATTTAAGATTAAAACTAAATTACAAATAAATTTATTCAATCAATTTCAGTACAATTAGTTGAGCTTTCGTTGTATGGATTAATATTTTTTTTCATTTTCAATAACGCAGTCAAAATTAATGTCTTTAAAAGTCATTCATATTATTTTTTTTCGTTTTTTCTACCAATTTCGCCCAATCATCCTTTGTGACACGGGCATATGCTTCAAAGAACATAGAAGAAACAGTCTGAAAAGTTAAAGTCACAAAATATGAAAACAAAAACAAAGTCACAAAATTACGCCCTGTAAGCTCTGAGTTTCTTTGCCTACACAAATTTAGGTTGATAAAGTAAAAAATAAACTTGTTTTATTCAATATTCATGTAATTTAAAGAATTTTAAAAAGTAAAATTTAATTAAACAAATAATACATTAAAAAAATTAATGATTCAATTATTTGAATATTTTTACCGATTATTTGAATATTTCGCATAACAATGAATTTTAAATATTCAAACACTACGGTAAGATAAGGTACATAGCGACATATCGTTGAAACGACGTCAAGGGGGCGTTCAAGTATTACGTAACGCAATTTGTGAAGATTTTTGACCCCCCTTCCATGTCACGCGCCGTAACGTTTTTCTGTACCCCCCCCCTTCCGTAAATGTCACGTAACGCCCTAACGACCATTTTTACCTAAAATACCATTGTTATTGTTTTAATCGCCCTAATAATAATTATGGTTTACATATTATATACCTACCTATATGTGATATTGTTACATTTTAGCAGTAAACTTAGCTGTGTAAAATAACTAAGCATTGTAGCTTTCTTCTTCGTGGCCTTTACCTTGAACTCTCGTATGAAAAATAAAAATAATAATTAATTTGCAACCTTCCGCTAACTAAATACAATGATGTGTCTTACCTGGATTGAAGAGCACCTCCCGCCCGCCCTCAATTGCGTGCACTAATTCCGTCACCACTAATCCCAGCACCACTACTCCCAACACTACTACTCCCGGCACCACTACTTCCAACACCACTATTCCACTATTTTGTATTTAGTTAGCGGAATGTTGCAAATTAATTAATATTTTTATTATAATGGACTTCCGCAAAGTAACGCCTGATTCTATTATCTCTCGTATAAAATAATTTATGTTCTATAAACTATTCTTTATTTTATAGTTTTTCTTTAGTCGTCTTCCTAATTTTCCCCGTGAAACATAAGCGAAAAGAGTTGCCAACTTGGGATATTTTAATTTCCTAGTTTTTAATTTAAATAACAAAATGTTATGTTATGTTATGTTATTGTATTGTTCGAACCCCCCTCCCATCCCCGTAACGCATGTAACGTTTTACCAGACCCCCACTCTCCCCAAATTGCGTTACGTAATACTTGAACGCCTAAGTAAAAAAGTTGATACTGGTTGTTTTTTTAATATTTTGCTTTGTTTGAAAGATTCGAATTGGATGATACGTACCTAGTTTTAGGTTATACAATAATCTTTATCCTATTTACTTTTAAACGAGCAATTATATATATATATATATATATATATATATATATATATATATATATATATATATATATATATATATATATCGGAATCTCTGAAACGGCTCCAACGATTTTCATAAAATTTTGTGTGCAGGGAGTTTCGGGGGCAATATATCGATCCAGCTAGGATTTATTTTTAGAAAATGTGTTTTTTGTCCATGTTTTTAGGCAATGAAAAACGGCTACAATATCGTTACAATAAGAAGGTAAATTTTGACAGTTTATTAATGATTACAAATAGCTTAATTGGTATATTGGGCGGTCACAAAATCGTAATACCATGGTTCGAGCCCAGACCGACCGACCGACTTATTTAAAATTTTTTTTTGAGAAAATCTATTTTTTCGAGCCCTTTTTTTAGTATTTTTTAAAAACACGAAAATTTAAATGAAACTAATTGCACTCATGATTTTTTATTCAAATAACCAGTTCCGTTTTTTCTATTATGTCGCTAAGATCAAAAAATATTGTTTTTAGTAATTTGTATCTAAATATAATTTCCAAAACACACGAATTAAAAAAAAAACCGAGCGAAAAATACCGAGCAAAGCTCGGTTAACCGGGTACTGACTTTTAAACATATTTAGATAAAAAATTTAATTGTTCTAAGAACTGAACTGAACAAGATTCACCTATCTTAAGCTCACAAAATACTTTCTTTCTCACTTAAACCAATTTATAAACTCCTTAGATCAATACGAACTGTCAAAGTTGTTTAGCAAAGTGTAGTTTGCTAAACAAAAAAAACCGGCATGGAGAAAGGGACAAACAATCACATCTCCCTACACTATCTATCTTTTTCGTGTGCGAATGCGAAAGAAAGCGTCAATTCGTTTATAGGTTTCTCTGTCTACGTATTTCTTAAATTTGTTCAGAGCAATTACTAGCATAGAGAAAGTCTTAAAAACAGAACAAAACCTAATCTAACCGAACGCTTTATGCATATGACCAACTCTTATTAGTTTGTGCATATGACATTTCCTACAGACAGTACAGACTCTATAAGAAAGTGTCCGTAAGAAAGCGTTAAATAAGGGTGGCGCCACTGTAGCTAGAGTCTAAATTTTAAAGAACATTTTATAATTTTTTTTATTGCACAGATTTTCACCATAATTCTTTTTACAATAATTATTTTATTGCTTTCAAAGTCACTCAACGTATTTTACGGCGATTTAATATACCCCGTAGCTCTTCGAGCGCTGTAGTGGAGAGTTTTTGTACTGTTATTTACTGCTTACAGATGGACACTTACTTACACTCCATATTGTATTACTTACCCTTACCATACTTAAAAATGAAATTATAAAAATGAGCAAAGCATTTAACATAAAACATAAAACTGAACTATGTGTCAAACATCTTGGACATCGGACGCCTGAAGACACCCCAATTTTTATTTCGGAGCATCGGACGGCGAAGGCTGCCCGCTTGCACTTCCTTGCCCGAGATGTTGTTAACATGAAATCGTAGAAATTCTGTTGGACATCATTCGGTAAGGTTTACTTAAGAAAAGATGAGATGTCTCCCATTTTGCTGGTTAATAACGAATCGCAAATTCATCGACTTCTAAACGCCATCTGACTAGTTATCATGTGCCTGACAACTTTGTTTATTTTTTTCTATATTAGGGTCTCTTCTAGAATATTCCTAATTTATTCATACGTTTAATTGTGGTTAATAACTCCTTGTTGGCGTTCCTGGCCGAAAATTTTACATATAAAAATATATTATGTTATAGAGGAGCTTTTTTGTGTCATATAACTCTAATAATTATGCAAAAATTGTAAGAGCTGATTGCAAATTACTATCATGATCTTGGTATTTAATGTGAACATGAAATGTTTCATTCCATTAAACATATATTTGCCGCCTTATGATCCACCTGTCAAAGAAAATTACAACCTAATGATTTGTGTTTTATACCTATACCTTTGAACATGTTTTGCTCTCTTAATACACTGAATGAAATAGACGATACTAAAATTGCTTACGCAACAGAGTGTGATATCCAAAACCTCAGTAAACATAAAATTAAAGTAAATGATTTAACATTAATAGCGCAGAATATTAGGAGTGTCTTTAAAAATATTGATGATTTTCAAGTTACATTAACTGGCTTAAATTTTGAAGTCGACATATTAATTCTGACAGAATGTCGATTGGATCCTAATAAACCTCTAGCAGCAGCAGTTCTCAAAAATTGTGTACGGCAAATTTTTTTCTGATTTTTAAAAATTTGTTTATTTTAAATGATTTTATTAAAGAATTTGCTAAAATTAATATAACATTTGAGTAATTTAATGTTTGTTACCAATAAATATATACCATTTAGGAATAAAACAGGTTTATTTCTGAGCCTGGCACTACCGTGTTCAATTTTGTTACTTTTTGATTTTTCCGTGTTAAATATTTTATACGATTACATATGAAGGCATTTAAACCCCCAAAAAAATTTACTTGAAAAAAGTTTGCTAATTTTTAAATTACAATACAAACATTTTCAACTGTGTTACTTAGGACGAAAAACAAACAATTTTCTTCTATGTATTTTAAAATAAAAATAAAATGTAAATATTGTTTAATGATATGAAATTACAAAAGTAAATATAATTAGTTAAAGTCCAAAACTTAAAATTTTGTCAGTTAAAAACCTTCGTTATTTCTATGGACAGTAACGTAATTGATTATGATTGGTAACCAAGAAATTATTAAGGCCTACTGGTATAATTCGATTTAGTTTAATAAACGGAAAATAATTATAGGACGCTTAATTAAAATAAGCAACCTTTTATTTTAAACGTTTTAAAAAATATTTATTTATGATGTAACATACGAGAAATAGACTTAATTTCAAGAAACTGGTAGATTTTCCTAAATAAAAGAAAACTCTGTCGTTTGTTATCGTTAATTAATTTAATTGAATGATCTCCATCCTCATCAAAATTCAAGGATTTAGAAATATATATGATGTAGAAGTTGATATTTCAAAAAAGTCATTTCTAAAAATGCTAAATCTATGCGATTGCATGTCCATTTCAAATCTTTATAATTTTTGTAATGATGCTTCTAAGGCTTAATTTATTAATTTAAGGTTTAATTAACAGAGCTATTTATTGCTGTTTTCTGGGTTTTTTTACTTTAGAATCGTTTTTCAGTTTAATACTGTACAAACTTTTATTTAGCTGTGCGTAAGATTTACATTTTGTTGAATTTTTTTTTGTATTTTTCTTCCAGTATTTTTTTAGTTTATGTAACATTATTCTGTAATATTTCAATTTCTTGTCGCTCTCTTTTCTATCTTTTTTATTTTCTTGATTCTTTGCCGCTTCTGTCTCTTCCAATGATTGATTGACGTTTTATGATTATTGTTGATTTTGTTTTCCATTTTGCACTGCATTCTTTTTGCTTATGTCTCTAATACTTCCTTTTTTCCCGTTCTTCGTCACTGAGCTCAGATTTTTTTTTATATTTAACCTTCATCCTTTCAAAATGTTTACGTCTTAGTTCTTCTACCTTTTCTGGCTTATTTCGATAGCATTTCATTTCTTCCGTGGCAGTTAGCGGTGCTATTTTGTACGATGACCTAAAAGTTAAAATCATTTATTTGAGATTTCATTCAGCACAATAACATCTCCATAAATAAACTGATTAAATAAACAAAAACATGACTTCAATGAAATGTTCGCTTTTAAAAATTAAGAAGAGGTACTACTTCGTTAAAGTTTGTTTTTCGTTTATTTGAAAATTTATTTCACCATTTTTTATTAAAAATTTTTCTATATTATAATTTAAATTTACTTTAGTGATTTATTTAATAAAAAGTTAGAATGGAATATCCTATTTCTACCAAAAAAGAATTATGAAAATTGTCATGCAACACAAACAAAATAAGTTTTAAATGTAACAATACTTCTTGCAGACAAGCTTTTATATGCATACTAAATAAATTGTACTATTATGAACCATTAAGAAGTTCCTTCATGAGGAGACACTCCTGTCTGTGACATCAGGTTAAATCTGTCAAAAAACTGCATTGTCATACAAACTAAAAGTGCACGCAAAATTTTAGCTCAATCGGATACCAACATTGAAAAATGGTTGGCAAATTTTGACGGACATAATATTTTTACTTACGTACGAACAGTGCAAGTTAAATAAAAGCAAAAACATACGTGGTCGAATTGTGTGTTTTTTTTTTTTGGAAGTCTGTTTAAAATAAATCATGGCTAAAAACTATGTATGGCATCGCCAACATGAAATTCGTTCTGGATTTCATTTAAATATATTCAGCAGACTATACGAGATCGAAAAACAAATACCTAACGTTAAAACATAATAATAATAATGTATTTGTTGACAGTAGCCTAATGTATTCGTCCCTCAATGATATCAATTGTGTTACCAATGGGATCAACATATACGTTACCTACTCAAAGGTAAAAAAATTGAGGTAACAAAAGAGGTTATGGGATTCTTTACCGGCTAAAAATATTATTTTATTAGCTAGCGTTGTAAAAAATAGTGAAAACAAGAGTGAATGCACATAGTAATCATTAGAACAATTTTCTTTTTAATAAAGTATGTACTTACCGTTTAAAGTCCAGTAACAAGTTTGAGTTTAATTGGTACCCACAACCACAACACTCGTGCACGAATTGTTTGACACAGAATACAATCATGTCAGCCTACCAATTTTAGATGAAAGGACTTAGACACGGAGAAAAATGTTTACACAGCATTAAAAACATCCAAAAAAGTAGTAATTTTTACAAAATATGTGAAATATCATGGTAACAATGTTGATAATCAAAATTGAGTTAATTTTGGGACAACAAATAAATTGAAAACATTAATAAATTATATAAGTAAACACATGTTCAAAGGTATCATTGCGTAAATGTGGCGTAAATAAATAGTGATGTGATTAATCAAAATGGAAAGATGTACTCCTAAAATTTTATTTTTTGGTAAAATGAATTTTCAAATCATGTAATAAGGGATAGGACAATCTACAATCTAGGTAAACTCTGATTTTTCATTCCGTAGAATTCTGACAGCTATCATTTTTTGACATGTCAGAGATTACAAACCTTTTTGGCCGGGCACATTTTTCAATTTCAATACGTGTCTGAACATCTGAGTCTATACATACATTTTATTTGTTAGTAAATGTATCCATTTTATTAAGTGCGGTACTCTACATGGTTTTACGGCGAGTGATAATTACGTCCCTTTTCATTACAAACAGTAAAAAATGCACAAGTAAAAATAACATATTTTTATTAAAATCTTTAGTCATCATTAATACTTATATCACTATCTTCATCATCGTCATCATCGCTGACATGAATTATTAAAGAGTCTGCGACTGTGTCAATGAAATCGTCGAGAGTGCACATCTTATCTTCTTCTTTGATTGTATGGCTGATACATTCTTGCCATTTATCAGGAGTAATACTACTTATACTTTCCAGTAATAGTTTTTTAACTTCCGCCATTTTAAAACTTCTGTTGTGTCTTGCGACATGCCCCTTCACTTGAGCCCACACCAATTCAATAGGGTTGAGCTCACAATGATATGGGGGCAGTCTAAGCACAGTAATGCCTTGTGCTGTGGCCATCTCGTCTACAATACACTGTTGATATTTGTATTTCTCCTGACCCACAATTTCCAATAAATTAACTTTTAGCATTTTTTCTTCAAAATTTAAATTTTTTGAAGTCAACCACGCTTGGATATCGCCTTTTCTCCATGCACTCGTTGGTACTTTTTCGACCTTCCTCGAATGATAGGGAGCATTATCCAACACTACTACCGAGTTTGGTTTTAATTTTGGAAGTATTTTTGTGAACCACTCCTCAAATACTTCCCCAGTCATCTCCTTGTGGTAATCTGCCAAGCCTTTTTTTGCCTCAAAAACTAATAAACCATCTTCCAAAAATCCTTCTTCGCTCCCTATATGGCTAACTATAAGTCGCCCCCCCTTTGCCTGTTGGTGCCTTAAGCCCTGTTGTCAAGCCATCGAGGAAAGCTTGTCGTGAAGATTGAATGTTGGTATCACACCACACTTTATTGACGGTATGTCCTGAAAATAAAAATATATTTAATATTTCACTTATACATGAGGACAGTTATATATGCATATAAATTGAAAAATATTACCTGTAAACATGGATTTCTTTATTTATTTATTCATTTTGGTAACAAAAATTTATTAACAAAGTTAATTTAAGTATTACATAAGTACAGAATTCGATTTCCGACTAATACTTTGAAGAAAAGATAGGTTATAAAAAGTTAATTACCACATAATTCAATACTTGCCTTCGTTTACCCACGTTTCATCCTGGTAATATATAAGCCTGCCTTCTCTTCTATATTGTTTAATTTGGTGCAAGTATTTTTGACGCCATAGTACTATCTCCTTGCGATCTGTTAGCGCACTTCGACGTTTGCGACTTGTGTATTTAAAATTTAAATGCTTCAATACTTTTCTTAATGTTGATTTCGACATAACAGGCATGTCTGGATCACCAGTTATCTCTTGGTGAATCTGAAATAAGCATTTACATTACAGTTAAAATGTAGACAGGCAACACAGGTTAAAGTATAGTTTTAAAACAATGGGGGATGTCAGCAACGAGGTGTTAAAGAATTAGCAATAACTTTACCTTTTCAATAGTCGGAATCTCGTTCCTGTAGAAAAACGCGTGAACCTTTCGTCGAGTTGCGGCGAAAGTGAATTCGTCAAATTTTTGTATGAAAGATAGTTGAGGTCCACTCTTTTTCGGCTTTTGAAATTCTTTTGTGTCTTTATATTCTTTGGTAATTTTATAGACACTTGACAGACCCACGCCAGTCATCTCAGAAGTCTTTTTTAGCACATTCCGTTGCACTCCAATCAGTTGTTTGCGGCCAATTTTCTATATTATATTTGTAAATATTTAGAATTATGGTCTTTTCGTTGGGCGTAAAAGCACCACGAGGACGCTTCTTTCTGGGAGAAAGAAAGTCTAAGCCTTGTGCTCTGTCAGATGGGGCTGCTTCCCGGGAAGGGCCAGGTTGTGGCTCCATAACGTTTATAAAAATCAACAAACGATCACAAAACGAAAGGTCAACAAGAAAAAACTTAACAGAATAACAGAAACTTAACAAATATAACAAGATAATAACAACAAATAGCAGCAAACACCGAGAACACATGCGCATTCGAGCATTCAAAGAAGTCGAATGAAAATCAATCAATGTGACAGACGCGACGTGACAGCTAACATTTTTTTAAAAGGTTTTTTAAACCTGGAATTAGTAGACAGTGATGCCAGCTAAAGAATAAAATATTAAGTAATTAAAGTTAATTAGATATATTGTTCGTGATATTGAAATATTTGTTATTTTTGTATTAGGTGACTTGTATAAGTAAATATTTAGATTTACCTTTTTGTAGGTGAAACATAAAAAATACGTAGCATTTTATTATTTATTGCCCTCAAATGGTTCAAATTTGTCTCTTTTTCGGTGGAGAACTTTTTTAGTAGCAACACTTACGAAATGTCAGAATTCTACGGAATGAAAAATCAGAGTTTAGGGTTGAAGTGCTAATAGTTGACCAGTTAAGCGCTTTTTTATTACCATGAGCTGTACAGCTGACTTGGTTTATTACTTACTTCAAATTTAAATATATTAAATGATTGTGTAACCTTTAGTGTGTTTATAGATATAAAGATTATTTTTTTACTAAAAGCATTTATCATAATATCAAGTCATAAAATAATATATATATATGTATATATATATATATATATATATATATATATATATATATATATATATATATATATATATGCGCCACTAGTTGACCAGCAAACTCCAATGCCTGACCGCCAATGTACTATTAGTTGACCATACAGAGACATGTAAGTAAAACGAAATTTACAAAGTAAATAATGTTTAATAGTTAAAATTTTAATGAATAAAAGCTTTGAAAAGAAGATCAACATAATCTAACATATTTTAAACAGTAAACGGTAGATATTTGTCCATTTCCTTTACTACATAAAAACCTCTTTTATTAGAGAGCGCATTTATTACTTCCACCACATCTTTTTGATGGTACCAGATTTTATCAGGCTTCTCTGGCCATTTAAACGTATTTCCCATGGAAAGTCATAGTGCTTACTTCGAATAAATCTTTTTCAACATTTTCAATAAGCCCTGGAAAATATTCTCCCTCATATGTAATAATTACATGATTTCCTTTACATATTCCTTTTTTCTTAGTAAATAAAATACTTAAGATTTTGAATTCAGAATTCGATTTGGGTTCCTCTATTCGTTTGTTTTCATTTTCTTTATTTATTATTATATCAGTTGTGTTACCGTCTGACTCACTATCACTCCGTATAATGAGTCTGTTTTGTTTCTTTTTTTAATCTTATGCCTTGGACTTTACATTTTTTTCTCTCTACTGAGTCACTGGAGAGTGAACGTATTGGTTTATCTTTGCTTGTTTTCTTCTCATCTCGATTTCTTTTTCTGTTTTCTATATCTTCTAACTTCTTTTGCTTTTCTTCTTCTTTTTTTCAAAGTAATCAATGAAATATTTTGATGTCACCGCAAGTGGCAGGCTTTCCTTTGCTTTTTTCTTTATTGGAGAGTCTGATGGCCACAAAATATGGTTACCAAATGCAGGGCTTATTAGCTTTTGTTTTTGGAACATAAGCTGGACTAATTTATTTCTAGAAGTGGAAATTGTGTTGCTACCTTGTTCATTACTAGCAATCTCTGCCTCTGGAGCAGTACATGAACGCCGAATTACTGGAGCACCTGGCGTTGTTTGAAAGAGTGACGGAGTCATATCGACAGGTTTGCCATCTAAAACGTCCACAGGTGCCGCATTATTAGACCAATCGCAAGCTTCTAGGGTGGGTGTTGAAATTGATGCTTCCTGGGCTGATTGAACTAATTTGTTTTCAGTAATAGATACCGGATTGCTGCCTTGATCAGTCACAATCATATCCATCTCTGGAGACGCAGTAGATGTGCGTCTATTTTGAGCGCTTATCGATGGTTGTAAGAGTGATGGAGACATATAGTAGGTAACTCATATTCTGTGTTCACAGGCGCAGCAGTCGTAGAACAGCCACTACCTTCTCCAATGGATGCTTCACAAAGAAAATAGGAGCAGAGGTTGAAGAAATACAATGTTGGCGCAATTTTTTCCACACCTATAATAGTTCCTTAGCGGATTCCTCACCTTCCCATTCGTCATTTACTTGTCTGAATTGTTCTGCTCGACCTTTCCTCATAAAAGATTCCAGCAACAGAATTGTTTCCACTCCTGTCTCTACAAGTTTTGGTGAAACTTTACGCACTTCATGGTCCATGCATTTGGTATAATCTACCGCTGAAGGGTCAAAAGGGTAGATTCCACATCTTTTAAAACCATTAGAAATTATTTCAGGTGTAACTCTATCTTGAAATACCTTTAAAAGGAGAGGCGCAAAGCCAGCTCTAGTAATGTGTCTATTACCGCTATTTCTTTTGTATTCATAAACGATATTTTGCCAGCCACTTTTCAGGCACTTGAAAAGTGATACATCAGCGGGCTGTAATATGTGTGTTGAATTTGGGAATAATGCATACACGAGAATTTGATTATTTGCGCAGTATTCTGCCACTTGCAAAGTCAAATGGGATCGATGCCCATCTACTAAAAGTAAAACAGGTTTCATAATCATATTGTTCTTTAGCCACGGATCAAATATATTTAATATATATTCAAAATACAGAGGTGCTGTCATCCATCCTTTATTAGACTTTCCTATAGCCCAATCTGCTGGAACGTTATTAGCTATATCCCTGGATATACGCTTCAAAGGATATACAACCATATGTGCAACTACTTGCCCAGCTGCATTCAAACAGGCCATCACAGTAAGTTGCTCCTTTTCTTTTCCCGATTTAACTTCAAAAAAAATTTTCATTCCAACTGGTCCTAAAACTCTACCAAATTCAGGACAAGTCTGAAACCCTGACTCATCAGCGTTGTATAACCTTGTAGGATCTTCGAGTATTTCGAGGGCATTTTCGCTTGAATCGAACCATCCTCTTAAGTCAGATTCTGTTACATCGGAACGTGATGTTGATATGCCTTCGGCACATCTTTCTTTAATTTGCGGGTGACGTTTCATAAATAAATCAACCCATTTTCTACCTGGACAGTTGTGTTTAAACGGCGTTTTGCGATTATCCTCTTAAATTATTTTTTTTACCGTATCCACTAATGTTTGGCGTTTTAATGGTATTCCCTTTTTAGCGTTTGCTATAATATAAGCAACTAGTAAATTTTCTTCAGCCTGAGTTAAGTAAGTGTCACGGCCCATCTTTCGATTTTCAGGTACCTTTCCCTTTAATTTATTTATTAGAGTAATATGTGGGACGCCATAGTGTCTAGCAGCTTCTCGTATTTTAAATGTACCGTCACGCACTGCTTTTATTGCAGATTGCATAGCAGCATCTGGATAGCACAATATATTCGCATTTTTCTTTCCTTTCTTTACTGCAATAGAAAACAGAAAAAATGCACACTTTAACACCAATTTTTAACTGGACAGGCATTAGAAAACCTCGTTCCTAAGGCTGACCACAGCAAACAGCACAAAACATAACACTGGTCAACTATTGGACAATCACATCGTACAGCAATCATCTTTAGGTTATATTTGACGAATCAACAAAATAAATGCGTTAAATAAAAAAAAACTTTACATTCTTGAATATATCTTTTAGCCAATACTTGACCACCGTGGACAGCTTTAGGAGCAGATTAAAATTTCGGAGCCAAAGGATAACCACCCCCACGAGGAACCATTATCCACATAAAACAACAGAAATATCACTTTTGGCACTTAAATAAACTATTATCCTTAATCCATATGACATTCAACCAAAAAATATACAATAAAACAACTAGATTAAATAAGATTTACCAAGAAACCCATAATAAACATCCTTAGTGAATCAGACGCGTACTACCGGGTGCCATCTTAACTTGCAAAGAACTCTGATTGGTCAACCAATATCGAGCTGACTCGTATACCACGTGACTATAATAATGATGTCAATATGCAAAAAATAAAACTGCTATTAAATCCCACCAATTTACGTTAAAATTGGTTTTTATTCGTGTTTTGGTCAACTATTGGTGCATGGTCAGCTAATAGTACATTGACCCTATACAAAAAAATAAACAGGTTTCAGAAAATAAATATTTTATTATTTTTAAACGCTTCTGGTAGTATTTTATTTGTGATTAATTATATCTATAGATATGACTTTAAAAGATTTAAAAAAATCAGATAAATATGGTGTCTTATATAGTCACAAAATAAACACGAACTTAAAGGACATCTAAATTTAAAGCGGTACAATTTTGGTGAGAACTGCTCACCTATACCTATTATTGCTAATAATAGTACTTCTGCGACGACTTATAACAACAATCAAAACGAAGGCGTAGTGATTATGTTCGAAAGAATCTTAAAGTAAATGTAAAAGAAATTAAACTCGAACATGCGTCTTGTTTACAAATTGAAAATGTTAATAACATCATTCTCGGCATTGATTTAATTCTCGGCATATATCGCTCGCCCTCAAATAAAAATGCAACAAAATTTATTGATTCCCTTTATAATCACTTGGATACAGCAAGATCACAAAAAACATTGTAATATTAGGAGATATAAATATCAACCTCATACCGAGAAGTAATGAACCTACATATGAGTGCAACAATAGTTCTTATTATATAAACAAGCTGGCTACACTTGGGATCTTACCCGGACATACTCTTCCTACCAGACTATATATATACCTACCTGTCTTGATCATTGTATGTTAAAAATTGATAAAAGAACAATTTCAGCTTTTATAGCCATTAGCCATACTTAACACCACAGTTACAGACCATAGTACTGTCTTTTTATGTCTATCAAACCTAAAACAAAATGAAAATCATTGCAATAAAATAAAATATAATATTGATAAAGCTGTAGAAAATTTATTATATAAAAATCTAAATTATTTATTATACTGTGATGATCCTAAATTCGTTGCAAAACAATTGATAATGAAACTTAGCGAGTCCTTGGAGGAAAGCAGATCAGTGGATAGTTTGTCCAATAATCGCAAAAAAGCTATTAAGCCATGGATTACTCCTGGTTTATTGCGTTTTATCAAAAATAGAAATAAAATGCAATTAAATCTTCGTAAAGACCCCAACAACGAAATTTTGAAAATAACTTTTAAAAGATATGTTAACTATTGCAACAATTTACTTAAAAAAACTAAAACATAAATATGAAAGAGAACAATTTGCTCGAAATACTAAAAACGCAAAATCGCTTTGGAATACTATAAAAAAAATTACTCATTGAAAATCAAATAAAACGCCTAATACTGAATTACTCAATGTTCTATAAATTCAGTTAATCATGTCAATGATTTCTTCGCTAGTGTGGGAAAAAACCTGGCTAACTCTATTCCCTTTGACAGTCCACCTTCTAATGCTAACAGCTACCTTAATTGTCAAAGTTCATCATTTGTCCTTTTGGAAGCTGACCACCAGGAAGTTTCTAGTGTACTTTTAGATCTCAAATAGGAAAGTGCTCCCGGTTGGGACAACATCTCAACAAAGTTCCTCAAGCTGTCCAGAGATTTTGTGATGCTTATCATTTGTCACCTGACAAATCTCTGCTTCAGGGCAGGAGTTTTTCAGTCACCTCTTAAACAATCAATTGTGACGCCGGTTTTTAACATTTTTAACATTTTGTTGAATAATGTCTATTTATATTTATGATATTACCAACACACAGTAAGAAATGTTTTAAGCTGGTTGTATTACAAAAAAAACAAAATATAATGTAGTTAATTATTGTAAATCATAATTTATTTAAGTATTCTATAAACAGTAGTAGGTACAGAAACAGAAACCTTTTATTCAATTTAGATTATAAATAATACTTATTGAAAGTCACTTTTTTAATTTACCACTGGTTCGGAAAAAACCTCTGACTTGAAGAGAACCAGCAAAATATCCAGTGGGTCTTTTAAAAAAAAGCCAGCTTACAATCATGCATGTCATAATTTACAACACAGAACAAATTAGAAATAGCTTGGTAGCGATCACCTTACCCACGGGTTATCCATAAATTCTTTGATGATTGACTGATATAGGAGCGGTGTCAAGACTTTGTTTTAACCCATATAGGCCTACCGTACCCTATGTGGTACAGTTACTTTGTAAAAATATTTTGATGTACCCACAAATTATTAACTTTTTTTGGTTAGTTGTGGCAGATAACTCAGAGTATTAGTTTTATATCAACAATATAACATACACATTTTATGCGAGTTATTATCAGTTTATATTAAAATTGCTAGACAGAAACGGAAAAAAACAATTTACAATGTCTTCAAGAAGGTAAGTTTCATGTTATCTATAGTAAATCATATTATTTGTTGGTATTATTTTAAATACTAGGATACAATAGACGTAATAGCTACAAATAAGTTTCACTTGGGTCATTTTAGTAAGGTGTACACAGTGCTAGATTAGGTGTATCATATATGGTACAGTAGGTCTATGTATGAGCACAAAATACCTAAGTCAATTTACATATTATTATATTAGCTTTTTTATTTATCTTTTTGTGTTTTATTGTTTTAGGTCATTGACATTACATGAAATTGCTACAGTTCTTGAGGAAGATGATGATTTTAGCAACCAGAGACAAGATTTTGATATTTTTTTACTTCCACCTGACACCGCCAATGATTACCAAACTGACGAGGACTCGGGTGAAGAAGATAACGTCAGCATAAATAATTTGCCTGGAAGTTTGCTTCGAGCTCCAGCGGAGCTTGCTGCCTCAACCTCAATGGAAAAACCAGAAACTGAGGACCAAACCCCCTCCCGAATTTCAAGAACCTTTAAAAAAACGTGTCATGAATTACAATTGGCGAAAACGAGACTTGCAGCTAAGACCTATTGTTTGGAAACCCCTTTATCATACTCCTATTGAAAGAAGCCCGATAGAATGGTTTTCTTTATTATTTTCAGAAGAAGTATTTGAGATGCTTACTATTGAAACCAATAGATACTTAGCACGTAAGCTTCTCTCTGCTGACGTCAAGATTGAAGAGATGAAATGTTTGGTAGGGATTTTGTTAGTCAGTGGCTACTGCCAAGTGAGCAGAAGAAGAATGTACTGGGAAAATGCATCTGACTCAAGAAATAGTTTGATTGCTTCAGCCTTGTCTCGAGATAGATTTACACTAATTTACTCTAATATTCATGTTGCTGATAATCTAAATTTAGATACATCCGATAAATTTGCAAAAGTTCGTCCTTTATTAAAAGTTTTAACTATGAGGTTTCTTGAGCACTGTCCACATAAGGAGAATCATAGTGTTGATGAGGCTATGGTCCCATATTTTGGTCATCACGGCTGCAAACAGTTTATTAGAGGCAAGCCTATAAGATATGGATACAAATTATGGGTTGGTGCAACATCAGGAGGTTACATTGCATGGTTTGAACCATACCAAGGTGCTTCTACATTTACGAATGCCCAATATTCCCAGCTTGGTCTTGGTGCAAGTGTGGTTTTGTCTTATGCAGATCAACTAGCAACATTAGGCTATGGAAAAAACTACCATCTCTTCATAGATAACTTTTTTACCGGTTTGCCTTTGGTTCATGAACTTACTGAGAGGGGATTTCGTGTAACTGGTACTATCAGAGAAAATAGATCTGGAAAGTGCCCTCTATTAAGTAACAAAGAAGCAAAGACAAAAGAAAGAGGCTTTTATGATTATCGCATATCTGATGATATTATAATTTGCAAGTGGCATGACAATAGTATAGTGTCAGTATGCTCTAATGCAGTTGGTGTTGATCCTGTCCACAAAACTGAACGCTATTCTCAGCAACTAAAAAAGAAAATATCTGTTTCTCAACCTCATCTCATTCAACAATACAATAAAAATATGGGTGGAGTAGATTTATCAGATCAGAATATATCGTCATTGCGAACTAGCATTCGAGGAAAAAAGTGGTATATGCCTCTGATTCTCCATTGTATAGACATGTCTGTACAAAATGCATGGCTGCTGTACAGACATAATGGAGGGAATATCGACTTGCTAAACTTTCGACGTCGTATTGCAAACTATATTATCGATTGTAATAAACAACGCGAAAGGCCAGGTCCTAGTCGACCATCTTCAATAACATCAGACTCTCGATACGACGGCAAAGAACACTATGTCAGCAAGCAGGAAAAGAGGACCAGGTGTGGCCTATGCCACAAACAATGTCCTACAAGATGTGTCAAGTGCAATATCGGTGTCCACGTAGAGTGCTTTATTATGTATCACACCAAAAAGTAAATAAAATCTAATTAGTAAAATCATGTCTTTTTTTTGCATACATATAGTCCTACTGTACCATATGTGGTACGTCCCTTCAGTCGCCCCCCCCTCTTATTAATTTTTTTTTAAATATTTTTCCCCCGGTTTTTAGGCTTTCTTGGATCAGGTTTTGTTAATGAAACATGAATTTTTCACAAAAATAATTATCGGTCTAAATGGGTTAATATGTTTTGGTTGATTAGTAAGTAGTATACATTATAATAAAATGACTGGGAATTAACATGCTTATCTATGTTATTACACAATTATAAATAGTGAGGAAGTAAGATGTTTTAAACAGTTTGTGTAAGGATTACAAAAACACAGGCTTAATTTAAATGTATTTATTACTAGCGATGCGCCTCAGCTTTGCACTGGCGATTTATGGATCTCGACATCAGTGCCATCTACCGGGTTCAAATGTAAATATAAACCATCTAGGGATCCATTCAAACACACAAACATTTTCATTGAAATTGGTTGGAAGGTTTCTTATGTTCTGTCTATAATGTACATAGGTAGAAATATTTCAGTGTTAGATATATTTCTGAAGGTTTTTTGAAAATAACTTGATGGTAACATGTATATTTATGATATTGTAAGCAATCAGAAGGCATTTTCAATTAACGTGGTGGCGCCGGTAATGGACATGGCACCAATAATGGACGAAAAAAACTTATCAACCTTATAATAAGGGTAGAAATGGTTTTCTAGAAATGGCAGCACTTTAGACATAGACAGCCAACATCCCTCTGTCATATTGACAGAGAAAATTAATTTCGGCCATTTTGTTTCAAAATGGCGAGTTGAAGAAATTGTGCTCTGGAGTTTTTCAAATTTTATCCGGATTTCTTAAAGGAATCGTTAAGCAGGTTAGTCATTGTTTTTGTTCACAATGTCCTTTTTTAGATAGATATATGGACACGCTTTGATTTTATGTTTATCTTATAGTATTAGGCATATATTCGAGAAAGAGGTTATGTCACTCGATAATTTAAAAGTATTTTAGGGGGGTGTCCATTACTGGATCCATTAATGGACATAAAACAATTTATGGACACGTGTCCATGGTTATTTAATTGTACTGAAGAGTAAATTATAAATAGTATTACCTCTTGAACATCGCCTGATATCATATGTCTTTAAAAAATAATAATCAAAGCACGTTTACCAATAATGGACACCATGTTATAATTGTATGGTTTTTTGCAATTCATAAGCGCGTGTTACCTTTATTTTTAGTTATATGTATACCTACAGATACATCTTCACACGACCTAGGACCACGCGCTCGTAGATTGTAAGAACTATCTAATTTGATTTCTTGTTTGGTTAGATGGCGCCTAAAAAAGATTATAAGCCTGAACAAATGGCTCACGCCATTGAGGCAGTGCGAAAGGAAGGACAATCAGTATCTGCAGCAGCTAAGCGATTTGGAGTGCCGAGAATTACTCTCCACAATAAAATCTCCGGTAAGAGCCCCATGGTATGCACTATGGGGCCTAGTACAGTCTTGACAACAGTAGAAGAAGATTTGCTTGTGAAATGGGCAATAGCAAGTGCCGAAAGACGATTTCCTATCACTAGAGAACAACTTTTAGGTAGCGTCCAGCGAATAGTTACGGTGCAACGTAAATCTACTCCTTTTACAGCAAACAGGCCAGGGAAGAAATGGTTTTCTTCTTTTATTAAAAGACATCCGATATTAGCAGAAAGAACGGCCGAAAACCTCAGTGCAGCACGCAATGAAGTGACAGAAGAGCAAATAAACAACTGGTTCAAAGAAGTGGATGAATATTTGGCCGAAAAGGGATTGCTTGAAGCTCTGAAAGAGCCAAGCCGAGTTTTTAATGCAGATGAGAGCGCCTTTTTTCTTGCGCCAAAACCTGGACGAGTGCTTGTTAGACGAGGGGAAAAGCATGTTTATGCGGCAAGTGGCGATGAAAAAGAAAATTTAACCGTCTTGTTGACTGCAAATGCTGCGGGTACACTAGCACCACCCATGATTGTTTTCGCCTATGATCGAGTCCCGGACAGAATTTCTAGCAGTGTGCCAGGAGAATGGGGCATAGGAAAGTCGGAGACCGGTTGGATGACTGGTGAGACCTTCTACGAGTTTGTGACTACAATTTTTAATCCTTGGCTGATTGTAAAAGGCATCCAGAAACCAATTTTGTTTTTTGTGGATGGTCATAGATCGTATCTTACACTTCATCTGTCCAAGTTCTGCTCTGAAAATGACATAGAAATTATAGCCTTGTACCCTAACTCGACCCACATTCTGCAGCCTATGGACATATCTCTTTTCAGACCGCTGAAAGTATATTATCGTAAAGCAGTTATCCAGTGGAAAATGGAAAATTCGGGAAACAAGTTGAAAAAGGAAAACTTTGCTCCCGTCTTTCAAAAAGCGTTAAAGAATATAACGACGGACTGCATTAAAAATGGATTTAGGGGCGGTGGTCTGCATCCATATGGTCCACAATATATTGATATGTCAAAACTCACAAAGCGGAATACTGTTTCTGATCTAGCAAATGAAAACCAAAATGAAGAAAGAAGCCATTTTTTACAATTTTTAGAAACCGAAATTACAAAACATTTTGGTCAAGAAAAGTTAGACCTATTTAACAGTCTTTATTATGAAGGAAGAAATGTTCTCGAAAACATGGCATTAGATGAAGATTTGAATCTCTATATAGTGTGGGCACACAACAAGCAAATGTCAATTTCGCTAGAATCTAGTTCCGCACCTGCTGCATTAAATAGGGAATCTTCACCGACTTCAGATAACGTATTATATAATAACACGTGTATTATGCAAGAAAATGTTATGCCAACAGACTTCGATGACAACGGCAAAGTAAGCAGTGCACTTGATCTCATAGCACCGTCAACCAGTGCACTAGATGGTGTCTCTGAAACAGTGGCATTCATACCAACGCCAAATACGCCATCAAAAGTTGATGAAGCCATATCTGATGCGAAATCCCATAATGATACAACAAGCGATATTCTGGGTAGCACAGTGCCATCAGTGTCAGAAATGCCGTCTCAAGAGACTGAAAAAATACCTATCGAAGACACAAGGGTAACGATAGGTAGTACAGTGACTTCTTCAATCGAAATTACAACGTCAGATACGTTAGCCAGGGTTGATGGATCCCTTTCTTTGGCTGCAAAAACTCCTGCAAAAAACACAATAAGTAATGCGCTAGGTGTCACAGTTCCATCGCCATTCAAAAAATGTCTTTTCTGGCCTGACAATGAAAGTACTAAGAAAACTAAGAAGAAAAAAGAAAAATTACCATCAGCTGTAACGAGCAAAGCATGGCAAGAATACCATGAAAAAAAAGCCGCCGAAAAAAAAAGAATTTTAGAAGAAAAGGAATTGAAAGCTAAGCAGAGAATCGAGAAAAAAAATATCAAAGAAAAACTTGCCAAGGAAAAGAAGGGTAAAACAAAATCTAAAAAACCAAAGATGCCTGAAATATCATCATCTGAAGATACAGAAGCTGAAATAGAATATATTGAAAGTGGCGAAAGCGAATGGAACGAAGAGACTGAATCAAATACCTATCAAGGAGAAATACTGGAAAAACAAAATGAACGTAAAGCAATGGATAAAAAGAAGATTTCAGTACAAAGGAAGAGAAAACGATCTATTACGGAAGATAGTAATTCTGAATCAGAGTTGCCTTTGACTCAAATAGCACATTCTAATAAAGTTAAAAATGCTAAAAAGGATATCAACAAGGGTTCTTTTGTCATCATTATGTATGAGGGTGAATATTTCCCCGGAAAGATTGAAAATAAGGAACGAGGTCTCTTTGAAATAAGTACAATGGTACTTTCTAATGGGAACACTTTTAGGTGGCCAGGAAGGCCAGATAAAATTTGGTATAAAACTACTGATATAGTCGAAGTTATAAATCCTCCTATCAAACATAATAACAGAGGCTTTTACAAAGTACCAGAAATGGAGAAGTTTTTGCCTGACATTTATATGACCTAGATTTTAAGACTGTGGATTTAAAGATTTTTATTTCATTTATTTTTTAGTCTATTGTTTGATGGGAATTTTGCCTAACATATAAATGTCCTGGATTTTGAGACTTATTAGAATAAGATTTTTCTATTTATATTTAGTGTATATTTTTTAACCCGTTTTTCTAATTAATGGGTAAAACAGGGTTAAATTTGATCTCTCAAGTTGTGATTATTAAATAAGGTGGTTATTATAAAGAAAAAGAATAAAGACTGTGTAGTATGTAAGAGTAGACACCTAAGTTGTTAACTGCTCTTTTGAGACTTCTATTTACAAGAATACCTCAAGCTTTTTTTGACCCTAATAAGTAAAATGTTTCTGCTGTAGTTGCTTTAACTTGATTTGTTATTTTGATTTGTGATAAATAAATAATAGTACTTTTTAATTTGCAAAACTGTTTTTTATAAAGTTGAGGTTTCCTTCTTATATTTGTTAATAAACTTTAAAATTTTTCAAAGAATTTCATTTTAAACTGGTGAATTTAATAACCTTCCAACATTGGGTGTCCATCATGGGATACATGTCCAACATTGAGTATCCATCACTGGAGAAGTGCCGTCCATAAATGGAGTTTTTGTGCCTTTTTGAGTTTTTCTTTATTTCATCAGAAACAATAACACTATATAAATTATATATGTACGTGTAATAAAGCATGTTTATTGGTCTACAATTTGATAATAGTCATAACATTGTATCTTTGCAAATAGATGAATAGTGATTAAAAATGTAAGACCAAATACTTAAACTGTCCATAATTGGTGCCTTCACGTTATAAGAGATATGATATAAGACTGTTGTCTTCAATATCCATACACTTTTTGTCTCTGCAAGCTTTCAGCCTGCAAGGCATGCAGATTTGTTCTAAGCGATCCACCTGAAAAGAAGTTAATGACAATTGTAAAGTTGTCTTAACTAAATAATATTTCTTATCAATACATTATTTTTTCTATATTATATAGGAATTAAAAAGACATTCCTAATAATAAGAGATATAAGACTATGCTTTCAATGTCAATAAACTGTATTTACATATTTCTGTGAGCATATTCTTATATCTGCCTTTTAATATGTTAAATAATAAAGAAATTATTATAAATTATACAGCATTAATCAGCTCTAGCTGATCAAATACAGAAGCAGTAATTATTGATTAACATCAATGATATTCAACTATGTAAAAGTTGTCTCACATTTTATTTTCACTGGTTTCATGTACATATGGGACAAAGATATTATTGTTATATTAAGTATTTCTGATTCTAGGTGACAAAATAATATTCCTTTCTGCAGAGTGGGGTCGGCTTTAGTAATCTGCTGCACGATTTAAGTGATCATTTTAGCTTTAGTTGATAGGTAATGATGCTATTGATTACCATCTAGCTGCTTTTTATGCCGGAAATCCTTAGTTTTCGAGATATCGATAATTTTAGTTTTGAGGTTATGTCCATTTAAAAATGATACGAAACGAAATAACAACATAATTATTTGATCATTTTAGCTTTAGTTGACAGGCAATGACACTATTAATTATCATCTAGCTGTTTTTTTATGCCGGAAATCTTTAGTTTTCGAGATATCGACAATTATAGTTTTGAGGTTATATCCATTTAAAAATGATACAAATACGAAATAAGAATATATTTATTACAAAGAGATAGCAATAGAGCATGGTCTGTACTCTGTTTTAAAAAAAAATAAGCAACAAGGATATAATTATTAGAAAGAGATAACAATAGTATAGTTTGTATGATCTATTATTCTATTTATAGTGCTATCCTACTCTAACATACGATGTAAAACCACGTATTGTTTTTTAGTCACCATCCATTCCACTTTCGCCTTCGGACTTTGAATGTTTTGCGCTCATTTTTTGCTCCTAATTCTTGACCCTTGCTCGATTATCGGACCTCCGTTTACCGCCTGCTCTATTTTCGACCACTGCTTGTTTCTTGGACCTGTGATTTGCCTTGACGAAGACCCGTGCTCGAATACCGGACCACCGATTTGCCCTACGAAGACCCCTGCACGTTTTCTTGGACTTTGCCTACCTGTCTGTCTACCTGAGAGACCCAAGATGGCCGACGACTCTACGCCGTCAACTAGTTCGGCCGGTCCGTCGAACGCAAGCGACGCCGCCGCAACGGATGTAGTACCCTTCGCGGAGCTTTATGGTGATTTTGTGCGCAGGCGTTTATATGTGGAAGAAGGAGCTAAATTTTTTAATTTACCCCGAATCGTGCGAGAACTCGGTACCAGAGTACAGTGTGTGGAGTTTGCCATTGAAAATGGCTTAATCCCTGCCACTAAGGAGTGCCGCACCCATAGAGTGCCAATGAAAGTGGTATATGGGCAAAATAAAAATGTGGGCGCCTTTGTTTGCAATAAAGGAAATTGCAGAGCCCGATCCAGGGTAGCTCGTGGCAAAGGCACCTGGTTTGAAAATATTAAAATGTCATTGCCACGGGTATTCTATCTGATGCATTGTTATGCACATCACTGGAGCTATGAAGATGCAATGAACGAAGACCCAGAAAAAGATATAGAGGGAGGCTGCTTATCTATGGCGACTGTCTGCGATTGGTACAATTACTGCCGGGAGACAGTCGTCATTTACCAAATAGAGCAACAAGAGGCCATCGGCAAGATTGGTGGCCCAGGAAAAGTAGTCCAAATAGACGAGTCAAAATTTGGAAAACGGAAATATAATAAAGGTAATTTGATTTTCTTATATTACAGACTGAAACAATATATTTATAATAATAATATAATGATAATTAAATTTATTTCAGACCTACATATAGTCCATAATATGTTAGTAAATTAGCTTAACCTATGTTAGTCTTAAATTATTACACATTATTTATTTTAAAGTTTACTTTTGAACCCAAATTATCTTTTAATACCTTTTATTAAATATATTTGAATACCTTTTAAAGCCAAAATATCTGGAAGAAATCAGTTTCAGAGTGATAAGACAGCCTGTTGTACATATTCTGCTATAAAATTTTGTACTTTTGTATTTGTTTTTTTTTTTTGTAATTTTGTACTATTGGGTTTTGGTGTACACTGTACAATATAGAGTAAATAAATAAATAAATATCTTGAATATTTACTAACTCTAAATTGTTTATTGTTGATTTTAGGAAGGCAGATTGAGGGCCACTGGATCCTCGGCCTCATTGAGGATGGAAGTGAGGATTTACGACTAGAGGTGTGCCCTGAAAACATCAGGTCAGCGGACATACTAGTGCCCCTAATTAAAAAACATGTGGTTGAGGGCACCACAATCCATACAGACTTCTGGAGGGCTTATGATTGTTTGGGGCAACATGGGTACATTCACAAGAAGGTGAACCATTCAGATCCTGAGAACCCATTTGTTGCCCCTGATGGCACTCATACTCAAAGAATCGAATCGCAATGGCGGGTGGTTAAAAGATTTTTCAGTAAATACAATTATAACCACCCGGAAAACTTTTCAGACATTATTATAGAATATTTGTGGAGAAGGTCAGTGCAAAGAAAAAAAAGGATCCTTTTATGGAACTAATTAAAGTAATTAACCATGTATATAAATAAATGTTTTTATAATATTATATTTGCTCATTTCTTTTGATCAAACCCTAGTACCAGAAGGTATAAATCACAAAACCGAATCTGTCAACCCCAACTTCCACGTGGTCTTTCCGCTCTTACCCCTAGAGTGTATATGAAAATCCGGAAGCGCGGAGGGAATGCAGCCCTCGCCCGCTGTAACTAAGCGCAGGCAGCGTACGAGCCGTAGCGGCTGAGGCTGGTCGCCGAAGGCGACCAAACAGCCGAAGCTGCGCAGGTGAGCTAGGTGCCTGTGCTTAGTTACGCAAGGGCGAAAGGGCTGCACTTCCCGCAGCGCTGGAGCAGAAGCAGAGTCAAAATAGTGTTAATTCCCACCGTTTTTCCCACCCTAAATACTGCCACATTCCCACCAGGACCCGAATGTGAGTTTTTCGTCGCCGGACGCCCTTTTTTTATTAAACGAAAGCGAATTTTCCTTAAATGTAACAAAACTTTAAAAATTCATAAAAAAAAAAGGGGGGGGTTTCCGGCACTTTTTCCTTTCAGGGGGGAGGTTCCTCCCCCTCCCCCCCCCCTCCCCCACCAACTCGGCGACCATATATTCATGCAGCAGATTACTAAAGAAAACCCGCAGAGTGAACAACACAGTTGTCTAAACATAATAGGTACAACCATTACACTTTTTATGCAAACTATTATTATTAAACTTTATATTTGCTTCTAGTACAAATATTACTACATTTTTACACATAAATATATGTACCATTTATATTGCCTATCTACTATGGCTGGTATAAAATCCAGGATCCGTGTCTGGCTTAACAAAAAAGCCATTTAGTATTAAGCAACTTGCTGAATACATAAGGTACCTATTTGTACACAATGCAGTTATATGAATTGCTCTTCAAAGCCCTCTTTAAGTCCCTCGACCCATAGATCCTAATTTTCTTTTAACATTATAATAACTTCTTTTGTGCATTTATTCTATTTATTATTTAATTTAGATTTTACTAATAACATTAAACTTAATACTTTGTCACTTTTAACAAACTAATAAGGTTTTAAGACCTGTTTGTTATTTGTATTTGTTTTAGGTAAAATCGACAAACTTAATAATGGATTTTCACAACCTAGAATAGGTGTAAATTAATAAACTCTTGTATTTAATTAACCTAAACTCGTCAGTTTTATTTACGAATTTTACAACAAAAAATAAAAAGAGAAAAACATACGAACTTGTGTCAATTAATATTTGGCTAACCTTCATGATAACTGATAATATCATTAGTAACGCTTGTAAATAAATGATAAAAAATGAGTTATTAATTATGTAAAAACTTCATTTTGTTCTGACCATAATGATGCGACTCCAACCATGTTTTATTTCACTCTAGTGAATCGAGTGAATTTGTCCAACTCGATAATCGATAGAAAATAAATTTTACCGAGTTACCGAGTTAACTGGGCGCATCGTATAGATTCAGAGGGTGCTATATATAATAAGGTGCTATATGTAATAATAATTGTGTTGTATGGAAGAACAATTATAAAAAAAAATTGTGACAAATTGACACAGCTTCGTTAAGCTAATTTGAATTGCGTAACTCGAGCTAAAAATCGAGTTACCTGAATTTCAACTCGAGTCGATTTTTTTCCGACATTCTCTGTCTACGATAAATATTACATTTAGGGATGATTGATGTTGCTGAAACATCGATGATGACATCGATGTTGATATCGATAGCTTAACATCGATGTTCGATGTTTATCCTACTAAAAACATCGATGTTGGCCGTTATCGATGTTATTGCACATGTATTATTAGTAGGTTAAAATTAGATGAACAAAAAATTAATAGTGTAGTTTATTTTATTAATGAATTGAAATAAATTTATAAAACATTTAGTGCTAAATAGTAATTTAAAAAATGGGCAAAACTTAACAAATGTTTAGTTCATTTGTTATATTTTTTGCCGATAATGATTAATGTTATTATTTTGATCTTCAAATGCTCCTATACAACCAAAAATCTACGAAAAAATTTACTATGAGATTTACGATTCAGACGTAGGTTCTATATTAACCACTCCTATCGCGAAATAAAAAATGTAAAATATGATTATAGAGGGCGAATTGGCAAACTTCACAAAAACAAAATATTATTTTCCGTTTCGTTTTTTGACTTTTCCGTCACCTTTGTTCACTATTTTTTCTCAGACAGTCCAAACAGTAAGTATCCACAGCCGTTTGTAAAATCGCACTATGCAGTGAAATTTTCTATGCTCACAATCGCCCAGTGATTTATTTTCATAAACTTCAAGCAAATAATAAACTCATTAGCTCAAAAAAACAGCTAAATATAATTGGATTGTGTATATTCATATTGTTTCAAAATTATGTGTGTGTAGACAGCAAGAGAAAAAACATTATTTGTATTAGGCGACAATGATACCACAGAATAACAAAGCGAAAGCAGTGACAACTGTGACATTACGGTTCACACTTGAGAGGGAGTTCGACACAACATAATGATATTTTTCACGTGATTGATGCCTTTAAGAATCCTAAATTATTCTAAATTTTAAACCTTTAATAGGATATGAAATATTTAGTTGATATTGATTTCGCGGGTTCCATTGTTCACAAGTTCCTATTAATCAATTATTGGCTCATTGACATCGATGTTTCGATGTTTGACACGTGGTATCATCGATGTTACGATGTTTAGCATGGCAACATCGATGTTTTAATTTCTAACATCGATGATAATCGAACATCCCTAATTACATTACCTTAGCCAATGATCAGAACACGAAATCAAAACAACAATTTTTTTTCAGATTTCTTGATTCCGTTTACATTTTTGAAAAATCTATAGCCCATTTAGTATTATAATTTGGTGTCTTTTTTGGTGTAAATACCATTAAACGACGTTAATATTTCTAGTGGGCCCAAAAATGATTGTCTCCTTTCTAAACAAATTCAATATACTATCTGATTCACAATTTGGGTTTAGACAAGGAAAGTCTGCAGATGATGCTGTCTTAGCGCTAACAACTCGAATCTCAGACTGCCTTGATAGTGGGAAAAAATGTATAACGGTCTTTCTCGATTTAAAAAAGGCATTTGATACAGTCTCTTTGCCCATCCTTATACAAAAATTAGAACATTGTGGCGTGAGAGGTACACCACTTAATTTGTTAAGAGACTACCTGTTTGGTCGAATCCAAAGAGTTAAAATTGATGATTATATAAGTGAGGAGCTACCGATCTCCTTTGTCGTTCCACAAGGCAGCGTTTTAGGCCCGACTTTATTCCTTATTTACATAAATGAGCTTTGTAATATAAATATAGATGGTGGTCTCGTGTTCTCATATGCTGATGATACTGCACTGTTTTTTATGGCGACTTCTTGGGATACAGTATTTAAACTTGCACAATCCGGCAAACTGGCTCCAATCCAACTTACTTACATTAAATATAACCAAAACAAACTATATATGCTTTTCCAATAGTAAAAAAAAACACACCAAAACCTAGATCTAAAACTAAATATACATACATGCAATAACCAAAACATGTATAACTGTAATTTTCCTGAAATAGAGAAAGTCCACAGCACCAGATACTTAGGAATAATACTTGACCAACGATTATCTGGGCATCCTCACATAGATTTTATTAAGAACAGAATCAGAAAGTTAATATGGATTTTTAAATCTTTAAGATATGTAACCACTAAAAAGCTTATCAATCAAATATACGTTGCATTAGTTCAGTCAGTACTCGGATATTGTATCCACATATGGGGTGGAGCTACAAAAACCAAATTTCTTGAAGTTGAGAGAGCGCAACGTTGCTTACTAAAGGTTATGTATTCTAAGTCGTACAGTTTTCTCACAGCGGAACTCTATCAATACAGTGAATTATGATCAGTGAGAATGTTATACAGTGTGTCTGGTCACGACCTACCGATAATACCGAAAAGTTACAAAATATACCTAATTTCATCGACGAAAACACCCATATATGGGGGTCTACCCCCCCCCCCTCCGGTCGGAATGGTCGCCATTTAATTTTTTTTTATTCTTGTAAGAGATACCTTGAAAAATGCAGATTTCTCTGGACAGAAAGGTCCTACAGATATAAAAAAAATGTTATTTAAAAGGTAAAAATAACATCTATCAAATAAAATAAACATCATGGAAAGTTTTCCCTACAAAATATCTTAAAACATTTACAATGCTAATTTAAGTAAAAAAAATTTACTATTTTTTTTATTTTTCTTAACATACTTCAAAAACCAGCACATTGATACTAAATTTTTTTGATACTGTCCTAATACTTAAGGATATTACTTACAAACTGACATTAAAATTATTGTTCTTAATTGCATAACTCGAGAGTTAAGGCTGTTTCAATATGACCCATTTGCGTCGGTCCCAAAACCATGTAGAGCTACCTGCTACATTGAATAGGGTTTATGTGACAAGGACGGAAAATGATTCGTATTATTGTTAGGGCGGTGAATAAGTAGGACAAAAAATCGTGTTTGACCAGCGCAGGTATCGATGATAAATGTTTGTTAGATCGTTGTCCTATGTCCTCCGCTCTGCGTTGCGATCGCTACTATTCCGTTCCGTTTTGTGAGCTATTCTTTCACCGAGATATTCTGCTGAGTTTGCTGTAGTTTGCAGTGATTACGTACTTTTCAGATAAAAACATGTCTAACTATTCGTCTCATCACATAGCTGACTTGCATTTCGTGTATGGCAGATGTATGGAAGCGCTGCTGCCGCCGTACGAATGTATCGTCAGAAGTATCCCGACCGGCCCACACCCAGTCGACAAACTTTTGTTAACATTCACTTAAGATTGTCGCAATATGGCATCCAAAGGCCGCCAAATGAACGCTCCCGCATAGTGTCAGTGCAAGCAGAAGAAGAAGTTCTTCAACTTATTTACCGAGATCCCAGGCTCAGTGTAAGGCGAATAGCAATGATGCTGCATTTGTCAAAATTGGTTGTGTGGAAAATTTTAAAACGCGAAGGCGTGCATCCGTACCATTTTCGTCGCGTGCAAGATATTCGATAGCCAGACTATGCTGTGCGAGCCAATTTTTGCTCGTGGCTCAACGGTTGTGTGCGACGTCAATCGACATTTTGTAAAAAAATCATGTGGACCGATGAGGCGACTTTTACAAAAGCAAGTATTATAAACCATAGAAACCATCATTTATGGATGCAATAAAATCCAAATGCAGTAAGGCCCAGTAAATTTCAACATGAATTTTCAGTAAATGTGTGGGCGGCTATGATTGACGACAGATTAATTGGACCAACTGAATTACCAAATACAATGAATGGCCCAAGATTTTTAGATTTTCTAAGGAACACATTTAGAGAAGTCATAGAGGAATTACCAATGATCGCATGTGGCTACAGTTGGACGGTGCACCAGCTCACTACGCACATGCTGTGAGAGCTTTTCTTAATGAAAATTATTCACCATGGATAGGACGTGGTGGAACGGTAGCTTAGCCACCTCGTTCTCCGGATTTAACACTTCTGGATTATTTTTTATGGGGATGGATGAAGCAGAGGGTTTATGCTACATTCCCAAATAGCAGACAAGAACTGCTCGACAAAATAATGACGATTGCGGATGACATAAGATCCGACATAATCTTAATATCAAGGGCCACACAACAAATGGCTGTAAGGTCAGTGGCCTGTCTACATAATAGAGGTGTACATTTTGAACAATTATTAAATTAATAATAATACTTAATGCCATTAAAAGTTTCTTAAAAGTTATAGTGTATTTTTATTTAATCCATTATCGAAAATTAATAGCGCTTATATGAGGCTCTACATACATGACCCTCGCAAAAGGGTCATATTCAAACAGCGCTAACTCTTGAGTTATGCAATTAAGAACAATAACTTTAATGTCAATTTGTAAGTAATATCCTTAAATATTAGGGCAGTATTAAAAATTTAGTATCAATTTGCTAGTTTATGAAGTATGTTAAGAAAAATAAAAAATAGCCAATTTTTTTAACTTAAATTAGCATTGTAAATGTTTTAAGATATTTTGTAGGGAAAATTTTCAATGATGTTTCTTTTTATTTGATATATGCTATTTTTACCTTTTAGATAACATTTTTTTTACATCTGTAGGACCTTTCTGTCCAGAGAAATCTGCATATTTTGGCAGAGGTATCTACAAGAATAAAAAAAAAATTAAATGGCGGCCATTCCGACAGGAGGGGGGTAGACCCCCATATATGGGTGTTTTCGTCGATGAAATTAGGTATATTTTGTAACTTTAAACTATCGCTAGGTCGTGACCAGACACACTGTATATATATTGCAAACTGTTCTAAAACTCCACAGATCTTTAGCATTTAATTGTAATAATCTAAATAAAAGAAGAAACAAGTTTATTTTAAAATTGCAGAAAACTAAAACAAAATCAGCTAAACGACATTACAAAATACAATCAGCTCACCTATATAATAAAATTAATAAAATCATTGAAATATACCCTTTAAAATTAAGAGATTGTAAAAATAAATTATTTGATTGGTTGCAGCCTGGTTGGGCGGCGGGCCTTAGGGTTTCCGAGTCCGATTCCCCGGTCGAGCCTTGACCCTATTACGCGAGATGTTATACTAGATGGACTGTATACGCGGTAAGCTTCTTCTGCCTCAACAAGATGGCGGATGTGGCATGCGGTTCCTTGACAATGCACTCACTCTTCCGAAATCTATTGTTTGCCAAGGTTATGAATGACTCTTTAGACTCTTAATATTAGTCTCCCAATTTCCCCCAAAATGGCTCGCGGCTGGGACGTTCAGAGACCACTCGATGCGGTTCTCGGCTAGGATGTGAGCGAACTCCGAATTATAATACTTGCTGGCTAAAAGCTCATGTAGTTCTGATAAAATACGTTTCGCGCCGACGTAGTTTGTACCGTTATCCGAATACAATTTACTTACAGGGCCACGGCAGGAAAGAAATCTTTTAAATGCACCCATAAAGCCCGCTGTGCTTAAATCACCAACGAGTTCTATATGCACAGCCCGAGTAGTCAGACATACGAAAATGCAGACGTAAGCTTTTGTGGATCTTATACCACGCCCGCGAGTGAGCGTGACCTTAAACGGACCAGCAAAATCAGACCCGGTGTGCATAAAGGGCTTTACGGATTGTGTTACTCGACAAGACCTAAGGTCCACCATTTCCGGAAATGATCGCTTAGGACGTACTCGAAAGCAAGCTATACATCTGTGCACTCTATTGCGGATTAAACTACGTGCTGTAAAGAATCCAATAATTCTAACGCAAGATTGACATCAGCAAGTCGGACCCAGCGTGAGAATTCAATTTATGATGGTAATCAACTAATAAATTCATGAAATGGTCTTTACGCGGTAAAACTATAGCGTGCCGTTGGTCGAAACTCAACTGCGAGTTAGACAAGCGTCCACCTACCCTGACGATTCCATCTTGTAAAAATGGCTTAAGACGTTGAAAAGTGCGACTACAAGTTTGTTTTTTTCGATTCGATTGTAATCTTGTAATTTCATCGGAAAAATGTGCACGTTGAAGTTCACGCAATACTAGTAACTCGGCATAACTGTAATCGGACGCTACGATATAAGAACGTCGCGGTAAAAGGTTCGCGAATCGAAAAACGTAAATCACGCTATGCAATAATTTCGACCAAGAGGACAAACGGTTCGCCAAAGCAATGATTGGAGAAACCTCGCTCGAAACGTTCGCCACCAGAGCGTGCCTCTTCTCTTCCGGTGGTTGAGACACTGACGAAGGGTCGAAATCGGTTATTGGCCACTGCGAGGGTTCCAAGTGAACCCAAGAAGGTCCGTGGAACCAAAGCGGATGGTCTATTATTTGCATCGGGGTGAGTCGACGGGATAGACAATCGGCAGGGTTTTCCGCACCGGACACGTGATAAAAGTTCCGTGTTCCTAACTCGTCTTGGATCTTGGCCACTCGGTTAGCGACAAACGTATCTCAACGGTGGGGTGAAGAATGAACCCAACATAAAGGGGCGGTTGAGTCAGAAAAGGCAAATATTCATTCTATGTGAACTCTGTCACTACATGCAGTGATAACTGCGGTGATAAGCTTGGCAAGGACTAATATCGCGCAAAGCTCTAAGCGCGCGAGAGAGGCAACCTTACGGGGGGGGAGACTCTTGACTTAGAGCTAATGAGGCTGATCGAATTTCTATTATTATTCTGGACGTGAAAATATACAACGCCCCCGTAAGCCTTCTCGCTAGCGTCTGCAAACCCAACGACCGTGATGACGCTACTTCTAACGACGTTTATATGATGTGGTATTTTAATTTCGCTTAGTAATGGAAGTTCCTCTCCAAAACACAGCCACGACCGAACAATGCTATCAGTCATCAATCAATCAATCGCATTCACATAACCAAAGTTGTTTAATCAAAAGCTTAGCATATAGCACCACCGGGGCTACGAAACCCATGACATCCCATAATCTAGCAACGCATGACAGCATTGTGCGCTTTGTGCACGTTTCTGCGGGCGGGTTTACCTTAAGGCTAAACACGTCGGACTCCGGTGACCAACACAAACCGAGCACCTTGTGCGTATCAGAATCGTCGAATTCCTTTATCGCCGAAAGGCGGTGTGATAGTGGGATTGTATCTAAAACCGGACGCGAATTACTAGTCCACTTGACGAGATCGAATTGACCCGCTTTCAAGAGCGTTATAACCTCGGCGGTGGTTAGGGTGGCCTCCTCCACGCTATCAACCGAATACACAAAATCATCCATATATAATTCACTCTCAATTGCCCTCTTAGCTTAGGATAAGAGGGACCTTCATCGTAGGCGAGCTGTCTCACCGTGCGTAACGCATGAAATGGGCTCGACTTTAAACCAAAGCAAACGCGGTTAAATTCAAACACCATTAGAGGTTCTTTTTGGTCAAAGCGATATAAAATGCGTTGAAATCGACGGCCGCATTCACGGACCCCTATGTAAAGAAACATTTGGCGAATATCGGCGGATAGTGCTATACTGAACAAACGAAAATTTGCTATTATATTAAATAAACTGCCCTGTAAATTTTGCCCACCATAGAGGATATCGTTAAGAGAAAGGTGAGTGCTAGTTTTGGCACTAGCGTCGAGCACTACGCGTAACTTGGACGTAAGTTTGTCTTCCCTAATGACCCCGTGATGTGGTATGAAATACGACGGTGCGTCTTCGTAGTTATCTAATTTTGGAGCCACAAGTGATATGTAACCCTCCCTTATATATTCATTAATGACGCCGTCATAAGCTTCCTTTAATCGGGGTGAGGCGAGCATCCTACGCTCCATACTGTAGAAACGTTTTTCCGCCGTTTGACGCGAGTCGCCGAGAGATAAAACATCTCCTTTAAAGGGTAGCGCTACACTATTCACCTCGCGATCACGAACGGTCGTGCGGACGTAAATTTCCTCGCATAATCTATCATCTGGGCTAACTATAGGTGGAACGTTCACCTCCTCCATCTCCCAAAATTTGCGGACTAACGACTCTAGCGGTTCGAAAGCCATACAACAATAAGAGGTTGCCGAAATATTATCCATGATAGGGGCGGAGCCAACGATGACATAGCCCAAGACGGTTTCCAGTGCGTAAGGCGCGGTATGCGAGGAGTTGCCTTATTGTGTAACAAAAGATTAGGGACAAGCGATGCTCCAATGAGCATGTTTATGTCTCCGGGGACGGCGTAAGTATCGTCTGCCAGAGTCAAATTTTGGAGATCAATCATTGCCAAGGTGTCAACCGAAACGGTTGGCAGACGTTAAGTGACTTTATCTACTACTAATGCATTTATGTCAAAGTTAATATTACGATCTAGCCGAGAATAAATTTTCAAATTTATAGAGCCCTGGGTAATTTTATTAGTACCTCCGATGCCTTTGACTACGGGACATGAAGGTGTCTTATTTATTGGCAGTCCTAAACGCTGACAGCATTGCCGCGTTATAAGGCTACTCTGGGATCCGCAACTCAGAACTACGATGCTCCATTTCAAACGCACGCACGGTGTCCGGGTCTAGTTTCTTTAAGGCAATATGGAGAAACACCACGTCCATAAGGTCATTAAATTTCAGGTTCTTGAGTGTAGCCACCGATGCTACAAATTTATCTAAAAACTGCTCTAAGCCGGTGATGTTCGCGGATGATATAGCTTTAAGATCGAATATCTGGTCTAAATATGAAGAGGCTAACATACGCTTATCTTTATATTTGTTCTTAAGTGTTTCAAATATTAACGAATAATTATTTGCTGTTGGTGTGAAGCCCGAACAAATGGACTGTGCCCTACCGCTCAATTTACTAATTAAGTAATACAATCTTTCAGCGTCCGATAACGATGGATTATTATGTATATTATTTTCAAAACTATTTATGAACAACGGCCAAGTTTTAATATCTCCATTGAATACCGGAATATCTATGGGGGGGGGGGGCAATCTAAGTGATTCACGTGGGCGTACCTGGACTTCCGGCCTTGTTTCGCTTTGGGCTGGAGACTGTAAGAGCTTTGCCGTTCTTTTCACGCAACACAACATATCTTCAAATGATAGAAGTGGCTGATAGTTCACTGTATACTTAGGGTCGACTTGCAATTCTAAATTATTAATTTGGTCTAATATCTTTTCGTAATCCGTCCGCAAAGAGTCCACCGTTTCGATTTCACATAAAAATGTTTCCCGCACTGCTTCTACGTTAATATTCTTTATGTGATCACTTATATATTGTATACGTGAAAAGAGTACGTCCCTCTTGGCGTAAAGAGTTTTAAGTTTAATTTCATTTCCACTAACTGCCATTTTAAATCACTATAATTAATATTAGATTAATCACAAACAATCGCACAACGTTGGAGGATGGACACAATGTAATACAACTATATCTCACAACACTCTATTGTCTTATCGTTCCGTATTACGTCGTTAAATTGAACACCTTTGCAACCAAACGAGACAACGCGCGTCGACAGATAAGAATCTAAAACTCACACTATTTTTTTTTACAAATTGTGGGTATAGCCTACCCTACTATAAGGTTAAGCGGATCAAAACTATTTGAATAAATAAGTCGATTTACTTATGCGAGTAACTAACAAATTTTAAATTTAAACTAAACAAAACTACATAATCTATCCAATATTAAATTAGAGTGCATTGTCTAAGGAATTAATCCAGCAGTTCGACTCGATGAGGCTACAAAGCACCAGTTCCAAATCCGCTCGAATGACCAGAAAAATGGTTGGGCGGCGGGCCTTAGGGTTTCCAAGTCCGATTCCCCGGTCGAGCCTTGACCCTATTACGCGAGATGTTATACTAGATGGACTGTATACGCGGTAAGCTTCTTCTGCCTCAACAAGATGGCGGATGTGGCATGCGGTTCCTTGACAATGCACTCGCTCTTCCGAAATCTATTGTTTGCCAAGGTTATGAAGGAATCCTGCTTGAGCACATTAGGAGGAATGAAATGGGGCGGGTTAGCTAACAAACAAATACTCAAGCAGGCATTGAATTATAGGAAAAAAACACACTTACCGGGGTGTGACTTCGATGCGGCTTGGGCGCTTCCGTTGCTGTGGTGCGACTTCTGGTGGATCTCCTGGGGCGCCCCAGGGATGCGGTCCTGGCCGGTGGTGCGATGGAAGAGAGTGGTGCGCCACGATATCTCACACTAGGTGAGGCGGTTACTCCTGGAGCGCGACTGCTCCAGGTTGGTGCGGTTTGAACGAGTGGCGCGTGGGCAAGAGCCCTCTAGGACGCGACTGTCCCAGGCGGTGTGGTTCCAACTAGCGGCGCAAAAGCAAGAGAGCGCTCGAGGCCAGCGCGCGAGCTTACATCGGCTTCTTTTCCACTGAAGTCGGGCGCTCTTCTCATTGGTTGCAAGAATCACGCAACATTCTAGAATCTCTTCTTTCGCCTCTCACCCCACCACCCCGGTGTGTACGGAAGGACGATAGGTTAAGGAAAGGACAACGCTTGGAAAGCATGCCCTCGAATAAAATTAAAATACGAATGGTTTTCCGCGCAACCACAGCCATACTGACACAGACCACAGTATACTGACACAGAAGATGTTCTCTCAGTGTGAATTAGTGGGTGTAAGATATGTATTTTACAGCCGCTGGTCTATGCGATATTTGTAATTATATCTCTGTTATATTATCTCTTTTATATTACTTCTGTTCTTAAATATTATAAAACTTAATTTAAAATGTTTTCAGCTCTAGTTCCCTATTCTAAAAATTATGATTTATAACAATAGTTCTGGATTTAAGGAAGCTCGAAACATCCAATATATAGTATATAAGCATCATGAAAGGGCGGAGCTGCCTGCCATAAGTATATATATATATATGTTGCATATATATATATATATGCAATGTATGGAAAAGAATATTATTGTGACGAACACTTGCTTTCGCCACAAGAGGATTCACATGTATACTTGGGAAAGAGGTGACGATAGAAGCATGATATATTTAATAATTGTGGATGAAAGATTGAGGAGCGCAGTGGTGGATACAAGGGTTTACCGGGGTTCTAACGTAAGAACGGATCATTATTTGGTTTTATGCCGAATTAATGGTCTATTCAGGCGTTGGCGCCATTGTCTACCACTGCGTTACGGCGTATTAGAACAGAAAGGTTACAAGATGAATGTGAGAAAAACAAGTTCAAATGTAGACTGAAAGAAAATATAAGTGGTTTGGATGAATTATGTATGAAGGAGTTAGACATGGAGAATGTATGGCAAAATGTAAAGAAAGGTTTAGTGGATGCAGCTACCGAAGTATGTGGTGTTAGTAAGAGAAAGAATTAAAGGAAAAATAATACGTTATGGTGGGATGATGAGGTACGTATGGAAGTTGAAGCAAAGAAGAGAGCATGGCTAGATTTACTAGCAACAAAGGCTGGTAATACTAGCGGTACGAATGATGATATTGAAAGAAAAAGGGCAGTCTTTAGACATCTTAATAAGAGAGTAAAAGAAGTAGTTGAAAGAAAAAAGCAAGAAAGAACGGATAAGAATGATAGAAGAATATCGGATAATTTCCAGGCAAATATTAAAATATTCTGGAAACTTGTAAGAACTGCCAGGGGACATTCGAAACAGCCTATGATGAATGCTATAAGAGACGAGAATGGCTATATTCTGAATGATGAAGTTTTGAGTTTAAAGAGATGGAAGGAATATTTTGAAAGCGTGTTTATGAGTGAGGAGACAACGTGTGTACTAAGTGAAGTAGAAATTCCGAAAGAAGAGGAAAGAGGTAGCGAGATAAGTATAGAAGAAATAATGAAAGCAATGAAAAGCATGAAAGCAGGTAAGGCTGTTGAATATGATAGAGTTTCACTCGAAATGCTAAGGGCTGGAGAGGAAGTGGTGGCAGGCCTGCTGCACACCTTGTTTAATTTATGCTGGGAACTGAAGCGGGTACCGGTAGACTGGTGCAAAGCCGTGATAGTCCCAGTATATAAGGGAAAGGGATCACAGCAGGACTATAAAAACTTCCGTGGCATCAGCCTTCTTAGCATTGTGGGAAAACTGTATGCTAAGCTACTGATTGAAAGGGTCATGAAAGAAACTGATGGAAAAATTTGGGATGTGCAAGCGGGATTTAGAAATGGAATGGGATGTACAGATCAAGTCTTTTCCATGCGCATGATCGCGGAGAAGTTTTTGGCCAAAAACCAAAAGGTTTTTTGTGCGTTCATGGACTTGGAAAAGGCCTATGACAGAGTGAATACGGATGCGCTATGGAAAACACTTAAGTCATTTGGGTTGGGCGCTGGCTTGATACAGGCATTGGAGTCCCTTTATAGGGACTCTAGTGCTTGTGTTAGGATCAACGGGGTCTACTCGGACTGGTTTGACATCCATAAAGGTGTCAGACAGGGCTGTGTGGCTTCCCCGTGGCTGTTCAACCTATTTATGGACAGTTGTTTGCAAAATTTGAAAGTTGAAGAATGCGGATTAAGAATGGGTGAGTTAACCGTCAAATGCCTTTTGTACGCCGATGGTCAAGTTATCCTTGCGTCGTCGGCGGCCGAGTTGCAAATGATGGTTACATTATTGAACAGATCATTAAAAGAAAGGGGTATGAAAGTGAACGCAAGTAAGACGAAGGTTATGGTTTTTGAAAGAGAAGAAAGTAAAACGATTTGTGAAATAAGAATAGAAGGGGAGTTGATCGAGCAAGTAGATGAGTTTGTATATTTGGGCTGCGTATTTAGCAGGGATGGGAGATATGATAAGGATATAGAACGACGAGTGAATGCGGGAAATAGAGTAAATGGGGCCCTGCACTCTATTGTGAAGAGTCAAAATGTGTCGAAAAAGGCACGTATGGCAATTCACAATGCTGTGTTAGTCCCTACTTTAACGTATGGTAGTGAAAGTTGGGTGTGGCAGAAGAAGCACGAGAGTAGAATGAACGCAGTAGAAATGCGGTCGTTAAGGAGTATGTTAGGGCTGAATCTTAATGACAGGGTAAGAAATTGTGTAATAAGGGAAGAGTGTGGTTTGCAAGATGATGTTGTGACCAGGATTAAGAAAGGAATGCTTCGGTGGTTTGGTCATGTGGAAAGAATGAATGAGGAAAGAGTGACAAAGAAAATTTATGTTGCAAAAGTGAATGGCAGAGTCGGAAAGGGACGTCCTAGGCGAAAATTTATCGACCAAATTGGCGATTTATTGAAAACGGGCCAAATTAGGAGTGCCCTTAACCGACGAGCATGTATGCGGAGGTGTATGGATGTGAAGGAGGCGAGAGAGGTGTGTCAGGATCGTGCCAAATGGAAGTCTGTAGTCTCTGCCTACCCCTCTGGGTGATAGGCGAGAGTGTTTATGTTATATATATATATATATATATATATATATATATATATATATATATATATATATATATATATATATGCTTACTAGGCAGCTCCAACAATGAATATTGTATGGATATAAGTTTTTTGATGAAATAAATATATTTTAATTTTTGATTTTGATTTTTCGCTTTCAATATTTAATGTAGATGAACTTAGACTTTTACACAAAGTAATTTGGACGAATAATTTAAAAGTTATCACGATAAGATTGACATGAATGGAGCACCAGCGCAAAGGGAGGGTGGAGGGGCGGTCCAAACAATGATGCACGATCGCCGATTGCGCAACCCGAACGCGGGCAGACGTGGAGGGCAGACATCTTTGACGGTTATTCGGTTTGCGTCCTTTCTTACAGCTAATTCGATTCTCGAAGAGATTTACTATTTAGTACAGTAGGTAGGCATTATTATTATTTTTAGTTTAAGTGGAAATATTGATTACTTTTTATTTTAATTTCAGTTTTATTACAATTGTTTTATTTTTGTTTATTTGATTATAGTGTAGCAGCCAGGCTAATCGGCAATAAATAATAAATACCTTAACACAGGAGACGAAGAAAACATTTATTTCTTAACTATCCCCGGCTACTAAAATACTGCGGGCTGCATATTGATGCGAGTTAATATTACGTATATATTTAACGTTCTAATAAAGAAACAAGAAACAGCCGCAAATATCATTCAGCGCCACATCGTCTTCACATGCCGCTATCGTTATATATCCGTCGACCATTTTGAAGCCGTTTCTTCAACGCAGCAACTCGCTTCTTCTTGCTATTCCGGAGCTGTGTCCCACGCCGCCGCCGCTCGCCGACTACGCGCGCGAGCTTTTTTTTTTTTTTGCGCCCGAAGCAATTAAAGGGCTACCCTATACGTAGGGAGGCGGAAAATGCATTACGCATACCACGATAGCCGGTCTATCGTGGTTATGAGGGGCTCACTGTCCTACCGGGGACCCTAAGTGATACCCTCTAAAAACCGCCTTTGGGGACAGGCAACCGGCTGATTAAGCTCTATTGTGCCTTATCATGAGTGACCCTCTTTTGGGAAAAGAGGGCGCAGGCGGCTAAGAGCCGCTGAGGAAGTGCCTACGAAGGCAAGTTAATGTTAGATATTACAATAATTTTATTTAATTAGAGTTGGCCTGAGCTGCCAGGAGACAGTTCAGGTCGTTTGAAAGTTTATTAGGCGGGTCCGAGAGAGAGTTTCTCGGCCTGCGGACACGATAGCGAGAGGGGGGTGGGGCTGCATAAGAAGCTGCCTCACGAATTAAATGGTTTAGGTGCGACTCTGAGGCTTTGAAGAAGTTCTCAGAGAGTTTTTTAAGAAATTGTTGAATTGTTGGGAGCTCTAAGTCCCGATGAAGGTCGGCATTGCGGACGTACCACGGTGCGTTCGCAGCTCGACGACAGAAGAGGTTCTGAACTATTTGGAGTTCATTTAAAATGTTAGGGTTTGCGTGGGCAAAGACGGGGCCCGCGTAGGACATGACTGGTCGTATACATACCTTGTAGAGTGTACGCTTGTTTCGAAGGGACATTTTACTGTGTCGGCCCAACATACTGTTGAGCCTACTCAGATAAAATCGTGCGTGACGGGTTACTCTTTTGACGTGGGGCTTGAAAGTGAGCCCTGTGTCTAGAGTGACACCGAAATATTTGGCGGACGTATGCCAGGGGACAGGGGTCCCTAGCATACATATTGGTGGAGTGTTTTTGAGACGGCGTCGTTTATAATCGAAGTGGACGGCGGAGCTCTTCCCCGGGTTCACATCGATGCGCCATTTTTTGAACCAAGCTCCTAGGTCATCAACTGACTTTTGGATCTTGTTCCGTATAAGGGGTAGTGAGACACCTTTGCAGTAGATGGCAGTGTCATCTGCAAAGAGGGAGAGTTGAACACCTTTCGACGGGATGGGAATGTCGTTGGTGAATATCGCGCGCGCGCCGGCCTGCACAACTTTTATAGCCCAATCCAGCGACGTAGATACGAGAAGATAACACGAGTCTCACGCCGGCAAATGGAACGTACATAATAGTTGTATTTTAAATAATCTTTATTGGTCATAATGTATGTACTGTAATTGGCTAGGCAAATAAAAATTGTTACTATTGGTTAACTAACGACGTAGCCGGAAATATAAATATAGGCTGGGTCGACGTAAAATTCATTCCGTATTCAATACTTGATACACCAGTCGTTTGCACATAAATAGTAGTTTCCTTTCTCCGCCACTAGACCACTCGGAGTCTGTTAATAGTGGACCGCTTATCCCCACTATTACGGTGGTGACCTCGTTATGAACACCTAGAAGAAAGATCTCGTTACGAACACCTAGAAGGAAGATCCCGTTACGAACACCGAGAAGGAAGACTTCATCATTACAGCCCTTCACAAGTCCACTGCTGAACATAGGCCTCCCCCAAGTAATGCCACAAAGCACGGTCCTGAGCCACCTGCATCTATCGACTTCCTGCATATCTTACCAGGTCGTCACTCCATCTAGTGGGGGGTCGCCCTACACTACGCCTGCCGGTACGAGGCTGCCACTCGAGAACCTTTCCTCCTCATCGGTTATCGGTTCTTCGAGCTATATGGCCGGCCCATTGCCACTTCAGCTTACTAATCCGTTGTGCTATGTCGGTCACTCTGGTTTTACTGTGGATATCCTCATTTTTGAATCTATCACGCAGAGAAACTCCGAGCATAGCCCTCTCCATAGCTCGCTGAGCGACCTTGAGCGTCCTCATACGGCCAGCAGTGAAGGACCACGTCTCAGATCCGTAAGTCATCACTGGCAGCACGCACTGGTTGTACAATCTAGTTTTTAGAGATTAAGGTATACCTGACGAGAAGATATGTCGTAATGTCCCGAACGCTGCCCAGCCGAGTTGAATCCGTCGATTGACCTCTCGGTCGAAGTTGGACTTACCTAGTCGGACTATTTGTCCCAGGTAAACGTACTCGTCAACAACTTCAAGCATAGTGCTCCCAACAACTATCGGCATAGGTGTGACATGGACATTAAACATGATCTTTGTTTTGTCCATGTTCATCTTAAGACCTATCCGTTGGGAGGCACTATTGAAGTCATTGAGCATAGTGCTTAAGTCCTCCAGCGATTCTGCCACATGAATTATATCGTCGGCAAATCGAAGGTGAGTGATGTACTCGCCATTGATGTTAATACCGTATCTTTTCCAGTCCAGTAGCTTGAAAACGTCTTCCAATGCAGCGGTGAAGAGTTTCGGGGATAAAACATCACCCTGTCTTACACCTTGTTACAGTTGGATAGGTTTCGAGCTCTGGTTCTGTACTCGGATAGCCATCGTAGCCCTACTGTACAAACACTTCAGCACTTCGATATACCGACAGTCAACTTGGCACCGCTGAAGGGACTGTAGGACCGCCCAAATTTTGACAGAATCAAAGGTTTTCTCATAGTCCACACACGCCACGCAAAGTGGCAGATTGTACTCTTCGGTCTTCTGTACAATCTGCCGCAGGGTATGTGTGTGGTCTATGGTACTGAAGCCTTTTCGGAAACCGGCTTGTTCGGGAGGCTGGAAGTCGTCGAGTCTGCGTGCGAGACGATTCGTAATGACTCTCGAAAACAGCACGTAGACGCTGCTCAGAAGGGAAATCGGTCTGTAGTTTTCAATAGAGCGTTGTCGCCTTTCTTAAAGAACAAGACCACCGTACTTTTTCTCCACGCCTCTGGAATAGTGCCACCATGGAGGACGGAATTGAAGAGCTTCTGAAGGACTTCAAGTACCGGTGTTCCACCCGCTTTCAGAAGCTCCGCTGTAATTCCATCCTCGCCTGGGGCCCTGCCGTTTTTAAGGTGCTGGAGAGCCATTCTAATCTCACTTAGACTGACGTCCGGGATATCATCGGAATAGTGTCGCATAAGACTTGCTCTTGGATCGTTACTCACACTTGCGTGTGGCTCCAACGATGATGTGTACAGCTGCCCATAGAACCTCTCAATATCACTCAAAATCTCAGGTGTCCCGGAAACGATGCTGCCACACTCAGTCTTCAGCTTTGACAGTTGGCTCTTACTGGCAGACAGATCTCTGGCAAAGACTTTGGAGCCCTGGTTCCGCTCGATCGCTTCTTTAATACGAGCAGTATTAAAGTTGCGTAAGTCTCGCCGCATGCATTTGGAGATCCTCTGTGAAACATCAGTTACGACTGGGTGCTGCGCGCCGACCTCCCTACCGGCGTCAGCGTAGTTTGCTACGCTGACGACACGCTGGTATTGGCACAAGGGGGGGTCGTACGAAGCGGCGGCGGAAACTATGACACGCGGGGTTGCGATAGTCGTTGAGAGGATTCGGCAACTGGGTCTCGAGGTGGCTCTGCACAAGTCCGAGGCCATGCACTTCCATGGTCCTCGGAACAGGCCACCACCGGGATCCTCAGTGATGGTAGGAGGGGTTTCCATCGGCGTCGAGTCGACGCTGAAGTACCTAGGACTCGTCCTCGACGGCCGATGGAACTTCGTTGAGCACTTCCGACGTTTGGCTCCCAAACTGGAACGGACCAGGGCTGCCTTCACGCGGCTCCTGCCGAACCTGGGAGGGCCAAACGCCTCCTGCCGGAGGCTCTACGCGGGGATCGTGCGGTCCATGGCCCTTTACGGGGCCCCGGTGTGGGCGCGTGGTTTTGCGCGGCTTGCCGTCCACCACCTGAACGCGCCCCAAAGGGTGATTGCCGTGAAAATGGTTCGCGGCTACCGCACGATCTCCCGCGAGGCGGCGAGCCTCCTTGCCGGATTGCCGCCATGGGATCTGGAGGCGCTAGTCCTCGCGCGCCTGCACGAATGGCGCGCGGAGGCACTATGCCGTGGGGAAACCCCGCTGCCGCGGCAAGTTGTCGCGCAGCGGACAGACTTCCGGCACGATCTCATGGCGACATGGAGAGCGACTGTCGCAACACCGTGCTGGGCACGCCACTATAGCGGCGATAAGACCCCTCTTTGAGGAGTGGCTTGAGAGACGCCACGGCATCCTCACCTTCCGCCTGACGCAGGTCCTCACCGGACACGGTGTGTTCGGGAGGTTCCTGCACCGAATCGGGCGGGAGGAAACGCCCGGGTGCTCCCACTGTGAGGATGGACCGGAGGACACGGTGGAACACACCGTGGAGGTGTGCCCTGCTTGGGCGGAGCACCGCCGTGTCCTCGTAGCGGCGATAGGCGGCGGCGACCTCTCGCGTCCGGCCGTGGTCGTAGCCATGGTCCGGAGCGAGACGGAATGGGATGCCGTCACCACCTTCTGCAAAACAGTGATGCTAGCGAAGGAGGTGGCGGAGCGGGAGAAGGAGAGAGCAGCAGCTTTCCTCCCCGGCCGCCGCGGGAGACGCCCCGGGCGTCGGGGGCTACGTCGTGGCCCCCGGCCACCGTAGGCGCGGGCCTGTGGACGGCGAGCAATGGGTAGCTCGCCGTCCGTCCGTCTAACGACGACAGGCCGTGTCGACGGCGCGTTTCGTTCCACGCGCGCCTCAAAGAGCTGTCAGCAGCGTGAAGGGGCCCGCAAGGGCCGACGCCTGCCGGGGCTGCGGGCTGTTCGAAAGAGATACCGCGGCTCCGGAACGTAAGGGCACTGAAGGAACACGGATGGTTTTTAGTCAGTAAAAGTCTGACACTCCCTTACGCTCCACCCAGAGCGAAAGGCGTCATTAGATGATTTTCCATCCGCAAAAAAAAATGCATTTGGAGATCTGTCTGTTCAGTTGCCTGTATGCTGTCAAATCTGTTGACGATTGCAGCCTCATCTCCCGTCTAACAGCCATGAGATTAAGAGTGTGATTGGAGAGTTTTTGTGTTCTTCTGCGGCGAGTCTTGCAGAACTTTGCTCCGACCGCATGCACAGTTTCCACGAGCTTGTCATTCATATCGTCCACTGCATTGCAATCTTGTAGGTACTGAAAGCGGTTACGTAACTCGAGCTGAAAGGTTTCGGGATTCTGGATTAGAGCACGAGGGGGGACGGAGCGTTGACTTCATTAGACGTGACCTCTCCAACTTAACGTTTAGGTTCAGTGTGCCTCTAACCATTCGGTGATTGCTGCCAGTTTTCACCCTTGCGATCACTGAGACAACACTGAACAGTTGGCGTCTGGTCGTCATAATGAAGTCAATCTAATTTTTTGTCGAACCGTCGGGGCTCGACCAGGTCCACTTCCTGTGGGGCCGCTTCTGTTCCTGTGGGGTCCCTCTTTCTCCATAAAGTTGACCAGCTGCTGGCCCCTTCGGTTCCGTTGCCCTACTCCAAATTTCCCTAACTTCAGCTCACCGTTTTCTCTTGTGCCTAGTTTTGCGTTGAAGTCTTCCATCAATATGTAGTACCCAGTACCAGTACCACAACCGTGTAGTGGGTTTTGGAGGAATGCATGGATTTGGAAATATCCTCATACATTTCCTCCACCTGCTCATCGGGATGTGCCGAGGTTGATGCGTAAACCTGTATGACCTTCAGCGAATACCGTTTGGTGATTCTGAGTATCAGGTACGCGACCCTCGTCGACACACTCCCAATCTTTAACAACGTTGTTGACGAGGGACTTGTGGACGATAAATCCAACACCTTCTTGGAACAGATGGTCGCGCTCCCGGTGATATAACAAGTTGCCGGATTCGAGAATCACCGTGTCCTATCCCTCTCTTTAGACCTCGGATAATCCTATAATATTCCAGCGCAACTTATCTATCTTTTCTTCCAGCTCCAGGATCTTCTCGTCCGTCCTCAGGGTGCGTGCGTTAAATGTTGCCAGATCGAGTCGTTGTAGGTGGCAACCGAACCTCCACTGGAGATTCTTAGCACCTCCTAAAGGAAGATCCCGTTACGAACACCTAGAAGGAAGATCCCTTTACGAACACCGAGAAGGAAGACTTCAGTATATATAAAATCAATGTAATCAAGCCGTCATTATGGAGCAAGAGGCGAAGAAATCCGACACATATACATCAGACCCGGTCAAGGAACAAGAAATCGCCGGTACATCTCTATCGTTGAGAATACCACCGTTTTGGAGAGACAAACCACGACTTTGGTTCGTCAGTTTTGAAGCCGCAACGAATGGTTTAAAGAAGAGCCAAGCGCAACTAGCACAGATGGTGATCGCCCAACTTGAGAAACAAGACATCGAACAAATTTCGGACCTGTTGTACAACCCACCGGCAATCGACCAGTATAATTCACTGAAGGATCGTCTGATCTCTGCATATGAAGAATCCGACAGTCGCCAGCTACAGAAACTTCTATCAGAAATAGAACTTGGAGACCAGAAGCCCACACAACTCCTACGCAAAATGCGTACTTTGGCGCGAGATAAAGTCCCAGATTCAACGCTACGGCTAATGTGGGTAAACCACCTACCACCACATGTTCGATCGGTACTAGCAAACAACATCAGCGAAACGTTCAGCACGCAGACGAAGCTCGACGAACTGGAACTCCTGGCGGACAAGATGATCGAAAACAGCAGTAGCTCACACATATCGATGATCGAAAGCACTTCAACCAAGGCCAATGATACCCAGTTTCTCCTCGAAGAAATTCAGAAGCTATCATCCGAAGTCGCCGCGCTCAAAGCTTCCAAGCATCACACCTGTTACCAGCAACAGTACAACCAGCGCAATCAGCAACACCGAAGATCACCTTTTTGTCGCAACCGCTCTGCAAGTAGAAGTCGAACAAGCTCAACATCAAGATCCCCTTACTGCTACTATCATCGACGTTTCGGGTTCGAGGCAAGAAAATGCACAACACCGTGTACATTCAAAAGTGAAAATACGAATACGGAAAACTAACTAATACGCTCGATGCGACGGGATCCAGCGTAACAGCAAAGTCATACCGTCTTTTCGTCACCGATAAAAAAAGGAAGCTTACTTTCCTTATCGACACCGGAGCGAATATCTCAGTGTTACCGCCGAAACAAAGGCAGAAGTTGAAGCCACTGGATTGTCAAATGTATGCAGCAATCAATACGGTAATTCCTACATATGGAGTAAAAACAATGGAGCTGGATATAACCTACGCCGACGATTCAAATGGAGATTTATTGTCGCTAAAGTCAGCAAACTATTCATCGGTGATGATTTTCCTCAACATCGGTGATGACCAGTTGATCATCGACATCAAAAATAGAAGAATAATCGTCGGGAAAATCAATCTTGAATCTCGTTCTTTCGTCCAAGCAACCAATCTGCCCACAATAAGAAGCATAGATGTTCAACAATCGTATCACAAGATCCTCGAAGTATACCCTGGAATCACAAGAATAACTTCAATGAAATTAACACCGAAGAACGACGTTGAGCATTTTATCGAAACCAATGGACCACCACTTCATTGCCGTGCACGTCCAATCGCACCACATCTATACGAACAAGTTCGAAAGGAATTCGAAAACATGATTGAGCAACGAATATGCCGTCCAAGCAAAAGCCCTTGGTCATCACCACTTCACATTGTACCGAAGAAGAATGGAGAATTACGAGTTTGTGGAGATTACAGAAGACTGAATTCTATTACCACTCCTGACCGCTACCCAATACTGCGAGTCAAGGATTTCACTCATCAACTGTCAGAAAAGACTATATTCTCCACCATCGATCTCAACCGAGCTTACCAACAAATAAGAGTACGCGATGAAGACATAGAGAAGACAGCAATAATTACCCCAATGGGATTATACGAATTTCCAAGAATCACCCCAGGATTAAAGAATGCTGGTCAAACCTTCCAAAGATTCATACACGAAGTACTTCATGGACTGGATTTCGTTTTCGCATTCATTGATGATCTCCTTGTTGCAAGCCCTGATAAAGAAACGCACGAAACCCATTTACACACCGTGCTACAGCGATTACAAGACAACAGAATCACTATCAACCCTTCGAAATGCATATTTGGCCAACAAGAAGTTCAATTTCTTGGTTTCACCGTCAGCAAGGAATGGATCAAACCGCCTGCTGAAAAAGTCAGAGCAATCATCGATTATGCGAAACCTAAATCTATCGAAGAGCTAAGGCGTTTTCTTGGGATGATACATTTTTACAGAGAACACATATCTAAAGCCGCCGAAATCCTAGCACCACTTCACGCCTACCTTCACAACACGAAGAAAAAAGATAAAACGTCAATCGGATGGAACGAGGAAGTCACGAAGGCATTTGAAGCTTGTAAAATTGCGATATTCCATATTCCATATTCAATACTTGATACACCAGTCGTTTGCACATAAATAGTAGTTTCATTTCTCCGCCACTAGACAACTTGGAGTCTGTTAATAGTGGATTACAATAGGATAAGTAATACTTACATATACTTGCAAATACAACGTAAATATACTACAGTACCTAAATATAGTACAGTTTAATAGAGTATAAGTTAATACAGTATAATATTAATTACAGTATAAAAAAAGAAAAAAAAAAAGAAAAAAAAATATTTATAGGATATTATAAACGCGAAAGTTTGTAAGTATGGATGGATGGAGGGATGGATGTTTGTTACTCTTTCACGTAAAAACTACTGAAAGGATTTTAATGAAACTATAGTTCATAAAAGATAGCTTAATCTCTGCGACAGCTGTCAGGAAAAATCACGCCTATGAAGTCCTGAATTTCTTAGTAGTACAGACAGTACCTGTCAATGTCATACTTTATGGGCATGCCGACCTAAATAGTGCATGCCCATTAAGTATGACATTGACTAACTATCTTATATGAACTATACAATAATATACGTTATACATCAGAATAATACATAGGGTACAATTTATAAAGATATTGTGTGAATCGTCCAAAATATGACGATAAGTGTCAAGAAAGTAGGAAAAAAAATCTACCAACTGCAAGCTATTCTTTCGTGCGCTGCCAAAACCGCTAGAGTTACACATACATATGGCACGGCACCGCCAGCGGTGGTGGGTGAAAGGTGCGGGGGCAGAGCGAGCGGTCAGACGCACGGCGGATGAGGTGGGGGTCTACTGGACCCAAAAATTATTAATGTGATAATTTTAATGTCATAATGTTAGTTCTTTTCTACGCCACGCTAATATAAGATACTCGAAATACTAATCCTGCGCAGACGAAGTCGCGGGCACCAGATAGTTGTTCATAAAGTTTATTTAGTGTATTGACTTAGAAGTATATGGACTGGGCATACCTACAGAATTAGCGTGACTATATACAAAAATCTGGCACATAAAATGTTCAGAGTGTGCTAAGTACTTACTAAAGTTTTTTACATCATTTATATAAGTGCGAACAAAGTTAAAAATAATATATAAATAAATAATATAAAATCGAATTTTAGTTCTTTTGAAAAAATTAAATTAATCAAAATGTTCATTAATAAATTGCCTATCGATTAGTATTAATCGCAAAATTAAATAATGCTTACTTTATGAGGAGATGCATGTTATGAAAAATTATTTCGTATTTCTGTGGTTTGGTTGTAGGAAGATTCATCAAGTATTTACTCCTTTTAAGAAAATTGGAATTGGCTATTATGGAATCAAGATTATGTAGAAATTTAATAGATTTTTCAATAGTTGATATATATCTTTGTAATAATAAGTAGATAGTTCCTAAAAACCTCACAAATAACGACTAGCATGGCATTTTGCTCAAAAACACACCTTAAGGCAAGCTGTAACTAACTCATCGAAGCATGAAGTCTTTTGGACAAATTCTATAAGAAAGTTGTAATAAAAATATGTATATGAAACTGGTGTTATAAGATTATTAGAATTCTAAAAGGAATGGATGTTGTTAGATTAAAATTAGATAACCAATTGCCGCAAATGCAAGATATAAAAAAACTTCATCTAAAATGCCTCCATAATCGTCATTTCTTAATAATGAGCTAGAGGGACCAGTAACAGGGGTAGAAGAATTAGATTGAGCGTCAATTTTTTCGTATTGAGAATATATACTTATTATGGAAATTTTTCAATTTAACCATATCTTATACAGGTGTGAAGTTGATGCAATACACTTTTCTGACACCTAAGAAAACTCGGATACGGTATAAAAACTAGGTAAATCTTGTTGCGCAATCTGTAAAACATACAAAATCAACCAACAATCGTGGCGTGACGACCTGGTAAGACATGCAGGAAGTTGATGTATGCAGGCGGCTCAGGACCGTGCTTTGTGGCATACCTACCTTGGGGAAGCCTATGTTCAGCAGTAGACTTGTGATGGGCTGTAATGATGATGATGATGATATTTATTAATGTAGTTAAGTTAAATACAATAACATATAACAGTAACTTGCTTAATAGAATATGATTTCCTTTTTTGTATTTCCTTTATACCTATCATAAGAATTATTTTAAAAAATGCTTAATTTTTTGTGGCGGCCGCACTATCTTGATTGATTTACATAATGTAACTAAAAATGCTAGAATCTAGAACAGCTTTAAATTAAAAAGTACTAAGTGTTTCATAAAGCAATGACTAGATGGCTGTAGTTTAACCATCAATGAAATTTCTTAGAAGATACAATAGCATGTAAAAGCGAAAAATTAAGGCGAAAAATTGCCTAACTTGGCACCACTGCCCCGACAAAACATTTTATTTGACGAACTTAGTCAGACTTATGGTCAAGTATAGTAGGTCAGGCCAATGACAATATTTTTTTAAATGAAGTTAATATATATATATATATATATATATATATATATATATATATATGTATATATATATATATACACATATATATATCGGTTCTATGGAGTGTAGAAGTAAGAAGTACCAACTCCCATAGTAGAATAGTTGAAAAAGTGGTCATCTGTAAGCAGTAAATAACAGCTCAAAAACTCTCCACAACAGCGCTGGAGTAGCTACTGGGATGAAATGAACTTAGCAGTTGTCGATGGTTTAAGTGTGCTGCTAAACTGCTCAGTAGCTCTAAAATCTAAAATAATTTTATTTAGTAAATATAACCTCGAAAAAGTCGTCTATCCCACTAATATTTTTTGGTGCGTTCTTTAAAATTTACCCCGTAGCTATAGTGGCGCCACCCTTATTTAAAGGTTTAATGGACACTTTTTAGTACATCTGTACATCCGTTTTTAGTTATATGATCCGTGGTAAAATACATAACCCAGGTATTTTACAGATAGCTGAGCTGTGTGTCCCTAATGAGTACGTAGGAAGACGGCGGCGGCCGCCGCTCTTGTCGGTGCCGCAAGCGCGCACCAACTTGCTACAGCACGCGCCTTTGACGCGCGCGCTGCGTGCACTTAACGTGGTCTCACAACAGACTGATTTGTTCAGCTGTACTCTGAACGAATTCACAAAGGCCGCTTATTGTAAAATATCTTAAGTTGTGCATAATATACCTATATTATGTTTGTTCTAGTTTCTTAGTTTGTAACTGCACTCTTGTATTAGGTAATACACCTGTGATGATATTTGTAAGTGGTAAAATAAATAAATAAATAAATACACAGTCTGTACTCCTTACTTCTACACTCCATAATCGGTTCACAGGATCGGTTCAGTCGCGGAATATAAAAAATGGATTCAGTACTATATATCGATTTAACTTATAAATCGATTCTTCGATTAATCGATCTTTCGCTCTAAAAAGAAGAATGAAAATGAAATCTCATTTTATTTCAATGTTGCTATAATTAAAATAATTTTGACTTACTTACTACCTATAAAATATTATTATATTATCTATGATTATAGTAAAGCGGGCTACATACGAAATTATATCGGTGGCGATCTAGGGTGGAGTAGTGGGGATGCCTCCTAGATAGCCTCTAAATCGTGTCGTATGTAGGGCCATCCTAAGTCGTGGCCGATATCGCCTCCTTAATCGGCTGGCAGGAGCAAAAATGCAGCCGATGCTTCCTAGATCGGGGCCCCGCCCCCTCCGTACTGCGTGTGTGTAGGCGCATCGGGAATGCCTACCAAACTAATTGTTTATTGCCGTTCATAAAGTAGGGTGTTGGCGACGCGCCTATAAGAATATTTCAGTTTATTAAGTCAACCGATGACGAATAGCTTCTAAAAGGCAAATTGTCCAATAGCAATGTTCTAATAAGAAAATGCTTAGTTAAATCTTAAAGAATGTCGAATTAATGATATGAAGGTCTTGGGTTCGACTCCCAGGCCGGACTAGTTTATTGTTTTCTTAAGTAATATCTCTTAATAAATTCATATAGAGAATTTTAAGATATAAATTATGCTACCGGATTTGTTCCCAGGTTGAAATCATCTTTCCAATGATGTAAATTCAAAGGAATATTAAAGTGAAGTTAGAGATCGGATTTGTTCCCCGGTCGAGATGATCACTCTGTGCATAAATAGAATTAACGGAAATTAATTGCATAAGTATTGTCTTATATGGGTTTGATATGTTTTGTATGAAAACAAATGCCTATTTGCTATGATTGATTTATGAGAACATTCACTTATATTGTTATCTGATAAGAAACATGATAACTGAAAAGAATTTGATTAGAAATAGTTTCCTACAGTTTGAAAATTGTGTAGAAGCATTTATTCACCTAATACTGTCGATATTGGTGTATATTAGACTTTTCATTTTTCTGATAGTCGAAAGCCGTGCAAAAGTTAGTTGTTCAAATAGTGTGAGTTCATAGACGCACGCTAGCCACGTACTTAGGAGGCCAAATATGTAAAAATTTAAATATTTGTAATTTCAGCAATTTGTGTAAAAATGACTTGTAAAACATTTCAGGTTGATTGTACGTGCTAAAAAAGGTGAATTCTGTGTTATTTTTATGTGAAAATTCCTGTGTATAAGTGAAATAATGATAGTTTTGTATAAGAAATTTAAAAGTGTTTTAATAGTGAAATGAATAGAGAAAATGTAAATTAAACTATTGTAATATAATTGTAGTATAATTTCAAGTGGGAAACATTGTTTTAACTTTCTATGTTAAATATTTAAGAAATTTCGACTTTGAACTTGTGAGTAAAATAGGCATATTTTGTTAAATAAATAATAGGTTTTTTGTGATATGAAAATGTAATGTATATCGTAGTGTAGATATTGTTTTGTGCTATCTATACAGGTAAATTATGTTGATGTATGACTTATGCAAATAAAGTAATTGAGTAAAACGTGAGAGAGTAATAGAACAAATTCATGTAATTGAGTTGCGCAGGTGCGCGAATGGCGCGGCTCACTTTCGCGTATAGCTCTGGGGTAGCTCAGTAAATGAGTTTTATTGCAATTCGTTCGGGAATCCTTCGGGAAAAAAGTTCGGGAAAGTTCGGTCCGAATATCGAATATCGAAGATCGTCCCGATGTCCACCAAAAGGGATGATCTGCCGCGACACATCTGCGTGCAGATTAAGAGAAAAAGGGCCCTAAGGAGACTCTGGGCGCGTACTCGCTGCCCGAGAATCAAAACGAAACTGAACACCTTGTCGGAGGAACTGTCGGTTGCAGTCCAGGCACACAGAGGAGATGCCTGGGAGCGGCGCATATGGAAGGCGGAAGAGCAGGAGGCGTCGCTCTATAACCTGACCCGACAGTTAACTAAAGCCAAACCTCCCGTTTGCCCGCTGACCAACAACGCGGGTGAACGTCGTTACGATGCCAAGGGTAGAGCGGATATCCTAGTCGAGCACTTCGAGGATCAATTTATGCCGAACCCAGCAAGCGCGGAGTTCTTGGAGCTTCATGCCCAAAAGGAGAGTCGCGTACAGGAGTTCCTGTCGTCGCCCGCGCCGCCTCTTGCAGGAGAGTGGTTCATCTCCCCCCGCTGAACTGCGGTGGACAGCAACCCGCCTGCAACCGAGGAAGGCGCCGGGGCACGACGGGATTACAAACGCTGCACTCCGACAGCTGCCCCATAGAGTCCTAGTAGAGCTTGGTCGACTCTACAATGGGATACTGCGGACATCCCACTTCGTCTTGCCGAAACCCGGGAAGGACAGGCGTAGAGCTGCCAGCTACAGGCCGATCACGCTGCTACCACACATAGCTAAACTGCTTGAAAGATTGTTGCTAAGACGCCTCTGCCCGTGTATCCAACTTCGAGCGGAGCAGCACGGATTCAGGAGGGGTCACTCTACAGAAACACAGCTGACCAGAGTGCTGCACCTGCTTGCGGCCGATTACAACCGTGGCCGCACTACGTTGGGCGTCTTTCTCGATATCGAGAAGGCGTTCGACAGGGTGTGGCATTCTGGACTACTTTATAAATTGGAAGAACAGACCAGTGTCCCTCCTGCTATGTTGCGGCTAGTGGCGTCTTTCCTGGCAGACAGGAAGTTCTACGTCTGCATAGAGGGCGCCGAGTCCGCAACCAGAACCATCAGAGCCGGCGTTCCTCAGGGCAGCTGTTTGTCTCCAGTCCTGTACGCGGCTTATACCAACGACATCCCTACCCTGGCAGGCAGGCTGCAAGAATGGGAGGACGACGTGGAATTGGCGTTATACGCGGACGATAGCGCTTATTTCACCTCTTCCAGAAGAGCCCATATTGCCGCTGCGAGGATGCAACGCCTCCTGGACCTGTTGCCACCATGGCTAGATGAGTGGAGGATGGTCGTCAACGTTGGTAAGACGACCGCTCTGCTCACTCGCCGCCTCAGGAACCTACCACCTCAACTAACCCTCAATGGCCAGCAGATCGCGTACGAGAAGGCCGTGACCTACCTTGGGTGCCGGATCGACCGGGCGCTGCGCATGACTGCGCACGTCGCCCTCGTTGTCCGCATAGCACGATGTGCGCGGGCGATGCTACGTCCGGTCCTGGCATCCAAGTTACCACTTAATACCAAAGTGCGTGTCTATAAGACTTATATCAGATCAATCATCACCTATGCTGCTCCGGCCTGGTACGCGCTTCTGAGCGAGCCTCTGAGGCGGCGACTGCAGGCCCAGCAAAATATGGCGTTAAGAACCATCGTCGGTGCGGGTCGCTACGTCCGGAATGACGTCATAGCGGCCAACCTGAAGATCATCACCATCCAGGAGTTTGTGGCCCGGTTGGCGCGCGGACTGTTCGACCGTGCAGACAACGGGCCACACTTACATCTAAACAACTTTGCGCCGCTACACTCTCGCCCTCCGGACGGGCGACCCTATCCAAGAGAACTCCTCTCTATATCGATTAGAGAGTCGAGTAACAACCCTCAATGCCGCTGAAAGGCCAACTCCGACTTTATTAGATAACCTCCTTTTTTCGTAGTCATAACCGACTACGAAAAATTTACCGATTGCGACAAATCGTATGACACCTACAATGCCATTAGAAGGCTCCCAGGACCGGTCCATAGTGGTGGACCGCGAGGACACCACGGGTAATGGGGGCTTACCCCGAGGCCCGAAACCTCCATGTGTTATTCGACATGTGAAGAAGACATCAACGTTGCAATTCGTTCGGGAATCGTTCGGGAATCCTTCGGGAAAAAAGTTCGGGAAAGTTCGGGAAAAAAGTTCGGGGAAGTTCGAGAAATAAGTACGAAAATCCTTCGGGAAAAGTGCAAGACCAGCAGTCAATAAGAAGAAAGAAAAAGTGTAGAACATACCCGTTATATGTTTTATGATTATAGTGGGTATGTTCCGAAATACAACGCAGTGTACTGTCCAATGCAAATGACGTCATGAATCGACGCTATACTGGTGATTCGTTCCAAAACATTGGACAGTATATGACGTCATACTTTTGCGCCATTTGGAAAAGTGTTGGCGATTATTTTGTCATTTTGTGTTCCAAAAATCATTATATCCTCCTAATGGATATACCATCAATTATTTTATAATTTTTTATATTTGAATAAATAGAAACAAATTCTGGCATGCTTCACTCGGCAAACACACAATTAAAATTGTTTTATTATGGCCGGATATCCGACACAATATGGCGGCGGCACGATAGTACAATAAAGTGTCAAATGATGACGTCATTTGCATTGGACAGTACACTGCGTTGTATTTCGGAACATACCCCAAGTGACTATTTTCTTGTAAGATTATGTTTTGTGTCAGTGTCAGGAAAAATCAGAATTCAGTGCAATATCAAAATATAGCAGTGTCAGTGAAACTTGATTATTTTGTCAGAGAATATCAACAGTATTAGTAAATCCTAGTGAATATATTTAGTCTGAGTAGTAATATATGACAGCAGGGTCATATAGTGGTAAGTGATTTAATTCACTATTATTTATTTTATAATTGATGTTTACTTTTAGATATATTTGTATGAAAGTGAATTCGTTGTTTATTTTAGGATTAACTATTTTGTTAGCAGATGATTTCGCGATTGAAGATATTGCAAACTGAACTTTAGAATAGTATTTATGAATAAAAATGGCAAAGTCTTCAGTAGTGTTGAGTTTTCATGAAACTCTACTACATCAATCTGATGTTGCACTTTTGGATGGGCCATATTGGCTCAATGATACTATTATTTCATTTTATTTTGAGTACCTAGAAAGAGTCATTTTCAGTAAAGCAAGCAACTTATTGTTTGTTCCACCTGAAGTAACACAGTGCATAAAAATGGTTCAACCTGAAGAAATAAACATATTCTTGGAACCACTGAATATTACTATGAAACAATTCATCTTCTTTGCGTTAAATGACAATAACTCGCCAGATATGGCTGGAGGCTCGCACTGGAGTCTTCTTGTTTACTCCAAGACAGAGAGTTGTTTTTTTCACCTTGATTCATCATCAGGAAGTAACCATAGTGCAGCATGGGATTTTGCTAGTCACTTGATGTCATACTTGGCCAAAAATGGTAAGATTCTATATTTTATTATTTATCATCTCAGTGGTTGAAAAACTTATTTTATTGCAATGGTTCAATGCTATCAGGTGGTATGAGCAATTACTTCAAAAGTTCAATGTCCCAGGAGGCAAGCTCTGTAGATGTGTTAATATCTTTAATGCTCTCTGTCAGTTTGCCTTTGTTACACTTAAACATATTTCTAAGTGAGTCAAAACTCTTTCATATATTTAGCATGTTTTTATTAAGTGACTTTTTTGTTTGTCTGTCTGTTGTTCTGGGTGGAATTTAGTAAAAGATTAACTTCTTGATGAGCTGGAAACTTGAAATTTTGAATATAGCTCATATTCAGATGACAATGCAAATTTCATTACAAAATTTTTTTAGCTGTTCAAAATTCACATCACACTTTGTTGGTGGAGGGTTTTTTTTTTTTTTTTTTTTTTTTTGATTATGTGATTTTATATGAGACAATAATGTGATTTAAAATTACCATTTGATGATATCCTTGAATCAAATTTCTTAACCAAGGCAATGGCAATATTTTGTCAATATGTATACTATTTCATCAAGATTGAATTATATTTAGTCTTGGTATAGTCTGTTTGTTTAGATAAGATCCATTTGTGTCACGCTGCCTTGGTACATGCTGCATTTTGTTAAAGAATTCGCCAAGATATCAAAGGTTGTTGCGTAGGGCATACACCCATAGAACATTTTGAGATTTTAAACGAAACGCCGTAGTGAAAGGTTGTTTTTGTTGACTGCTAAGTATACAGAAAATGTGTTTATATCTTTGGGAGTGAACAGTAAAGTGCCTCAAGATAAAATTTTGAGTAAACCTATAATGAAAATACTATTTTAGTATGGATTCATAATGTGATGATGTTGAATGCCTTGTAATAAATACAGTTGGCAATGACTTATGACACTTCTAGTGCTGATGAATATTGTCTATTGTACTTTCATTTATGTTTAACTATTCATATTTTTCATTTAATTTCTCTTTGCTACCTAACTTATGTTTATTACTTAAGTTCTACTTAAGTTTATTTATATTCATATTTTATCATCATATTTAACCATAAGAATAAAATAGTACTCAATTTCGTTTAGAATACTACTTTATTCTTAGAATAGAAAACATTAACTTAACAAACACAGTAAAAAATATTAATAAAACTAAATAATAGCGCCTCCAGATGTACCAACACTATGTAAGTGAACAGACTATATACACTTTTGGTACACTAAACCTTATATATGAGTATGTTAGGGCTGAATCTGAACGACAGGGTAAGAAATTGTGTAATAAGAGAAGAGTGTGGTTTGCAAGATGATGTTGTGACCAGGATTAAGAAAGGAATGCTTCGGTGGTTTGGTCATGTGGAAAGAATGAATGAGGAAAGAGTGACAAAGAAAATTTATGGTGCAGAAGTGAATGGCAGAGTCGGAAAGGGATGTCCCAGGCGAAAATTTATCGACCAAATTGGCGATTTATTGAAAACGGCAAATTAGGAGTACCCTTAACCGACGAGCATGTATGCGTAGGTGTATGGATGTGAAGGAGGCGAGAGAGGTGTGTCAGGATCGTGCCAAATGGAAGTCTGTAGTCTCTGCCTACCCCTCTGGGTGACAGGCGTGAGTGTTTATGTTATTATGTTATGTTATAAACCAATTCTTTGCAATATTAAATAAAAAAGGTGTAATCTAACTAGTAACATGTAGAAATGTACTTGCAGTATATGTGGTAGAGCCATTCTGCAGCTATATTATAGTTGTAGCATGAGTGAGGCACCTCGACCAGAGTCAGACCGCACTCTCACAGAATACCAGCATAAAATAGCAGTTTGAGTGAGAGAAATGGAAACACTTACTGGTAATGAGGCATCCCATCTTAGTCCTCAGGGGTGACAACGCAACTGCATTTTGATTATTATAGAGAACTAGCTGTACCCCGCGGTTTTACCCGCGTATATCACGCGTCTCTGCCGCGCGACATGATATGACACCTCGCTCATTTAGTTCAATCATTTTAGCTAAAAAATTTGCAAAATTAATATAGTACTTTTATCTATCGGCATATACACGTTATACAGAAAATTTAAATTTTATCCACTCACCCTCCATCCCCCCTATACTTTAGCTTACTATTGGTAAAAATTGATTAAAATCGGTCCAGTAGTTTCGGACTTATTTGGTACAAACAAACTAACAAAAACATCTTTCCTCTTTATAATATTATATATATATATATAAGTATAGATAATGTTATATAGATATATAGATAGTGCTGGCAGTGTACGCGATATAAGGATTTTTCGACGTTACTATTGAATATTTTAACATGGAAAAGTAGTTATTGTGAGATAACTATAATAGTTAGACATATGGTATTGCAGACTTTTATGTAGATATTGATGTCCTCCATAAAACTGTAGCACATCACTTTGCTTTACTGTCAATAATTTCCGCAGCGTACGCGATATAAGGTTTTTTTTGGTATTTTTTTCACACCTTGGGTTACATTAACGAAGTTTTCATACGGATCCCTAAATTTTTTGAAAACGTTCTATCGCCTATGTTCATCAGGAATAATGTAGGATTCTAATGGTGAAAGAATTTTTCAAATCGGTTCAGTAGTTTCTTCTTTCTTCAAACAAATCTTTCCTCTTTATAATATTAGTGTAGATATAAATCTCTCTAGTCTTTCAGTAAATCTTTCTAGTCTAGTCGTAGTATTATAGAGAATATAAGTCTATGGGCCACAGCATCCACTTACCATCAGGTGGACGGTATGTTTGTTTGTCACCCTTATTCTTTAAAAAAATGCGTAACATTTATTGTTTTACTTTTCTTTTTTTATTCTACTTAAAATGCAATGTATTTTACATGCCACTGTGGGACATTGGACTGTTAATATACATGTAGTTGTTAATTATGCCTGAACCTACTGTGTACTGGTTACTTTGAAATATATCATTGATTATTATTAGCTATACAGTTTGTTAACATTTTAAAAATTTGTTGATAATTAAGCTTTAATTTTTGTGGATACTGTACACAAATCATATTTATCAACTTTTAATATATTTAATGACTCTTTCTAGGTACTATTAACTTCATTGATAAGGAATGCGAACAACAAAGCAATGGTTATGACTGTGGGATACATGTCATATGCCACACTGAGAGACTTGCTCATTGGGCTTGCAGTCACGGAGAAATAGGCTCTTGTGATATGCTTGTAAAAATAAATCCCAACTTGAAACGAAAGGAAATAATGAATATTATACAAAAATTAGCAAATACTAAATAATATGAGTGTAAGCAGTTACTGTGAAATTTCTAATGTAGGGTATGCTATTACATGTTAAAGTAAAATTTAAAATAAATACTCATACTAAATACAGTTTAATTTAAAGTAGAGAAGAAATGGATACCCGGTTACTAGCCAATGTGATACTATGAATACTTTTTTTTTAAAAAAGAATATTAACAATGCTATAAATATTACTAATATTCCCCTTAACCACTTGTGGCAAGCTTAAATTGCTTGTGTTACGAGTGGTTCACGCCAGTAGTCGAATGGTGGATTCGAACCCACGACCTTTTTGAGTTCGTGGACCGTGCCCTGCCATTAGGCTACTGTCGCTTCTAAACTGGTATATATTCAGCCAGTTACGGCTTTAAATAAATCTTATTATAAAATGGTGACACGAAATTATAAAGTTAATATTTAAAGTCACCACTTCTTTTGTTCTTTTATTCAGATTCAGCACTACTTGTCTATTATCATTAAGGCATCTTATATGTAGTTGATCCCGCTCATCTGTACTAATTTAGAATTTCTGGACATGGTTATCTACCATGGACAACCTCAGCTGCTTTTTTATATGGCAGTTTTCTTAGTGTATACATATCTATGCCATTAGGCATGTATAGATGTTGGTATTATGCCTGATCTCTCTCCAGTCGCGTCGGATTTCTGCACCATTGGACAATGAGAGTGAGAGTGAGAGAGTGCACTTGTGATTGTGTACACACTCATGCACTATAATCCTGTCCTGCGCAGATGGCTAGTCTTCGTGGAGACTGGCCGGCCATTGCAAACAACACTACCATTTTTTTGTGATGTAACTTTAAAACTACATTTGATAAGTAAATTTTGTAGGTACTATATCTGAGTTTCTTGCTGGTTCTTCCCAGGATAGAGGATTTTTTCAAAATCAATGGTAAAATTAGAAAGAAATTATATGCAATAAAAATCACTTGTAATCTTTATTAAATAAAATAAAGTATTCTATCGAATAAAGTAACTTGCCTAACATTATATTTCATATCTTCCTTAATTAATCCTGCAGAGTAACTCCAAGTATAGCCCTCCACACTTGAAGGATCAAATTTCAGTACCATAAGTCATCACAGGCAACATGCTTTTGTTTATAAATTTTGAGGCATACTGAACAAGAAGATTTGTTGCAGTTTCCCTAATGAGTTGAGTTGAATTCCACTTTCTTTATCATTATTTTGTTTTAAAGTTACCACTTATTATTTTCTCCTGTGTTGTGGAAGCAGTTTACATACACAAACAGACATCCGGACATAGAAAAATTATTTGTAGGCCATACAAGCACTAATTCCGTGCGCGAGTCGAATCCGTGGATTTGTGCACAACAACTCATTGCTAAGCCACTGTGCTACGGAGACTTCAAATCACATTTCTTTCATAATTGAGGTGTTACATTGTAGAGCCACACTATAGTATATTATAGCTGCAACACACATTACCGATACGACCTGGGGACCTTCAAGAAAAGAGCTCACTCCTTTCTAAAGGGCCGGCAACGCACCTGCAATTCCCCTGGTGTTGCGGATGTTCATGGGCGGCGGTAGTCACTTAACATCAGGTGAGCCGCATGCTCATTTGCCCCCTCTGCAAATAATCTTATATAAAATTTAATATATATATACACAAGGTGTAAGCAACACCGTTGTCACAAAAATCATAGGTAGTTGGCTTTAATATAAAAATATTTATCCGTAATAAAAAAACCCTATTTTCTTTCATAAAATTTAAAAAGTTTCTGTCCGACACCAATTCATGGATACCCTATGCGCTCGAGTGACGTAATCACTGTAAAAATCACCGCCCGTGCTAGCTACCTACACAATATTCCAATAAAAACACTATAGGTACACATAACCTATGATGTAACTTTTCCTTCATACTTTCATCCTGGCTTATGACGGGCAAAAATAGGGGAGAGAAAAAGTAGTTAACTGAAAAACACTGGTAGGGTAACTTATATATATGTGATGTATATATAAGGGATGTGCCGAATATGGATTTCACCGAATGCGAATATTCGGTTAAAATTTTACCGAACCGAATATTCGGCCGAACATTATTCGGCAGGATAACCTCGGGACTTAACCAATTTATGTCGAAACTTGTTACCGTAAAGCACACGGGATTAGAGCCGGACCCTGCCTCTCGCTTCCCGCCACACCTGACATGTTATTGCATTATCTAGTACTGAGCAAATTGCCGGCACATGCTTATGTTTTGACTATTATTGTGATAAGAAAGTATTTCGTTGTTTTATTCTTAATTAAAGTTAAAGTTATAGCCTGACTTGGTCACAGGCCTCCGCTCATTTCTGAGAGGGTTATAGTAGGGCAAGGAATTGTCCACCGCACTGCCCCAATATGCTTGTTGGCGAACTTTACATATCTTCGAAATAATTTGTTTCATATTTCTCGACATGCAGGTTTCCTCACGATGTTTTCAAAATTTTTGTAAATCAGCACTTAATATTGCAATTAATAATTTCATTGGTGCCAGCGGGGATCGAACTCCGTTTGGTCGTGCACTGTGAAATTTACAGCGAGCGCTATCCATCTGACCTACCATGGCTCTTTATTCTTAGTGAATAGGTAAAGAGACGTAAGAATTTTATTCTTAGTGAAAATTGATAATTATATGATAAAAATGAGCGGCAGGAGATTTACTATTTGGACTTATTTTAGAGAAACTGACGACCAAAGTAAAGTGAAATGTACTAATGTAATTTAATGTTTCTTTGTTTGATTCCAAAAACATTTTATCACGTTTCTATTTGCTATAATCGGAAATAAATCAACAGTGCCTCAAAAACATAAATGTATAAATGTATGCATTTGGAGGCACTTTTAGAGTAAGTACATTTAACCCATAAATAAAATATACTTTCAACAGTAAAATACATCGCATTACTCAATTCGTACATTTCAATACATTGGACACTATGAAAATGTTCGGTTCGAATGTTCGGTGATTTAGCCGAATATTCGGCCGAATACGAATATTCGGTAAACCTGCCGAATATGCCGAATACCGAATATAAAACGAATATTCGGCCCATCTCTAAAATATTTATATTATATATATATATATATATATATATATATATATATATATATATATATATATATAACCACACATATAGGGAACCACAGGGTTTTTGTTACATGTTGTATATATATAAGGGATATAGAGGGTGCACTTAGGGCCTTTTGGCATTCTCTACCAGTCCACCTTGGATGATTTGAGAAACTGTGTTAGATGTTAACAACCACTTCACGCTATATTTATAGAGGTTCCATCACATGACTTTTCCTATAGGTATCGTAACAATTGACAAAAGATATGTTCAAAATATCTGAACGACTGCTGGGTGGAAAAACATGATCATAATTATAGTATATTCGAGATGTGAAATAACCAGTACAGTATTTAAGAGAAGTTGCAAATTGCGAAGCATTTTGTTTTAATTTGCCAATCCATTAGCTTAACTGAGTGTATATGACTACATTGTTGTTGTATGTTATACGATTTTTGTATAATATACGTGTGTGTCAAAAAAATTAGCATAGGTAATAAACTTAATTACAACTTTGTTAAAATATAAATTTATTTCAAAATAAATCTTCCATTACAATCTGTATCAGTTGATGTAGAATCACTTGTTCCGCAAGACAATTTCTTTAGATCTTTCCGGGTTCTATCCATCCTCCAAATGCATTGTCAAGTTCTTCAGCTACAGCTAAGCACAATCTATCATTGTTATGGTTAGCTATCACTTGTATTCCGATTGGTAGACCTTCTTTACTGAGCCCCAAAGGTACGGTGGTTGACGGTAAACCAAGGCAGTTAATGATGGCAGTATAACAAAAGTTCATAGCTTTTACCAAAGGTTCATTATGATATGGAGCTGTGGTTGGGTGTGTAGGATACAGGAACACACCATTGTCGCCAAGAATATCTTTAAAAGTTATTTCCAAATCGTCGCGTTTTTTTAGGAAGAGCTTGTATTTCTCACTACCAAATTGGGCTCCGCTATAATCAAACAATGCTGTAATAAGACCAATAAAAGTATTTCCGGAGCATCCGATAATATTTTTAAAAATCTCTTTGCAAATCGATGATACACTGTAAGATTCCATTATTAAATGCCCAAACTTCCTCTCCTCTTTCATTGTCGCAAACCAGATGGGCATAGATTTCTTTAATTGATCGATCTTTATTTCTTCGGGTTGTAATTTATATTTAACATGAAGGAACTCTATTACTTTTTTCATTGCTTCAATAATTTCAGGATCTACGGGATCCGTTAGAGGTGCTTCGTTGCTGAATTGGTAAAAAAATTTGAGCTTTCCGATGTCAACTTTATGATTTAAATTAAGTTTTGATCTATTTTCTCCAGCCATTATTTCGATAAGAGGCTCCAAATCGATCGCGTGTCGTGTCATGGGACCAATACCTGAACGCAAAATACATATTATGTTCATTAGGAATTGAAAATTAAAGGAGGTTGGGTGCGACTGTTACTATTGCACACTGTAGTAGAACACTATAGCACTTCTAGCCTTAAAGACAAATCTACTTTACAGTTATACATGAATACTCTATCAAAATAAATCGATCGCGTGTCGTGTTATGGGACCAATACCTGAACGAAAAATACATATGATGTTGATTTGGAATTGAAAATTAAAAGAGGTTGGGTGCGACTATTACCACACTGTGGTAGTACACTATAGCACATATAGTAACTTCTAGCCTTAAAGACCAATCTTCTTTGCAGTTATACATAAATACTGTATCAAAATAAAATAATTTTAAATATTCTATGAATACAATAAAAAAGCTTAGATACTACATGTTAGGACTCTTCTACCTGGGAGTCCGGCTTTGGTATATTCCGTCTGTCTTGTATAATTACAGGCTGTGAGTCATCACATCTTAGTCCTCAGAAGTGACACACCACACATCACAGACAGTGAACATATCTTTAGCCTTCTTTGTTTCAAAGTAGCAAGTGGACTATAAGTTTATCACATTAGTTTTATGACACAACATCAAATAAAAAAACTCATTACGCAATTATGAATCATACTAAACTGGTCCGGAATTTTTGTTACAAGATACGTGAGATGAAAACTAGTTCATGAGCGTACACAGACATTGAAAAAATTTCGTAATTGAAAATGCGAACTTATTTTTACAACTTCTAAAGTGTAAACATACCGAAATAATTTATTGGTAAATTATATTCTAAATATAATACTTGCCCAAGAATGAGTTATGCAATTCAGATTGGGGTGCTGGATATTGCCCTTTATTTGAAACTATATTCCTTGATGGCTTGTGTCCGAAAATACCATTGAAATATGCCGGCATCCTGATGGAGCCACCAATATCCGAACCTATAAAAAACAGAATTAAGAGTAGGAGTGATTTCTAAAAAGTAAAAATATAGAATCAATTGCGTATAATTGCTATATTTAGATACAAGTCGTGTATAAATAAATCGCACCAAAATCATAAATATGAAAAGTTCGGGTATGTTTAGACACTGTGCTTCAATTCCTTGCTTATCTTTAGATTGTAAAAAAAAAGTTAACTCCACACTAGGACTAGCTCCTTTACTGTTGAAACGTTTCACATACATAATAGTTATCACAGTACACACTCCCAGACCTTTAGCTGCTGCGCGTTACCGGTCTGTCGATAAATTAAAATTAACTTTTGCTTTTAAGTGCTGGTAATAAAAATAAAGTGTTTAGAATTAAGATTCACGTGTTAATTCGAAGCTGGATGCGTCCCATTGTTTTTGTAAAATTCGACTTATTCAACAACCCGTTACAGTCCCTTTCTAGATATAGGTTTCTCAATTTGTAGGTAGGTAAGACTTGATCGCCTCGCTTTTACACTTTTAAGAAGGAGTTGGTCTGCGTGTTTTACATCTAACTTAAACAAGACAGTTTAGCGCTATCTATCGGATTAATTTGAAGAAATTAAGATTAACATCTGTTAAATTTCTTATTTATTTTAAAATGGTATTCTGCATTCTGAATGTTATAAACTAAGCATTGTACCGTGCAGTGGTGGCGAAAGAAAGTCCAATACCATATTCCGTGGGTGTCGTTAGAGGTGATAGGGGGGATAAAATGGGAGATGGCAGCGGCATTCTGAGGCAATCTGTGGGGCAAGCCCATGTTTAGCAGAGGGCTTTTGAACGGCTGACATGAATGAATTTATCTCACTTTGTAATAGTGAAGAAATATGTTATTAATGATGAAACATACCAATTCCAAATATACTGCCTGCGACAGCTTGCATACAACCTTCGCCTCCTGATGACCCACCAACTATTCTTGTAGTATTATAAGGATTTTTAGTTCTTCCGTGTATATGATTGTGAGTCTCCCACCTGAAATAATAATGATTATGAAGATAGAAAGGGCAACGTTTGGTACGTGGTAGAGCCACGCTGCAGCTATATTATGGTTGTAGCACTAATGGGTTGGCTCGATCGGTGAAGGACCACGCTCTCATAGAACAGCAGCTTAATACTGCTGTGTTTCGTATGGTGAGTGTAGAGATCTGGAAACCCTTTTTTGCTGAAAAGAAGGAATTCCATCTTAGTCCTCAGGGGTGACAACGCATCTGCGTTTTGATTCTTAATCTAGAATAAATAGATATCTATGGGCCACAGAATCCATATACCATCAGGTAGACTGTGTACTCGGTAGTTAACCATTAAAAAATAAATAAAAAAAAACAATAAAACATAAATTACGCTCAAATACTTAAACGCTGCTCAATTTGAGATGCCGTTGAGTCTCGTGCTGTCTATATCACATAAGTCAAAGTGACTTATGTGATAGTGATAGACTGAGAAGCGTTTGAGTATTTGGCCATATAATAAGTATTGCAAAATTGACTGCCTCGTGGGTCTAGTGGTTGTAGTGGCGCGACTACTGATCATGAGGTCCATTGAGTTTTTCCGTCAAAAAATTCTCAATAGCTGCCCGGAGTCAGAAAGTTGGTGGTATATCACCCCCGTGCTTCGTAAGGCACGTAAAGCCGTTGGTCCTGTGCCTGATCTCTCTCCGGTCGTGTCGGTTTACCGTCCCATCGGAATATGAGAGTGATGGAATAGAGAGTGCACCTGTGCTTGCGCATACACTTGGGCACTATAATCCTGTCCTAAGCCAATGGCTACTCTCCGTTGAGGCAGGCCGCCGTGGCCGAAATTCGGTCTGGAGGACATTATTATTATTATTGCAAAATTATATGATAATGGTTGTATGATATAGTCTAAATTTAAAAGAAAATGGTATTTGCATCATATTACCTATGGTAAATTAGAACTTTTTACAGTTTTAGAGACACGAAACTGAGGTCTCTGGGGATCGAACTCGACTATAAAGTTAATAACCCAGCCCCTGCGCGCTACCATAGCCTACATTATGTAGGAAATTGATCCTGTCTGTTAAAACCGACATAAATTTATATTTTTTTGTAAAATACATACTTGTATATTATCATGACGATAAAAGTTTAAAACTAACTATATCCTGTATGTATATTGTATACGTCTAGTGAAATACGTTAAATAGACTTTTTAAAACATTAAAAAACATGGTGATTCCACTCCTAAAGTTAAGATTAGGCTTGCCAACTGTCAGAGATTTACCCGTACGTTCCGCATCTAGATATTATTTGAGACGTCTCAACAAGACAAAAATATACTGATTATAGCCATTACAGAACAGTAGAACTACGTATATAATATGCACTGGTCCAGCTTAAATTTAAAGATTTTTTAAAACCACTTGCAAGTAATCAGGAGAGAAAAAGCAACCAGCATTCTTGGCATTATACCGCGGGGAGTAGGACTGTATGCTACTTTTAGTTTATAGTTTTATGATTTTTTTAAAAGCTCTTGCCTGACGCTTAATGTCTCGGAAATGACTAAACGTTAAATCGTCTCATAATAATAGTTTTAAAAATGTTTTAGTGTCCAAAAAGTAAACATTAATTTGCTAAAATGATGTTTATAAATGTTTTCATATTATAATAAAAAGATTAAACTTTGTACTATCTTTGTTTTTCCATCCATCCATTATAGCCTATAAAATTCCACTGCTTAACGTAGGCCTCATCTAGGCTATCTATCATGGAGGGGTTTTGCCGTAGTTGCCATAGTTGCCACGCTTGGTAAGCGGGTTGGCAACCACAGTTTTTTATTATTTTGAGTTGTTATCAGGAAGATGCTGCTGCCCATCTCATGTTTAATTTTCCCTCTGTCGCCCATTAAGACACCCTCGGGACGTAATGGAGTAGTGGATATTCTTACACCGCAACTACAAGGGTAATCTTTGTTTTTAAGAATGATTTATTATTAAAAAAAAATTACTTTGTTCCAAATTTTATCTGTATTTGTTTTGAACAAAACTATCTTAAAATCGTTCTCAACTCTCGCATCATAAAATGACTAAGGTGTCTCACGAAAAAGTCCAAAATATAACAGTAGAAAATCTCGCAAATGATTTTGTAGTTTTTATTTTTATAGAAGAATTATGTCAAACGAGCACACGTTGTCCCCCCTGAGGAATAAGATGGAATGCCTCGTTTCCAGTAAAAATGGTTTAGAGTAGAGTTAGCAAGCCTAGGTAATTTAATTGTTTTGTTATAGCACTTATAAAACACTTATATGGTAAAAGAGAAGTTAGATTAATGCCTTTTTTTTCTTATTTTAGTTTGTTTATTTTTCTTGGAGAGATACCTAAGAAAAATATTTTTATATATATAAAGCTATTAAGTATGTACAAAAAATATTTAACCGGTTTTCTGTTTGTGCCAACAGAATTTTGTACGTGCTCTGTCTAAAGATTAAGGACGTCGCGTCGAAAACCCGAAGTAAACATAAATTAATATCGTTGATAGTTTATAGGAATATGAATACATCCGCTTCCGTGTTAAGTATTATTTAATGTAGATTTAATGTTTACATACATTATAAAAATATTATTCATGTTCTTTTTTTGTTAAAAAAATACATCACATCACATCAAAAGCCCAATGTAGGGACACATTCCTTTCCAAGAATGTGCAGCTGTCATACATTAGATACTTTTATTTTGCGTGATATAACCTACACGTGACCAGACGTCCCGTTTTGAACGGGACTGTCCCTTTTATAGTTACGAGTCCCGGTGTCCCCGAATTGAACTCTGGGATGAAAAATTGTCCCGTTTTCTTACTAATTTGCTTTCTTACAAAAGAAATGGAGATATTCTATTGGGCAGATTAAAAAGTTCTTAAAAAGGAATATATTGACTGTAATAAAGATGCAAAAGTTTTTGACGAACTACAAATTTCAGTTCTAAAGGCGAATATAACTAAACGTTTCGGATATATATATATATTTCGTAAATTTTTAAGCTAACTGAATTTTTCTGAATAAATAACTTTAAAAAAGTGTTTTTTTTTTTTATTGACTAGTACCTGTTAATTGACCTAAATAAACAAATGTCCCGTTTTGAGTCAAAAAATAAATGGTCACGTTAGATATAACCCATACCACGTCGGGAGGGTAGTGCTGCTCCGTGTTTCTAATCTGAATCTTGAGTTCAATTTAACGTATTTAGATGGATTTACAGTGATCAGTCTATCGCCAGAACCTTGTCCGTCAATAAGCAGCACGAAGTACAATAACAAGTGAAGATACAATACCATGTCTCGTACCTAGTTAAATGTTTACAAGTGGCGTTTACCGTAAGCAAAAAGATAAGAGAGTTAATTTTAATAATTTTTGAGAATTAAAAAGTACTATAATTATTATATAAGTATTGTAAATCTGTAACATGAACAAGGTACTTCAGAAAGGTCACCAGAAAGTCTCATTAGAAGCATCGGTCGGCTGCGCGGGTGATTAGTGATGTAGTTTTTGCTCACAGAGGTATTATGTATATTTGATGGTTTGTTGCTAATAGCATTAAAAAATTATGGCCAGTGTTTTGCAACATACCATTCAGCACTAAAGCTCGTTTCGTTTAATAAAGCTCAGTTTCAGTGTATGGTCTAAGTAGGCTCTTTAATTAAATTTACTAAAGCATTTTTTTCTCTATAACCGCCGTCAGAAATTAGTCGTGCTTAAATTCGTTATACGTAGAACCTAGACGAAGACATATGTAGTAATAAGAAGAAGTGATTAAAAATGTCTCCTCAAGTTTCAAGTGACATTTAAGACAAAATGAAACATCGCGCGAAATTACGTCGGAGCAAGATAAATTAAGTTTTACATAGGTAATATTGTTATGTAAGCCTTTTTTGTGCGGGATTCAAATTCAATTTGTGATTAATTGTTGTATTTTAGAACTAAAGAACAGGCAGCCAGCTTTACATACAGTAAATTCCCTAGTGGATTGGATTTTTATCGTAAATTGTTTATGATTCATCCACACCGTATCAAAAATGGCGGTTGTTTTATTGAACCGAATGAAATACTTACATTACATGATGTTATTTTGAGTGCAAAATTTACACTTTCAAGTAAAGTCAACGATACTTTTCATATAAAAGTGATATAGACACCATTGCTGATAATCTAAAACCAACTGTGGTATGGTACCAAGTCGATTAATAGTACTTTTGAAAATGATGGTAAGTGGATGCTGTGGCCTGTAGACAACTACATTTAACCTTGATTAAGAATTAAAATGCAGATGGCGTTGTCACCCTTGAGGACTAAGATGGAATGCCTCGATTCCAGTAAAACGGGTCTCTGGTTATCTACACTCACCATACGAAACACAGCAGCACCAAGCTGCTATTTTGTGAGAGCTTGGTCCTTCCCCGGTCGAGCCGACCCTTTCGTGCTACAACCATATATAGCTACAGCGTGGCTCTACTACGTATAATAATATTTTATATATTTATACGTGGTATATTTACACTTATTTTTTATTATGACTGTCTCGTTGGTCTAGTGGTTGTAGTAGTGCGACTGCTGATCATGAGGTCCTGGGTTCGAAACCCGGGTTGGGCCGAAAGCACGTGAAGGACCCACGGTCCTGCGCCTGATCTCTCTCCCGGTCGTGTCGGTTTACCGTCCCATTGGATTACGAGAGTGAGGGAATAGAGAGTGCACCCCAAGTGTATGCGCAAGCACAGACGCATACACTTGGGTACTATAATCCTGTCCTGCGCCGATGGCTAACCTCCTTTGAGCCAGGCCGCCGTGGCCGAAATTCGGTCTGGAGGACATTATTATTATTAGGGTATCTGTATAGTTTTCTCATCTGGTTGGTTTCTATAAATATATAATTATAAATTAAATGAAAAGATAAATATACATAAATATCAATAAAATAAAATAAATACAAAAAATACACCAATAAAAATAAGATCCAACCAGATGGAAGCCCTCGGCAGGGGAGACCAGACGGCCGAGGGTTAGGAGGAAAGGGAAAGAAACCGACGGACGATGCGGGCGGTATCGAGGAGCACTACCTTCTGCATTTGAGCCCGGAGCGGTCCGTCACGGAGTCCCAGTCGCCTCAAATGACCCGAGAGGCAGACTGGTATTAGCCCATTCGCAGAGACGACTACAGGAATAATTTCAGTCGGCCGACCACCCCACATGTCGGTCACCTCGTGAGCCAGGTCCAGATATTTTGTTCGCTTATCTGTTTCGGCTTTCACGAGGTTCTCGTCATACTGAATGGTAATGTCGACCCAAATATCCTTGACTGTGCCCGGTCCATCAGCACAATATCAGGCTTATTCGCAAGAATGGTTCTGTCTGTGATGATGGCCCGGTCCCAGTAGAGCCTGGCGCGGTCATTTTCGAGCACAGCTTCCGGCAAGTACTTGTAATGCGACAATTTCCGGTCCACGAGACTGTATTTCAGAGCGAGCTCCTGGTGTAGAATTCTGGCTACTAGGCTGTGCAAGTTCTCAGAGTTAGAAAGCGCCGAACAACTGGAGATGACATGCCTAAGTGACTCCCCGGGATGGCGACAAGCTCGACAGATGTCGACGGTGCCATCCTTTAGGATGTATCTCCGATAGTTGTTGGTCTTAATAACCTGATCCTGTATTGCACAGACAAAACCCTCGGTTTCCCCGAAGAGGTCACCGAAACGTAGCCAGTTGAGGGAGGCGACTGTATCTACGAAGGGCTCATGTAGAGCCCTGTAGTACCTCCCGTGGAGCTCCTGCTCCTTCCATACTGTCTCCCGGTCGGAAATGCTAAGCATGCTAAGCGTTGGCTAAGGATAGAGGGATAAGTAAGTAAGTAAGTAATAAATGTAAATAATAATAATAATATATTTATTATTATTACTATTATTTACACTTATAAGCCGCATGTACTAATTTATGTATGTTGAGCAAAAATATACATTATGAATACCACATGCAGATTTCAGGAACGTTTGTAAGTCCAATAATGATGGCTCCGCTGTCTCGCAACCGCTTTATGACGTCAGCATCTTCTTCGGCGATGAAATCCTTGCGCAATACGACGCCCGATGTCTGATGTAGACCTGCAATTTGAAGTGATTAAATATTTCCATAATATAATACAATTCAAATGAGGAATGTTCTGTTTCTTGTTCTATTAGTATCATATTCACCATGTTTGAGGTCGCGCTTTGTATTTTTTGGAAATTGTGTTTTTATTACATATTTTTATTATATGTGTATCTGGGCATTTATATAAAATAGAACTATGTTTAATTTAGACTTTTCTCACTGAGGGATTCTCAACTCGTTGTTCTTTTTTTTCCCCTGTTACGCGATATTTTCGTCAATTGTGAACCAATTTTAATGATATTGATCATTAAAATTGGTTCAACCAATACGGGATGACGGTTTTAATGTAACTATTAAGAACATATTGTGGTTTAATCATGAGCTTGTGATTTATCATAGACTACACGAAATGATCAAAAATTCAACTTTTATTAAAATATAAAGGCCCAATTCAAAGAACTAAAAAGAATTAAATAATTTCCTCATTAATTAATTCACTTTTTATTATAACCATAAAGTAACGTAAATAAAGTCAGTAAAGTTATATGAAAGATGCGCCAGAACGTGGTTATTGTTAAATTAATATATTATTTCTGAATCGTCATTGTTCATTTAAATAATAAAATCAACGTGAATAAAATTAGGACACACAAGTTATTAAAAATGTATTAGTTTTTTAATTTATACTTAATGTTGTAGAAATATTTCTATGTCAATAAACTGGGCTCTGAGTTCACATTAGAGGTAGACGTTATTTAACGTAATCGGTTTCAGGAACTGCTTATCAGGCTGATGTTTCGTTTCGTTTCGTTGTTCGTGTTGTTTCGTGGACCACAATGTAACTATAATATTACGTATGTATTTTTGTGAAACGAATGGTGCGGCGTGTAAGGATATACTATACTCTCGTGTTTTAACGTAAAATTCCACAGATTATCAATAAAACCAAAATAGTACATGAACGTAATATTTACATGCAAAAATTCACCTCAATTACATGGGGGCCTAATTTTATGTTGAAATACAAATTTCACGAAGTTCCACGAGCGATATCGTATCGGTCAATGTGAAAATGCTCTGATGTCGTCACACGGCTTCAAATGTCATTGAATATAGTAATTACCATAGAATACTATAATTGCATACATAATAGAACGGGGGAGTGGGCGGAGCCCGTGTAGCCACTAAAATGTCAATTCACACGTATAAATGTCAACGCGAGATGTGTTTTGACGTTACAATCGTTTCCATATTTCGCATGCAAATTATTTTGAAAATGCCAAATTGCACGCTATTTACAAATAAATATGTATTAAAATCTGTACGTCAACACAGCGAATCGGGTTTGTAGTGATAATACGTAATTTCTTGTATGTGTGCTCCCGGCGCCGCCTCTCCTCGTACAAAATAAGGTTGACAGCCATTCTATTAAGTATCATAGTATTCTATGGTAATTACAGAGTGTGTCCTACGAGTTTCATCAATTACCTTAAAGCGTCTTGCTTTACTTGACATATTACATAGGTATATTCTGTAAATTCCATTAATTTGAAGAAAAAAAAATCAAGTTACTCCCCAGTAGCAATTTCTCTTGGTGGAGGCGTTTGGAACACAAATTACACATGGAAAAACATTCAATTCCAAAACAATTATTGTGGGTCTGTGGCCATCTAAATACTTGTCCCTTACTTGTTCCCGTATTGGTTATCCTACTGAACTAAACCGTCAATAGCGCAGTCATGTGTTTGTTATGCTTTAATTTTATGAAACTTTCAAACCTAATTAAATCTTACAGAGATTCTTCTCATTTAAGAGCAACCTGTACCTATACTATTAAAAACGTATCTGATTATGCAACATCTTACCTTTCACTGCGATACAATCTTTGGTAGTAAAGGGCACGCCTAGAAATGGTTTCTCTTGTGCTAACTGCTTTGTGTTCATCTGCCCGGAACGAACAAGTTCATCGGCTTCTTTAGCCTCTTTAAGGGCCATTGGAAAACGATCCTCCACGAAGCAATTCACAACAGAGTTAACATCTTTGATACGTCGAATGCATGCTTCAACTATTTCTACACTTGATATCTGGAAATAATTGAAATAAATTTAATATAAAAATAAATCATCATTATTATCATCATTACACTGCTGAACTACTGCCACGCTTCGGCAGGTTAGCAACTGTAGTTTTAAATGATTTTGAGTTGTTTTCAGATAGTAAAAATGCCGTGATAGCTCAGGGGCGTTTACTGTAAATTTAGTACGGGAGCAAGCCAGTTTCGATCCCCGTAAACACTAATGAAATTGGTAAGTGGAATTTTAGTGCTGATTTACCAAGTGCTGGGCGGTAAAAAAACGCGTCGTGAGGAAACCTGCATGTCTGAGAAATTGATAATCGTAAGACGTGAAGTTAAAGTCATATTTAAATAATGGAATGCAAACAATTGTTATCATTTTCAGTTTGGTTTCTTGGCCCTTTTTTTTTTTTAGCTCCCGGTTCATCTGCCCTTTTTTTATTTCACTTAACCTGCAAAATTAACCGTACCTGTGAAGGGGGGTTCTTATAAATTTATGTTTTTCTCGAAAAAAAATAGACGATGTTTTTGGTTCCTATATTGAAACACTTAAGTAGTTTCTTTTAGTTATTTCCATTACGTATGATGGAATAGGAATGTATGTGTCAGATGAGGTGGTCATTTTTATTTTATACCCGTATTTCTACAATCTTCCTATAGGTTTTGTGCTTTTCCGGTTCTTCAGAATTTTTATGAAATAAATATAGGAGGGTTATTTTGCAATAACCGACTTGATTTGCAGAGAAGGTTCAGGATAAGTAAGATTGGCAAATGGCGAAGTAAAATTAATAAAAAAGAATCTCAAATATTCTGTCCTTTTTATCTTTTAAATTAAAATGCGTGATAATGCATTATTTTAATTGATTTTGCTGCACACGCACACATTCGTAAGGGTCGATCGGTAGGCAAAAATGTTGTTGCCTGTAAAACACATTCATCATCATCGTCATCATTACAGCCCTTCACTAGTCCACTGCTGAACATAGGTCCTCCCCCCAAGTAACCATAAAGCACAATCCTGAATTACCTGCACCCATCGACTTCCTGCATGTCTTACCAGGTCGTCACTCCATCTAGAGGGGGGTAGCCCTACACTACGCCTACCGGCACGAGGCTGCAACTCGAGAACCTTTTTCCCAATAGGTTGTCGTTTCGTCGAGCTATATGGCCGGCCCATTGCCACTTCAACTTACTAATCCGTTGGACTATGTCGGTCACTCTGGTTCTATTTCGGATATCCTCATTTCTAAGTTTATCACGCAGAGAAACCCCGAGCATAGCCCTCTCCATAGCTCGCTGAGCTACCTTGAGCGTCGGCCAGCAATGAAGGACCATGTCTCAGCTCCGTAGGTCATCTTTTGTTGTTGTACAATCTAGTTTTCAGGTTTTGAGGTATACCTGATGAGAAGATGTGTCGTAATTTCCCGATCGCTGCCCAGCCGAGTTGAAACCGTCGATTGACCTCTCGGTCGAAGTTGGACTTACTTAGACGGGCTATTTGTCCCAGGTAAACGTACTCGTCAACAACTTCGAGCATAGTGCTCCCAACAACACCGGCACAGGTGTGACATGGACATTAAACATGTCCATGTCACACCTATGCCGGTACACACATCTTTGTTTTGTCCATGTTCATCTTAAGACCTATCTGTTGAGAGACACCGTTGAGGTCATTGAGCATAGTGCTTAGGTCCTCCAGCGATTCTGCCATAAGGACTATATCGTCGGCAAATCGAAGGTGAGTGATGTACTCGCTATTGATGTTAATACCGTATCCTTTCCATGATGAAGATTCCATGTCTTCCAATGCAGCGGTGAAGAGTTTCGGGGATATAACGTCACCCTGTCTAACACCTCTCTACGGTTCGATAGGTTTACTCTTATTCTGTACTCTGATAGGCAAGTAGCCCTTCTGTCCAAACACTTCAGCACTTCGAAATACCGACAGTCAACTTGGCACCGCTGAAGGGACTGTAGCACCGCCCAAATTTCGACGGAATCAAAGGCTTTCCCATAGTTCACATACGCCAGGCAAAGTGGCAGATTGTACTCTTCAGTCTTTTATACAATCTGCCGTAGGGTATGTATGTGGTCTATGGTACTGAAGCCTTTTCGTAAATTGGCTTGTTCGGGAGGCTGGAAGTCGTCGAGTCTACGTGCGAGACAATTCGTAATGACTCTCGAAAACAGCACGTATACGCGGCTCAGAAGGGAAATCGGTCTGTAGTTATTCAAAAGAGCGCTGTCGCCTTTCTTGAAGAATAAGACCAACTCACTTCTGCTCCACGCCTCCGGAGTAGTGTCACCATGGAGGACGGAATTGAAGAGCCTCTGAAGGTCTTTAAGTACCGGTGTTCCATCCGCTTTCAGAAGCTCCGCTGTAATTCCATCCTCGCCTGGGACCCTGTCGTTTTAAGGTGCTGGAGAGCCACTCTAATCTCGCTCGGAATAGTGTCAGATAAGACTTGCTATTGGATCGTTACTCACACTTGCGTGTGGCTCCAACGTTGATGTGTACAGCTGCCCATAGAACCTCTCAATCTCACTTAAAATCTCAGGTGTCCCGGAAACGATGCTGCCATACTCAGTCTTCAGCTTTGACAGTTAGCACTTTTTGAAAGATCTGGCAATCGCTTCTTCAATATGAGCTGTATTGAAGTTGCGTAAGTCCCGCCGCATGCATTTGGAGATCTGTCTGTTCAGTTGCCTGTATGCTGTCAAATCTGCTGACGACTGCAGCTTCATCTCCCGTCTAACATCCATGAGATTAAGAGCGTGATCGGAGAGTTTTTGTGTTCTTTTGCGGCGGGTCTTGCAGAACGTCCACTGCATTGCAATCTTCTAGGCACTGAAAACGGATTTGTAACTCGAGCTGAAAGGTTTCGGGACTTTGGATTAGAGCACGAGGGGGACGGAGCGTTGACTTCGTTAGACGAGACCTCTCCAACGTAACGTTTAGGTTCAGTGTGCCTCTAACCATTCGGTGATCGCTGCCTGTTTTCACCCTTGCGATCACTGAGACATCACTGAACAGTTGACGTATGTTCGTCATAATGAAATCAATCTCTATCTTTCTCGAACCGTCGTATATACCGTATATTATATAGTTCTTTTCCCAAGAAAAAATATTCATTCCAAATTAATCTTAATTCATGTATAATTGCTGTTAATAATTTTACCTTTTAGATACCAATGCCTGGTACTACTATCTGCTCCTATTATTTTTGTTAAGACCAAAACACAGTGCACTGGTAGGAGTTTTGCTTAATGAGGTTTAGCTCACATCCCAGCAGCGTCGTATGATGGAATAAGTACTAGGTGATAAGGTTATCTATAAGTCATTTGAAGTTTAGGTGAAGCTCGTACCTGTTAGGCATATCGTTCATATTTTTGGAGAATGATAACATTTATACAACATTTATACAATAACATATACATTTTTACTATGACAATAAACCCTCTAGCTTTTAGGTTGCTTGTAAGAAATAAATTAATAATTATCAACGCAGCGCGCCTGACCTATGCGTCAGTTCGTCATTTTAATTTCGTTGTTGACAATTGAGTTTCTAATATTCTGTAATTTTCCGTAACGTTAAACGATACTTGCCGTTTTGAATGAACGAAACGTTAAGGGCAAGGTCGTTAAAAAGTAACAACAAAGAGGGAAGACAGGTTTATTGCTTTAAGCTTGCTAAGTAATTGAAAGTGGTAAGAACTAATCTCCGAAACTACTTACAACATAAAAACGGAATAAAGCGGATGGAATAGCGGCATGGTTACTTATTAGAGGATCTTTATTAATGACAGCTCCTCGAGTAACTCGGTCGGTCGGTTAGAGTATTTTTTACTGATGAGTCCAGGTTTAGTCATAAGCCAGATGATGGAAGGACCAAATTATAAAGACGACTAATAATTAACGATACGCTCAATGCGAGTATAAGATAGTTGGAAGCGAGCTTAATTGTGGACGACCAGTAATGGTTTGTCGAGGCATTATATAAGAAGCTCGTATGGAACACCTTGTGGAAGACGGGTCCTTGACTGGAGCGATCAATAAACTATTGTAGTTGTTATATACTAATTTGTCTCTGTTTTGTTTGTGCTCCTTTAAATATGTCCATGATAGTCATTAAACTACGCGTTGTTTTGCTATAAATTGGCACTTAGCGAAAATACTCCTTACAAAGTGAATGACTCCTTTTCTGCGCCGGGGTCCATCTGAGTAGATTCCACCCTCTTACCTATCTCTGTCGGCAAATAGCAGTGCTAGCTGATTTTCTGTCTGAAGGGTATATATATAGCCAGTATTATTACAGGCTATGCCGAATTCACAGGCATTCCATCTAATGTTGACCATGCATCTTTAGGCTACTTTGTTTGAAGTTCGTTGCGGCATCCATGGGCTGCAGTAGCCATTTACCACCAGGTGGACTGTAAGTTCGGTTAACACTTTAGTTTTATATTAAAAAAATTAGTCTGTGTAGTCCTTTGAAGTAAGCGGTAGTCTTTCCAGACAACAATTACGTTAATTATTTCGATGCAGAAACAATAGAAATAATAGATGATTCTCTTTAGGCGTGAATCCCATAAAGTAATATATTTGTAATATCAGAAAAACAACTTTTTACTAAATGTATAGGAAAGAAGATACGGTACTTATAACAAAAAAAAAAAAAAAAAATTTTGTCTGTCTGTTCCGGCTGATCTCCGAAATGGATGAATCGATTTTTACTGTTCTTTCACTGGCAAATAGCTGATGTTATAAGTAGCAACTTAGGCCTCTTTTATTTTAGTAAAAGAATTAAGGTTCCGCGCAATAATAAAAAACTGATGAAATCTAATCGTAACAAATTGCACGCGGACGAAGGAACAGATTATTAGATTACTAGCTGTAAGTATATTTAGAGGTTGGATTCTTAGACCATTTAAGGTCTGAGGTTAGGTTTTACTGACGACTTGTCAAGCAAAAGTGTTTTATAAATTATTGAATCATAAATGTATTATATTTTAACTGATGCCTAATGGCAGGGCGCCGACCGCGAACTCAAAAATGTCGTGGGTTCGAATCCGCCATTCGACTACTGGCGTGAACCACTCGTAACACAAGCAAATTAAGCTTACCACGAGTGGTTTAGGGGAATATTAGTAACGTTTATAGAATTGTTAATATTCTTTAAAAAATTATATTCACTTATTGGTATCTATGAAATAATATTCTATATTATGTACAAAATGTTTATTCAAATGTTGCGCTTTGTTTGTTCCACATGCGTTCCTATGTCATTCATCCGATTACGTTAAAACTTCGTGATTGGTTGTGTGCGTGTCCGTAAACATCTAGAAATGTGAAGATATATAAGCAATAAAAAACTTCATCTTTATCACTGTATCAAAATACTAGTTTGATTATTTTATCATATTATGCTTCTCACAAAGTAGTATTTCATGTTTTAAATTATAAATGGAAACGTTTAAATAATAATGGTGACCTATAATTTACTATTTAATATATTATTATTTTATCATTAACTCTTAATATCGAAGACAAAGAATCAATTATACTAGGTGATTTTTTTACCGTCTGGAAAAAAATAAGGTAGGTAGGTACGTAGGGTCAGGGTAAATTATAAAATATCAGTACCATAGGCTTCTAATCCGTTCATCTGTAATGCCCCATTTACATTCAGCCCGTTTGGGCAGGGAAGTGAGCAGGGCAGTGGGCAGGGCAGTATGTAAACAGGCTACTCGCGCTGACACTGCCGCTGCCGCTGACACTGCCCGAAATGTCGGTTTTTCGTGCGGAAGTCAAAGGACGGGCAGCGCGAGCGGCAGTGTGTGTTCACATTCAGCTCCATCGCTCACTTCGCGACAAGCGCCTGGATGAACGGACGTGCGTGCCGTCCTGTTATTAAATAAATACGATCTACCAAAATGCCTTTCGAGTGGATTAATGAAAATACAATAAAGTTTTTAGAACTGCTGGAATCAGAAAAAACTATATGGGATTTCAACGATAAAAACCACAATTCATCATCTTCTACGAATACGAATTTTCTTTTTGAGTTAACATAGTACCTATGTACATAATTAATTATAAATTCGTCAAATTTATTATATTAATATAAAATTTAGTTTAAGGAATTAATGAACATTGACATTTTATTTCTAAAAACGATTAGTAACTCATATTGATTATTTATTAATTAAAATGTAAAATAAGTTAAAAGGTAATATTTGCATAATAGCCTGAGATTTTTAAATTATAATTTTATTGTAATTAAAATTACGAATTAGTTTATACTGAAGTGTAATTAATAAAATAATAATAGCTTAACTAATCTCATATAATATTTAATATTATTTATGTAACAATAATATAATAATTCAGTTAACAATTTATGAACAATTTACTGTATAAGAATTCAAATAGAGTGGATCTGTATAAGTATTTAATTGTACATAATATTTGAATTCAAAAAGAATGTGTGTACCTAACTTTTAAGCAACATCGGGTTTGTGTAATTAGCTGTATTTCATATCATTTTTCCATGCCAATTATGGCAAAACATGTCAGTTCCACGTCATTGATCATCTTATGTACCATGTTTTTAAGCAAATAAATTTTCTATCTATCTATCTATCTTCTTTTGAACTTGATATCTTTTTAAATTATTAACATAATTTTGTATTGCAAGAAGACACAGCGCGGACGCTGTAATTATTTCGACGTCCGCCATAGTCGAAAGCCGAAAGCGATGTGAGTGGTAGGGCAGAGTGTGAATACACACTTCCCGCGATCCTGCTACGGCAGTATTTAGGGAAGTATTGCCGGCAGCGCGAGGAGCAGTGGCAGTGGCTGAATGTAAATGGGGCTTTACACCCTATTTTTTTTCAGATGGTAAAGAAAATCACCACTATATTGATAGCCAACTGCAGACAATAAACGGCTTATAGAAACGCTAAGGTTTTTGTCGTTTAGTCGAAAATAGCACAAGAAATAATCTATTTTAGGAAAATAATCGGGATAATTCGTCTATAGACATGGGACATTCTAGGACACAGTAAGGTGTAACCGCCTCATTTGTGAGTCATATATATTTGCAAGATTGACGTCACTATTAATAAGTAGCCAAAAGTTGTGCGTTGAAAGAAAAAAGTGCGAAGGCAATGGAATTTCAGAATGTGGATTGGTATCGCCAGCAAATTTAATAAAAAAGAAAGATACGCCACTAATTGTAGTAATAGTGGATGCTGTGGCCCACAGACATCTACAATCTGCCCTCGATTAAGAATCAAAATGCAGATGCTTTATCATCCCTGAGGACTAAGATGGAACGCCTCGTTTTCAGTAAAAAGGGTCTCTACATTCATCATATGAAACACAGCAGCAGCTGATATATTACGCTGGTATTCTGTGAGAGTGTGTCCCCAGTCGAGCCGACACATTCGTACTTCAATCATAATATAGAACTAATTTAAACCACACATATGCCACGTAACGTAAAATACGGATTTTGTTTTTTACAATTATACTGATCACTGAATCTTTCGTTACTTTTAATGCATGTACACAAAGTTTTTAATGACGTTACAACCAACGATTGTATGTTTTTATCTTATCTATTTATTATCCTCCTAAGTTTATCTACCTATATACTAACAAAATTGTTTGTGTTTTTACACGGTGACATTTTTATTGTGCATCTTACATTGCCTGTTAAAAATGTTAAAAATAATGATTAATTAAATATGAAATCTATATTAACTAAAGTACATTAATTGACAGCTGAATGAATGAAATAGGTATACTTTATTGTATATCAAATAATAAGAGAAAAGAAATACAAATAGAAAAGGTACGATTGGCGGCTTTATCGCTTACAAGCGAACTCTACCAGGCAACAACATATCACTGGATACAATACCAGCTATACAGAGATAAACAACTATACACCTGGTATTATAATTATGTTAAACCACACTTAACATAATATTAAGTTTATTATGTGATTCTACTTTTGCTGTTGAAATTATTCGATCTTCAAACGTACATTTTATGATATACAAAAATAATGAAAACAATATACATTCACCTCCATTTGTCTAATTTTCCTCGCAACTTCAACTGCAGGCAGTTTGAGGATATCATCTTGTATGGGCGGCAACTTTTTCCCTTCAGTGCCATAATACAAACTAAAGAAAAACCTCGCTATTGTAGCAATTATCAATCTCACACGATGTAACACTCTTAGTTTTATTCCAATCGGTTTATTTGTTATCTTCGAACACATATTATTTGCACTATTTTTAACTTGTACGCCTAATTTTTACCATAAATTGATTCGATGTAAGATAAAGATAACATCTATAGAAACACTATTTAGTTTTAATTCAAAAGTAAACAACGCCTTCTCCAGTCGGTAAATATAGCACGCGGCAAGCGACGACCGCTGTTCGACTTCAACTCAACTGTATAGGGGGGCTATAGGGAAATGAAATAATACAGGCCAAGTAGCCAATACGCGTCACACTATTGTCGTGTAATAGTGTTGCCGTCTCACTCCAGTGTGCGTAACTGTCGCGTCTCGTCGTCGTTTCTATTCCTTTTGAATGTTCCTGCAATAACATTAATAACTTTACTGCATGAAAAACCCGTTTTAATAATTCTGTGGGTTTGACGTTAAGAATGTTGGAACTTATGTATTTTGTGGATCGATTTAAAACTAGCCTAAATAATTAATCACATTAATCATTATCTACCTATTCTGTCGAATTATATCAATCAATATTTATTAAGTATTATAAAGTTGCCTTCATCCTCGGTTCTGCTAATTTTCATAAAATATTCAGTTATCGTTCAGAATATGGTAAGTACGAAAGTGTGGTATATTTATTTTTGTATATGTGTATGTTTTGTATATTTGTATTCATCCACAAGGCCTTTCGCCTCATAGGAAGGATTTGCCATAGTTGCCACGCTTGCGGGTTAGCAACCGCAGTTTTTTTTATTATTATGAGATCAGTTACACAGTTATAGTATAGAATAGTGGATATTCTTACACCGCTACTACACGGTGTTTGTATGTTGTATTCTAATACATTTTGCGTACCTTTTTTATTAACTGCCTTTACAGCTCTGGATTCTAGCCCTTCTGAGCAATTTCACGTACCTTTAGGAGTTACAGGCGTAGATTAGATACATCATTTCAGTTTAATTAAAAAGCTCACCTGCTTGATTACTCGAAGCTGTTTTTTTTAATGAAGAGTCTTGTATAACCTCCCGTGGAGCTCCTTCTCTGTTCATACAGTTTCCCGGTCGGAAATGCACTTTACTTGATGAGACTTGTCATTGCTCGTTGGCTAAGGATGAAGGGGCTAGCCCTTTATCACACGTAATGACGTGCCTGTAAAGTGGATTATCCGATCTCGCCAGAAAATAATTACAGAGACTGCACACTTCGCGATTACGCATGTTGAGAGCGCTAAAAAGCCGCGCCCACCATGTTTCCTCGGCATGTTCAGTTCGGTCTGAGTCCACCTGAGTGTGCAAAGGTATACATGAAAACAGTCATGACCCAACCGTTATATGCGTGTGCCTTATTAACGCCCGACAAAAGACTTGTCAAGCGTGCATAAAACACATCGCAAACTGACTGTTTCATGTCCTCCTCGTTGATATCTATATGCTGACAATGACCACATCAATGATAAGTGGTTCTTGGTTTCACGACCACCATGCCGACATCCATTTTGAGCCCGTGACATCACCTGATTTAGTCCGGGTGACGAGTGATTCTCGCATTCAAAATGGATGTCAGTGTCTTATTTAGTAGAGAGGTAGACCACGTGATAGAAAGAAAGACCTTTATTCACTGGAAATGTACATATCACAAAAATAAAATAATAAACAGTTAAATGTAGAAGTAGAGAAAAGTGATGGGACGTGTATCGAGCTAGTGAAAAGGTATGACTCAGCGTAATGCTGCAGTGTAACCTACAGCGCTGATGATTCTATCATAACCACGGATACACGCACGATTCGCCTGGATGTGTTTTATATTATAGTTTTTGATAGGGCGGTATTTGCTCGGTTCTCTGGTATCCTGATCTTTAGGAACCGAGTGATCCCAGTAGTGAAGAGACTCGGGAGCGATTTCTGGTCAAGATCCTCTTGAATTCGGCGGATGAGCACAGCGTGAAATACTACGAACCCCTTCAGCCAGTAGTTATGCAGCCCGTCGAGCCTCGAACTTTTCCAGTTCGGGGCCCTACGGACCGCCTCAGCCATGTCTTCCGGCGTTATGGTAACACTCGCACCCTCGGCACCACTTCCATCCAGGGGCGCTCGGGCTCGGGCAATGACCACATGCGACGTCAGAATGCGACAGTGTCAGCCTGATCCGGTACTGGGCCCGTCCCACATACCCTTACTCGCTCCAATGATTTATAGAGTTCTGATCACTCTCAAAAATAATTACAAATGTTTTTTCTACTGTTTTAAATTGTGTAAAATTAACGTACCTTAAAGGTACTTGTCCATTGGCCCGCGCCGGACGCACCGCACGCACGGCGCGCAACGGATTGAACAGATTTCCAGATGGCATGCGTCCACTGTATCCGGATTTTTAATTTAGTTTCGAGTATTTTCTTGTTAATTAGGAGTACTCTTAACCGACGAGCATGTATGCGTAGGTATATGGACGTGAAGGAGGCGAGAGAGGTGTGTCAGGATCGTGCCAAATGGAAGTCTGTAGTCTCTGCCTACCCCTCTGGGTGACAGGCGTGAGTGTTTATGTATGTATGTATGTATTTTCTTGTCGAGAGTTGACGTATTAGGTCATGGAGATTGAGGAAGATATTATTATTATTAGCTGTACTCTAACTAATTTGGCTGACCTTGAATATATCGTCAAATTGGCCGATAATTTTTTTTATTTTTTTTTATTTATTAATTTATTTTAATCAACAAGGATCATAGGGTAAATTAACATCTATTCTAATACTAAAATTATAAATCATTACTAATATTAATTATATCAAATGCGTAAGTATTTATAATAATATCGAAAATAAAATAATAATTTAGTAA